>OZ023263.1:148161076-148783576 GCA_964006375.1 Tillus elongatus | reverse complement strand
AAAAAATTGACCAGGGCTGACAGTTCACAAAATTGTTAGTTGGTTGTACACGGTCACTATCCATAACATTTTGTGTTAACTAGAGCTGTCTTGACGACATACTACCTGGTTCCGCACCCAGATGGCGTCCCAGTCTTACATTTCACAATGTCCTACATTCTGATATCTTGCAATGATTGAAGGTTCCATCGTTTAGATTTTTATCTACCATTTATTTAAATAGCATAGCAGTACAGCTAATGTAATCTGCCTTTGATCAACGTTGTAGATATTGCATTACTGAATCTTAAGTGATGCCGAGGATTCTTTTAATATTAATTTCGAATAACTTTATATTTATTTGATAAAAAGACTTGAAAATTAATACACAACCACGTCTGTATATCTTTTTTTATGTTGTAGATTTTCACTTAAAATATTTGAGAGATATTGCGTTTTAAAAAATATTTGTTAATTTTTGTTATTTAGGCGTTAACATCTGATGAAGGAACTCATCCAAGCCATTAACAATATAAGGGTAACTCCCAAATTTGGTGTAAATCAGTGAAGTAGATATATATGTACACCACAAGTCCTAGACTTATTGTATTGGCATACTGTATGATTTTTACCAATAAATACTAAAAAAATTGTTGACGCTCTTTTTTACATTTAGCCAACCATTTTTTCCTCTAAAAAATTCGTGCAGATAAGATAAAATTTCTCATTTCGTTTCTACCAAAAAAGTTGTTTAAATTTGATAGAGCTTACCGAGTTAACAATCTTGCAAATTTTAATAAGCTTGCAACAATTTCGTGATTCTCAAAAACCAATTGCTTGAAATTGAAAAAAA
The DNA here is from genome assembly GCA_964006375.1 of Tillus elongatus. Classification (NCBI taxonomy): domain Eukaryota; kingdom Metazoa; phylum Arthropoda; class Insecta; order Coleoptera; family Cleridae; genus Tillus; species Tillus elongatus. The sequence continues at coordinate 148,782,744 of OZ023263.1, read as the reverse complement.
AAACATTATTGCGTAGAGAACGAAAGCAGCTTCAAAATTATGTGTTACTTGACTCTCTTGCCATTTAAATTTTTAGAGGGGTGACTCTGGGGGCTAGAGGGATGTATAAATAACTTCGAAACAAAGAAAAAATTTCGTCCCCCTTCTAGTTAAAATTGAACTGTTTTAGCATTTTCCTCACACTTGGACGAAATCGGACATTTTAGGGGGTGCAAATTTTAGTTGAGACACCCTATGTATATATATATATATATATATATATATATATATATATATATATATATATATATATATATATATATATATTACGTTCAGGGTTCGTGGCGGAAATATTTCTATTTTTAGTGAATTTTCTTAAAAAAATTCACTAATGAGATCTCGACTTTTTGAAAAAATTTCTAATACATATCCGGAGTCAGTTTCAATTTTTATATGTTTATATATATATATATATATATATATATATATATATATATATATATATATATATATATGTATCACACCGATAACTCAAAAAATAATGGGCCGATTTTGATTAAATTTGGTGAACAAATTTCTTTTGTAAATAGCTTGGATAAGTTCGTTAGCCAGGAAAATCTGCCCAGGTTTTCCCGGAAAATTTTGTGTTTTCTTTTGAAAAAAATTCATATCTCCGGAATTAACAAAGTAAGGGCAACCAAATTTGGTAAGCGTGTTTGTATTATAAAGTGTGGTACGCAAGTTTAGATCCTTATAGGTAAGTTAGCTACCGAAATTTAGCTATGTACGTCAAAAGACAAAAAAGTTATAGGCATTTAAAGAAAAATAAATTGGTGTTTTCCTCAAAACGTCAAAGTTGCTATTTAAAACGTCAAAATCGGCAACATTTAGGCAAATAACTTGAATCTAATACGGGATATGGAAATCCAATGTCTCAAAAAGGATGTTTTACAAACCCTGAAGTCTTAGTTTCAACCATCATTGTCCTTCATTTTACTAAAATGTTTCCAGAAAATTCATTTCAAATAGACCCTTTCTTTGATGCTTGGCAGTAGTCTTAGCTATAGAGTTTATCGTTTAATGGTATATAATTTTTGTCGAATTTTCGTAAAAAATCAATAAAACTCAATATATCCGTTATTATACAAGATATGAAAAAAATTTGTATATATTAATTATAGGGTGTCTTAAGCTACATCTTAAAAAAATATTTCTACAATCACAGGCTGCCCCATAAGTCGTTGGTGATACAAATTTTCTTTTTTTTAATTAAACACGTCTTATGTTATTGCATTTTTGCATTTTCCATCGAAATATAATGCATGTTTGTAAGAAAAGAATTTCTAGATGCAGCAAGTGCGTTATGGTAGAGAATTTTGATCAAATGCTTCATATTTGAATCGCCCAATTTGCTATTAACCTATAAGGATGACCAAAAGAAGAGTTTTTCCGGGAACACTTTAAGTTAACTTTTGGAAATTTTTGTACATTTTCACACAATAAAGTTATTTTTATGAAACATGGCACATAGTTTTTACTATATAGGTTATACTGGTAACGAAAATTGATGCCTGCTTTCTTAAAAAGAAAACACACATATTTGCAACAAAAACATTTTTATGAAAATTCAGTACCATAACGTACTTGCTGCGTCCAGAGTTTTAAATATTGTGGGATAGCCGTCAATTGTAAGATAAAAGCTGATATTATATTGCCGAGCTTTTGTTTGGAAGTACCTATTGCTTTATCGAAACTGTAATATGGAGAAAAAAAGTCTGGATGCAGAAAGTGCGTTATGGTAGTGATTTTCATAGAAATGTTCTGGCACGAAATATTTTTTATAACTTTTTTTCCTGTAACATTCACTAATTACAATTTATATAAAAAAAATAACAATGGTTGAACACCGACTGAGTTTTAAATTGAACTTAAAAAAGATTATATAATAAACATTTACGTAATTTTATGTTAAAAAAATCTAACTGAAGTCAGTGAGAAATATGCATGGTAAGTGCACTTAAATTTGTATTTTTTGTTATCTTTTAAAACAGCTGATATTAGTTTTAGTAAACTCAAAGATAACAACGTCTGTCTCTGAACCAAAGAGTACTGGGTTCGATTTCCAGGGTTCCCCATTCACCATTTCAGTACATACTGTAGAATTAACATCAACCGAGCTTGTGGCATTGTATTTGAGCAAGTTGAATGTCTGTACGTTCCGCGTGTCCATGCGATATTGGGCACGTTACAGATCCCTACCCTTTTTGAACAAAGACAATGGCTCGACAACATTTCCAGGATAGTTGGGTGAAACTGCTTCCTGGCGTCGGTGATTCGCCATAGTCGCGGAAATATACCGCCGTTAATGTACAAAAAAAGTAAATATCTCGGGTGATATATTTTACTCCATATAGTAGCTGTAATTTAAAATACATTGACCAAGCATTCAGCTCCTAAAATCAGTTTAGTACAGCTTGTACTTGTACCTTGCCTGAACGATCCTGATACTGGTCATAATTAAAAGTTTTTATTTTTAAATAATCTGTTTAGATGAATTTAAATATATCCTTTGAGACTAGTTCTCTGACTTCACCATTGGTTTTTTTTTCTGTAGAAGATTTTAAAATTACTTTTAACGAAAACGTAAGAAACAAGGGGCAAGATAATAGATTCTTAAAACAATACCCCTATTTATGTTTCATCACAAATACAAGAAGATACAGTCAGCTCGTATATTTTAAATCGATGCTTATTTGTTTCAGCTATTTTTTTAGCAAGGTTTTGTTAATGTTTATTATATAACTTTTTGGAAGTTCAATTTGAAAAGTGATCCTATATTAAAGTATTTAAAACATTTTTATTTTTATTATTATGTAAATTGTGATTTTTTCTTTTTATGTTGTAACGTCGATAAAAAATAAATAATTCCGACAGCTCGGATTTTATCCTGCAACTGACGGCAATTCCACAAAATTGTAAGATACACATATATATATATATATATATATATATATATATATATATATATATATATATATATATATATATATATATATATATATATATGTGTGTGTGTGTGTGTGTGTGTGTGTGTGTGTGTGTGTGTGTGTGTGTGTGTGTGTGTGTGTGTGTGTGTGTGTGTGTGTGTGTGTGTGTGTGTGTGTGTGTGTGTGTGTATGTTTGTGTCTATGCATTTGTGCTTTAGCGTTGGCCCATTTTCGTGACTAGGGGCAATCATTGAGGCCAGGGAGCGAAACATGTTAAGTTTGCCTATGTGCTGTGTTTTGTAAAAAAAAAGCCTGGATGCAGTAAGTGCGTTATGGTAGTCAATTTTCATAGAAATGGTCTGGCACAAAATATTTTGTTATAACTTTTTTTTTCTTCTAACATAGAAATCTAAATTTTGGTGTATGATTTACTTTTTATATCGTAAACCTACCTACCAAATTTGGTTTTCATACCTTTTTTATTTTTTGACATAAAAATTTTTTTCGAATGAAATTTCAAAAATTTTTCGGAAATTCTCATCAAAATTTCCTGATTAACGAACTTATCCAAGCCATTTACAAAAGGAAGGTACATGCCAAATTCTATTAAAATCAGCCCTTTTTTTTAAGATAAAAATTTTGTTCGAATGAAAACTCAACATTTTCCCGAAAACCTCATCCGATTTTCTTGAATAACGAACTGATCCAAGCCATTTACAAAAGGAAGGTACATGCCAAATTTTATCAAAATCGGCCCATCATTTTTTTGAGTTATCGGTGTGATCTCCCCATTAGTGAACTTTTTCTACGAAAATTCACTAATGATAGAAAATTTTACGTGATCAACTTGGCATACATGGATCCAAGGCGTAACACCCTGTTCAAATGGCAGAAAGGGGAACTAACCGGCATTCAACTTGCTCATGCACAATGCCGCTACTTCAGTAGTTGCGCATCAATACTAAATTACCTAACTATTAATAATTTTGTGGTAAAGAAATTACCAGAAATCTAGAATTCTGTATACCGCTAAATAGTTTTTGATGGAGACGGTATTTACAAAACACATATTTTGCAAAATATTTTCTGATGAATTAGCTTTTACTGTAAAACTTGCAGCATAAAACGTGGTGTTTTCTTTCTGTTGAAGTGGGCTTTTTTGTGGATACTTATGTGTAATTATTTAGCTGAAAATTGCTACATGGTAACACTGAAAGGATGTGAGAGCACACTGCTGTCCAATCTGTACTTGTGCATCGATTTCCTTTACCAAACTCTATTAGTATTTTTGTCTACTTAAACAGCAGAAACAGATCCTGCATCTTGAAACGTATAACAATATAACAATAACTATAGACAGATTCTAGATTACGACTCTTGTAGTATCTTACAGTCAAGCTCAGCATCTGCGTTTGATATTCTATCTGTCTCCTATGTTCTTGCCTTCCTCGTAATGCTATAGATGACATTGTCTCTTTGTGATGAGGAAAATCGTTAGAGGAACCTCATCACGATTACAGTAGGAATTCGTGATTTTGATATCCGTTATCGTCTATCAACCTTCGTATATTGTTCAGGAGAGTATATCTATTGATAAAAACAATACGCAATTTGAAGGGGAGAGCTAAGAGAGGAGACGGCATATGGAACCGCGTGTTGTGGCTTTTCAGTTACAGTTGCTGCAGTTGTTGATTGTTCGTATGTTATGTAAGCTTCCCAGTAATTTAAAAAGAAATTATTTGTGGGAAGTTCATGTCTTTGACACATTATATTTGATAGATAAAAAGTCTGGACGCAGCAAGTGCGTTATGGTAGCGAATTTTCGTAAAAATGTTTTTAACGGCAAATATATCTCGTTTTTACAAGAAGAATATTTGGTTGGTAGTATAATCTATATAGCACTAGCAATGTACCATATTTCATTAACATAGCCTTGTTGTTTCAAAAAGTACAAACATTTTCCGAAAATAAATTTTTGAAGTTCGAGAAAAAACTGATTACATTTTCCTGGCCAACGAACCTCTTTAAGCTATTTACAAACGTGCCAAGATATAATTATTCACAAACAGCTTATAGACCAGAATTGAAAAAAAATATATGAAAATTTGCAAACATTTATTTTACAAAAACTCTCAATTTTTTTTACAGAAATTACCTTCAGTAATGTTACAGTAAATTATATTTTTCACAAAGATTCGACAACTTTTTTTACAATAACTTACTAAACATTTATTATTAATTACCAACATATCACAAAAATCTTACAAAAAATGATTTTTAAGGAAACACTAAACACATTTCTGCAAAAACTTTTAAAATTCAGCCACTATTTGAGAGTGCCTGTGTACGGCAGCCCGATTTTTTTGACGAGTAATACAAACAAAAAGCTGTCCCAATACGTTGTTTCCATGGGGCTCCCCTATCTATTGATCAAAACGCCGTATCACAATTTGTGATATGGGTTTGAAATATGTGCCAAAAACGTAAAAAGTTGCAAACAACTGAAATAACTCAAAAAAGGTTGAACGATTTTTTTTCTTACAAACATGCATTATAGTTCGATAAAAAAAACAAAAATATAATAATATAAAGGGTGTTGCATTAAAAAAAGAAAGCGTGTATGACCAACGACTTATGGGCCACTTATATAATATTTTGATGCCTAGATTCTACTGCTCCGTTGTATACGATAGTTTAAATATAGACGAAACAAAGGTGTCAAGTTTTACTAAAACTGTCACATTGATTTAATTTGCTTTAGTTTTGTGTTCTTACTTTATAAAACAAGCTGCTTAAAGTTAGGTCGGCATTATTGATACCTTGGTTACTATTGGAGTTACTTTGTCATTTAAATTAGCTAGCTTGCGTATTTTTTGCTCTGATTACGATGATCTAAACTAAAAAACAAACCAGCACTGCGTTTTAGAGATATTGACATAAACATAATTTTTCTAATCGAACACCTGCATATCTTCACTATTCGACAAAGAATATAATTCTGAACAAATAACTTTTTACGTTCAAGGTGCCTAAAGTCGAAAATAAAGGAGATATTGTAAAAGTTGGGTATTAAAACTTGTTGTCCATGAATTGAAAACAAAACGTTTACACCGTTTAACAGAGAGAAATATACCAGTATTAAAGTATATGGATATTTTTGAAAAACAAGCAAATATAACAAAACTTAACAATCTAAATAAATATTCAAATAGAGACAACATTGAAGTGGAAACAACAACTATAAATTAAAATCAGAAGAGTAAATACTAAGCTCAAAGTAAGTGTTAGAATATTGCTCCTTGCATCTCAAAATATTTTTCAGTGCGTCGGTAAACGCTCCTGGTAGCTTCTAAATGGTTGTTGCATCAATTCTATGTACAACGGTAGTAATGACATTCCAAAGTCATGTCTGCTTTTGCACATAATATCCTTGATATAGCCCCAGAAGAAAAAGTCGAGAAGTGTAAGATCCGGTAGGCGCGATGCCCATCGAATGGGACCACCGGTTTCATTCGATTTATTTGCAAACACATTTTCTAAAATCTAAGCTACATTTGGAGAATTATTAGTGGGTTACCTATCTTGGTGCATGTAGATACTCCACCTGTTATCCATGTCCATGTCATCTAGAAGATGAGTACAGACCTAGTTAATTCCATATGTTGCTTGGCAGTCAGGTTGACCTAAAAGAAAATTGGGTCAATTATTCTGAAGTCCATAAAACAGCACCAAACATTGAGGCTGAATCTGCTTTGTCTGTGGTGAGCCTTGCTCAACATGAGATTTTTGACAGTAGTGGCCATTTTTCTATAAAACATGCCTGCATATGACCAATCCCATGAAATTTTGGTCGTTTCTAGCTTTATGTACAAACCATTCACAAAATTAAATAAGTCTGTCATTGATTTATCACCAGAATAAATCGACTGTGTCAATTGGCACAAATTTGTGCTTCTTTAAATTGTTATGTATAACACTTAAAACTAAACCACTTTTATTGGATACATGTCTAAGCGATTTTTTTCTACGCGCTTCAAAATTCGCCAGTAACTCAATTTTAATATATTCATTCACAATAAGTCATTTAGGTTTCCACTTTTTCTAAAATGTCTTTTCGTTTAGTCTAATGTTTGTATAGAATTGCAGAAAGCTTATATCTTCTATCCGGCAGATCTCGTCCACGAAATAAATTTTCATATATTTTTTTTAAAGTCCTTTGATTATATTTTCTGATAACTAAGTAACAATCAAGCATATCACATTTTTCTGCGTGCATAAAGGGCATTTTAAGACAATTATAATACTCAACAAATATAATTATTACCACTTTTAAAGCTTTGTTGGTGGTCTATGAAACGGTGCAATGATTTTGCTTCCAATTCATAGCTACCCAACTTGGAATTCTTAGATACTACGATATCTCCTTTATTTTCGAGTTTAAGCCTCTTGGGTATAACAAATTATTTGTACAGAAGCAGATTTTAAATCGGATGCTAATAAGATATACAGGATATTTAATAGTTACAAAAATCATGTTTCTGTCAATATACGCGATGCTCCATTGTTATTTAGATCGGATCGCCGTAATTAGTGCAAAAAAATACAGGAGTTTGTTAATTCAACTGATTACGTGGTTCCAATAATAACTAAGTTAGCAGTAGTGCTGACTTAATTTTGGACAGCCTGTGTACAAAAAAATTATCCGACAAACCAAACTACACTTCTTTAATCGTAGCTGTCGAAGTTGATAAAGCACTTTATATTGTAAATATGGGCCAGAGAAAAAATACCAATATTTAATTAAACCTTATTTTACTGAAAATGTCAGGCATTTAATTAACGTACATTTTTGACGAAGACGATGTATTTTCAATATTTATTCAATTTTATTATTGTCAATATTCAAATACTGCCTGCAAAGATACAAAATAATTTTTCATTCATGGCATTTTGTCATTGTGAGAAAATATAAATCACTATCAGTAACGAGACCTACATATGAGCGAAAATGTTATGAACTCTTCCATTATTTCAGCAGAGACAAAATGCGATTATCACACTAACAAACCTTGTTACAAAAACAGGGATGTATCCCTCGTTTCAAACTATGTCAATATGTACTCATTTATTAGAAATACATACCACGAATATCGAAATGGGCAACAGGAAACAACTCCCTGTGTTAATTCCTCAATAAAACAAAACGGACATTCCAACAGTTATCCTACAAATACCCTGTGAAGGGTATCTACACCACGAGTTATTTTGAAATATTGCTCTTCCTGAAGAAATATTAACTCCTACAAGGTTATCAATAGAAGTGATCTATAGAGTTCTAAAAATAAAACTCTGGATGCAGCAAGTGCGTTATGGTAGTGAATTTTTATTAAATATAAATATATATATATATATATATATATATATATATATATATATATATATATATATATATATATATATATATATATATATATATATATATATATATATATATATATATATATATATATATATATATATATATATATATATATATATATATATATATATATATTAACATATAAAAATTGAAACTGACCCCGGATATGGGTTCTAGGCGTCCTAGTTCGCGCTCATTTGAAAAAATGTTTGCAAAGTCTCACCATCGATACCTCTCTATTAGTGAATTTTTTTAAAATAAAAATTCACTAAAAATTCGGGACCCACCAAGTGGGTACACTATTAGTACGGCATATTACTAAAATGAATACTTTGAATGTAAACAGATCCTGAAGCTCACTTTTAGAAATCCTAATACGCGCTCATCTAAAATATTTTTCGCAAGTGTTTTTTTGTTACTTTAACGTCGGTCTATTTCTGCGACTATGGCTAATCACCGACGCCGGGGAGCAGTTTCACCTCACTATCCTGGAAATTTTGCCGAACCCCTGCATTTCTGTAAGGAGGGTATCGATCTTTAACGTGTCCAACATCGCATGGACACGGGACCGACGGCTTTACTCTCCCTCCGAAGGGTGGAACGTGCAGACAATCAACTTCCTAAAATGCAATGCCAGATCCTCGGCTGATGTTAATTTATTACAGTTTGTACTGAAAAAGTGAAATGTATACCCTGAGAAATGAACCTAGCACTCAGCACCCCTGAGATGCACACGTTCTTACCTCTGGACCACTTCGCAAGTGTTACAATCGAGATATATTTATTATCATAAAAATATTCTAATATTGTGTTTTAGTTCCTCTTTGGAAAAAATGTAAAAATCCAAAAGTCAATAAAGCTAAAAAATTAAAATTTATTATATACTGCACGTCTCTTCAAAAGAAACTTGTATTGCAAATTTCCTTAAAGTTAGAAAAACTTTGCAGAAAAAAAACTTAATTAAAACTGGAAGATAAATGTATCTGCGAATTTATAAAAGTGGCAGGTATTTTCCTTTCTTAACGCCTGGACGATTTTGTTTTAGTCAACCTAATCGAACCAGTTTGTCCAACTCCACAAAATGTTTTTTTAAAACAAATTCTCTAATAGTGAATTTTCTTAAGAAATAGTGGTGCAAATTGAATAATAACTTCCACATAGCTATGATAATTTACTCTCCTTATAAAGACATTCTCAGGAGATGAATTTAGTGTACGTGCCTTGACCACAAAGGAAATATTCGTATTCCTGTACCCATAAACTTCTGAAACGATATATGAAATTATGGAATACAAGGTAAGGTCAGAGAAAAAATATGGAGTTTTGCGTTTAACATCTTTTATCTGTAACTCAAACTTTCAGAGTAATTTTGGCAGCTTTTTATACATGAGCGGGTGAAATGCAAATGAATGGTCACTCCTCCTGAAGCGGTGTGTCCCAAAAGCAATTCGAAGCGTTCCATTGTCGGGTGCTAACCGTATACCAAATTTGAAGATGATATCTTAATTCGTTCGAAAGTTATTGCGCCGACTAACAGACAGGCGTACAGGTCGACAGACCGACCCGCTGACAGACCAATTTCAAAATTTCGGTCACCGAAATTTTACCCCCAACCATTCTACCCCCTAATTTAATTTCAGCAACGAATACGAGATATTTGGTGAAATTTAAATATAAATATATATATATATATATATATATATATATATATATATATATATATATATATATATATATATATATATATATATATAAACATATAAAAATTCAAACGGACCTTGGATATGGGTTCTTGGACTCTTTTCGCGCTCACTGGAAAAAAATTTCCGAAAGTCTCACCATCGTTACCTCTATTAGTGAAATTTTTTAATAAAAATGTACTAAAAACAAATACAGTGTATATTTTGATGGTATTGTTTTAAAGTTAAATTATTTGTTCTAAAAGTAAATTGACAATTATTTTAATCTGTGTATATATAATGTGTTCCAGATTCGCTTCTCTATACAGGGATCACGGCTCTTATTATACCTACAGCAAAGGTTAAATGGGGAAAGTTTTAGACGAAGCTTAGTGCATTCAATATAAGGCTTCCGGTTTACCATTGCTCAATTAGTTTTGGAAATATCGCCGAAAAACCGAAAATAGCGGATTTTGTTTTTCGCCAGTAAATCCGAAAGGGTTAAGCTGACAGCTGTCAAAATGTGCCATTATTCGGACACAGACGAGTAAGATGACGTATATGACATATATCTACCTGTTTTTTGTTATCCAGCAACCCGCCTCAACTTTCATTTTTCTTATTGCCGCCATATTGGATTTTTCGATTTTTGGAAGGATCGTAAAATTTCCAGTCTAGTGGTGTCTCACAAGTTTATAGAAGATTTGAGTCTCATTGAAATATCACACTTTGTAAAGTTAGGTGTTATTTTTTTCTAAGGAGGCCATGTTTTATTTGTCGGAAAATAACATTAATAAGTGATGTATTAAACGCATAGAATTTTCAATAGAACACGAGCGTAAATACCGATTTAAAATTAATAAGTAAAATTTAATTAAGTTCTGAACTGCTTCGTAACTGGGTATTAATTTGCAGATTTGAAAAATGACGTCCATTTCCATCGAGACATTTTGAGAATTGGTAACTGTTTTGGCACAACCTTAACAAGTGTATTTCTAACTGTGTCCAAAACTCTTTGTCTTAGGATCTCTATGGTCGCAGGAGGATCAAATTCATAGACCTCGTTCTTTGTGTGACCCCAGAGGTAGAATTCATAGGACGCAAGATCAGCAGATCTAGGAGGCCAAGATATTGGACCATTTAAGAAAATAATTCTTTCGTCAACTGCTCTCTTAATAAGTTCCTGACTTGAATGGTGTTGTGAGCCGGACATTTAGCCTGTTGAAACCATGTTTTTCTAAACGCATCTTCGGTTAAAGTAGCTTGTAAAGCCGGCACAACCTGGTTTCGCAAAAGCTCTAGGTACCTCTGTCCGTTGAGGTTGTAGTCAAACAAAAATGATCCTATAAGTTGGTTTCCTGAAATGATTAATAAGTTACAATAGTTGCCCGATTAAAAAAGGGAAGTCAGATTAAATTACCAATGATCCTACACCAAACGTTAATTCCAAATCTGGTTTGTAGACTTCTCTCTGCCACTTCGTGACAGTCCACAGCCCAGTGATGAGTGTTGTGCTTACTAAATACTCCACAATTCGTAAACCTACTCTCATCGGACCACAAGACATGATTAACAAAATCGTGACTTTCATTACTTACCTGCCTAATATACCAATCACAGAAGCACATTCGTCTTTGAAAATTAGTTTCCTTAAGTCCTTGAACTATTGTGAGTTTGTATGGACGCTACCTGTTCTTTTTTAACACTCTGTGTACCGTTGATTTTGATACACGAATTTACAGTTCTACAGTTCTCACCGCTGCACTAGGGTTTTCTTTTCTGTCGCGATTTTCATTTTCAATATTGTGTCCGCTTCTAGATTGTTCAAAGGCCCTGGGCTGGAGCGGGCGAAGAAATTGGCGTTAAGCGGGCTATTACGAACAAAGTGGACTGTAATTTGCGTTTGTTAATTAAGTAACGTTTTTAATGAAAAGAGAAGGGGCAAAAGCAGTGGAAATTGATGCAAACTCGTGAATGACCAAAAAGCCACTTACCTTTGTGAATTTCTTCTCTTGTCGAGTACTGGACTCACAGAAACTCGTGCGTGTCCCGGAAAAGGCTATCCTGGGTTGCTGGTGCGTTTAATGGATTTGTTAAGGCTGGTTTGACTGTATCACACACACATATAATTTTAAGGTAGCGGTACTATACGATATCGCGGTTTTGCGTTGCTGACTGCTTAAGTTGTGTTCTTCTTGACGATTCGTGGAATTCTGGTCTGTTCTTCTTATCGCAAAATAAAGATTATAAATTCCACTGCTTTTACACTATACGAGGAGCGAACATCCCGCCCGGCCAAAATGGCTGCTATAAGCAAGACATTTTTCTACACAAAAAAAATAATTAACGCGAAGGAGAAGCGATAACATGCGGCGGATAAGAAAAAAGAGAACAAGAAACAAAATAAATGATTATCCCGGTTAGCAAGAATCCACAAAACAATAAAAAGACTTAAAATAAAAAATTAAATTAAATTAGAAACAAATACTACTACTACTAGTCATTAGTTGGCAACGGGCACAACTTCACCAAAGGGCGACGAAGGATACCATTCGAGGTCTTTACAATAGCAACTCTTACGACACCATCAGGACCAGGAATTAGAGACAATAGACGACCTAGTAGCCATTTAGAAGGCGGAAGTTTTTCAGCTTTCACGGCCACCATCGCCCCAATAGTAGGAAGAGCACCAGCGTCAAGCCACTTGCTTCGTTGTTGTAGGGTGTGAAGGTACTCCTTGTGCCAGCGAATCCAAAAATCATGGTGCATACGTTGGAGAAGTTGCCATCTTGACAGACGAGTTAAGGGGACAGACGACAAATCGGGAGTTGGAAGCGTAGAAACTGGCTCCATATGAAGAAAGTGTCCAGGAGTTAAAGCGTGAATGTCATCGATATCCGAACTCATGGGATTTAAAGGTCGGGAGTTCAAGACAGATTCTATAAGCGTCAGGACAGTGTAGAATTCTTCGTACGATAGGATTTGTTGGCCAACAACACGAGAGAGATGAGATTTTACACTCTTGATACCAGATTCCCAAAGACCACCGAAATGTGGGGCAGAAGGGGGGTTGAAATGCCAATGGATTCCTTCCCTAGCAGTTGCATCAGAAAAAATGCGTTTAAGCTCCTTGGCGGAGCCAACGAAATTTGTACCACAATCACTATAGAGATTATCACATCGACCACGACGAGCAATAAATCGTTGGAGGGCAGCGAGAAAAGCGTCAGTCGAAAGACTACAGGCAGGTTCTAGATGTATAGCCTTAGTCGCGAAACACACAAAGAGGCAAATATATGCCTTAGAGGTTTTAGCACCTCGGTATCGATTCATAGTGATCGCGAATGGACCACCAAAATCTACCCCAGTATGCGAGAATGGTTTGACTTGCGAAACTCGAGAAAGGGGTAAGTCACCCATAGGTGGCTGATAAGGTTGAGGCTTTATTTTCCAACATGGCATACATTTCGAAATAACAGTGTTTATGGCACGTCTTGCAGACAAAATCCAAAAATTCTGACACAACAAAAAATGAAGAGTGCGAGGGCCAATATGAAGATACCTTTTATGGTATTGTTCAATTAAAAGCACCGTGAGTCGGCACTTTTGTGGAAGTAAGAGCGGATGCTTTCGCTCATAAGACAAACTTGAGTGAGTCAAGCGACCACCTACACGCAAAAGACCAGTACTGTCTTGAAATACGGCGAGTTTTCTCCAGGACTTAGGGAATTTTTTACTAGATAACTCCTTTTCAAAGTAGACCGCTTGAGTGCGCTTGACCAGAAGGGTCAGAGCATCATGAAGCTCTAACCGAGATAGCGGTCCAAATTTCGCAATAGAAGAATGTCTAGAATTAAAAGCGAAGCGTAATACGTATGACAAAATAGACTGTATGTAATGTAAAGAAGAATGATTTTCTAACAAATCATCAAGCAGATTTTCTTCACCTGTAAATGTTAAAAGCGAAACTGTCCTTTCCTCAACAGAGACCTCTTCAGACTGCAGCTCTGAAGACGGGGAGCAGGCAGACAGCTCAGAACGACATAGTAGCGATGGACCATTGAACCAAATATCATGGGCGAGAAATTGAGAAGGATGAACACCTCGAGAGGCGATATCGGCGGGATTATTAGCAGAATCTATATAATGCCAAAATTCAGAAGAAACCCTTTCGTGAATGTAGGCAACTCGATTTGCCACAAAGGTTTTCCAACGATGAGGCGAAGATTTGATCCAACTCAAGACGATTTGCGAATCTGACCAGGCAAAAATTCTTTCGAAAGTCATGCGAGTCTGATAAACGTTCAGAAGAAACGATAGGAGTTTCGCCAACAAAACTGCACCACACAGTTCTAGCCTAGGAATGGTTAGTTTCTTAACCGGAGCGACTTTGGTTTTAGAGCAAACAAACTGAACAAAAACTGTTTTGTCAGGGCGGAGGCATCGTATATAAACAACGGCAGCGTAACCCTTTTCAGAAGAGTCACAGAACCCATGTAATTCATAACCACATCCAGAATGAGGTGGAAGGATTTTTCTAGGAATGCGTAAATTGCTTAGTAAACCGAGTTCATTTCGATAACGGTTCCAAGCCTCAACAATATGCGAGGGCGGGGTTTGGTCCCAATCTAATTTAGAAGTCCACAGCGACTGGATTAGAATCTTTTGAAAAATAGTAATAGGCGAAAGAAATCCAAGCGGGTCAAAGATTCTGGCCAGTTCCGAGAGCATGTTGCGTTTCGTACAGGGTTTCCCCAACGGCGAGACTGAGAAAAAGAATGTATCCTCAGAGGGACTCCACTGCAGACCGAGAATTTTTAAAGGAGTGTCGTTTGCCAGTGAACCAAAAATAAGCGGATTTTGCGACAAATGTTCCGGAGGTAAATGTGAAAGTAATGCGGAACAGTTACTAGACCATTTTCTAAGCTCAAAGCCGCCTCGTTCAAAAAGCGAGATCAGCTCTGACTGTAAAAGCTTTGCGTCTTCATAAGAAGAGCAGCCGGTTACAACATCATCAACATAAGTGTCGTTTAAAATGGCGGCAGAAGCTAGCGGGTAAGAGCCCCCTTCGTCATTCACTAACTGATGAAGAGTGCGTATCGCGAGAAAGGGGGATGGTGTTAGTCCATATACAAGCGTAACCAGGTTATAGTCCACCAAAGGTTCATCAGAAGCAAACCTCCAAACAATTCTTTGATAATCATGCTGTGATTGGTCGACAAGAATGTTACGATACATCATTTTGATGTCAGCACACAAGACATAATTATGAAGGCGAAAGTGACACAGAATTGTGGCAATATCTTGTTGTAGTTTTGGTCCAGTATGTAGACAATCGTTAAGAGAGCTTTGGTTGGGAAGTTTCGCCGAACCATTAAAAACTACCCTGAGTTTAGTAGACAAGCTATTTGGTTTCAAAATGCAATGATGCGGAATATAATATGCGTCGGGAGAATCTTTATTGTCATAAACACGTTTCATGTGGCCTAGTTCCAAATATTCTCTCATAAAAGCAGAATATTGGGTATACAAGTCCATGTTTCTAGCAAGGCGGCGTTCCAGGGAAAGAAATCTTTGGACGACGAGGTCGCGAATGCCAGGAAAAATAGGCAGCGACTCAGATTTAAATGGGAGCGAAACGATATATTTGCCAGAAGGAGAGCGAGATATTTTAGTCTTAAAATGATGTTCACAAAAAATATCTTCATTAGAGTGATGCGACGAAGTCGGAACACTTTCCACTTCCCAAAAATCCCTAAGGGTGCGATCGAGATTTGATTCAAAGTTACTGCACAAGAAAGAAAAGACAGCAGAAGAATGAACTGTGTTGCCAATCTTACCCATGAGCACATAACCAAAGACGGTGTTGACGGCATCAGGTTGACCTTCCCCACCGGAAATGCGTCCATTTAAAAGGATTTTAGAAAAAACGTCGGCTCCTAACAATATATCGACCTGACCTGGACGATTAAAATGGCGATCAGCCAATTTTAAATTGCGAATGTGAGACCAATTGGAAGAGCAAATAGCGGTTGCTGGCAAATTATCACAAATGGCGTTCAAGATCAATGCGTCGACAGTAAAATTGAAAGAATCTTGACCAACCGGTCTTCCAGTGAGCGTTACACAACCACTCTGAGAAGAAGTCTGCATAGATGCCAGTCCTTTGATTGCAAACATGCAGTTTTGCTTAGGCAACCCCAAACGCTTAAAAGCCCTTTGCGAGATAAAAGACATCATACTACCTCCATCCAAAAGGCATCTCATAATCTGATAATTTCCATGGTTATCAAGAACTTCAATCAGCGCAGTGGCCAATAAGACCGTGGTTTGATTAGATACAATCCCAGAAGCAGCAAAGACCTGCTCTTGGTCGAGCGGAGCGGAAGGAACTGGAGATCTGGAAGGGTTATTACACACTGGCGACGGAATAGGCGCGGAGCTTTTATCAAAATGCAAGAGCGTATGATGACGCTGACCACACTTGCGACAGGACCTGGTAGATTTGCATTTGTTAAGATAATGTAGGCTACTTAAACAGTTGTGGCAAAGACGAGAAGATTTAACAAAATTATAGCGATCTTTTGGAGTTTTATTACAAAATGAGGAGCAATTATAAATAGAATGCGAAGAATCTTTGCAAAACACACAAGTATGTAAGATAGATTTACAATTTAAATTATCAGCGAAAAAAGCGGAAGTTCGAGGCGTTGGTCTAGCTTGCGATTTGTCAGAATATTTCTTTTGAGAGTGCGAAAGGAATGACTTCTGATCCATAGCATCACCAGCGATACAATATTTATTTAGAAAGTCAAGCAATTGCGTAAATGTAGGGACCTCGGTGGAAGCGTGGTCTAACTCAAATTTCGTCAACATGTTCCTGTCAAGGCGTTTTGACACCAACATAAACATAACAAAGTCCCATTGGTCTGTAGGAAAGCCTAAAGTGTTTAAAGCAGAAAGATTTTCCGAAATAATGTCTAGCGAATTGCGAATATTGACGTGGTCATCAGAATTAAATTTCGAAATGCTATCTATAGCATGCCAGTGCTCTTGGGCACGCAGACGTTTGTTAGAATAACGAGTGACTAATGTATTATAAGCTATCTGATAATTGTCAGCGGTCAGAGGCAAAGATCTTATTAGAGATAACGGCGGGCCTTCTACTGATATAGTTAGATAATGAAACTTTTCAATGTCGGAATATGCGGGACAGTCCTGTACTAAGGCATTGAATAAATCGATAAAAGTGTTAAAGGTTTTATAGTCACCTCTAAATTTAGGAATTTCTATTTTAGCTAGCCTTGCTTTAGCACCTTCATTAAGACCAGCTGTATTTGAATTTAGAATTTCCTGGACATTTGTTTTATTGTCAGGGAATAACCTAGAACAAATGGCTTTAATTTCAAAATAAGCGTCCATAAATCCAGCGTAAATAGTGTTTTCATCAGAAGCGTTTCCATGTTCACTACTTAAAATTGCAGAAACGATATTTTCGTGCGTTTGAATAAACTGTTCCCTTAAATAGTCGATTTCGGAAGATCTAACCCTAAGTAAATTATAAAGCGAAACATCTGACTGGGCTTTCTGGGCTAGAGAAGACAATGTGTCTATTTCAGATAGCTGAATATTGCGTTGGTTTTTGTATTTCCTTAATTTAGTGTCAGTCATGATATTAATTGAATAGGCCTCGTATATGGAAATATAACAGATATACGTACCAATGTGAAACAAAGAATTATTCAGGTACAAATTGATAAGAATGAAACAGAAGCAAAGAGCGATATATGCGTGAAATGATATGCGTCGACTCCTAAAGCCGTGCTCGTTGTTCAAAATAAAGCAAAATTTAACTGAATGGCGGATTCTTGCGATAAGAAAATAACTTTTAAAAATTCTATAATTATAAAGGTTCTAGCGATATATACATGAAAATTGCGGGAAATTAATTTAAAATCTGAATTGAATACAGCTAAACCAGCGCGCTTTAGTTATTTTCAAAATTAACAAAGTTGAATAGCCAAATTTACTTGCGTATTATTTCCGAGACAAAAAAACTATCCGGCTGAGAAGGACCAAGAAATGGGCTGGAGCGGGCGAAGAAATTGGCGTTAAGCGGGCTATTACGAACAAAGTGGACTGTAATTTGCGTTTGTTAATTAAGTAACGTTTTTAATGAAAAGAGAAGGGGCAAAAGCAGTGGAAATTGATGCAAACTCGTGAATGACCAAAAAGCCACTTACCTTTGTGAATTTCTTCTCTTGTCGAGTACTGGACTCACAGAAACTCGTGCGTGTCCCGGAAAAGGCTATCCTGGGTTGCTGGTGCGTTTAATGGATTTGTTAAGGCTGGTTTGACTGTATCACACACACATATAATTTTAAGGTAGCGGTACTATACGATATCGCGGTTTTGCGTTGCTGACTGCTTAAGTTGTGTTCTTCTTGACGATTCGTGGAATTCTGGTCTGTTCTTCTTATCGCAAAATAAAGATTATAAATTCCACTGCTTTTACACTATACGAGGAGCGAACAGGCCCCATGGTTAATTAAATTAAGTACGATTTTTCTGAATTGGGTTTTATGAGGCTGCCGTCCTGCCATCGTTCGGAGTACATTTTCAAATACCTTGCTGATGTAATGTCGGCGTTTCTGTGTAACTACAAGTACACCGCTAACAAGTCAAAGTTTTCTTCATTTCAATAGGGAATACCGGCCATTTTCAACAGTTTGCGACGATGTGTGTCAGTGTTATGATTTTAAGGAGAGAAAAGCGTACTACTCATTAAAACACCACTTTCAGAGCCTCCTTAGATGGACAAAATGTTTAGCTTATAAAAACCCAATTTTCTTACAAATAAAATATGGCCTCCTTAGAAAAAAAGCAGACCTAACTTTACAAAATGTGATATTTCGATCATACTTAAATCTTTTGTGCACTTGTGAGACACCACGAAACTGAAAATTTTACGCTCTTTTCAATCGAAAAATCCAATATGGCGACCATAAGAAAAATGAAAATTGAGGCGGGTGGCTGGATAACAAAAAACAATAGAGATATGTCATACACGCCATCTTATTAGTGTTTAAAAGTGTCCGAATAATGTCACATTTTGACAGCTGTCAATTTAGCCGTTTCGAATTTACTGCCGTAAAACGAAATCCGCCATTTTCTGTTTTTCGGCGATATTCCCAAAACCCATTGACCAATCGTAAACCTGAAGCCGGATATTAAATGCAGTAAGTTTCCTCTAAAACTTTCCCCATTTAACCTTTGCTATAGGTATAATAGAAGCCGAGATCCCTGTATAGAGAAACGAATCTAGGACAGACTGTATATAAAGGGATATTGAAAAGTACTTAGTCCACAAAAAAAGATAAAGTTTATTTAGAACATAATTTATCTATTCAACATAATCTCCACTAAGATTTACACCTTTGGCAAAACGTTGACAAATAACTTCTAAACCCTCGAAAAAAAATAATCCTACTCTTCAAAAATATTCCTTAACGGCACAAATCACTTGGATGCATGCCAAAAATTTTTTTAGTGCTTTAAAAAGAAATAATAGTGTGATAGTGTTAAATCTGAAGAAGGGGATATAAGAATCTATTAACTGTCGCGTATAGTCAATTCTAGGAGGTTACTCTTTCTGGTTTCAAAGAGGTGTGGAAACGATGGCTACATACGTCTGCCATCCATGTACGCCTTTGCCCTATCATAGAGGAGGTGATTTTATAGCTGGTAGTTATGGCAATAAAATATTTTCCTATACATAGAAAGGAAAAATATAGCAACGTTTCATATATAGAGGGTGCGTAAATAGTATTGCACCAAATGGGTTTATGCAGAAACGGTTTCACATTTAGATTTGACAGTTGGTGGGGCTAAATAATACACAATTACCCATATTTAGCTGGTAATTTCATGTGACTGGTATTTCTCAGAAGCCGCCATCTTAAGTCTTTTTTAATGACAACCTAGGTTTAACTTGGTGTCATTTGGTACGTAATTGATTTAGAAATACAATAGGATATATCATAGGTTTGTCTATTCTTAAACGGGAGGATAAATTTGAAAACCCAATAAACTTTAAAAAAAGAGGATTTTCTGGAGAAAGGGTTTTAAACTAATACAGCTTATGTAAAACTTAATTCAAAATAGACATTTATGTGTTACATAGTTATTGTATTCAGTTTTAGCATTTTCCAAAGATATTCCTTATCGCTTCTCCACTTCAAACTGACAACCGGAACAAAAAATAAAATCTTCCTTATCTGTCTCATCCTGGTTTCCACTAAAACAATCCGAATAAGTGGTTTTCTTGTTAAGTCACATATAAGATTCGGTTTGGTTTCTGTGGAGAAAGGTGTGCTTGTACTATCTGTCATGGATTATTATGTGGGGTGTTAATGAAAATGTTTAATTTTTTTCTGCACGCAAACGTAACGTTTGCTATAGCACTTAAAGATATCAAATTGTCGGGGTCATCTTCTAAGTTATTGTCGTTTTTTGGTTTTATGATGCTCCTTTAGCAGGTTTTTAAGCAACTGTCTTGTACCTTTTCTCATACGTTATGAAGCAATCATATAGCATGTTATTAGTTCCAATGTGTAAGGCATTGGATTTTTTCTTTATTGGACAAAATATTTTGACCGAAGAATTGTTCCTGTAGAAAAGCTTGTTTAGGCGAATGGCGTTTTGGTCCCCTGGCTGAACTACTGTAATCTTATTCTGAGGCAAATATTTTGTAACAATTATGTTATTATTATCAATTACTCTTCACCACACTGACTTAAATCATTGTCACTTAGAAGCAGTCCAAAGGGATAAAAAACACTGATTTAAAACCACTGCTTAAAAACTAGTGAAGTCCTCTAGTCTTCACTGTAGCTTTGTAATCCGCAGGACGTTTATTTTTGAAAACCATTGTATAATTTTTATTTTCCAATGACTAAAAGTATCTGTTTGTGGCTGCCATCACAATTACAACACACTAAGAATGCTACTCACATCACTGGTCTTCCTTCCGAGAGGATTTTTCTCTGTGGAAGATACTAGCGTACTATCCGAAATCAATTTCCAAAACAAGGGTGACTCATTAGCAATGCAAATTTGACATGGCTGTAAGACTAACAGTTTTACTTTGTAGTTTAATTCACTGATCAATGCGTCAACTGTTGCTGTGTCAGAAGATAATTTTGCTCCACAGTCGTCTAATGTCATAGCTTTTTCAACGATTTGTAGTTCATTCCCTCATGGCAATAAAATTCTAGAGGTGTTCGGCCTGTCAAAACTATCAGCAAAACCATCTGCATAAAAACAAATTGAAACCTGTATAAATTAACTCACATAAATGAATTCGAATTACGGAACCAAGCAAAATCCGGATACACGGTACCTCAAGAGAACGTAATGGTTCGGTAGAAAAATCAGGGTCACTGTGAGTCCGGAATATCACAACATCACTTAATACATACTGAAAAATGAAACAGTGTTTTATCATTATCAAATAAAAAATTGTCACGAGAACGTCCAAAGTGGCGAAACATCGGCTCGTTTGATACTTGGATGGGTGACCACCTAGGAATACCATGTGTTGTTGAGCGCCCTTGGGAGATAATGGCGAACCACCGAGTATATTTCTACCAATCAAGTTTCTTTCAAGAAACAGCGAGATTCGGGTTAAGTTAGAGTATATATTTATTAAATACAAAATTTCACAAAAATTCGCTATCCATAAATCAAAAGAGAAGTTATAAAGGATCCTTTTTGTGGCAATAGAAGTAGGTATTAAAATTGAATGTGTAACCATCTGCTTCCGAAGGGTTGAGTCGGGAAAAATAAATAAAATGAATTGGAGCGCCACCACTTTCTAAAAATATTGAAGGTTTAGGGAAAAGGTGGAAGCCCCAAAGTAGCGGAAGAATTTGCAGGGGGCCCACGCTGTGGAAGCAGGATAGCTAGTTAGACTCCAGTGGAGATGATTCTTTTCCCGGGGTCGGATATGTTTTGAAAAGGAAATTTATATTAGCTAAACAAGAGATAGATATATAAAATATAGATTTATTGGGTAAAATAAAAATATGTACACTTATATTCAGGGTTTGTAAATGACAAAGAAAAGTCATAATTTGAAAGGTCTCACCAGGGTCGATCAAAAGAATAAAGTATGATAAATGAGACTGGGCGTCTCCCTAGCCACCTAGCGGGTCAAATTGGGGAATGACATATCGTAAGTTATATATAGACCTCCAAACCCCAAGTTAATTCCTCAGGTATGGCCACTATGGTCTCTATTAGAAGAATCTTTGGGAGCTTGAAGTCTCTTGACTAGTAGAAGTAATTATTTATATAAACAAAGAAAATATAGCTGGAACGAGATGTAATATAAATCCAGCAACTAAATGTGTCGGGTAGTTTGACAAATACATGGGCAAGCTACGGAAACAAACACACCGGTTAATAAAACTCTGTAAACGTCTAAAGGAAGAAAACGTGTAACACCTGTACAACAGAATCGGCAGGGTAAAAAAATTTCTAAATCGGTAAATAAGTTTGGATAGCAATGATATATGATATGTAAAATGATATATAAAAGAAACAAAATAGCAAAAATATGATTAGTAAAATATTTCTCACCACAGGATCTAGATGGACGTCGTGACTGCGGTGGGTACGGTAGTTTAAGACGGGTTGAGTAGCGACTAATGTAAACGGAGGTTGGTATGCGGAGAACTGAATTGAACGGAATGAAGTCAGAAGCTTAAAACAGTGAGAACTTACTTAATTCACTCGACCCACGAGCCGTCTTATATATCGAAAAATATATGCATCCATTGTTAGTCCTAGAAGTTTAGAGGTCTTTATCTTATGGTCTGATTAAATTATTCGCGATTGAAAATTTTGCAATTTACACATTTTTGGTATTGTTTATCAGGAAGATAAAATTCCAACGTTGATTTAACCTACTTGGACATGTATTTTATGCAGCTTTTTACTTATATACAGGTGTTTTAAAAACGATATATGGCAAAATGCTTAAAAATAAATATTCACAGAGTTTTTTTTTTCACAAAATAGAAATTACATTTACCTTAACGAAATGAAATTTCATTACAAACGGTTTCATTAGGTAAGGGCAACAACAATTAACTAAGAGAAGTACGTAACACCAATATATACAAAATGGTGTTATAAACAAGAACTAAAGGGAATAATGACAGGAAACATTCTTATGAATAATGCTCTAATATTAGTGACGCACAGGCAAAAATAAAAAAATATTTAGGTTACCATGGTTCATTTGTTTAAAACAAAATGTGTTGTTTTTTACAAGTCAATTTTCCCAAATTATGTTTGATTTATAAATGCTAAATTTATACTTCCGGTGCAAGGAACAGCCAAAGCGATTAGATAAACTGTTTTTTATGTTAGCGTTAAAAAACCAAATATATCAAAATAACAGCAGGCTGTTGCTTTAGACAACTGTTTGAATATTTACAGCAATAATTTTTAAATTCTTGATTTTAGGATATCTTCACTGAATTCTCACAAGTTTAACAAGATAGGGTTGTGGCGGTTTTCCACCAAGCGTTTTAATTACCTATCTTTCTCTTTCGAAGACCTTACCAGCTACTAACCTCAAGACTACTTATCATTTCTATTAGGAGTCAATACTATTTACACTACTATAAATTTAAGAGTACGGTCTTCTATTACCTATAATAACATACAAGAGAACAAAATTTTTTGTAATTTATAAACGTAAATTTAATTATGACGAAACAGCTTGCGCCACAATATGGTTTTGATTACACCATTTCATTTTTTTTCGGTATAAGGCTTTCAAAAATTTAAAACATGAACTACAAATTATTCGTTTCGAACTGTAGAATAATAATTTATTTTGGTCATGCCACGAAGATATTAGATAGAAAGACATCAAATGTATATCATCTGGAAATGTTACATTTTGTTACACGGCTTTTTGAAATTTATTTCCTTTGTAGCCTTTAATAACCAGTTGACATGTTCTTAAATATACATAACTTCTGTAACAGTCGCAATGTTTTAATTTCATAAGGAAATTGAGTTTGGTCACGACCAGTTTATAAACAAAATGATTAGCGAATTTCCTTTGCAAGTAAAAGTTATTTGTAATTTCTGGAAAGATAAATTTGGTTCAAATTTTTGTGACGCAATGTTCAGTGAAATTCGTGAAAAATGTCTAAATGAATTTTGGCGCAAAACTTTGTTTAAGCAAATTTTCGTGAAGAATATTTTATCGAATTTGTACGTAAAATTTTTTTAACAAATTTTTGTAGGAAAAGTATTTTTTAGCGAATTTTCATGGCAAAAATTTTTTGTTTGATTTTTGTTAGCACACTCTTTAAACTCTTTTTTAAAATTTTTGTTGAAAAACTTTTTTATCGAATTTGTATAGAAAAAATAACTTATGAGGTCACCATGATTTTGCGACGTTATGTGTTTATATATATATATATATATATATATATATATATATATATATATATATATATATATATATATATATATATATATATATATATATATATATATATATATATATATATATATATATATATATATCATCCAAGCCATTAATAAAGTAAACGCACTTGCCGAGTTCCATCGAAATCGGTTAATTATTTTTTGAATTATTAGATGGATACAGATATATATATATATATATATATATATATATATATATATATATATATATATATATATATATATATATATATATATATACAGTGTGTCGTAAATTGGATGGGAATGTATTGCTATCTCAGTTATTATTAGAGATACGGAGACGGTTAAATTAGCAATGCTGTGTAGAATTTCATGCTGGTTCCAAATATGACTTGTATTTTGCCCTGCCTCTTTTTCTTTTGGAGTTATTTTGAAAAAACCACAATTTGTCGTTTTTTTTTTCTTCAATATCTAAGTAGCCGTTGATCTAACATGTCTAAGCCTTGCACATTATAAGGACCCTTTTTACAGAGTAATCTTTTTGTGCTATTCTCAACTTTGGATTGTTATTTGTTCTTGGGCTACAGGTATCAACGTTTGTTTGTATTATGGCAGCCATATTGGATTTTTGCTCATGTGATAGTTCTTTAGCTTTCCAATGATTTACAACATGCTTGAGAAAGTTTGTAATTGCACTGAAAATTTTCAGAAAAACCGTTTTGAATATAGTAGGTTATGAAATCCAATACCAGAAAACAAATGACAAAAAAAAGGTAATGAAAAAGCAGTAGGCCATGGAGTCTAAGAATAGGCTTCTACTTTTAACATAATTTTCCGTAATAATTCACGATTAAAAAATATTGTGATTTAATTTGCAATACTTACTCAGGTAATAATGCTAGGTAATATTATGCGAAACAGTTTAATAACGGACCATGGAAATAACAAATAGAAACCTAAACTCCGCAAAACAACACAATTGTAAACGGAACTCAACAAATAATAAAATATAAACTTAAAAATACACTAAATAGAAAATTGTTCAATATGGCCACCGTTTTGCTCAATGCACTTTATACACCTTTTTAAAACATTCCTGCAAACTCTGGTGAGAGTGTTTTGGTAAATATCATTTATAGCTTCCGTGATTCTGTTTCACAATTCATTAATATTTTGTGGTGGGTGGAATTTATATACATCATTCATCAGAGTACCCCAAAAATAAAAATCCATAGGTGTTATATCAGGACTTCAAGCACACCAATGAACCGGCCCATTGTTACATATGACACGATTTTAAAAATTTTGGTACAAAATTTTTTTGACGATCCTAGCATTGTGTTGGTGCCAAATTTCGTCTAAATTATCAGGAGCTCTTCTAATTGTTAGTAAGATATCATTTTTCAATAGACTAAGATACCCTTCCCCAGCGAAATTTCCAAGATGGTGATGCCACTTCCTGGCATTGTTGATTGGCCACAGTCGCGGAAATGGGCAAACACGAAAAAACAAACTACAATTCGAGTGTTTCACAGTATTCAATTATCTTAAATTTTTTGTGAAAGAGTACAACATGCTAAGGCCCGGTAAACTTGGTAGCCACGTAATTACCTCAGCCATTCCCATCCATCTCCTAATAGCCAGCTGAGGATGCTTTGTTTTATTTTAACAAAGGTATAATAAAAAATATCGCCATTTCTGGTTTGGTGACGGTTTTCGGCTTCCAGAGCAGCTTCCACGCACAGAGTACGGAAAAAAGGAAGATATGGGAAGAAAACTAGCGGGCGAAAACAATTTCCCTCCAGGCTAATACCAAGACGGACATTCGATTACGTCGCTCCCTAGCCACCACCACTTCAGTTCTGCGGTAAAGTGTATGTAGTAGTACCTGTTTCGTCCTCCTTATAAAGTCTTCAGTATGTCACACCTGCGCTCTAACAAAAACTACTGGACCAACTAACAACAACCTACCAACAGAAGTCTATTCCATCGGCTCAGGATAACGGGATAAAAGGAGAGCTTTTCTGGTCCATTATGAAGTCAAGAAAAGTGACCTGCGCTCCACCAAGTCAGATTGAAGTCAGGCACTATTCAAGTGTTTACCTAAATTTAAATGGCTTAGATGTTTTCGATGACTAGTGCAGCTACACCAGTTTTTTCTGAAATGAATCGAATTATTTCTTTAGCGAAATTTTATCTCTTTAAAAATAATAACGTAATTTAAAAAAATATATACTTTACCACTTACTACAGAAATTGTACCGCCTACCAAAATTGAAGTTGAATGAAACTTTTACCATGTATGGCACTTGCGCTGTCAAGCCTTCTTTAGCCTCAGTGAATTAGCTTTAAATAACTTAACTGAATACTATGTAAACTTCTAGCTAATTAAACTTTATTGTTAAAAAAATCCACAAGTCGAACCTACACTTGTATAAAAGTTCATTAGTATACATAAATATTTGGTTGGTACTTAATAAATTTAATTTTATTAACGTTATACTGATCAAGATATATATATATATATATATATATATATATATATATATATATATATATATTAATTGTTAAATAAACATAAAAGGATTAAAACAGAAAATTTATAGAATCTAAGAAAATATAAAACTTAAATAATCACGGAATGTTATAATGTGATAAATATAGTGCAGATATTTATTCCCAAATTAAACGACAGCATCATTAAGGCAGTTGTAAATGTATAAGAACACTCAAAAATCGACACTCACTTATGTTTTAAATACATTTATAACTATCATATAAATGTTTTATTTTACTACTAATTTGTTTTGCCGCTTGCTATACTTAACACATGCAGAAAGGGAAGTGATGTGATTACATAAAAGCAGGGAAGCAACTTTACCAACAACTTGGATAAATTATTACAGTAAAACTTTCAGACTTGCCTCCGCATAACCGGTTAAGCTCCATCATACTTTTTGCTAGCTTCATCTAACAGTTCGCTCTTTAGAAATTTTCTGCAGCTTTCCGCTGAAAAACGCTACCTCGAGCTTTATAGTTTTAAAGAGCTTAGACGTACAAAGTCTTGTATCTTGCTTCATTTGGCCCCTTTCAGATTATTTATTTACCAAGGCAAACTGTATGTTTGCATGGTAGAAGCGCCCGAGTCTGATATACGTCGCTCACACGCTCAGTGAGTAAGTGAAAAGGTTCAAGCCTGTGAATATAAATGGTTAGGAAAAATAACAATAATTTAGTAGCAAAGTAGTCATCTCAACAAAAAGTATTTGGGGTTAGTTATACAGTTTAAAATAATTTAATCATTAATTTTCGAACATAGCAAGTACTTTATGGTAAAGTGAATTATATTTTATATCTCATTTTTACAATACCCTATAAAATTTACATTTGGTACGTTGTAAAGTCAATGTGGAGGTTATATGTGTACTAAACTATATCAAGATAAGTTGCTTACTTGCGGAAATATATATTCTTTTCTAAAAAAACATATATTTAAAAAAAAAGGTCTGCTTGGGCTGGATAAAAAGCCAAAACTGCCTTTATATATATATATATATATATATATATATATATATATATATATATATATATATATATATATATATATATATATATATATATATATATATATAAAGTCTCGATAAGGGTTATCGGCCTCAAATCTATATGGGCATCAAAACGAAAGTTCTTTGCCAAAAACATGCTCCTCAGGAGCCTAGAAATAGTTACAGCTATGATATATATTCCAAAAATAACTTAAGGTTACACACCGAAAGCTGAACAATGTAAGAGAAGCAGGCAGCAAGAGAATACAACAAGGGAGTGAGACATCTCGCTGATGTCTGATACTTCTCACAGAATAAACACACAGGACACAGCAGGACAACAGCAAAAAACCTTGGTTACATTGTTGCATTATTAAAACATGGTTAAAACTTTCAGAGAAAGGTCTTGTGCAACATGTGGTTTTTCAAAATCTGTTGATTGACAGCTGACATTCCTGTCATGACCTATGAGACAAGAGTGCCAACTGAGAGAAGACAGGCTAAAGACTTTCTGCCAGGAGGGCATAGACGGAAACCAAAGAAGACAGTTCGCTTTAAAACCATTGACTTATGAAATTTTTTGGAACCGTTGTCTGGAAAACCAACTGCTCTGAATAAAGTTTTACTTATGGAACTTATATTTTGGCAAATTTATTTGGAAACAGTCTGAGAACACTATTTCATGAACACAAGGTACAGCCAAACAGCCTGAAGGGCCAGGCGCAGATATCCTGCTGCAATGAAACGAAGAGCGAAAAAACCAAATCCTGAGAACACCGTAACAATAACGACCGTTACTCCCTATCAGCTCTGCTGACAGAGCGTATATATATATATATATATATATATATATATATATATATATATATATATATATATATATATATATATATATATATATATATATATATATATATATATATATAGTTACACCATGCTTTGTAAATTTCGTGTCGACTTGACACTTCAACAGAAATCTACAAAGAAAAGAACTAAAAACATTCAGTTACAAGATTTTTCATTCCGTTATCGACAACTGACCTGAAGTTAAACTTAAGGAGTGTTATAAAAGTTCACAATAGAATCAGCTGCTATGTAGCAAGGCTTAGAAACATTGCACAAAGGAGATTCACACACACACACACACACACACGCACGTACGCACGCACACGCACTCACGCACACGCACGTGTATACACACAAACGCACACGCACCATCACACACACACAGAGACAGATATATCTATATATATATATATATATATATATATATATATATATATATATATATATATATATATATATATATATATATATATATATATATATATATATATATATATATATATATATATATATATATATATATATATATATATATATACATATATATACAAATCTCATTTGAGGTAAGGGACAGTGTTTTCACTTGGAACCAAAGGGCCATCTGTTGGCCATAAGCACAGAACATACGGAAAAACAGGGAACATAGAGGTGATCTCCCATTGACTCACTCAGGCCCAGTGAGACCTTCTGAACGTTTGTCAAGCTTTGGAGATGTAGGAAGTCATCTCAACTTGGTTGTTTTAAATAAAACATTCCGATAATTGTTGAAAAAAAGAATAACAAACGCTTGCGAAAATCTTAGTCTACCAATGGTTTTGAATGCAGCCCGATGTGTCAAACGTGCATTAATAAAAACGGCTTGAATTTCGAACAATACTTATAGTTTTGTTATTAATGTTTAATCAAGTTCCTGTTTTAAGTTCTTTTGCATATATTACTGTATTTCGTTTATTTCCTTGGTGAAATATTTTTAAATAGCTTTATTGGATAGAGGAAAACATTTAATTTTAGTCCTGTAAATTTCAATTCGATGCCACGAAAATGTCCACAGATATGAGAGTAGGCCTTTTTTTCGAAAGGGATGGTATACATACACACACACACACACTTACATATATATATATATATATATATATATATATATATATATATATATATATATATATATATATATATATATATATATTATATATATATAATTACCTAAACATTAGATCCATTTTACATTACATTTTCTAGTCTTCAAAAACTATTGAGAATAAGCGCTGGACCCTCTTAAAACCACCATCTGATTGTCTAATTTCTCACAACCTACACATTTCCAGTATACTACCGTAACTTAATAACTCGAGATATCCAGAAGAAAAACATCTTAATATGTTGATATTAAAAACTCACCAGCATCCTTATCTGTTGTCAGTTTTAATTTATTATATATATATATATTATTTGCGAAAATTTTGGGTTTTCTTTTAAAGAAATTTGGTTTCTTGGTTTCTTCAATCGTTACAAAAGCAATCATATTTTTTTACACAGGTTTCTATTAATAAAAGTATATTATATACCAAAATTTAGGTCCCTATTTGGAAGATAAAAAAGTGATAAACATTTGATGAAACAAAATTTTGTTTGGCCCGCACGGTCAGAGAAGCGTGCTTTGGTGGCCTGGCACAGTATCTTTGTAAGCTTGAACTAAGAGGGAGCAGTTATGTTTATCCAATATCTGTCGGTTTTTGTTTCCGAGTATAAATATCGGATACTCTGTAGAGTAAGTATATGGGTATCTATTTCGAAGTTTTAATATGTGCTTTTGAGCCTGGGTAGTAGATCTAATATCAACAGGGCATTCTAGTGATTTTGTAACAGCAATTTCCTTAGCAATCAATCTTATTGTCCCTATGCAGATTTTTAGATCTTTAGTTTGTATCATTTGTACCTTCTTCAATATGGTGCTGGCGCACGAGCCGTGCAAGATGCAACCATTATCTAAGATGGACCTAATATAGGCTTTGCAAAACGTAAGAGCTGTATATCTGTCCGCTCCCTAATGTGCACGTACGACTGATCTTATTACATAAAAACTCTTTTCACATTTTTATTGAATTGTCTACTTCTTGTCCACGACAGCTTTATATCTAAAATATTTTTGGGTATTTAAATGGGCTGGCTGTGTATACTTTGTAGACATTGTTTAGCATTATCTATGGAGGTTCAGTGTATACCTAGTAAAAAACACAAGTTTGGATTTTTCTATATTTAGTTTAATATCTCTTTTACTAAGCTAGATGTGTGGAGTGTGTAGCGTTTCCTGGTCTTTAAATAACGAATTCATGAAAAGGTTCCTTTTGTACAAATATACAGACATCATCTACACATTGGACGGTTCCGATCTCTGGACCCCATAGCATGTGTAAGCCTCTTGTGTACGCATCAAATAGGATGTGACTGAGGCAGACCGATAGCTAACAAATCAGTACCGCGGGTGCTCTTTATGTCATTCATTATATAAACGTTTCGATTGTAGTATAATGAAACTATGCTTATTGCAATATTTGAAGGATTTTATGTATCATAAACCTCTTTAAGGTCAATAAACACACACATGGCGTACTTATTTCTTGATAAAGAACACTGGAATTCTGTCATGAGTGATAGCATAGGTTGTTCCCTATTCCTTCGAAAACCATACAGGTTTCCATGAATGACTTTTTTTATAATTTTTATTGTAGTAGGTGCTAATGAAACTGGTCTAATGTATAGATTAGTTGTCAGATTTATGCAATAAACAGATAATAATTGTTTCATATGAACTGGATATTGACCTTTCTTAAAACGACGGTTAATAATTTTAATGAGTATTCCTTGTAAATATGGAAGGATTCGCGATATTACGGTTACCTACATGGGTTTTCGCCAAGTACTAAAATAGGTGTTTCAAAGTTAAAGATGTGAATTACTAACATTCGGACAATTGTGTAGAAAACTTCGCTACCATAACGCACTTTCTGTCTTTACATGCTTTATTTATAACCTAACATGTGTAAGTAATACATTATTATCACCTGTCTACAAAAAGTAATATAGTAATGTAAACAAAAAATAGATTTTCTAAGTACCGGAAATAATATTCTAAAGCTCATACCTACAAGGTACATTGCGTTGAATTTAAGAGGACGACTATTTTGACATATGTTTTTTTAAAGCGCTTTAACAGATAAAACTTTTTTCTCTTAAACGCTCTTTCTCTAACATCGGGTACATCACCGAACCGCTAAAAGTTGTTGAACACTCCTGTAACTTCAGTGACTTACCCTATCCACAATCACGAACTCGTGTTATTTTTCCCACTCAACTAAGTTTCTTTCAAAGATAAACTGTTTATTTTATGTAGCATAAAGTCGGAATTTACATATCCTCAAGAACTTTTTACAAGCTGACGAGACTAGTCGAGCACATAAAAAGTTGCGGCTGTAGTGCGGTAGTTGGAAAGTAGACTTAGTGACATCCTTATCGGCGAGGTGGAGAAATTCTGGACAGTTTTTCGCGGTATTAGCGTTTAATTAAAAGTTTTTACTGGCAGAACGTTGACGGTATTTAGAAGGGAAAGTTAGGGATGCTCTAGTTATGGTCTCAGCCACATAACTTTCAAACTGGATACGTTATTAGACAGGATACGTGCTAAATTGCAATCTACATGCTATGTGTTTTTACAAAGTAATCTAGTTTTATAGCGCAACAAAGTGCTCGTTTTGTGTCTTACTGCATCGCTTTGAAGCACGCTGTTCATATAAAAAAAACTGTTGACAAACGTACGATAAGTAGATAAATAGAGTTTACAATTAAAAACACACAATATTTCAATTATTCTGACGCAGCAAGTGCGTAATGCTCGCCAATTTTCATAAAATATTGTAAAATTCAATATTGCTCAAGCTGGGTATCTATATGTTACGCATTCCTGCTTTGGTGGGACATATGCTAAATTGGAACGCTACAGAGAGTATAGTCCCTGTGCAAGGATCAAGTATCAGGTTTTATTAAAATTTGTGTATTTTTTTCAGAGAAAAATTTTTCGAAAAAAAAAGAGATCTCGACTTGTAAATTTTAACAACCTTCTTGAAATGAGCGCAAACTAGGACCCCTAGTGTATGTGTGTGTGTGTGTGTGTGTGTGTGTGTGTGTGTGTGTGTGTGTGTGTGTGTGTGTGTGTGGTGGGGGGGTGTCACACAGAAAACGCAAAAAAATAATGGGCCGATTTCGATCAAACTTGGTGTATACCTTCCTTATACAAAAGTTTGAAAAAGTTCGTTAGCCAGGTAAATCGGCCCAGTTTTTACGGAAAATTTTGTGTTTTCGTTTGTAAAATGTTTATATCTGCGGAAATACCAAAGTAAGGGTAAACAGGTTTACACCATAAAAGTCAACTATGTATTAAAATGTAAGCAAGCATGATATACCTAGATAGGAATAGATTAGATAAGAACGGGACATTTATTTATCTTCTTAAGATACAGTTTTTTGCCTTAGCATTTGCTATTACTGAATTTTCTTACAAAAATTCTCTAATGAGATCGCGACGTTTAAATTATGAAAAATTTCTTAAAATCAGCGCAAACTAGGACCCCTACAACCCATATCCGGGGC
Source organism: Tillus elongatus (assembly GCA_964006375.1). NCBI lineage: Eukaryota > Metazoa > Arthropoda > Insecta > Coleoptera > Cleridae > Tillus > Tillus elongatus. The sequence continues at coordinate 148,749,149 of OZ023263.1, read as the reverse complement.
GAGTTTAAATTTTTATATGTATATCTATATATGCATATGTTAATGTTTAACACATATTTATAATTATCATTAATCCAAGTCCATAATATAACTTTGCCATGACTAGAACCTGAATCCTAAAAGACATCAGTCAACTCTGCGAACTGGGACGAAATGCGGGATTACTTTTCCTCATTTCCATGGACGTCTGTCTGCTTCTCTCATCCTGACATCTCTGATATCTCACAAGACGTCACCGAAATTATCCAAGCGGGCATGGAATTATTATTCCACGTACACAGAAAATCTCTTCAGCCACTTAAAAGCCCTGCTTCTCTAAATCCTGTGACAAGGTCATATTTTAAAAAAGTCAAAGCTCACATCAAAAACACAGTGCTTTCAAACTCAAACGACAGCAAACCTTTCTGGACTCTTGCTAAATCTATTGGGAATAATTTCTGCAAGAGCACGTTCCCACCTGTTGTTTCAGGGGATGAAATTGTTTCTACCGCCCTGGGCAAGGCTGAACTTTTTGCCTCGTTGTTTGCCGGCAATTGTACTCTTAACCCACCTCCAAATGTTCAACCACAGCAGTCCCCAATGTCGCGCATAAAATGACGGATATCATTTTCAAAACTAAAAGGGTACAAAAAATGCTCTCTTCTCTGAATACCAGGAAAGCCTCTGGCCTTGACTAGATCCCAGCCATTGTTCTCAAAAAATGCGCACCAGAACATTCTCCTGTCATGATTCGTCTGTTTCAGACATCTTACAATAGAGGCATATTCCCCAGTAACTGGAAAACTGCTCGAGTACAACCCGTCCACAAGAAGGGATCCAAAGCGCTTCCTAGAAACTACAGGCCTATTTTTCTCCTTTCAGTTGTCTCTAAAGTGATGGAAAAGTATATAAACAACGAATTACTAAGATTTCTGACATAAGTAGAATAAAAATAAATCAAATAAGGAAGCCATAAGCCTCCACACGCATATGGGAGGCCGGGTAAAAAATCCAAACGCTCTCCTAGCGGGCGCTCATGTGAGATTCAGGAGATCAGATCAAAATTGTCTGAAGGACGGAATGATGCTTAACCTGGGCACATAAACGAAACTCGTCAGCAATCCCAGTGCCAATTTCCTAGAAGATTGGGAATACGATGGTTGGGCCGACGAGGAGGTGCACAATGCTTAGTTATCATCGGCATTAAAGAATATTCTACAGAAGTTGATTCACAGAACCCAAAACTACAGAAAATATAAAGCTGTAATCCGGAAAAACCCTATCGGACTTCAAACAATCCAAATAAGGACACAAAAAAATGTAGCTCACTAATAACTACATGCTAAAAATATTTCAAAACCAGAATACCATTTATTAATCATCCTTCGTGGCAGTTTTTTCAAAGAACCTTGTTTATTATAAGAACTATAACTTGAAAAATACTAAAAAGTAGTAAGATGAAAGAAGTACCTGTTATTTACTACGTATTTGGAATATGTAGTTCAGCGTACAATGAGTAAAGTTTGGAACCTGTGATAAGCACTAATAAGTACAATTTTGAGAACTTGACTCATGACAATACAGTTTTTAGACCCGATTATCTTTTCGCTTATAGAGCTTGCGTCACCCGAGGGATAAAAAACTATTCATCCCTCTGATGGGACGAAGAGTTTACTCATCACTATGGAGGGATGAATAGTTTATTTATCCCTCTGATGACGCTGGCTTTGGTAGCAAAACTATCGTCAGTTCTAAGAACTGTATTGTGATTGGGTTCTCCAAATTGTACTTGCCGGGCGTACAATTTGATAAATAAGAGAATATAATAAGTATAAAACAGTTTAATAGAAAGAAATAAACAAAGCAATTAATAAGGAAAAATACCGGCCATGTTTATAATTTGACAGGTACATTCCCTTTGTCAATAATTAATTTTTTTGTAACTTTAATGAAATTTGTAACACGCTTTTTTTAAAGACACTTGCAGTACTTACATATTATATCTAAAACAAAATTTTAATTTTTTAGCTCCATATAAACTATTTTTTTAATAATCGCTAACTGGGACTGAAAACCGATCTCCAAAGTCCATTTAAATTTAAAGAATCAGTTTTAATAATATATCTTACTAATAGTGTACAGTTCTTATAAAAAATCACTACTATAACGCACTTGCTGCGTCCCGAAATTTTTATATGTACTTTTTATATATAATTTGTTATTAACATGTCACTATTGGGTTCTATTCTTATTTGAACTCAAATATAAATTCCTTTTAATTATACAAGTTTGTCATCCTTAATTATGACGTTGATTCCACCTGACGTCGATAACTCTATGGCAAGTAAGGTTAACGTTTCTTTTTGAGGAAGAAAATGTTTCGAACATTTTGTGTTATTAATTATATTCATAAATATCTGTAAGATAATTGGAACTTAACTTTTCAGAAGGCAAGAGAAACAAATTGAGAGTAACTTTCAAATATTTCAGTGTGTCATGATAAAGGGAAAATTTGTGAGAAATCATATTCAACAGTTTTTGCAAAATTAGTTAAAGTAGCTAATAAAAACGAAATTTAAGTTAATCCAGCACAAAATTTCTGGAAAACTCTAGAACGTAGTCTCCTTCAATAGTCTCAAATGTCTACGTAAAAAAAACGAGTTTTAGGATAAAATAAATATTCAGCCAGGAAAAAAATGTAAACGACATTCGTACAAACGATAAATAATGGTGGGCTTGTATATTTATATGGCAGCGTGCAAAGGAGTTGTAGGAACAAACAGGCCAGGGTAATCCTAGGGATTTTAATTTATCATGTCCAGAAACGTCGGTTTTGTTTGCTTGTAAAACTCCACTACATTATTTGCATCAAGTTCTCCCCTTCCCGAACATTTGCAAACTTCTCTCGAGTGTATACACACTATTTGACAAGTTTTTTAACGCTATCCGCAACATCCTGTTCCTTTCTGATATATATATGGCTTTTATGCTTGAGTTTTACTAGATATTATTCATTGTTACTTTTTTCTCAGTTTTTGAGCCATGTCTCCTGTCAGGCAATGTCAGCAGAACCCGTACAAACTTTTTTATATACTTCTACTAGACTCCATTTTTTTTAATTGCCTTTAGCGAATTGTCATTAAGATAACTTTGTTTTCAGAGAGCTAAAGGCTTTAACACTTTTGAACAAAAATTCAAAGCAGTGCGAATTAGAGCCGATCTTCGAGGTTCATTTATATTTTTATAAATATGTTATATAATAATGATAAGGGTGGTATAAAGTTGAATAAAATAAACGTTGTCAATGTTTCTAACCTACAGAATGTCACACAATTTGAGCGTATCTACAAAATTTATATGCATTAAAATGAATTATTGGTGAATTCACTAATGAAGAGATCTGGAGTCTTGAATTTTGAAAAAAAATTTCAAATGAGCGCGGACTCGGCCCCTAGATTACATATCCAGGGTCAGTTTCAATTTATATATATTATAGTATGGGTGGTTGTAATTGTGTTTATTATCGTGTTGTGAGAGCAATGTTTGTTCTTCGTGTTATATGACAATTGTTTTTATAGTGTTTATATTTTAATTTTATGGTGTATAGAATTATTCTTAAGTGTTTTATAGTTTATGTTGTATTTTATTTACGTTTATACATAATTATCTTGTAAGATGTATATATATATATATATATATATATATATATATATATATATATATATATATATATATATATATATATATATGTTGATTTTCGTTGTATTAAAAAATATATAACAGGCGTATTTGTGGTAGTTTTATGTATATTTGTTTGGGCGCCTTTTGTTTTGTTTTGTATTTTATAATTCGTGTAAGTGTATAAGTGTTCAACTAATTTCTATCGTCAAAACATTTAATAGAAGAAAAATCAATGGAAATTATGCTTAATATATCTTTGAATGCATAATGCTAATTTTACCTGTTATCCTTTCTTACCATGCCACAGCTATGAAACTCTACCCTAAAAGTTTTGTTTATTAAAGTCCAAACTTCTTGCTACCAATCTCATTAATATGTACAAAAGTGTCTATATCGGTTAAAAATTAAGTTTTGGATCAATTATATGTGTTAAAACAAAACTGAATATTGTTTTTTATCGCAAAAAGTTCCCTCCAATTACCACAAGAATTATCTATGTTACGTTAACCCTTTTTTATTGATTCCTTCCTTAAAGTCGCTCTCCTATCGACTAACTTACCAATCAATAAAACAGCTGAAAAGTTATGCTGACAAATTCATTGATATTTAATTTAAACCCTGAATATTTATTCATACCTTTAATCAAACTTTACTTTTTATCAATTAATTGTGATTCTTATTATTTCCCTCTTCTATGCTAGTTATATATCTAATTTATATTCATTGTTTTTTTTTTCAATTACAACCTTTTACTATTTAAAATAAACATGCGTATATTTTATATAAAGCGCCTGTTATAACTTTCACTCTATACACTGGTTCCAAGACGACATCTGATAGTTTTTGTTATGACTCTGATTCTGGGTGGGTAATATAACTTTTTTACCTAAACCAGCTGATATTTCTTATCCTTCACAAAATTAAATGGCTAAAATATCTTATTGTTGGAACTTAGTTCTTGTTATTTGTGAAATAACATGTAAAAGTGTTACCTAAACACTGTTTTTAAAGTCGCGTCACCTAACTTTTTCACTGAATCTACTTAATTTGTACGTTACAACTGATTTGCTGACTTATAAAAAGATTTACTGTACGGCGCTCTTCAGGAACTATGAATATACCTTTTTTTAGTTTATTCTTGTTAAATTTTACTACTTGTACACGGATTTATCAGAATTATCATAACAGCCTCTTTTCTAAAAATATGCACCTTCGGACTTCACTTTCTAAAATCACTTTTACCAGTAGTATTTGAAAATGGTATCAAAATCGAGTTCTGATATTTTGTTTTTCGAGAATCATCATCAACTTTGATTTTTCAAACGGGAGCCATCTTTCATTTAAATGTCATTATGATGGACTTGTCGAAACAATTTCACTGATGTATCATGTGATAGGTCTAAAGTAAGAGATTACCAAATTATATCAAGTTTTGATTAAGTTCAACCTTTTTATCATCCTTAATAAAAGGGAGTCGAAACTCAGTCAAAAATATAGAACAGGGTTATGGATTTTATAGAAAGTTAAAAAAAATTAACATTGTAATAGAAATATTTTGAGATAACAGCTTTCAAAAAGTTATATCCAAAAAAGCGCCATCTGGTGGCAAGAATTATAAACTAAAAAATATTTCCTGGATTGTACTGGAAAAAACCTTCCAATGTTATTTCCCCGAAGATCTATTGCCATGAATGTCGCTCATCCTGTATATCTCGGCTCCGATGCACTTTTCAAATATTTTTTACAGCTATTATCTATGTTGTGTCATGTACTATCAAGGCATGCTACCTTTATTTGTGGCTGAAAAAGTGATCATCCCAGAACCAAATGTAAAATGACCATATCCCTTAGAGATTTCTCTGCGCAAATGCTTTGTGACTGACTACAGAATCGAGATACACCTGAAAAGTTAAACAACTGTCCCTATTTGAACCACATTGTATCTCCAATAATAACGTAGATGGCTATTGTAAACTATTCCCGTAAAGAGGCATATCCCGATCTAGATATCTCTGGAACTATGCAGGATCGACTGGAACGTGGTAGCATTATAAGATGGGCAATCGAATTTGCAGGTAAACCAGCCGGGAAAATACGTAGCGTTCTACTTACAAAAATAAACTTAATATGGCTGATGCCTTACCTTGGGGGGAGAGCGATGTATGTATCTGTTGCTTGGTCCCTTAATATTTATTTTATTCGTAAATGACTTACCATCTTTTATAAGATGTGATTTTAGAGTATTGTTTGTTTGCTGATGATATTACCCTGGTGGTTGTGGATGATGATGTTGAGGCTCTTCAAGCAAGGTTTCGCATTGCATACTCTGACTTGTTGGATTGGTGTTAGACAAATAAGTTGGTTTTGAACAATTCCAAGACGGTCTTTATGCGCTTTGGTGGACTATCCAGTTTGCCCCTTCCAAATAGTCTCACGGCGAATGGCGTTGAGGTTGGTTTCACTGGGTGCACACGATTTCTTGGAGTCTTGATTGATCAGGAACTTCGATGGGATGAGCACGTTAAATATTCGTCGGAGCTTGAACAAAGCATTTTTTGCTCTACTACAGCTAAAGTATACACTGAACGCTGAAAGCTTAATCACAGTTTACAGTGCACTTGTGGGATCGGTGTTAGCCTATAACTTTATTCTATGGGGACGCTCTGCATGTATTAACAGATTGCTAATCCTTCAAAAAAGAATACTAATACTTTTATTTGACGTGCCTTCTCGTTGCACGTGTCGGCCGGTTTTTGTGGAAAGGAGGGTTATGACTATCTATATTATTTACATTTATAGGACTATTTTATATATATAAAGTAAAATATTCACCGCTTTGATGTAAATTCATTCAATCACAGTTATGATACTCGTGGCCGTGGTGATTTACGTTCGGTGGCCCATAATACAGCGAAATATGAAAGATCTTTTATAATTAATGGTATTAGATTTTATAATAAATTACCAAATAGGTGTAGGGAACATACTGTGTTCAGGATATTTAAAAATATTTGAAGGCACTCCTAGCATCCAGGTGTTACTACAGTATTTACGAGTATTTATGTTATAATGAACTGTGATATTTCTGTTTTGTTTGTGTTTAGTTATAGAGACTTGTTTGCTATTGTTATATGTTATGCGTACCCATGTGTACAGGTTGACTTGCCTTATGTACATTTTTATACCGAAAGGGCTAATAAAGTGTTGTTGTTATTATGTGAATCTCGGCAATTTGATGCTCAGTTGTTTTTCTTTTTGGCGTCAGAATCGAGATGCTCGTGAAAAACTGAACAATTTTCCACATTTGAATCACATTTTAGCTCCAATAATGACGAAGATAGCTATTCTAAACGATTCCCGTGGACACCCTGTATAAAAGGTTCGTATCTAAGACCAAAAATATAGAACAAGGCTAGGGGATTCAGGAAATTTAAAAAGAAGAAAGCATTGTAATCTGAATATATAAACCGAAAAAGCGCCATCTGATAGCAGGGATAATAAATTAAAAAAATATGATCTGAATTGTACTTGAAAAAACCTTTCGAACAGTTTTTTACCCGAAGCTCTAGTTTCCACAGTTACCGAGGATTAATGTCGCTCACCTTATGAATCATCTTGCATATCTCGGCTCCGATGCACTTTTGAAATCCATTTTACTACTGTTACATAATTTGTATGAGGTACTATCAAAGTATGCTAGTTTTATTCGTGGCCGCTATAAAAGTGGTCATCCCAAAATCACCATACCTCTTTGAAGACGATACCTCAATTCGTTATCGTGGCTACAAACAGGCAGACACATACAGACCGACAGACAAAAAAAATTCGTTCCCGAATGTTATTTTATATATGTTTTGACCCTTTTTACGAGGTTGAAGCGAAAAAAAAATTTGAAATTTTTGTCGCCGATGCGATACTTTCATACGTTGTGACGATGTGGAAGTAATATGAGGCCTCTTTCGGTGGTTTAGGGGTAAGAACGTGTGCCTCTGAACCGAAGGGCACTGGGTTCGATCCCAGGGTACTCCTTTCCTTTTTCAGTACAAACTGTAACATTAACGTCAACCGAGGTTCTGGCATTGTATTTGAGCAATTTAAATGTCTGCACGTTCTGCCCTTCGGAGGGGGCGTAAAGCCGTCGGTCCCGTGTCCATGCGATGTTGGGAACGTTAAAGATCCCTACCCTCCTTACAGAAAGGAAGGGGTTCGGCAAAATTTCCAGGATAGTGAGGTGAAACTGTTCCCTGGCGTCGGTTATTGGCCATAGTCGCGGAAATAGGCCGACGTTAAAGAAACAAAACACACACACACACACACAAACACATGAGGCCGATTTATATTAACGTTATTATAATATATTACGTTTGGTCGTTTTCTTTCTCGGCCATGAGAAAATTGTCATTGTCGAGATTGTTTTGCTCGATAGGCTGATAGTATGAGACTTCTGTTAGATCAATATTTTACTTATTAGTATTATCTATTAATTGGTTAAGATCAGGTGTATCATAATCATTTGAAAATTCTCTATCTTGATCGCAAACGTTTTCTTTATTCGTAACGTCGTTTATTTGTTGATTAAATAATTCTTGTGCGAAATATTTTTGATTAGGCCTTATATTTCCTGATGATATATCGATCGGTTTAGGTTGGTTTTGCCTATTGTTAAAATTGCACTCGTTTTTTGATTAGTAAAGAATGGCTGTTGTTGAGTAGGAAATCTATAAAAATCTGAATTTTTATTGGAGAAAGTTCTAAAAGTTGTTGATGACGGCATTGCATTCCCATAATTCAATTTTCTATTAAAATTTGCTACTGGCTGCCTTTGCAATTGTTGTGAAGGCGTCCTAGATTGATTGAAATAGTTCGGCTTATATCTATAAAAATAATTGGGGTTATAATGGGACGGTCCTGTATTTTGTGTAGATTGTTTTTATGGTATGAAGAATGAAGGGTTTAGATTGTTGAAAATTTTGTGGTTGTTTATAGTTCTTATAACTATTATTTATTTTATTACTTCTAAACTGTTTTTTCCTCAGGCGTTTAATTTAGAAAACAGTAAACTACAAGCATCTTGAGTTCTGATACATAAGTCTAAAGGCGACTCATTACGGATTGGTTTCATGCCTATTGATTATTGAATTAGACAGTCAATTCCTCTTTAATCAGAAAAGCTTAAAAGAAGCATTTGTTTAATTAAATCCCAAGAGGATAATTCGAGAATAGAACATATTAAGTTTGCAGCTCTACCTGTTAATTTATTTAATATAGTGTCTATCGAATATGTATTTATTGGATCATTAACATTTTCTTTATTTTGGAAGTTCTTTACGAAGTGTTCAATTATAAACCTATTTAATTGTTTTGTATTTCCATCTAATTGTGGAATATTATCTGCTTGATATCTAAGCAAAGCATATCAGTTCTGTGTTCAGTAATTTTTATTTTATTTGTATTTAATCTTTTTTATTGATTAGTTCCGAAATTCCATTCACCACATAAAAATAAAATTATTTGTTTTTAGTGAGGTATCGATGGTAAGATTTTCGAAAATAGTAAATAAGTGTTGAAAAGAGTTTAGGTACAGCAAATGCGGTATGGTAGCGAATTTTCGTAAAAGTATTCCAAATTATGATAATTCAATTTCCCATTAAACTAGAATCTTCAGTTTTGATACATACTAAAACCTAAATAAAAGAAGCGTGGGTACTTAATTTAAAAAATAATACAATCAGCTTGACAGACAACGACAAATTTCTTTTAGAAAACCATTTTTGTTATTTTGTTCGCAGAAACTGATTCTATTGAGCTGGCTGAAACGAATCATCCAAGCGACTAATAAGAAAAATACCTGCCGCGTTTATAATTTGGCAGGTACATTCGTTTTGTAAATAAAAATTAATTTATTGGTACATTTGCAGATTAGCACACGGGGGCTTTTTAGAAAAAAAAATTTGGAACACGCTTAGATCTCCCTCTTGATGCACAAACCACAAGAAATATTTCTTGAAAACAGTCCACAAAAATGGGACCAGGAATGAATAGGGATATTGGGCGGGCAAAAAGATAAAAAAGAAATGTGAGCGGAAAGTGCAAAAAAATAGGTTAGTTGGACTTCTATAAGCTGCCTTTATCCCATTTTGCAGCTATACTTCCTTAAAATTCTGTTTAGTACTTTTGTTGTTGTTTTGTTTGCAAAAACTAGTTAGATTGGGTTGACTAAAACAAAACCATCCAAGCAATTGAAAGGAAAATACCTGCCATACTCATAATTTGGCTGGTACATTAAATTAAAACTTTGTTGATGATCAATTATTTTCTAGAAAACTTGTGTGACTTTACTGAAATGTGTAACACAATTTTTTTAAAGAGACTTACAGCACTTACATATATCTCTACCAAATTATAATTTTCTAGCTCCATGGGAAATAGAAACTTCTTCAAATGATCGCTAACTGGGACCTATAAAACTGGTCTCCCAGGTCCGTTTACATTTAAAGAATTAGTTTTAATAATATACCTTACTAAAAGTGTACAATTCTTACGAAAATTCACTACTATAACGCACTTGCTGCGTCCCAAACATTTTTTCGGTCTTTAAGAAAACTCTCAAATATATTTCTAGATATGGTTTGTGCAAAAATATAGAAACAAGTAAATCAATAATAAATGGTCAATACGAAAATCACATTTATTTAAATTTAAGAAAGGATAAATGAGCACTTACCATAAAACTACGAGGATGCCTTTCATGGTTTTGGTCCAACTAGATGAGGGATGTGTTTCCCTACTTGGGAAACTATTATTGAGCGATGCTTGTCCCTCTTTGGAAAACCTGTGGTGAGCAATGCTTGTCCCTCCTTGGAAAACCTGTGGTGAGAGATGCTTAGATCTTCTTCTGAAAGCTTGTGATGAGCGATGTTTTTCCCTTTTGTTAAATTTTGAAGAACGATGTTTGTCTCCTTCTTGAAATTGGGAAAAGCGATCCTTATCTCTGCTTAAAGTTTAACGTTGACTAGGGCCACTTGACTGTTTGTTTTCCAGGTGTTTGAAAAATTTTAATATCAGTATACAGCAAACACTGACCAGTTTTTTGGCGCTGTTTATCCAAAAAGCTAATTAAATATCCCACCGACTGGGCCAATTAAGTAACTTAGCCATTGGTTTTAATTTTTTTTAATTATCAGCTACAAAAATTTTACACTTATAAATGTTTTACTTAATGTTTTATGTAACTGATTATATTGTATGACCCTGGTATATACTGAAATTATGCTTATACTGCTACGATGTTTACACTACAAAAACTAAGACTAGACTAACTTATAATAACAAAAATAAGAGCAAACCATTTTCCTCCACTTCTTAATTTTGAGGAAACGTTCCCGTGAAAATCACTGGTCATCTTTTCTTCTGTACTATCGACTGGCCTGCCTTGTGTTGACAGAAGTTTGATATTGTAGGGAACCTCGAGCTAACTGCATTCTCTCAATGCACTTGCAATAGATAGATTTTAATAATTACTAGAATAGCATGGTAAATATATGAAGATAATATATCTCGCACTTTCCCCTTTGTCCCTGAATTTATATTTGGTGGTCGCAGGAATACTACACACCTAGCCAGATAAATACTTTCTTCAGCTGTTCATTCGCAACACGTGTATGAAATAGACCGTGCATACTGATTTTGAAAATCAGGTAACTGCAATTGTAAATGCATGTGTGGGTTGTGATAAAAGTTAAACAAAATGTGTATGAGCATGACTAGAAACCATTTGTAAACAAATCATTAAAATAACATATTAATTAATATTATAAATACTGAGAAGTAGCACCAATAAGTATTACCAAATCGTATTTCTATCGTTAGCAACCTGAGAGTAGTTCGCATTGTTGAATCGCATTTTCACGATAGTTTTAAATGTGATAAAAAAAACTAATTTCGGCAACCAAGAATGCAAGATAAATCATACATGGACTACGAGAAGTTTAAATGAAAAGGCATTTGAAAATGAGCGGCTCTGAACAACGGGTTAGTGATATATCTACCAGCCACTGCAGAACACTTCCATTTCTATGCACAATTCAATTTATTGCATCTCCTCTGAGATCGATTGTATCAGTGTAATGAGGAAATCGGTTAGTGGAAACCAATAAAACATGACTGGCGGTTTGGGATATTGTTGAGGATTGAAACATATATGTATTCATCATTTTTAGCTCATAATTCACTATTTTAATGTCTTTGTTGGTTCAGCGTTTGTCATTACACATGAATAAATATTAAAAGAACTTATAAGTTATAAAGTAAGTTCACTGATAAAAATTGTTTCAGTTGCAATACTACTAATGCAAATGTGCTTTGTCAACAATTCTCAAATAAATATAAATACACCTGTATATTCAGTTAGTATTGTACCATAGCAAAAGAGACGATAGGACCTAATTTTTTTATCTGCTAAGAGAAAATTGAATTCGGTGTAAAGTGTACTATAAAAAATTCAGTTTTTGATCAAGTCTTCTTTTTCATTTTCTCTTTGAACATACAATGTTTGCTTAGTCGTTTGTGTTGAACATAAGACAATACTTTATAATGTAGTCTCGATATCTAACTTCGGCAAGAGGTTACGTGCTGTAAAAAAGTTGACGAGGGTGATTCAAAAATTTCATTAGCAGTTTAAGTTTAAGCATAAGTTGGCACTAACTTAGTGTGAATAAAAGCTAGAATTATACTGTTGCATATTTTATCGAATTATATGCATGCTTGTAAGAGAAAAATTGATAGCATTCTGTGTTTTCCAGTTATTTCAATTGTTTTGCAAGGTTTTACGTTTTGGGCACATACAAAAAATTATGATACGGCGATTTTACTAATATATAGCTGAGTCCATGAAACTGACGCACTTTGTTTATACGTCGAAAAAATCGACACGTATACAGACGCTCTCGAATGGTGATTGAATTTGAAAAAATTCAAATTGCTGTAATTACATTTTTTCAAATAGGACAGCCTATATTTTGTATTTTAGAAGTGAAGGGTATGCCATCTGCTTCACGTTTTGTATAGTGTTATATATGGGGTATGTACCCCATCTCTGGAAACTCTAGTTTTGTAAATATTTACATTTATAATCGCTCACCATGATTCATGGAGGCATGAGTTTGATTTTTTTCAGTGCTCTATTCAATTTTAATAACCGATCAGATTATGTAATTATTTAGCGAATTTTCGAAAAAAAAATAACAAAATATTTAAATTTACTTTCGAACAAAAATAAATAATTAATTTGAAAGGATTAACGATGTTTAACGTGCGTCAAGTACCTGTATATTCAGTTAGTATTATACCACAGCAAAACAGACAATAGGACTTAATTTGTTTAGATTTATCTGCTAAGAGAAAATTGAATACGGTGTAAAGTGGACTATAAAAAATTCAGTTTTTGATCAAGTCTTCTTTTTCATTTTCTCTTTGAACATACAATGCTTGCTTAATCGTTTGTGTTGAATATAAAACAATACTTTATAATGTAATGTCGATATCTAACTTCGGCAAGAGGTTATGTGCTGTAAAAAAAGTTGCCAAGGGTGATTCAAAAATTTGATTAGCTGTTTAACTTTAACCAAAAGTTGGCACTAACTTAACGTGAATAAAATGTTATAATTATATTTTTGATTCTGCATAGTATGCTGCGTCCATAATTAGTATAAGGGTATACTTTACTAGCATTCACTATTTTACCTTATTTCCACATTTTAAGTCTGATGTGGTAAGTTTAAAATTAACAGGTGCGGGGAAAAATAAAAAGAATAGGTCAAAGGTTCCTCCTGGCTGTCTTCAGAGGCAACGAATTGCAGCAAACATTAGCGTATATAGATTGCGAACGACCTCAGAGAGCGGCTGGAGGTGTAAAAACGCAGAGAGGTTGGAGCCTTTACTGAGAGCTCAAAAACATGCAAGTACCTTTGCTCAGACACAACTCGACGGTGGGCGGAAAAGCCACTGATTGATTCTACCAGACCAACATTTAATGCAGCAGCTAAAGTGGGTTTTGTTCACTTATATCATTCTATTTGTGCACTAGATATTTGGGAATGCTGGCGTACATCCAGAACAACATTGATTTTCGACTAACATCAGGACAGGTACTCATCAGACTTCGAAAAACTGGACGATGGCTTCGTGGCTTGATCACTCGGGACTGGTGTATTCTACACCGGGAAGAAGTGGGTCCCTAGAAACATAAAGACTCCGAATGGGCAACTCTCTACATACCCATGGTTATCCCATAAATCAACAACAACGCCCTTATTGTGAGCTCTGTGACCAACCAACTTCAATTTTTCACTTACTATTGGAATGTCCCTCATATTCCTGTCCACGAATTGAAAATTTTTGTGAAAGAAACTTGTCTGAAAGTTTAGGTCTAAATTTTACGAATGTAAACTGTTTACTTAGATTTTTAAGACAGTCTAATTTATATAATAGTATTTAAGTGTATTTATTAGTTCCTCTTTTTATATATAATTTTGTTATGTAATTATTTAAAGTGTCAATGACCTTAGTTGTTAAGGCACTTAAATTATTAATATAAAAAAATATAGGTTTCAGCAGCCAACTACGAGCTATGTTTTTACAAATAATAACTATGTACAGAGTGGGTCAAATTATATACTTTTAAAGCAAGACATCTATTCCTGAACGCGTTAGGCGAAAATTGATGTCGACAAAATTAATGGTGAAACCTCATACCGATATCTGTCACCATATTAGAGGTTTTTGAAACTGTGTATTTTTAGAAAATTATTTCCTATTGACAATTTTTTATTCCTTAAAAATATTTTTAAAGCACTTTCTCACGTAGAATTTAATGGTCCAGATTACATTTTCTTATAATTTATATTTTTGTATTATAAAAAGAGATACATCAATTGTTTAAACAGGATACCCAGTATATATTTGCATATTTGAGTAAAGCTTGAAATTTTCATTTCAAAAATATAGCACAATTAAGGTCTTGCACAACTCTTTGAAAAATAGAATATTAATTTCTTAGGTATAACTTCTAAAAAGCACCATTTGATAAGTAGCCTTTGGACGACGCGGCAACAAAATAAAGTGCTACTGTTTATTGCTAGCGGTTAAATTTTGAGACAGTCGAGAAATGCGTTGCTTGTTTCTTAGTTTTTCCGAGGTTATAGTTCAAGTTTAGAAAAAAAAATGTCATCAAATTCGAAAATTATGAAAGATTGGCCATGAGTGTCTGTTTCACACAAGCAAATAAAAATCCAGAGGATGCAAGCAACTTGTACTGCGAGCAGTATCCAGAGAGGAAACAACCCTTCAAACATATTTTCGCAAGATTTCGATAAAATCTAATTAACCGTGGTGAATTTGAGAAGGAAAGACCTCAAGGTTATGCATGAAGTAGGTATAGGGGGGTAAGAAGAACTAGTAGCTTTAGGAACTGTTGAAAACAATCAGAGAACCTTAACGCGAACGTCAACAATATCAACAGGACTACCAAGAAGTAATGTTAGGCGAACATTAAACAAGCACAAATTAAAACCTACAGGACTAGAAGAGTTTATCACTTTAGATCAAGAGATTTTGAACGCTGGATGGATTTCTGTCAATGGTTTCTAGAAATTTGTAACCCAGTGCACGATTTTTCATTAAACTGTATTTGGACAGATGAAGCTTCTCTAAGTAGTGCTGGTATTTTTAACGGCTACAAATGTTATACTTAGGCACGAGAAAATCTCCATTCAATTGTGGAGCAGAGAACTCAAAGAAGATCCCTGTTTAGTGTGTGGACAGGTATTTTAAGGGGGAGGGTTATAGGTTCTGTTATTCACAATGGCCCGCTCACTTCGCAAATATATTTGCAAATTTTGGGCCAACAAATAGAATACCGTATAGACGAATTACCGCTAATTGAATCCAGGAGTGTATGTTTTCAACAAGACGGGACGCCGTTTCACAACGCAGCAATTGCTACCAATTTTCTGATGGCCAGTTTTGGCAATAATTGCTAACTAACCAACCGCTGGCCGGTGAGGTCACAGGACTTAACGCCTATGAACTTTTATCTTTGGAGAAGGGTCAAAGACCTAATTTTTTAATTACCAACGAAATCTACACATGTCTTAGAACTCACGTTGTTGCCAGTTTCTGCACCTATCACCCCCATTGAACTGATTAACTCAACAAGACATGTTTAGAAAAGGTTCCTGTTGTGCATAAGCAAAAACGGGAGGAATTTTAAAAACCTCTTGAATTACCCCCATTGCTTTCTCCGTAAATATCTATTTTTCTGTATATTTTTGATGTTTAGTTGTATTAGTTTTTTGTATTGTTATTTAATTTGTATTTTGAATATTCACTTTATGACGTTCTACAGCTCTTAATATAAACATGAGATGCAATTGCTTCCCAGAACCGCTTTATTCATTATCCATATATTTTTCGAATGATAATTTTAAGCATTACTCAAATGGACAAAAATAGACTCGGTGTCCCAACTAAAAAAATTGAATTTTCTGTTTAGAACAACCGAAACATAAATTAAAAGCAAATAATCTACACCATTGAATTCTACGTAAAACAGTGCCTCAAAAGTGTTTTCATAGAAAAAATGTTCAATAGAAAAAGATTTACAAAAATCTCCAGTTTATACATTCACTTTTTCATGAAAATTTAGTCTCAGATATCGACATCAGTTTTCACCTATCTCGTTTAGAAATAAGGGTTTCGCTCTAAAAGTGAGCAATTTGGCCCACCTGTACATTTTTCTATCAGGGGGAGTTAGTAGTTTATATTTGAAACCTGGCTGGCTACTTTTAGAAAGCTAAAACTAAACTTTTTAAAGCAAACCTCTATACTATAACATGATTATTACCATCAAATTTTACATAGTATATTATGAATGCAGGTGCGTTTTGTCCATTGTCCATAAAATTAAATGTATCCAGATAATAAAGCACCTTGCACATTAATTGATGGTAAATTGATCTTACTAGTTAAACAGTTTACCTGATTAATTTTTTAGCATAGGATAACAGAAATTCCTGACTTTTCAAGTGCGTACGGTTTTAAAGTACCTACTGCTTGATTGGTTTGCCTATCCTTGTTTGAAATAATTAACATTTTTAATGATTTGCTGATTGCTTTCTTTATGATTTCAACCTGCCTTAATTAAAGTGGTTCGGCAATTAAGTAAGCGAACAGTCAACAGTTGGGATTCCATGGTCTCTGAGGATCTGAAATTTTGCTGTTTATAATTGCGAATTAATGAAATCTTCCTTGCTAGTGTTTAACCAACGCGGCTTCAATTATCATAATTGCTTGCTCCCTATGCCTGGTTACAAATATCCTCTAAAGAAACTATATCACACTTAAATAATTGGTAGCTAAAACTCTAGTTGATTATTATTATGAAACTAGAATTTATAAATACCAGGGATATCTTTTATTCATTTATTAGAATTAATATGCAGTCTGTAGATAAAAATATGTGTTTGTATTTGCTACACAATCTAAAATGACAGCCTCAGTGGTTTAGTGGTAAGAACGTGTGCCTCTGAACCAAAGGCTTTTCACTTTTTCAATACATACTGTAACATTAACATCAACCGATGTTATGACATTGTATTTGAGCATGTTAAATGTCTGCACGTTCCGTCCTTCGGAGGGGGCGTAAATCCGTCAGTTCCATATCCATGCGACGTTGGGCACGTTAAATATCCCTACCTTCCTTACATAAGGGTAGGGGTTCCGCCAAATTTCCAGGAAACTGAGGTAAAGCTGCTTCCTAGCGTCGATGATTGGCCATCGTCGCGGAAATAGACTGACGTTAAAAAACAAAACAACACAAACACACACACACACACACACACACAAACACCCAATTTGAGATGGATGAATCCAACCATAAACCCAGAATAATTGGCAGATTCACCAATGTCAATTTTTAATCCGACCTACATTTCAAACTACACCATTATTTTGCTTGGTTCACCAAACCACAATACATGAACTTGGCAATTCTAATAATTTATAAAGGAATGTGTTTTATTTTGAACAAATAATTTACTGTTTACACCATGCCATCATATTTTGAGTTATTTTGTTAAAGCGAATGATATGTTTAACGATTTTTTTGCATGTTTTATTATATACATATTTGACTCTATATTAAAATGTATCTTACTTATTGATGACATGTCCAATGTTTTTTCCAAAATAGTTTTTGATTTTATATATTTTATTTTTTTCGATATTGATCGTCGGTGTAACGCATTGAATAAAATGTAAATAATTCGTTATGTTATATGTACACATGCTTTTATATATATATATATATATATATATATATATATATATATATATATATATATATATATATATATATATATATATATATATATATATATATATATATGCAGGGTGTTTGGCAAGTGTGGTTCATTAGAAGTTTATAATCTCCTTGTCCGAATTCGAGGAAGGAAACTTAGGTTTGGTCATAGGCGGTTATGTGGAAACCAGTCAAATTACTTTCAAGTATATGGCGCTTCCGGTTAAACCGGATGTACCATGTACTTTGTTACTTTAAAGGAAAAAATAATTATATATTACTCTATTTTTAGATTCCCCATCTAATTCTAGATCAAATTTTATGGAGGTGCCATATGTTAAAAACACCACGTATTTGAGTTAGTCAAACTGTCATTACTGTGTTTGTTAAGACAAATGTCCGCCACTAACGAAGGTCGAAGAGTTAGCCCTGGTCGCGAGACTGAGGAAACTTGTTTATAAGTAAAGCGCATTAATGTTTCCAGTAACTCATACAGGGAGTTCTAGACTAAGTGCCCAACTAGAGCAGTTTGCTTCATTTATAACTTCATAATTTCAACTGGAACACTAGAGTTTTCTGCTTTGTTATATTTCAGATAAACATCTCTATAAAATTTGTTAACACTTTGCTACACCTATCTCTTATGGTTTCCGAGATATACTGGTTTTTATTTTATGATTATGTTGCATATACTCAAATAACTCGCCATACTTTGCTGCCTATTATCGAATCAACTGGAACTTCTTAGGGCGTTTCAATGTAGCAGTGTGCTGTGTGTTTTGTTTTGTTTTTAAAAGTGCTAATTGTAACTTAATGTAAGCTATTGATGATCAATCTTATAAAAAATTTATGTCTATTTTTCAAATGATGCTTTTAAGTGATTCTTCGTACACGACGAGATTAGTAGAATTAACTAAAGGAGAGCTTCTAAGGGCAGATTCCCACATTTCGTGCGAAAAAATGGAGAACACGTAATTGTGTGTTTTTATTCAACGTCGGCCTCTTTCCACGACTATGGCCGATTGGCCATAGTCGATTACCTTACTATTCCCGAAATTTTAAAGAACCCCTTCTTTCAGTAACCTGCCGAACATTGTGGGACACGGGACCGACGACTATACGGCCTATCTGAATGGCGGTGCTTGTACACACAGGACGGACGACCTTACGGCCTCTCTGAATGGCGGTGCTTGCACACAGCCAGCTTGCTCAAACTCGATGTCATAAGGCCTAAGTATATGTTAATTCGCAACTTGGTGAGTGAAGATTGGAACCTGTGACGAGCACAGATAAGTACAATTTGGGGAACGAAGTTCATCACAAAAAAGATTTTTGACCTGGTCTTGGGTTCTCCAAATTGTACTTATTGACACTTGGTACTAAAAAGTGGAAAGAAACTAAAGTTACCCTGCCAAGAATTGAATGACCAAATCAGTTATAATGAACGTCCATTAATCTAAACTCACTTATTTAACTCTTGTTTGGTGTTATGGATCAATTTCTACAAAATTGGCTGTGGTTGTAAAATAGTTAAGCTGGCATCAGTGAGAAAGGAGCAGATGGTTCATTAAGAACAGGAACATTAATTTTATGAACTTTTGACGAAAACATTAAATATCAAATGTCTATAAATCATAGATAGAAGTTTACTGAAAATTTATGTGTTTCCTGCTCCTGTCAAAGAGGAAACGTACTAGGAATTTGATCGCCTACTTTTAAATTTTGCTTTTTTTACTAGCAGCGTAGGAAGAACATTTTTCCCAAGTTTTCTACCATATTTATAAGTATAAATTTCTCTGTCCAAAAATGAATATTTAATTACAGACCGAAACTGTTTTTAATTAAAATAAAACTTTTCCCACACATGCCGCTTTCAAAATTTTACAGTTTTGTCGGATCACAACGTTTGGATGTCAAATTTTGACAGTTTATTTATAAAACATCATGGTTGTCATCATACCAACAAAAAAAAGATATCAATATCAAATTTTGCACTACGCTTTAGGCAAGCAACTTCCAACGCATACTAATGCAGTTTTTGTCAAAAAATGTAAAAAATAATTAAGGGCCATTTTTAGGGAACAATAAGTACGCCCTTGCATTCGGCACCCCTCAAGATAGATATGTACCAAATTTAATCAAAACAGCAGAATTATTAACCATTTCAGAGAAGTTTATTTGTGTGACCCTTGAATATGGAAACACCCCCGTAACTTTATTTTGTATTTATAACGCCATTTTTCAACGAGATCTAAAAAGATAGAAAAATTCTGGACGCAGCAAGTGCGTTATAGTAGTGATCATAAAAATCTTTTTAATAACAAATATGTGTGTTTTTTTTTAAGAAAGCAGGCATCAAATTTGGTTACCAGTATAACCTATATAGTAAAAACAATGTGCCATGTTCCATTAAAATAACTTTATTGTGTGAAAATGTACAAAAATTTCCAAAAGTAAACTTAAAATGTTCCCGAAAAAACACGTTTCTTGGTCAACCTTATAGGTTAATAGCAAATTGAGCTGTTCAAATATGAAACATTTGATCAAAATTCGCTACCATAACGCACTTGCTGCGTCCAGAATTTATTTTCTCACAAATATACATTATATTTCGATGGAAAATGCAATAACATAAGGCTTGTTTGATTAAAAAAAGGAAATTTGTATCACCAACGCCTTATGGGCCACCCTGTGATTGCAGAAATATTATTTTAAGATGTAGCTCAAGACACCCCATAATTAATATATACAAATTTTCTTCATATCTTATATAATAACGGATATATTGAGCTTTATTAATTTTTTACGAAAATTCGACAAAAATTATATACCATCAAATGATAAACTCTATAGCTAAGGCTACTGCCAAGCATCAGAAAATGGGTCTATTTGAAATGAATTTTCTGCAAATATTTTAGTAAAATGAAGGACTATGACGGTTGAAACTAAGACTTTAGGGTTTGTAAAACATCCTTCTTGAGACATTTTATTTCTATAGCAGGTATTAGATTTAAGTTATTTGCCTAAGTGTTGCCAATTTTGACATTTTAAATCGCCACTTTGACGTTTTGAGGAAAACCCAAATTTATTTATTTTTAAATGCCTATAACTTTTTTGTCTTTTGACCTGCATAGCTAAATTTTGGTAGGCAACTTACCTATAAGGATATAAACTTGTGTACCAAATTTGGTTTCCCTTACTTTGTTAATTCCGGAGATATAAATTTTCTTCTAAAGAAAACACAAAATTTTCCGGGCAAACCTGGGGAGATTTTCCTGACTAACGAACTCATCCAAGCCATTTGCAAAAGGAATTTTTTCACCAAATTTGATCAAAATCGGCCCATTATTTTTTGAGTTATCGGTGTGATACATATATATATATATATATATATATATATATATATATATATATATATATATATATATATATATATATATATATATATATATATATATATAAACATATAAAAATTGAAACTGACCCCGGATATGTTTTCTGGGGGGCCTAATTAGCGCTCATTTGAAGAAATTTTTTCAAAATTCAAAAGTCGGGATCTCCTCATTAGTGAATTTTTTTTAAGAAAATTCACTAATAAAAAAGTCTATACATCCGGTGAAAATTGTTTCCTATACCATTCAATTACGGCCTACTTAAACTATTTTCTTGTCAAAGCATTTACAAACTTTTTTTCTTCAACTTTTGAGATGTTATTGTTGACTTTCATGCTTCCGTCATAAACGTTATTTTTTATGAAACTTGGCAGGTAACCATTTTCAAGCATAGCGAATCCAGTGGAGTACTTATTTTTTCCATTAACTTCTTTAAGATTTTGACATATGAAAATGGTTATAGTAGGCCGTGATCGAATGGCATAGGAAACAATTTTCACAGGATCTGTAAACTTCTTTATTTTTTATCTTTCAAGAACTGGTTAAAAAAATTGCGTTATAAATACAAGTTACAGGGGTGTTTCCATATGAGAAGGGACACACAAATAAACCTCTCTGAAATGGTTAATACTTCCTCTCTTTTGACGAATTTTGATTTGGTATATATCTATTTTGAGAGATGCCGAATGCAGTGGCGTACTTATTTTTTCCTAAATATAGCCCTAAATTTTTTTCCCATTTTTTTACATAGAAAATTGCATAAGTAGGCGTTGGTCAGGTGGTCTAGAGAACAATTTAATAGCATTAATAGAGTTTTTCATTTTATGTCTTTTTATGTTTCGTTGATCAAAATCAAATAATATATACAAAAGTTACAGGCGTGTTTCCATTTAAAATGGGCCAGACTGTATATATATATATATATATATATATATATATATATATATATATATATATATATATATATATATATATATATATAGAGGGTGGTTCAAATTTGAGCCTCACCATTGGGATATTGTAAACCGTAAGAGGTACGAGGATGGTTAAATTGGGGAAAAGTTGCGCGTTTATATGGTGATCAATTATTATGTCATTTTTAGTTTTTTAGTTATTCGAAAAAACAAAAATTCTGTTTTTATTATTTCATTTTCAAGCGAATACTGAAAGCACTAGACTTCTTTAAGTATGACATTGTTAGGACACTTTTCTTATGGGAAATCTAAATCTGCCATCATATCTTCCAAGGCGTTCTTGATGCAAGAGTTACATTACTTAACATTGATTTTTCTTATGAGCGCCATATTGGATTTTTGCATTTTTAAATAGTCTTTTTTTCCTGATTACAATTCTATATCACACGATACGATCACATCTTACCTGCTATCAAAGTTTGGAAAAAATCATTTCCGTGAAGAGTGCTTTGGAAGGGACGGTAATTAATTTGTTAAACGATCTAAATAAAGACAGTTTAGCCAAATTTTGATGTTTATAGTATTTCTGTACATTGTTTCTGTAGCACTTATTCGAAAATCATGAGGTTTACAAATGATACAAATGTATTGCCAAAATAATAAAAACCCTAGAATTACTAGTGAAAACTATTAAATGAGTCTCCGGAAAGGCGGCAACCACACTATTCCTATTTTAATGACTAGATCGCAATCTAAAAGAATATGGTTCATTTGGATAAACCAAAAACAAATACTGTAGTATAATTAGCCAAGATGACAAAAATCTAGTACTACATCAGGTAGGCGTATATATTTTAATGTCGTTCTTATGAATGAAGAAAATCTTTATCAATATTGATTATTACTTCCACATCGTCAATACGCGGGGAAATATGGTATCGGTGACAGAAGGTTCGAATTTTTTTTCACCATCACGCTGTAAAAAGTGTCAAAATATATAGAAATCGAGGTGAACGCGCCTTTTTTCAGACGAGTGCGGTGAGTGTTTACCCGAGAAAAGGGAGCAGAAACCAAAGCACTCTTCACAGAAAGGATTTTTCCAAACTTTGATAGCAGGTAAGATGTGATCGTATCGTGTATTGTAATCAGAAAAAAAAGTATTTAAAAAAATTTAAAAATCCAGTATGGCGTCCATAAGGAAAATCACAGTTAAGTAATGAACTCTTGCATAAAGAACGCCTTGGAAAATATAATAACATATTTGGATTGCCCATAAAAAGTCTCCTAACAGTGTCATAGTTAAAAAAGTCTAGTTATGTCGGGTTTTTTTTCGAATAATTAAAGAACTTAAAGTGACACCGCAAATTTTCTTTCAGATAATCGATCACAACAGAAACGTGGAATGCCCCAATTTTTTTACAAGATCCCAATGGAGAGGCTCGAATTTGAACTACCTTATATATATATATATATATATATATATATATATATATATATATATATATATATATATATATATATATACATGTGAAAAAGAAACACCTTTTTGCTAACTGTTGAAACATCTGAGAAACCAAAATAGTGTCAATTTAGAGAATTATCTTCTTAGGTTAATTGCCGTTGCTTTACAAGAGAACATGCACGTATTTCATGAAGTCTTTTAATTATTATACATGTGTTTCTTCTAAAGCGCACAATAATTTTTTTTTCAAGTTGTGAAAATGTCACTGATTTTAATATTTGTATTCGTTGTTTTTAATATTTTTGGATACGAATCGAGCATTTTTTAGAAAATGGTTGGATCTTTCTTTTGGTCTAATCATAACTGCAAAAAATATTATAACGTCCAAAATTTTAATATACGTTTATCAAACTTCAAATACTCTTAACTCAATTTTTTGAAATTAACTGCCCCAATTTTTTCTTCATCGAATATAGGAACGTTACATTCTGAATCTATCTGTATGAATATTCCCTATACCTATATTTTATAGTTTTCAAGTAATTTTGATTTTTTGATAAAATGGCAGGAAACTTATTATTATGGATTTAAAAATGCACTCGTATATAAACCGCCATTGCCATGGAAATAAAAGCTACCATGTTTAACAAACGTCATCTTTTAGGGTAATTATTGTATTATGATTTGATAAGTACAATTTGGAGAACCTACTTCATCATAATACAGTTTTAAACCTGACTATCGTTTCTCTAATAAAGTTAGCGTCATCAGATATAAATAAACTAAGAAAATAAAAACTAGAACTACTATTTATAGGTTAGTTGCCAATCAGTTGCGAACAGCGTCCTCTACGAAGGTATACAGACAGACCCCCCCAATGTTGAGTCTTAAATCCCTGTAATTAAAATTGTATACCTGCTTTTGTAATAGTGTGTGTTTTTATCAAATATTCCTTCCTTGATAACGACACGCAGTATTACAGAAACAGGTATACAATTTTAGTTACTAGGATTTAAGACTCAATCGTCGGGGGTCGGTCTGTTTTTATTCGCTTATTTTATTTATTTTGTTCATCCCTCTGATGACGCTAACTTTATTAGCGAAACGATTGCCAGATTTAAAAACTGTATTGTGACGAAGTGTTTTCTCCAAATTGTACTTATCAATGCTCATAACAGGTTCCAATCTTCACTCAATTCATTCGATAAATAGAAAGGAGAATGTAGGTTCAATATTTTTCACCCCAAGATTTGATGAATGTATTCTGTATTAATGGAAGTTAACTGACACTAATGAATTGTAACAGCAAAAAACTTAAACACTGAAATCACGGCGAAATACTCAGATGACTAATAAATTATAGGTGCTCTATGTGCTGTCCATTATTTTTCAAATATTTCAGAATTTTGGTATGAACTTCTGTTGTTATCGCTATTCTAATTTGTTCTGCATCCAACTCCCTGAATGCTGTTATCACTCACCGCATTAGTTCTTCTCTGCATACACTGGACTAGAGTAAAAAGCTTTTTATGTTTTCCCATACATAAAAATCTAGTGTCGTCAGATCAGGAGATCTTGAATGCCATCTTAAGCGACTATATCGCCCAAACTAATGATCTTAAAAAATCTTCATCAATTGCTGGCCGACTTGATATGTGGAATGTGCTGGTGCGCCATCCATATGATACCAACTCAGCACATCTAATGGCAAATTATCGCAAAAATGAGACACCACTCCCTCAACAATTTCAAATACCTTGTTAAATTTGCATCGTAAATTTCTAAGGCAATCCGATTATCTATCACCATACTGAACACATTGAAACCAAATATATGTTGAAAACATCCTTCTCTGGTGAATCGTGGGTTATTCTGTGACCAAAATTGTAGATTCCGTCGATTCATGATTTTTTTTTCTACTAAATTTTGATTCGTCGGTCCAAATAATTTTTTGAAGGAAACAAGGATCTTCTTGTATTCCTATTAAAATACTTTCGTAATACTCTATTCTTCGATTATAATCGCCGGGTATTAGTGAATGTACCTACTGTTATATTGAAACATAGATGCATTTTATTGTTCCTCAAAATATTGTGCACAGATTTCAGGGACAGACGCAGATCTATTGCAGCTATTCGGCTTGACCCAAGTGCATGTGCATGAAAATAACCCAACAGAGTAATTTCAATGTATTCCTTGCCAGTTACAGGTTTATTTCTCTTTCTTGTTGCTTTTGCTTGCCCAAACTCTACGAAATTCGGTTTAGATCTTTCGCAGTTCCATCTACTTAAGGGTGGCAAGTGAGGATATTTCGCGTTGAATGAACGCAATGTTCTCTCTGCAATGTTGTCGCGTTTTCCATAAATACACAATAAATTCATCAAATCTTGGTTTTAATAACTTTGAACCTCCGTTTTGGTTTCTATTTATCGAATCATACATACAACAATTACCCTAAAAGACGATGTTTGTTAAACAAAGTTATGACAGTTCTCATTTCCATGGCAAGAAGTATTCAAACTCTAACATTTTCAAAAAAGTCTATATATTCCGAAAACGGCTGAACTTAGGTATATAAAAATCTGATGAGATTCCTTTCAAAAAGACTTTACGAATCTGGAAATGCAATAAAAAATTCAGGTTTCCTTTAAAAATAACAAAGCTGATACTCACTTCTGGTATAACCGGAAGTGTCGCTACCTTAAAAATATTTTCCGTGGAGAGGAATTAATGGATAACCTCTGTATACAAATTTTAAAGTCAGTGTCGTTTTCAGAACTTGAAAAAGGTCTAATTGCGTTTTAGAGAAGACACCCTGTATACTGGAAGATCTAATATCCTGTTCGTATACTTCAAACGTAGCGCTTGCAGCAACATGTTAATTTACTGGAGATATATTACGGGAGTCTCTGTTTTGTTCACACTTACCATCTTCTTCAAATGATTTAATCTCCTGTGTGAACTGGCAATAACTTCAAACATATCATTATAATTATCTTGAACTTATCTTAACTTATCTAACTGTAACCGTAATCATCAGACATGTTCGTTATAGCTCCCCCAAAATTTAGGGAGAATGGGAATTATCATCGAAGAGGTAATTGTGTTAATTACGTCTGCGTTCTTGAAACAGCACCAGCACAAGATGCCATTAATTCGTAATCGGTAGATGTGACTTGAGATTTCCTTACCGATTCCTTCGATTCCCTCATATTCCAACCATTTCCTCCCCTCTATCGTCCTTACTTTAGACAATCAGCAGTCTCTCTAATAGCTACCGATTGTTTGCCGACGTTATTCTCGAAGGTTCGATATGATGTCAGATGAGGAAATTATCACTCTGTCTGCCTTACCCTTTAGAGGCTTCAAAGTATTCCACGTCGATAATAATTGAATGAATATCAGTCTATCGCCATTTGATTATAATTTTATGACTTTAAACAGTATTAGATATAAAGTTTTGTATTAGAGTCCATCTTTTTTTGAACTACTATGTACATCAAAATCTGCTCAGTACAAATGAGGGATTTAGAATGTCAACGCTATCGAAATCTTAAAAAATACAAGAGATAAAGCTGGTTAAATTGTGAATTGTCGTTGCCCTTGCTTAGTGAAACCGTTTTATACACATGTAGAGACTTCTGATGTCGATTGACAAATGCAGTTGCAGAGAGAGAAATAGGCATTTGTAATGCCATAGGTAACATCTCTAGATTTGCATTTCCTTCATAAATTATGCAAAAATTGCACTACTATAAACGTATTTCAAAAGTTATTTCATATTAGTGAATGTTTGTCCAAAAAATTCACTAATGAGGCAGATTGCGACTTTGAAATATCTTTTACGTGCAAACTGGGATCCTTAGAACCCATATCCGGGGTCAGTTTCAATATATATATATATATATATATATATATATATATATATATATATATATATATATATATATATATATATATATATATATATATATATATATATATATATATATATATGTGTGTGTGTGTGTGTGTGTGCGTGTGTGTGTGCGTGTGTCACACCGATAATTCAAAAAATAATGTGCAGATTTTGAAAAAATTTGGCACGTCCCTTCCTTTTTCAAGTAGTTTGGACAAGTTCGGTAGCCAATAAAATCGGACTAGGCTTTCCTAGAAAATTTTGCGTTTTCTTTTGGATTATTTTTATATCTCCGGAAATAAGAAAGCTATATATATATATATATATATATATATATATATATATATATATATATATATATATATATATATATATATATATTATAACAACCAGAGTTATAAGCATTTAAAGAAAAAAAAAATGGGGTTTCCTCAAAACGTCAAACTCGCGATTTGAAACGTCAAAATTGGCAACATTAAGCCAGGAACCTCAAACGACTATGTCTTCTGTAGAGAAAATTTTGTAAGAAGACTGTTTTACAAGCACTAGCGTTTCAACTTCACCCGTCACTGTCCTTCCTTGATTTTACTAAAATGTTTCCAGAAAATTCACTTCAAATAGGCCTTTTCTCTGATGCTTTGGCAATAGTTTTAGTTAAGTTTATGGTTCAATGGTCCATAATTTTTTGCTCATTTTAGTGGAAAAAATTTGTTACAGGGGAGACCTCGACTTTTGAATTGAGAAAAGATTTCTTCAAATGAGTGCAAACTAGGCCCCCTAGAATCCATAGCCGGTTGGTTTCAGTTTTTATCTGTTTACATTTACATATACAGCGTGACGCATTCCATCTGATAAAATTATTTTGACAATCACCGAGCGGCCCATAAGTTGCTGTTGATACATTTTTTTTTTCGAACAGCGCTTATATTATTACATTTGTGCGGTTTTTATCAAGATATAATTATGTTTGTGGGAAAAAAATCAAAGCGCAGTAAGTGCGTTTTGGTAGCGAATTTTTAAAATGCTTCAAATTTCAATCAATCAATTTGCTAAAAAACTGAGGTTGGACACTGTGGCTGGAAACTGAAACAAAAAGTAGAATCACCCCCAAAAATTACAAAAATAATAACAGAAGGTTATGCGCTAGATACGTATTTCGACAACTAAATTGTCTTCATCAGTAGCTGTCGCTAACTTCGGTGGTGAAATACGTATCCAGCGCATCTCTGTTATTATTTTTTTGAGGTGATTCTGCCTTTTGTTATAATCAACTTCCTATTAATCTAAGGCTCGTTGGCTAGGAAATCAATTCTCTCCGCAACGTTTTAGGTTTATTTTCGAAAAATTTGTTACATTTTCAAACGATGAAGTTATTTTGATCAAATATGGTACATTGTCTCTACTATAATGGGTTATACGGGTAACCAAATTTGATGCCTGCTTGCATTTAAAAAATTACATCTCGCCACGTTTTTTATGTACTTCAATTCTATATTAAATCTATTTTTACTTAACGGAAAATTTATCAATCTCTTTACCAGGAAATTTAAACTAGCCGTTTTTTGTGGAAAGGTATGATGTGAATCGTAGGAATATAACTAATAGTGGCACTTTCCTTTCTATAGACATCGAATTCGAGCCAGCCATTATTTTTATTTTTAATAACTAGTAATCTAGAAAAGAAAGTTTATTGTTGATTTCTATTTCATGGGTAAATTTTATTGAATCAAATTGACTATATTGGCCATTAGAATTAAAGCTAAAATGGGAAGGTATGTGTGGCAAGGATTGCAGTATATCCATGTTTATTTAAGTTATTCATAGACGATACAATAAATGGAAAGCGCTAATGTTCAATACACAGATGGCATAGCAGTCAACTGAGAAATACGAAGGATGCTGTGTGCTGGATACTGTGCTACTAAAAATAAGTTAGCTAAAAATTAATATGACAAAAAAGTTATAAAGGTAAGTAAAGAAATGATTGGGATATGATTGGGTACTGAATATTATGTACAGTCAAACTAAAAATCAATTGGGCTAAGGATTGAAAAAAAATATAAAGATTTAAACGACAGAAACACTAATAAGTAGAAAATCACATTAGGAGTTTTATTGCAGATGATGGTAAACGTAGCGAACAACTGGGAAGAAAGCACAATGGCTAATAATTAGATCAAGTACTCTCCTCACTAATAAACATTTTACCTCAGACCTGAGGCAGAGGTTATCCCAGTAATGTATACGGTGTGTTGTAATGCATTGAGTAGACAGCTAGACTTTGAATAGGTACAACATTACATTACCTTTTTAACATCGAAGGTCGAGATAATGACGGAAAAGTACACACATAGCAAGGGAAAGAAAAGTGTGCTAGAATAGGTAAGAGAAAGAATGTGCTTGATGAAATAAGGAGCAGTAGACCAAGAGGGGAAATTCTAAAAAAGCTGGCTAATTGTTGTGCACAAAAGAAAAAGTGCTGGAGATATAGAGTTATACCACAAGGCACCTGACCACAAGACAATATTGGCTTGAGACTATGATGATAATTATGATTCAGTAGATATTAAAAAATAACAGCTTTTGAGACTGGGGCATGGTATCTCAACAAATTGAATGCCTGCGTATTTCGCATGTCAGAAGGGAGTGTCAAGTCATTTTTTGTGTACCATGTAGTATTGGGCATGCTAATATTTCCTAATTTGCTTAGAAAATACACTGGTTGGCCAGGTTCTCAGGTTGGTTAAGTCCAACTGCTTCTTGGCTTTGGTGATTACCTACAGTTGCAAAAATGTGTCTTTAGAAACATAAAAAATACCAGCAATAGTTTTTCGCCTACAAAAAATTGAATTGTTATGAAGATTTGCTTAAACCACTCTCTTAAAACGCAATCCTATATTAGCAAACTTACTGTGTTATAAAAACACAATAACAAGATAAATGCTACGTCAAACTAAACTTGATTTGGCTCTGGTCACAAAACTCAAACCATCAAATTTGGCACTTGGTAACATCGAATTCAAGGTGGATCTTTTATTCTATCCTTTTTTTTAAAAGTACTATTCTAACTTTATGCGAAATCAAAGCAATGGCTTTAAAAAAGCTCCAGTAATAATAAGCTTCGTTTGCTTGTAAAAGTTTTTCTATCAATAATGCGATCTACAGGCGAGAATTGTAAGTGACATTCTTTCGTCCAGAAGCTCTGAGCCGCTTGTATGGGGGTGGGATACATAGAAAATACAACAAACATACACACAACACAGTAACAGAAACCGTCACCACCGGGATTCGAAACCGCACACTTTGTGTAGGAGCCACACACTCATCACACTGCATTGCACAGGTCTGCATGATTGTATCAGGAAAACGGTTTGCAATAATTTAATAAAAATTTGGTGGAGTCGTTGGGCGGCAGGGTACAGATTTGAATATGCATTTAACATATATTTCCCCTCCACACTTTGAATTGCAGATGGCCTATGAAATGTCAAACTAAACGACATATTTTAAGCTAAATCGAATAAAAAACCACGTAAACGTGCGGAATTTAAAAAAGTATACCTTTAAATTAAATAGTTTAAGGGTAAATGTCAAAAGTACCTTAAAAGCTGTCCACTGCCTTTCATTCCACTCACTAATGCTTAGCTTCACAGAGCTGGATTTATATTAAGTGGCCGGCTAGCTAATCAAGGCTTCAAACTAATCACTACAAAATTTTAGGTTGTCATGGCAAAAATCAAAATTATAGTCTCTGATTGGTCGTTTCAAGTCTTAATTAACTAACGTGTCGTTAAATGTTTAAGCGAGCTTTGTGGAACTGTGCATATGTGTTAATTAAAATAAGCCAGAGTTGGGTAATCTGTAAACCATACATTTAAAAATGAGTGAAGGGAGATAATCAATAACCTAGTAAGGTATTAATGCTAAATATACCGTGGCTAAACAAACACGTTCAAAGCCAACATAACATCGAAAAATTATATATATATATATATATATATATATATATATATATATATATATATATATATATATATATATATATATATATATATATAATAAGTTTTACTGTAATATCATGGTCTTCTGGTGATTTTCAGGTGATAATGATATGCCAACGAACGATTTACGCAAATCGCGTAGCGACGTGGTTTTAAAACTAGTCGTTCGTAATCGCCTCCCTCTTAGCGATGTGTTTTATAATTATGCAACATTTGCAACCTTTACTCAGTATGTCTAGTTTTTACTTATGAGAAAATAGTTTTATTAATCTTCTAAATCTTAAATTCTTGTACTTAATAACTCTACTTTCATTACTTTTATACAAAACAGAGAAGATTTCGCAAAGCAAGTTTTGCGTTTAAAAGACCTACATATTTTATTAATTACCTGCCATAGCTTAGTTTGTTTCAATGTTTCATCTTATTCCAGACGTACCAGAAACCCGGTTAACTGGTATCCCGACAACTGACATTGAAGACCTGAAGGACTCAGTGGGGATTCGGTGTATAGTGTCAGCTAACCCAAAAGCCGCCGTTATTTGGCGTAAGGAAGGTCAAAGTCAACCTGCCAGTCTACAAGAACTCTTACAGTTCACTCCAGTGATCAGGCAACACTCAGGTCTCTACACTTGCCATGCAAGGAACAAAGCTGGAGAGTCACAGCCCATCAGGGTTCAGTTAGATGTTAAATGTAAGTAAATGTAGTTATAATTAACTTTTTCTTTAAAAAATAAAATTCGTTTTTGAAGAAGAATGGTTTGTATCTAGATTCCGTTTTATATCTTTTATATATTTCTGCATAACAACGATTTTGTATTATGTAATGGCATTTAGATGCTGATTTAGTAGTTAGAGGTTAGCTTAGATTAATAGCATAAATCAATAAACAGGGTTATTTGCAGTAACGTACATTAGACAAATACAAGAAAACTAGTTGATTCTAATACCCATTAGCCCCGGAATAATTTTTTCGTTTATTCTTAATATCTGTTTGTGCACAATCATTGAAAGATATTATATTATACCCTAAAAATAGTTTAAACAAAAGTTCACCATAGTTTAAGAAAAGCCTGGACACAGCAAGTGCGTTATGGAAGTGAATTTTCATTAAAATGTTTTTAATTGCAAATATATCGCTCTAATGTGAGCAGGCATCAATTTGGTTACCGGTATAACCTATATAGAAGGAACAATGTACCATATTTTATAAAAATAATTATTTGAAAATGTACAACAATTTTCCGAAAATAAACTTTAAATGTTTCCGAGAAAACTGGTCTCCTAGCCAATGAACCTTAGGTTAATAGCAAATTGAGTTTGAAACATTTAATGAAAATTCGCAACCAAAACGCCCTTGCTGCTTTCAAACAAAAATTTTCCAAAAATAAAGTTAAATGTTGCTTTCCTAGCCAACAAAACTTACGTTAACAGCAAATTGAGTTTTTGAAATTTGAAGGATTTAATGAAAATTCGCTACCAAAACGCACTTACTGCGTTCAGATTTTTTTCTTACAAACATGCATCATATTCCGATAAAAAAATGCTAAAATGCAGCAAGAAATTTGTTTTACGAAAATTAGCTAAAAATTATACACCGTTAAATCATAAACTTCACTAAAACTACAGCGAAAGCATGTCTATTTGAAATGAATTTTCTGTAAACATTTTAGTAAAATGAAGGGCAATGACGGTTGGATCTAGACTTAAGGGTTCGCAGAACACTCTTCTTGCAACCTTTTCTTTTCACAATCCGTATTTGTTTCACGTTCTATGCCTAAACATTGCCAATTTTGACGTTTTAAATTGCGAGTTTGGCACGTTTTGAGGAAAACTTTTTAGCTGCCCGTAACTTTTTTGTGCTTAAACTTAGAGACCTAAATTCTGGTACATGGTTCACTCCTTATAATGCAAATATGCGTACAAAATTTGGTTGCCCTCACTTTGTTATTTCTGGAGATATAATTTTTTTAGAAAGAAAACATAAAATTTTGCGGGAAAACCTGATTAGATTCTCCAGGCTAACGAACTTATCCAGGCCACTTGCAAAAGGAAGGCACTCACCAAATTTGATCAAGATCGGTCCATTATCTTTTGAGTTATCGGTACCACATATATATATATATATATATATATATATATATATATATATATATATATATATATATATATATATATATATATATATATATATATAAACACAAATCTCCCCTATAGTGAATTATTTTAAGAAAATTCACTAAAAAAGGAAATTTGAATTACCAACGACTCATGGGCCACTAGAAATATTTTTTAAGATGTAGCTTAAGACACCCTATAATTAATATATACAATTTTTTTCGTATCTTGCATAATCACGGATATATTGAACTTTAAGATTTTTTACGAAAATTTGACAAAAATGATATAGCATTAAACGGTAACTCTATAGCCAACACTACTGCCAAAGCATCAGAGAAAGGGTCTATTTGGAATGAATTTTCTGGGAAAATTTTGTAAAATGAAGGACAATGACGATTGAAACTAAGACTTCACGCTTGGTAAAACATTCTTCTTGATACATTTTCCTTCCATAGCTCATATTAGTTTCACGCTCATTGCCTAAATATTACCAATTTTGACGTTTTAAATCGCGACTTTGACATTTTGAGGAAAACCCACTTTTTTTAAATGACTGTAACTTTTTTCCTTTAACTTACAGAGCTAAGTTTTGGTAAATAACTTACCTATATTGATATCAACCCGCGTACCAAACTTGGTTGCCCTTACTTTGTTAATTCCGGACATATAATTTTTTTTAGAAAGGAAACAGAAAATTTTTCGGGAAAGCCTCGGCGGATTTTCCTGGATAACTAACTTATCCAAGCCACTTGGCGAAAGGAAGGTACCCACCAAGTTTTATCAAAATCGGTCCATTACTTTTTTAGTTATAGTTGTGACACCTAAATATTCAAATATATATATATATATATATATATATATATATATATATATATATATATATATATATATATATATATATATATATATATATATATATATATATATATATATATATATATATATATAACATATAAAGTCTGAAACTGGCCTCGGATTTCTGTTTCTTTAAAGAAAATTCACTAAAAATGATCTTGCCATATGACAACGCTAGGCGCCTGCACTACCTAAAATTTTTTTTAAAGATTATAAAAAGATGTTTAAGTAAGCCGTATTTCAAAGAATAATTTTAAAATATATTTAGTAAAAGTAAATTATAATAATAACTCTAATCTTATCGTAAGTGAAACTGTCCACAATTCAACATTGCGTTTTGGCGCATTTTGTCTTCTTCCTTTCCTCGGTATGTTGTATAAAGGAATCTAATAATGTCTGAAGTACGACACTTTGGGGAAGACACCCGGATGCTTTGGGAAGGACTCCGTATTTCTGTGGATTAACACAAGCCATTTCTCTCTTGCACTCTAATTGGAGTATTTTTTTCATTTCTGGACTTTTTATGCAGTATCCAGCTATTTTGCGTTTCAACATATAGTATCCAGGTGAATAGTGGTCAGTACCACTACTTTTTCCTAATGCCAATGCGGTAACACCCAAGGTTGTGGTCCATCTGATCTGTATCACCCATAAAGCTATTGTACTTTAAAATCAACGTTTCCGAGAAATTATTATGTTTCGTTTGTATTTCTGGAAGAAACTTTTAACTTGAGTAATCGATTGTGTGCTACAGAAAGGCGATATCATGGTCACAACTGCATTTTCCATCCATCGTACATATAAATTCCCATTCATTTTTCCTATAGCTGTCTCAAGTTGCCAGCAATCTTTCTTGGTGAACAATACCTTCGAGGAATTCGATTTTCTTTAACTGTTCCAGAAAATTTGTCTCTAATTGTTTAAAAATGTAAACAGTTGACACATTTTTAAACTCAAAATAATCTGTTTCAGGGAATATCGGGAGATGTTCAACGTCAAAGTCTGGATCCTTTTTTTCATGTAGGTTTAAAGTTACATTCAACTTCGTAATGTTTCGGGTCTATCACAGGTTGGTTTCTCTTGCAAACTCTCTTCACCATTTTTTTCTGTTGAATTCTACCCATTATATTCTTCACCTATCGTATCATTATTTGATAGCCTAATTTCGGCTAGAGCTCGTACTCGCGATAAAAGAAGTTGTTAACCAGCCTGTACGTTCAACGTTTTGTTGAAAATTAAAAAGTACCTTATATTAAAGTTATATATTACCCCCATTAGCTTTATCTACCGAGTCTTCATCTGTATCTGCATGTGGCTCAGGTGGTTAAACATCAAAGTCAAGGTCATCATCTTATATCACGTTTAGTGCTTTTTCGAGCGTAAGGCCACTTCTGCAAAATACCATTACAGAATTATAATTTACCAAGTTATTATTTACCTCTACGTATCCTGGAGCACACATTTGCCGATCTCCCACCTTTCAAAGGAGATGACGCCCACAGCTTTACGGCAAATTTGGTCCTATCAAGGACCATTTAAAGCATCACGTGTTTGCCGTTGCCATATGGCAAAACGGGGCAAATGGTTTAGCTAGGTTCCTAAAACAGACAATGACAAAGTTTTTCAGAATTTGGAATTAAGTGACCTATTTTTGATTTTAGACGACCGGAAACATAGGTAAACGCTCTTGTATAACTAACGCGTATAGTGTATGTATTTCAGGTCGTATTGAGTAAGTGTAACCTACAATGTTCAATTATTTAGACACATAGTGAATCTTCTAGTAAGGCAACGTGCGCATCAAATATTATCTAACTTTCTTTGATTTTTGACGTTACAAACATCTTTTAAAAGAAAGTTGGTTTTAGAACAAGCTGGATCAATTTGACTTGCTTAAAAACTTACTAGAAATGTGACGAACCAAGCATAAATAAATCTTAACTGACGAAAAATATGATAGCTCAGTTTTTCTCTAATAGATGTTAGAGTCCAATAAGTGTATTCGATCTTTTCTCAAGTAGATACTTCGTCGGAAGTATAGCGAAACTAATTATTAATAGAATATGTGGTGTTGTACTGTTCCTTGGTTTTTCAGCGTTGACCTTCGATTATGGCCAATCACCGACTCGAGTAAGCAGTTTCACCTAACCTGCCTAGAAATTTTGCCGGACCGCTTTCTTTCTATAGGGGGAGTAGCGATCTTTATCGTACCCAATATCGCATTATACACAAGAGTGGTGTCCTCACATTAGCTCCAAAGGGCGGATCGGACTAATATTTAACTTCCTTAAACACAATTCCACATCCCTATGACTGATAATTATGCTAATGTCAATTATTGTAGTTGCTGGCACTGGCTGGGAAAAGACAAATTAAATTTAGACCCAAAACATATCTTCAAACTTGGTTTATAACGCATCAACTCAGAATGACAGATATTTAAAATACATATTTAATTTTTTATTTTAGATTGTAAAGGAAGAAAACAAGTAAATTAAATAAATAATTTATATGTGAGAAATTTAAAAAAATAGTAGAAAATATTTAAATTTATGACCATCAGCATTTATTTCCAACATGTTCACGAAAGCCACCATTAACCTCAATGTACCTTAATATACTTTAAACAGTATTCTTTCATTTCTAAACAAACTAATAATTTTTACAATTTTCAGTCATAATTATTTGCAGATGTTTATCGTGTCACTATAGATTTAAAGTAACCCCAAAAAAGGTCTAGTCGATTGAATTCCGTGCTACTTGGTGATCACAGAATTGGGTTGCTACACGCTATTTGTCTTTTAGGTGCGAATTTTCATTCGGAATATGTTGATAATTCATATGAGACTAAGATATGATTCCTGATTTTTCTACACCAAACATTAATCTTAAATTTACGTTGTATGGGTAAAAGTAGTCACGTCTGTAAATAGTATTTCAGCAACCAACAGTGCATCTGCGTTGGCTTCTGGAAGAAGGTCAAGTTTGTAATCTACTTCAATGAACCAACAAATTGATTTACACTATTTTATTTTATGCATAACTGCAGTTTCGCTAGAGTTCTCAGGTTTGTCAAATACAGAACGAAAGTAAGATTTTAAAATTTCAAATTTCTACTTCGTGTTGAATGTACATTTCTAAGAATTAACACGTTTCTGTTTTCTCAGGTGACCGGTATAGTGGCGAAATTCACTCGGAACTGCCTGTTTTTAGAAATGTTCATTTAAGACGGAGCAGATATTTGGAATTTTAAAATCCTACTTTCTTTCTGTATTTGACAAAGCTGAGAACTTCACAAAACTGCAGTTACACATATTATTGAAGAGTGTAAATCAGTTTGTTTGTTTATCTTAGCTAACAATGGATTTACCGCAAGTATCGGCCTCCACAATATCATGATTGTGGTCTAGCTTGAAGATCAGCTGGAAATACATTATGCACGGGTGTACAGCGAAATCGATTAAGAGCTTCGTAATGAAGTATCCTCAGATCAGATGTTCTAGCAATTATTACAATAGCATGAACTAATTTCTTAGCTGTTTGTTACATGAACAAAAATCCCTTGTTATGCCTGAGCGATATTTTTGGTATACCTTAAAATAACTCCTTTCCAGCAAAAACAAAAGGTCTTGTTTAATCCTTCAGATTTTTTATAGCGTATGATCCAACTCTGTTCTGTTTTAATACTTTTAGCATATATTCGACAGGCCTTACGTCCATTACAATTTACCTGCGCATGAAAGGAAACCACATATCTCAGTCCTTTATTAGCAAAACTATTATGTTGCGACATAGTTCACGTAATCTTGTGTGATTTTGACAAGAAGAGATTCATAAATTAGCAGCCTTGGTGGTCCAAGGATGGG
Source organism: Tillus elongatus (assembly GCA_964006375.1). Classification (NCBI taxonomy): domain Eukaryota; kingdom Metazoa; phylum Arthropoda; class Insecta; order Coleoptera; family Cleridae; genus Tillus; species Tillus elongatus. The sequence continues at coordinate 148,710,627 of OZ023263.1, read as the reverse complement.
AACGTGTGCCTCTTGACGCAAGGGTCACTGGGCAATTTTCTGGTAGGAACGTCAAATTATTATTACCAACTTTATTGCTGTAAATCATACAACATGCTCATTCAATAAATCTAAGACTTGTGCTGGTTATTAGCATAATTTTATATACATAGGTAGTAGCATCTAAAACTGTTTGACAACACACCAAATTCAACAATTTTAAATTTTGACATTCCCAAAAATGTGCTTTTGCTTCCATTTCTTTTTCCTAATGTTTCACCCGATACCTCCATTTACAACATATACTGCGATTTCTGCATGATACGTTTCCAACCACAAATCTCTCTCGACTGCCCATATTTTTGCCGAACTTGTAAGTTTCGTACGAGATCACAAATGACATTTAAATTTGACACACCTAAGTTATGTTTCAGTAAATACTGTAAATTAACATTAACCGAGGCTGTGGCATTGTATTTGAGCAAATTGAATATCACCATTTGGAGGTTGCGTTATGCCATCCGTTCCATGTACCATGTTATACCAGGTACGCTGAAAAATCCAAATATTTTTACAGAGAAGGCGGGATTCGGCAAGATTTCCCGGATAGTGAGGTGGGACTGCTTCCCGGCGTTGGTGATTGGCAATAGTCACGGAAATAGACCGATGTTAAAGAAAGAAGAAAGAAAAATTATTTGTCAATTACTTTATAATATAGGGCCTCTATACGGTGAATAATGTAGGATCTAAAATCTAATACAAAGAGTCTATTGCAACTACATTTAAACTTACACATTTTTCGAAAACGGTTGATTTTAGCATCATTCTACAAGTATACCGTTGGTGTTACGAAAATACATAAGAATACTAATTGCTAACCAATGTTCTCTAGTTACTCCAGCAAAAAGTGTGGGTATTTCTAGGGCTTGAATGATACCGTGGCCGCCTGCTATCCGCTAGAGCCAAGTTCGAAATTCCTTATTATTTATAACCATAAAAATACCGTTGTACCAATTCTCAAGACAATATTGAAACATATTTTCTAAATACCAAGGAAATTTGTAATTTAATTTCCCGCTTATCCCCCTGATCTCTTTTGATTTAGACTTTTTGAGGAAGGTAATTTTTCCAAAACTTAACATTGATGCTAAGTATTTACTGCTGTTCTCTATCCCAACTAGCACAATTAGTTGCTGGAACGTGGCAGCGACTATCGCGATTATTTCTAAGTGTGTTGCTGCGAGTCAGTGATCCGTTATAGAAACGTTTCTATCACGGAGCAACCACCAAAATTGAGAATGGTTACAACGTTTCGGCGTGATGTAGAGAACATAGTGACGACGACGTGGTTAAACGGTAACAACCGCTCTCGTGTGACTTATCACTACCTACTCTCTCTTGTACTTGCTTTCTTTTTCTTGAACGTTATTTCACAAAATAATATCTTTCTCCAGCTCTTATATTCTAAAACCGTATTTGTCTTTCATTTCAATTCTATAGATAAAATAGGGAGACTACAAGTAAACAATAATAATTAACTTTTGATGCTTTATATTCAGACGTCTTGAGTGTTTATATCTAAACGGATGCATGATTACTGTCAAAATATAATGATTCGTGAATTCATAAATTACGAGCCTTCGAAATTAGTAGTCTTTGATAAAAATTTTATAACATGTAATATACGACATTTCACATTATTATCCTCAGAGCTGCAGTTTCTATTTTATTTTACTTATCTATAAATGAAACTAATAGTTTTGTAACAATTTGATACAGTAACTGCAAAAATATGAATACATTATTTCTCGTTAATTATTCTAACAGAGTAGGTAATAATGGCGGTACAGAACTCTGTCTACAAAAATTGCACATAAAAAAATTTGTTGAAATAGCATTCACTAAAATATGGAACTTGATAACATGTCTTTCCTGACGAATACTGACAATCCGGAATTCTAAAGTTACTTTCACTAAAAATTACCAAGTGGAATTATGATTTAACATTGTATAATTACCTTCTATTAATGGACACGTCGTAATCCATCAAATGGGTGTTTATAGTTCACATTGCTACTCTTTGGTTCCGAAAACAGAAGTTACTTTTGAAATTCTGTGCTTTGTCTCTCATTTTAACCAAACTAACTTTTAGGTTAGGGTTGTTTTTGTTTACTTGCGTCTTGTTTTGTGCTTTGTATCATCCAAACTAAAAACCAGTGGTAGTGTTATGGATCTGTTAAGCTGAGAAAATGCTGCATCCAAAGAATGTTTAATACCACTGTACTAGAACGCTTCATTCTCTATTCTTACGACATCAACAGTTCTTGCAGTTTTTAATAAAGGCCTGTTATTGGTTGGTAAATTATTATCATTAGATTTTGATATCTGCAATAGGTGATACCACGTTCTAAGAAATAGTGAAATCTGAGAAACGATAGTATGTTTAGGAGGGATGAAGCAGTCGGCGTGTTTACAGCAGCATAATACCATATTAATCTGCTATTTTTGCTTATTGGTGAATTTTCTGTAAAAAAAACCAAAATAATTTCTAAAAATTGGGTGCAACTAATGACCAGATAAACGCAGAAAATAAACATAGTTTGTATGGATAACGAAATCTATTGAATGTTACACACAAATACTAAGTCATTTGGCACAACAACGTCAATAAATGTCAGAAAAATTACTTTGAAAATTTGATAACTTTTCCTCCTAGAAGGTCGGAGTCGCAATTTGAAACGTCACAATTGGCAACTTTTAGTCAAATAGCCTAAAGCGAATACGGACTATGTAGAGAAAATGACGTAAGAAGTGTGTCTTACAAGTCCTTAAGTTTCAGCTTGAATCGTCATTGTCCTTCATTTTTCTAAAATGTTTTCACATAATTTATTTCAAGTAGACCATTTCTCTGATGCTTTAGCAGTAGTTTTAGTTATAGGGTTTAGGGTTTAATTGTCTATAATTTTTAGCAAATTTTGGTAGAAGATATTCGGTTATGAGGCAACCACGGTTTTTGAATTTTTAAAATATTTTTTCAGATAAGCACGAACTAGGTCCCCTAGGATCCATATCCGAGGTTACTTTCAGTTTTATCTGTTTAGCTATATACAGGGTGACGCATTTCTATGGTAAACCTCAATATTACTATCATTGCACTTGTGCATATTGTGTATCTTGATATGATAAACAACTGTATACGTTAATTATAGGGTATCTTGAGCAGCATCTTACTAAAATTATATAGACAATCACAGGTGGCCCATAAGTCGTTGGCGATACAAATTTTCTTTTTTTTTAATCAAACTCTCCCTATTTTCTTGCGCTTTTGCACTTTCCATCGAACTATAATTCACGTTTGTAGGAAAAAGATATTTGATAGCGTTAATCCTTTTCGAGTTATTTCAATTGTTTTGCAACTTTGCACATTTTTGGCACATATCAAAAATTGTGATACAGCGTTTGTACCATTAGGAATCGGAGTCCCATGCAAATGAAGCATTGAGAGAGGTTTTCTTTTATATTATTTCATAAAAAAAATCGACATGCCGTATACAGGGTGCTCTTAAATAGTAACTGAATTAAAAAATTTAAACTGCCGTAATTAAATTGTTTCAAATATAACAGCCTGTATTTTGTGTTTCAGAAGTGAAGGACGTCATAATAAATGTTTAATAAGTTATTTAAAAAAAATCGATTTTCTTAAAAAAATTATAAATTTTGATGGAAACAACTTTTTTGGGAGTTTTCTCGAGAATCTTATTTGATTAAATATGGTACACTGTTTCTACTATGAAAAGATACTGGCAACCAAATTTGATGCCTGCTTTCATTACAAAAAGGCATATTTGCTAATAAAGACATTTTTATGAAAACTCTCCACCATAGCGCACTGGATGCGTCCAGATTTTTTTAAGCTACCTGTAAAATGTTGTAGAATGTCTGTAAAGTTTCGCTTGTTGATCAAGTGACACACATTGCACACTACCTAGATATGCACAATATCGCATTGGTAGCTCTAAAGGAGTTATAAGTGGTTAATATTACATAATTATCACTGCTAACGTGTAATATAAAGTGATTTTCACCACCCAGTCGTAAAATTAGTGGCGATTACTGTATATCAACTTTTTTCAAGTTGCGATCCCAGTTACCATCACTTTGGTATGCTAGTTGGGATACCATTACTTTTGGACCACACTGTGTGTATAGCTTTTATTTAGTCATGTTTTAGGGAAAAGTTATGTTTTTGCATTCCAAATCCAAATAATGTTTGCGGAACATTTTTCTAAACATTAAACACAATCACGTCACAACTGTGATATACATATTTAGGGCACTAATCCATTCATCCAGAGGTTGAAGGGCTATAGTGTATACATTTGACTCAGCGTTAAATTATAAACCGCTGACATACATTAAACACTGTCACTTTGATGATAAATTCCCGTGCAACGTCACAACCTCGCAATATCATTATGCCACCGGTGGTGCTGTCATGTTGTTTAAGTGTCAAGTCTCCTATGCAACAACCTAGTCATAATTTTCGTAGGACATAATACTCGCTTCATTATACCTACTAGAATTACTTTTAAGACAGAATCATAATTCTTCACTCCCTGAATACACCTGCCCTCCCTTCTAGAATTACTTCTGATTCTTCTACATAATTCAGCTCATACTCACGTGATATTACAGCGAAGCAAGAGAAAATATTATTTTGCAACTCTAACTTATTGTTGAGATCATGGCTTGTTAAAATTGTTTAATAAAGGTGTCGTGTCGCAGTAAGTGCGTTATGATAGTGAATTTTCATAGAAATGTTTTTAATGTAAATTGTTTTTTTTTTAATAAACGATATCAAACTTAGTAAAAAGTATAACCTTTCTAGTAGAAACCATGTACCATATTCCATGAAACCACCGTTATTGTGTCAGAAAGCACAAGATTTCCCGAACATATGCTTAAAAAATTTCCGAAAAAACTGGTTGCACTTTTCTGTCCAACGAACCTATCGAAGCAATTTACACAATAACTCCACCTACCAAGATGTAATTATTCACAGAAAGCTTTCTGACAGAAATAAAGAAAATGTTACATGAACATTCGCGAACAAGTAGTTTTACAAAAATCATCATTTTTTTACAAAGCTTGGCTAAGTAATATTACACAAAAAGTATATAAAAATATTTTTTCGAAGAGTTTTTTACATAAACAATTTTTTTGCACGTGAATTTGCAAACATGTTTACTACAATCACTTATTAGATCGATAGTTAATAGCATTTAACAAAAATTTTACAAGAAACTGCGAAAGTACTGAAAAAAATTGGACAAAACCGACTAGATATTTTCTATTTGAAAATTTGCTGAAAAAAATACATAAATTTTAAACTTTATAGCTAACCTATAATTAGCATTGGAAAAAAAGGAAATTAAAAAAGTTTTTTTTGACATTTCACGGAAATTTGAACCAATGAAAGTCAAGAAAAATGAAAGCGGCAAAAAGTCACATTTTCACGCCACAAGCTTTCATAAATAAAAACGTTTTCTGTTACTTTAAGGTGTCATTTGATATTTGTGTAAACAATTTATCAACTACTTACCTGTATATTATGTAAATGTATCAATTTTATCAAATTAATTATTTCATACATCTTTTGAACAAAAGTTTATTTAAATATTTGAATATATTTCTTTAAGATATCTCTAAATAATGCCATAATCTAATCGATGATTAGAACTAAGAAGTAAATAAATATGGTAGTGAATTTTCATAGAAATGATCTGGCACAAAATATTTTATTATAACTTTTTTTTCTTGTAACATAGAAATCTAAATTTTGGTGTATGGTTTACTTTTTATATCGTATACCTACCTACCAAATTTGGTTATCATAGATTTCATATTTTTTAAGATAAAAAAATTTTTCAAATGAAAACTCAAAATTTTCCCGGAAAACCTCGTCCAATGTTTCTAAATAACGAACTTGTCAAATTTTATTAAAATCGGCTTATTACTTTTTGAGATATGAATTTTTTTCAAATAAAAACTCAAAATTTTCCCGGAAAACCTTGTCCGATTTTCTTGACTAACAAACGTGTCAAAGCCATTTACAAAAGTAAGGTATGTGCCAAATTTTATTAAAAACGGCTTATTACTTTTTGAGATATGAATTTTTTTCGAATGAAAACTCAAAATTTTCCCGGAAAACCTCGTCCGATTTTCCTGACTAACAAACATGTCAAAGCCATTTATAAAAGGAAGGTATGTGCCAAATTTTATCAAAATCGGCCCATTATTTTTTGAGTTATCGGTGTGATACATATATATATATATATATATATATATATATATATATATATATATATATATATATATATATATATATATATATATATATATATAAATATATATATATATATATATATAAATATATATATATATATATATATATATATATATATATAAACATATAAAAATTGAAACTGACCCCGGATATGGGTTCTAGTTCGCGCTCATTTGCAAAAATTTTTTCAAAATTCAAAAGTCGGGATCTCCCCATTAGTGAATTTTTTCTACGAAAATTCACTAAAAACAAAAAATAAAAAATCTAAATCGATCCCTTTATGAATGAAAGTATGCGACTATAAATGTAAATATTTTTAAATGTCTTTAGATGTAGAGAGTCTTATACAAAAGAAAGCAGGAGGCATGCCCTTTACTTCTGAAACATAAAATACATGCTGTTTCATTTGAAAAAAAAAGTGAGTTACGGCAGTTTGAATGATTCAATGAGTGGAAACTGGAACCTGTGATGAGCACCGATAAGTACAATTTGGAAAACCCAATTCATCCCTTGATGACGCTAACTTTGTTGGCGAAACGACAGTCGGATCTAAAAACTGTATTGTGCTGAATGGGGTTCTCCAAATTGTACTTATGAGTTTCAATGATTTTAAATTCAGGTACTGTTTGAGAGCTCCTGTATATGGCATCTTGATTTTTCCGACAAATTATATAATCGAAAGCTTTTCTAAATACGTCATTTTAATCGGTTTCAGGTATCTATAGGTCAAAATGCCGTCTCACATATTTTGATATGTGCCAAAAACGTAAAGAGTTACGAACAGTTGGAATAACACGAAAACGATTAGGGATTTCAATTTTTGTTTCTTCCAAAAATGAATTATAATTCGATGAAAAATGCCAAGGTACAATAATATCAGGAGTGTTTTTATTAGGAATAATCTAAAACTTCTATCACCAACAACTTATGCGCAACCCTGTTATTGTGAGAATAATTTTATAGAATGCACCTCAAGATACCCTATAATTAACGTGTATAAGTTTTTTCATATTTTGTAAAATAACGGGTATATTGAGATTTACCGTAGAAATGCGTCACCCTGTATTTATCTTAACATATAAAAACTGAAACTGGCCGCGAATATGGGTACTAGAAGCGTAGTTCGCGCTTTTAAAGTAACCTTCACAAAATTCAATAGTCGCTGTCTCCTCAATTGCGAAAAAAGTTCCAGTTAAATGATTTACTTAATGTAAGGCTAGATGCATTTTCGCCACAATTAGAACCGTAGACCGACTATATTTGTCCCTATATTGGGGTAGAAATGGGCCAGGGCTGACAATTTTCTAAATTGTTAGTTGTATACAGTCTCTATTTTTTAACACTTTGTGTTATTTGGAGCTGGCGTGACAACATACTAATTGGTTCCGCAACTAGGTGGCGGCACGTCCACCACTCACTTAGTGATTTAAGGCTGGCTATACTATAGCCGTATTATTTTTGGTGCATTTTTACTACAATTAGTATGCCGTACTGAAGAGCTCTAATGAGAGCGAAACCGGTCTACGGTTCTAATTGTTGCGAAAATGCATCTAGCCTTACATACTTTGTCCCTATATTGGGGTAGAAATGGGCCAGGGCTGACAATTTTCTAAATTGTTAGTTGTATACAGTCTCTATTTTTTAACACTTTGTGTTATTTGGAGCTGGCGTGACAACATACTAATTGGTTCCGCCACTAGGTGGCGGCACGTCCACCACTCACTTAGTGATTTAAGGCTGGCTATACTATAGCCGTATTATTTTTGGTGCATTTTTACTACAATTAGTATGCCGTACTGAAGAGCTCTAATGAGAGCGAAACCGGTCTACGATTCTAATTGTTGCGAAAATGCATCTAGCCTTACATACTTTGTCCCTATATTGGGGTAGAAATGGGCCAGGGCTGACAATTTTCTAAATTGTTAGTTAGTTGTATACAGTCTCTATTTTTTTAACACTTTGTGTTATTTGGAGCTGGCGTGACAACATACTACTTGGTTCCACAACTAGGTGGCGGCACGTCCACCACTTACTTAGCAAAAGTGAAGAAAAATGAAAGCGGCAAAAAGTCATATTTTCACGTCACAAGCTGTCATAAATAAGAACGTTGTCTGTTACTTTGAGGTGTCATTTGATATTTGTGTAAACAATTTATCAACTACTTACCTGTATATTATGTAAATGTATCCATTTTATCAAAATAATTATTTCATACCTCTTTGAAACAAAATTTTATTTAAATATTTGAATATATTTCTTTAAAAATTCTCTAAATTAAAAGAATTAAATAAAAAACAAAAAATAAAAAACCTAAATCGATCCCTTTATGAATGATAGTATGCGACTATAAATGTAAATATTTTTGAAACTAGTCTTTAGATGTAGGAAGTCTTATACAAAAGGAAGCAGGAGGCATGCCGTACACTTCTGAAACATAAAATACATGCTGTTTCATTTAAAAAAAAGTGAGTTACGGCAGTTTCAATAATTCAATGAGTGGAAACTGGAACCTGCGATGAGCACCGATAAGTACAATTTGGAGAGCCCAATTCATCCCTTGATGACGCTAACTATGTTGGCGAAACGACAGTCGGATCTAAAAACTGTATTGTGATGAATGGGGTTCTTCAAATTGTACTTATCATTTTCAATGATTTTAAAATCAGCTACTGTTTGAGAGCTCCTGTATATGGCATCTCGATTGTTACGACGAATTATATAAACGAAAGCTTTTCTAAATACGTTATTTGAATGAGTTTCAGGTATCTATAGGTCAAAATGCCGTCTCACATATTTTGATATGTGCCGAAAACGTAAAGAGTTACGAACAGTTGAAATAACACGAAAACGATTAGCGGTTTCAATTTTTGTTTCTTCCAAAAATGATTTATAATTCGACGAAAAATGCAAAGGTACAATAATATAGGGAGTGTTTTTATTAGGAGTAATCTAAAACTTGTATTACCAACAACTTATGGGCAACCCTGTTATTGTGAGAATAATTTTATAGGATGCATCTCAAGATACCCTATAATTAACGTGCATAATTTTTTTCATATCTTGTAAAATAACGGGTATATTGAGATTTACCGTAGAAATGCGTCACCCTGTATTTATCTCAAGATATAAAAACTGAAACTGGCCACGAATATGGGTACTAGATGCGTAGTTCGCGCTTTTAAATTAACCTTTACAAAATTCAATAGTCGCTGTCTCCTCAATGGCGAAAAAAGGTCCAGTTAAATGATTTACAACTTTTCCAACCAAGATATTCACTGAATATTGTTGTCGATGTTGAGATTCAACAATTGAAAACTGGTTTTCTATGGCCCAAAAATGAAATTTGTGGAAATTTCTGGTCGAGTTTCTAAAGAAGCTAGTCTCATCTGTAAACACAATTTCTCGGTCAAATAAGGGATTTTGCGTACTATTGTATCGTTCATACTTATACATTTTTTTCATTGAAAATGTTTAAGGTGGTATTAATAAGGGAGCGATTAGCTAAATTTAAAATGTTCTTTTTCTCATAAATGATGTGACTCTAGCCTCAACTTACACTGAAGTTTTAGAGCCTCGTTGGTCTAGAGGCGACAACGTGTGCCTGCGAAGCGAAGGGTATTGTATTCTATTCCCAGGGTCCCCCTTTCACTTCTTCAGTACATACTGGAGAGCCTCGGCTGTTCAGTGAAGAACGTGGTGTACCTCTGAACCGAAGGGTACTGGGTTCGATCCCAGTGTTCTCCTTTCACTTTTTCAACAAGTACTGTAAAATTAACATCAGTCGAGGTTTCGCCCTTTGAAGGGGGCGTAAAGCCGTCGGTTCCGTGTCCATGCGATGTTGGATACGCTAAGTATACCAGGAGTGCGGCAAAAATTCTAGGATAGTGAGGTGAAACTTCTCCTGGTGTCGGTGATTGGCCATAGTCGAGGAAATTGATGTTCAAAACAAAAAACAAACACACAAGCAGTACATTGTGTAAAAATTAACTACAACAAAGGTTGTGGCACTGTATTTAAGCAAGTTGTCTCAATGTTCCGCCTTTAGGAGAAGGAGTAAACCCGTCAGTCTCATCTCCATGCAATGTTGGACACATTAAATATCTCTACCTTCTTTAGAGAAAAGCAGGGGTTCGGCAAAATTTCCAGGATGGTGCGGTGAAACTGCTTCCTGGCGTCGGTTATTGGCCATAGTCACAGAAATAGACCGACGACCGACTTTAAGGTACACAAAAAAAAACTTGCTGGTTAAACTGTTTGTCACAAGACATTTGAAGACCCTGTATTTCTACACGAACGAAAAACAGTTATATGTTTATATAAACGTTTTTCTTTCAATTGCGCACAGATAAAACCTCTTCATTATTGACATACAATTATATAACACAATGTGTAGTTCGAAGGATTATTAAATATACGAAGATTTGTGGGCCGATTTTTATTAACATTCAAATTAATCAAACCATTTTCTGTAGCAAAAGTATTTTTAGGTGGATTTTAATAACGTAAACTAATACTAAATTTTAGACTTTCGTCATCTAGTATACTTTTGTTAATTTTGCTGGCATTTCAGAATATTTTTACTTTAAAGAATTAAAACCTCTAGTGGATATTTTAATATAAGCTAAATTCCCGAAGTTCTTAGCGCATGTTTCGTGTTCGTCTGTCGTCTTCAATCCCGCTGGTTCCATCATTTTAAATTAATGAATGAAGCTTGCTTGCTCTTTTGGGAGTCACTAGGTGATTCTTTAAAAACGTGACACGCCACTAAAGACCGCTTATTAAAAATTTACCATGAGAAATACAAAGTTGGATATTTTTTACGTTTTTAATGAGTCATTGCACAAAATGCTACAATAATTGTCATAAGTCTTTTACTACCGTGGAAAATACCATCGGCGATTTCGAGGGAATGTGTACTTTACCTACATTTAAATTGTTACAACTGTGCACACATCAAGTGCATTTATATCCAGAATCCTACAAATGTAATCTATGGGATGGAATAACTTTACTTTTAGTAAGTGGATGAACTTAAGATTACTATAATACTGTGCACATTCAGCGTAATAATAATCATGTTGGGATCTGTCTTTTGTAAAATATTAATAACGTAGCCTATAGTATTTTACAAATGAAAAAAATAAAATTACAACTTACCGGTAGAACAGAAATTTTTACAATGTATTTCAAGCTTCTGCTGTCTACTCTTATATGTATTTTAGTGCGTATACGGGGACAGATCTTTACGCTCCGCACCTGAACTATTTATGGGTACTCTAGTTATCATATTTTGACATTTTAATGCCAGGTATATAATGGACATTGTTGTCTAAACATGAAATTTCACCATATAAGATGGTAACTATACGACACAACCTTTTGTGACCTAATTTCACTTATCAGTTAATTGGGAATCGAACAGTGGGACGTGGCTAAATACCCACAAAAAACTCAATCGGTCGCAACTGCATTTACTAATGGTTTTCGGCAAAATTTGGGGAAGCTACCACATATTATTATGTAGACAAGCGTAGGCATCGCTAGTTTATCACTAGTAGCACTTTCTGCGAATATATTCATGCAGGTGGCCTTCCCATAGCAGTCACTACTCAATACAATGTTGAAAAGTTCATGATTTTGTGGATCAAGCAAATGGCAGATGAGATGGCCAGTATCAAAACAACCTGATATGAACAGAATTTTCCAGGAATGTTAACAAACAACAAAATGAGAAACCGCGTCTTAGCCAGGTACAGTGCAGAGGGGAGTATATGTCTTATCGTTCTGTAATTGTTGCTGAAAACCGAAAACTTAAAAACACACAAAGACACTTAAAAGCAAATTGTATGTTTACTCTTATTTTGAAAAACATAAACTCGCGTATGTAAGGATGCCTTTGTCCTAAATGGTATTTTTGCTTGTGCATCTATGTGAAATATTGGATATAATCCTTACCACGTTTGTTTAACTAATCAAATTGCTTGACCGATATACAAAATCAAATCTTAACTGTAAGTAGAAATAGGCGTAATACAGGGACAACACAATAGAGGTGCTGCATCCTTAAGTTAGTGCTCTTCTTGCATGTAATGTGGATAAAATTCACTAGCAGAGTTCATCGATATGTGTACCCTATTTTGGGTCATTATCTATATAGAGCCCCAGTAATTTCATAGATGTCTATAAAGTTATGGTTTGGCCGTCGAGTCACACATATACAGTTACATATATTCCAACCTCTTTTTTTGAGGTCTCCTCGTCAGAATTAATCACAATGCCCTCAACTTCAGGTCCACCCACGAGAAAGTTTGTATTATCAGCATAAGAGGTGACCGTTCTTTTGTTGTCTGGATTGATATTGTTTCCATATTGATGAGCTATGTACTGAAGTAGGCTGTTGTTATAGATACTGTACATCGTAGGTCCAAAAACAGTTCCCTGTATTACTCCAACCGTTACTAACTATTAGCTTATCACAATTTTTGATATGTATGTGCCAAAAGCGTGTTAAGTTGCAAAACAATTGAAAGAACTTGAAAACCGTGAACGGTATCAGTTTTTTTCCTTACAAACATAAACCTTATTTTGATGGAAATGCAAAAATGCAATAATATAAGGGATGTTTTATTTATACCATTCAGCTCAAGACGCCCCATAACTAGCGTATAAACCTTTTACTCGTTTCTCGTGACTTGTATAATAACAGATATATTAAGCTTTACCGTAGAAATGAACCATCCACAAACACACACACACTCAGATATATATATATATATATATATATATATATATATATATATATATATATATACCTCTTTCAAAGGTAAGTACCCTTTAGACATTTTCAAATTGAATAGTGGCTAGTGTGACATATATTTTTAAAGCTAATCCGATTCTCTCTTCAGCAACAGCTTTTTTTTGTGTAGGAATAAAATAAAATAAGTAATAATATTTTTATTATCAGTAACATTTAACACAAGCGAAGTCTATAAAGAATTACATAAGGTAGTCTTATCTAATCAAAGGTTCGAAATACCATTGTAGCTGACAATAGCCTCCTAAACGGTCAACAAATTCTTGTTGGACTCTATTTATAATCTCTGAAGTAATGTTGGTGCATTCAGTTCTAGTTCTTGTTTTTAATTCGTCGATAGTATCTGGTTTACTTTTGATTAACGCATTCATCAAATGACCCCACAGAACTAAAATTTCGTGAGCTAATGATAATTCCATTTTACCCACAAATTAATAATTAATTTGAAAAAAAAATTGAAAATTATACGTATTCATTTTGCACGACAACCGAAACGTAAATTTGCTACTATTATGTGTCGATTGTTCCACAAAAAAATGTTTCACATGTCACACAGCTGATAATTGTCATCATCAGTCGATTGTTAAAGATACGACATAGTATACGACCTAACATTTGAACATTGTTTAGAGACTTTGGGATATTGAAGTATCATGTGATAAGTATCATATCTTTACCCTAAGACTGGGCTATGTAGTTCTTTACAAGCTTGAATTATGGTACTGATAATAAAAATGTTAATACTAACTTTATTTTATTCCTAGAAAAAAAAATTGTGTTGCTTAATAGATAATTGGATCAGCCTTAAAAATATGTATCACACTACCCACCATCATCCAATTTCAAAATTCGAGGGGTTGCTACCCCCTAAAGATGAATGACGATAGATGTGAGATATTTATATCAAAATGTTAGTTTTTGACAATCAAAACGACCTGTTTTGAATTTTCGTTAATAATGGTCACTCAGTCTTATTGAATTTGTGCGTTAGTTTATAGACACAGTATATATATATATATATATATATATATATATATATATATATATATATATATATATATATATATATATATATATATATATATATATATATATATATATATATATATATATATATATATATTATAACTGGTAATTCTGGAGAAGGTTATTTTTCCATAGTATGGGGAAATTTCTACGGTAACCTTATCAATGCGGCTTTCTTACAGGATTTTCTCCAGGCGCCAGCACGGGGTTCTCCAGGAAATGGGTGCACTCCCTCAGGAATATGCCTCCCTTCTAAGTCGCTGTCTATAGCTACCTAGACCCATGGTAAGCTACAGTGAGACAGGGTTCACCTAAGCCTTCACGCAAAGTCACTGGTGGCTTCTTTTATGGTCTATATATTAGAAATCAGGATCTTATATACCATGTTGGGGTGGATCCGTTAGGAAGTGCCAAATTAAATACCGTATAAAATCAATAATCTCTTGGCAAACGTACTTGTGACAAAATATTTACAAATTATGTACAAAAGAAGATTCACAAAAGAGTTCTAGAGAAACGAAAACAACTATTTAAGCTAACCGGGCTTTCCTAACACTGATTTTGGAGTTAAAGTACATTATTTATATTGAAGTAAATTACTAGAGACCACATGAGAGGCGGTTATAATCAATTGAGTTGAAGCGGGGCTGTACTTTGAAGTAGGTAATTTTCAAAAGAAAAGCGATACGGTAGTGCGGAGAAGTTTTATTAGGCAAGCGGTCAGTCTAAGCAGGCATGCAGCATGTGAAGTAGCAGAAAATAATAGATGCAATATTGCTGCACACTATGGTTTTAATTATTACAGGCTAACTACGGCCCCACAGTCAGAAGTTGCATTCAAACAAAATATTCAAACCTAGAGGAAATGCCTCCCAAGGAGGTGAAATGCCACCAGAGTAACCAAGAGACCAGGTATCGCTAAACTGTTTCAATCGCTAATAAGCATGGAAATCTACTGCAGCCCGAACTATACTTGCTGTAGCCTATCACCAGGACCCAGAGCTGCTCTACGGGAGGACACTTTTTAAGACCTGGCCATAGCTAGGCCGCTACAAGGGTATGTCCGATGGTAATCAGCCGCTTTGCTAGTGCCCTCCTGCCCTCGGGAAGACCACAGCTTCGGAGCGCAAGCCTCGGCGCCTCCAGAATATTCTCCCACACGGAGTTGAACGACGACCAACAACCCCTAAACAATGCCCCTAGAGTAACCGGCAGACCGGGTATCGCCAGACTGTTTCGATTGCCAATCAGCATGCAGCCCGTAGTATCCTTGATGTAGCCTGTTACCAGATCCACGAGAGCTGCTCTACGGGAGACCACTTTTTTAAATATGGCCATAGCTAGACCGCTACAAGGGCAGGCCCGATGGTAGTCAGCCGCTTTTCTAATGCCCTTATGCTCTCGGGAAGACCGCATTTCTGGAATGCAAGCTTCGGCTCCTCCAGGTCGATCTGCAGACACCGATGTAGGTTAACGGCGACTTCCCCCAACTCTTATATCGTAAGATAGACCTGACTGTCCCCCTGTGATAGAACAATTAACAAATACAACAACATTCAAACCTTTTCCACAACTGGACTTCCAACGTAACCTTTGACGAAGATTACCAAGCACTGCAAGGTACTTAATGCAGAAAGAGACGTTTTGTCCGTGGAATACTCTTTAATGCGGGCCCAACACTACTTTGCTGCTACGGAAACGTCGACAAACCTAAAATAATTATACAAACTCCGGTTGACGGCGATATTCCGTGAAGATTGCTGCTGCACCGTATAGCCGGGTACACCTGAAAATTAACAAAATGCTCTAGTTCACCACTGCGACCCTCGGACGACCTGCAGGACCTGGTACAAACTTCAAGACAAGCGAAAAACCAAAATACACGAACTCGATCTCGACGACGTCTGCAAACTGCGTGGCTAACACCTGAAACGACAGAAAACTAACTCTCTGAATCTTGTCGGCCCACACCCCGTCCGCAGACACCGATCACTGCTGGCCAGTGCGTCGCCCGGCATTTGGGCTGTCGCGTGCGTTTGCATCGTCCATTGGACAGGCATACTTGACCCCATTTTCGTCGCTGACCTTGTCAACTACTCTGCCTGGCCAACTATACCACCAGCTCCGCTCGCCTTATAGTCTGAGGCGGCGGAATAAATTTGAAAAATATTCGAAATTATTTTATCTGACATTAACTCACGGTAAACTGAATGTGTCTGGTTTCTTGTCAGTAATTATATTATATAATGATGCTATAGCTATTCACATCGTAACAATATATATATATATATATATATATATATATATATATATATATATATATATATATATATATATACATCTAACATAAAACATATACAAATTTAAAATGACGCCGGATGTGGGTTCTAAGGGGCCCAGTTCGCGCTTATTTGGAGAAATTTTCTCAAAATGCACAAGCCCCTATATCCTCCATAGCGAACTTCTTCTACGAAAATTCGCTAAAAATTATAGGCTATTAAACCACAAAATCACAAAGTAATTTTTCGAGTGTTTTTTTATTTTTTGCGGCAAGAAAACTTATATCTGTCTGTAATATTCTATTGTAATCACATTATATATTTTCGACTTCTCTGGTCACCAGTGACACCAATCTTCTTTAGATGTTTATAACCTTTTCTTCTTTTAATTAAGAGATCTGGATTTTGGCACACAAATACTTTTTTTGTTAGAAACTTACAGATTTACTTGCCATCGCTTTGTTATTTTTGGAGATACAAAAATAAACCCAATCCCGAAGACCTGGTCTCATTTTTCTGGCTAACGAACTTATTCTGGCCACTTGCAAAAGAAAGTTACTCACCAAATTTCATTAAAATCGGCCTGCTATTTATTCAAGTATGGGTGTGATACAATACACACACACACACAGTCACGCATATATATATATATATATATATATATATATATATATATATATATATATATATATATATATATATATATACATATATATATATATATATATATATATATATATATATATATATATACATAAGAACCACGGATATGCATTATGTGACATTGTAGATATCTCTTTTTAATTTACACATTTCAAATCTAGTCAGAATAAACCTTTCACAAGGTTAGACTTTTTTTGTGTTTTACAAAAACGCACTAAAATACAGGTAGGCATGTATAACTGAATTTATTTTTAAATCGTAGCCTTGTCTGATATACACCTCGCTGTGAAAAACGATTTGTTAAACAATATTTAGTTTTGGCCCTACAGATCGAAGCGTTACTGCTGCCCGCCCAGTGTAAAGCAACATAAGCTATTAAAAAGTACGTAATCCACTGAGGCCAATTTCATAGCAAACCAAAGCACGCTTGTTTTTACGGAATACACATTTTTCAACAGACACAAACTGAGTTTTGTATAACATTTAGAACAACTTGCATTGTAGACATTCCATATTTTCACATCCTGAACGTATTTTATGCCAGCAAATAATTGATTGCGAGAGCTGAAAAATATTGTCACCATTACGATACAAAAGCGCATTGTGATGTCTCGAATGATAACACGCACACATATACACACCATCCAGAATGTGTGTATAAGAGAGAGAAGGAAGCACTGACGTACCTAGTACTCTGGGACAATATTTCCAGATGAAATAACAATTGTTACTGGATAGAACTGAACGCAGGCCGAGTGAGTGGGTAACAAATGTTGTCAGTTTAAAAATAACCAATCGCCAGTGTGTTATGAGAAAGAGGACACAGGTGTCACCAGATGGGAGATGATATGTTGCCCTCTGGAGCTCCTGTTCGTTTCGGGAGGTTAGCTCAGTGACAGGGGTTCAGGGAGTAAAAACAGTACCCGGTCCGGAAAATCCCGTTGACAAACGGCCTTCGGACTGGCCAACCTTCCTACCAGATTAAATAACTGCATATTTCAAACGTAAAAATGTATGGATGCATTCTTACTGACTAAAACTGTCTATTTACCGCGGAAAAATAAGCGGTGTATTGCAATAAATTCTTTGCAGCAAATGTTTTTCAAAAATACATTCCGCTATCTAATTAGTTAAATATATATGGGCTAATTAAAACCGTTTTAATGGTAAACACAGGCGTAAAGACTTTTGCTCTGGCTTCACCAATTCTTGCTTTTTCCCCTGCAGGTAGTTGTGCTTTTTACGACAGAAAATCTGAAATAATTATATCCATGAAAGGAAGAAATTAAAATCCATTGCTTTGTCAGATTATGTTTATTGAAAACGGCTTTAAAACGTTATATAAAAATGTTATATTACAAATCTAGGTGATCTGCGGATGTCATGATTAAGCATGCAAATAACATAACTGTAACATAAATGATAAGCATAAAAATAATCATAAAAATAAGATAGCTAAATATATAACAGTGATAGAAACAGGTTCTATTATAAAACCACTGATTGTTGTTACCCTTACTTGGTGAAACCGTTCCATATTTAAAACAAACCTAGATATGTTTTCTGTGTATTTAACTTTTCACGAATGTAGGTGGTCATATGCATAGCTTTATATATTTTTGTTTTAATTATTTTTCTTTCAAAGTTCATAGTTTTTCTTTAATATGGAATGATGGAAAGATTTTGGGTGTATTTTATGTAACTTAAAAAAAGTAAGCTTATAGCAAATAGAAACCAAAATCTCTTTGCTTTGTTGATGGTATTTGATATCGTTTCCAAAAAAAAACAAAAGCTTAGTTGTGTAAGCTGTTAAAACAGGTTCCAAAACGATATCATTTTAGTTTACTTGAGTTATATTTTAGTGAATTTTCTTAAAAAAAATTCACTAATGAGGAGATCCCGACTTTTGAATTTTGAAAAAATTTCTTTAAATAAGCGCTAATTAGGCCCCCCAGAACACATATCCGGGGTCAGTTAAAATTTTTATATGTTTATATATATATATATATATATATATATATATATATATATATATATATATATATATATATATATATATATATATATATATATATATCACACCGATAACTCAAAAAATAATGGGCCGATTTTGATTAAATTTGGTGAATACATTCCTTTTGCAAATGGCTTGGATAAGTTCGTTAGCCAGGAAAATCGGTCCAGGTTTTCCGGGAAAATTTTGTGTTTTCTTTCGAAAAAAATTTATATCGTCGGAATTAACAAAGTAAGGGCAACCAAATTTGGTACGGTTTACATCCTTATAGTTAAGCTACATGCCAAAATTTAGCTCTGTAGGTCAAAAGACAAAAAAGTTATGGGCATTTAAAGAAAAATAAATTGGGGTTTTCTCCAAAACGTCAAAGTGACAATTTAAAACGTCAAAATTCGCAACATTTAGGCAAAGAACTTGAATCTAATACGGGTTATGGAAAGAAAATGTCTCAAGAAGAATGTTTTACAAACCCTGAAGTCTTATTTTCAACCGTCATTGTCCTTCATTTTACTAAAATATTTCCAGAAAATTCATTTCAAATAAACCCTTTCTCTGATGCTTGGCAGTAGCCTTAGCTATAGAGTTTATCCTTTAATGGTATATAATTTTTGTTGAATTTTCGTAAAAAATCAATAAAGCTCCATATATCCGTTATTATACAAGATATGAAAAAATATTGTGTACATTAATTATACGGTGTCTTGAGCTACATCTTAAAAAATTATTGCTACAATCACAGGGTGACCCATAAGTCGTTGGTGATACAAATAAAAAAAATTAGTCGAAAACGCCTTATGTTTTTGCATTTTCCATCAAAATATAATGCATGTTTGTAAGTTAAGAAATTCTGGACGCAGCAAGTGCGTTATGGTAGCGAATTTTGATCAAATGCTTAATATTTCAATAGCTCAATTTGCTATTAACCTATAAGGTTGACCAAGAAACGAGTTTTTTCGGGAACACTTTAAGTTAACTTTCGAAAATGTTTGTACATTTTCAAACAATAAAGTTATTTTGATGAAACATGGCACATTGTTTTTACTATATAGATTATACTGGTAACCAAATTTGATGCCTGCTTTCTTAAAAAAACACACATTATTGCTATTAAAAAATAGTTTTATGAAAATTCACTACCATAACGCACTTGCTGCGTCCAGAGTTTTTTATAATTATCTAAACATAATATAAACTGTACGAAATTTGGTTTCCCAACAGAACACTCTCAGATGAAAGCAATCCTTAATTTGATACAAACATTTTAAATAACTGTCTATCCAGAGGTAGGAAGCCATGTAGTCGCTCAAATTTTTGTACACGCAGATAAGATTTATTGTATAAATGTTTTGTAAGAAATATATTTATATCAGATTCTGTTAAAAAAAGAGACAAGGGAGAAGGTGGGAAAGAATCAAAGGGTAAAATAAAAGGAAAAAAACGATAAAAAATAATGATTGTAATCTCGAAATTGACTTTACATTTTTTTATATGTGACCAATGAACATCCACCTTTTTATTACACACACATGCATACACACACTCAACTTGTAGAAGTTCCATAAAAATCAGGAAAGAACAACAAGAACCCAGTGGCACCGAGTAGTGTATATGCAATATCCAACCCTATGCCACCATATGCCATACTTCGCTGTTTGGACTCAGAATGTATTTATGCAAATTAAAATATCGTTTTAATTAAAAAACTCAGATTTTGTATCACGTGCGATTTTTCTGCTAATGTTGGTCTAAGAAAAAATTCATTCCAAATGGTTGTTACCTTTTATTCTATGGACAAATCATGTGTTAAATCGTGGTGTTAATAATCAGAGTTGTTTAATCTGGTAAAAACACCCCAGGAAGCTGAATAAACGAGAATCTTTTATATCTAACATGCATGCTCCTCTCGGGATCATTAGAGCTACTAGGCTACCTAACCCAATCGCTAACCGATATCATTAAAGTTATGGTTGATATCAGAGACAATGCAATTTCTATATATAGAAAATTAGTTCCCCCTGCTGACTTGAAGGAGAGGAACGGTCTGAGTGGAGAATGCTGCGTAGATTGCGGACTGTGCCAGGTAGGGGTTTGCCTGAAGGTATATAAGGTTCTGAGGCTAGAAATTGCTATTTCAGTTATATAAGCCACTCTGGGGGTAGTTTTGATCCTCCACAACTGAGTACATTTGATGGCAGCTTTGATGCCAATAAGACATCCGCTTTTAGATTGGTTGATGAAGGTGAGGTCGTTAGGAACGTTTGTGATGTAATGATCAGTTCTTTTGAATCGCATGGTATATAGCTTTGTATGCTAGTTAGGTTTATTCTAACCAGCAGTTTTTGTGTCGCCATAAGACTAATTTCAGAAGTGTACGATACAAAAATAACACGAAGTTGAAACGGTTCTCTGATAGCTTTCTCTACTGGATTATACTGACGCTCGGCGTCTGACAGTTGAGAGTTTAATGGCTTAATCCAGCTTAATTGATTAAATTTTGGTTATTTATTTATAATAAATAACATAATTAGGTCAGCATCTGCAGACTAAAATCTTATTTATTTACGTAAATTATTATTTTATTATTACAATACCGAAAATAACGCGCATTTCGGTAAGTTTGCATTCTAACCATTTTGTTTCTGGTAAATTAAAGGAATAGTTAAATTACTCTCTATCATACTTTATAATCTCTCATAAATTTAATCATTGTTGATAGGCAGGAGCTCATTGTACTTAATAAAGATTTTATGAAGAGTGCCCCAAGGCTTTGACTACACATACTGTATATTTAAAGAAAATGGTTCCTCGTTGTTGGTAGCCCTATCTCCAGCAACCTAACTATCATCATAACTATCATCCTAACTTGATTCAATACTTGGTTGCGGGTCAATCTTTCTCATTACTCATATTTTAGAAAAAGTTCAAGAAAGGGTTGGGTATAAAATGTATTATTTAAGCTAAAACCACAAAAACAAATAATATAAGAAACCAAGAAATAGCAGACGAAAATGACCCAATGCACAAGTCAGTCCACGAGGTTTTTGTTTTGTGTCAGTATCGAAATGACCGTCCTGAAACGGTTCAAAAATAAACACAAGTTTAGTCGGAACGTCTTATAAACGATAATCTCTCGGTTGGGATACATTGCGCATGATTATGACTATTCCTGAACGTTTTCCTTGGAACAAACCTTTGTGTTACTAGATACAGACGTAGAAACTGCTTCTCTGGCTTTACAAAGGTTTGCTTTCTTATCTGTAACGGATTTCGCTGCTTGACAGCATCATTGGACGGGACGATGATGCTGTTAAGCAATGAAACCACAGAGAATAAAACAAAAATTTGTAAAGCCAGAAAAATATTCTCTACGTTTGTATTTAGTAGGGAACGGTTCTACCAAGTAAGGGCAACAGAAATTATTGAATTGAAAAGGTCTGCTATTTTATGTGTTGCGTTTTCTACTTTCACATAAAACTTTTAATTTGAATGCCTTTACACGTACTGGTAGCTCTTCAACTGCTTGTAATCTTTATGATGTTTTACCCTGCAATAAAAAACCAAAACCGACAGTATTTCAACATTTGCATTCTGTAACTGTATTGTCCAATGTCTTAAAAAGATAATGAAAGTTCAAATTTTAAATTATATTTAGGACAATAGCATCATACCACCTCGCGAATCGGGGTTCAGACACCCCAATACAACTACAGCTCTCTCATAATACTGATGATCGCTGCAACGTTACCTGTATGTTTTTTCTGAAAAACCACAAAGTCTCTAGTACTATAGATCATGAGTTGATATGTAAAAAATAACGTATTTTGGTCTCGTGGAATCCAGTGTGAGTTTTTTGCGGGGTTATTTGTCTGGTAGGTCACATTATCTATTGCTTAATGGCAGAGTGTCTTTTACGCTTTCGGTTAGACAGGGAGTTCCGTAAGAGTCAGTGCTGGGACTTGTGTGATATTTGACTTGTGTGTCTGATTTCTGTAGTTTGGTTAAAAATTATAATATAAGAAAGCAGTATGCAGACGATGTCGGGATGTATTATATTTATGTGTTGAACCACAATCAAAGCAGAAGGCAGCAGCTTTTACCTGACGTATCTAATCTTTGTATATTTTTAAAGGATAATAGCATTAAGCATAATGGCCAGATTTCAAAGGTTATGGTAATTGAAAAATGAAAAATGCAACAGCTTACCAAAGATTATTTTGTTGTTAAAATCGCAGAGAAGTGTTGTCTACGAAAGAAGATTGTAAAAATGTTCCTTTATGAATTAGCGAGGAATTGAAGTTTTGAAGAAACATAAGTTATTTTTGTCAGATTTTATTTCTAATTCCTAAGCTCGTATTTTCCCATACAGCCTCGCTGAGTGTGTAGCTGCCGCGATAGCTTTATGAGTCATATACATTTTCCAAATTATCTTACTGTAATGTTCACGCTATCGCATTAACTAGTCTTGAAATCCAGAGAATACACCAAATGTAAAATTCGTTTGCTTTGTTTGTTTTTGGAGTGAATAGAATTGAATATTTAAGCCAGAAGATTAATGAGGGTGTTTGTCTCGGAATTAATGGGGTCATCTCGCTTTCATCACTTGTGCCTGACTCAGAAGGTTATGAAAACATATCAACCGAGATATCTGTCAGAAAGTTGATCAGGCTAGTAAGTATCCCCAACGACTTGTGGGCCAGCCTGTGGTTTTCGAGATACTTTTAATGGCTGCAGCTCAAGACATCCTATAACTAACGTAAACAGTTTCTTCTCGTATCTTGTATAATAACAATTATATTGAGCTAAACAGATCAAACTGACACCAGACCCGGGTATAGGTTCTAGGGGGCCTAGTTTTCATTCATTTGAAGAAATGTTTTTAAATACCAAAAGTCGCGGTCACCTCATGAACGAACTTTTTGTACGAAAATTATCTAAAAATTACAGACCGCTAAACCATAAACTTAACTAAGACTACTGCCAAAGCATGAGAGAAAGGGCGTATTCGGAATGCATTTTCTGGAAATATGTTAGTAAAATAAAGGACAATGACGGTTGAAGCTGAAACTTAGGGGTTTGCAGAACACCCTTCTTCCAACATGTTCTTTACATAACCTGTATTCATATTAGGTTCTTTGCCTAAATGTTGCCAAAACCCCATTTTTTTTTTCTTCAAATGGCTATAACTTTTTTAAACTTTAAACTTACAGACCTAAATTTTGGTGCGTTGCTAACACTTTATAATACAAACACGCTTAGTTGCCCTTACTTTGCCATTTTCGTAGATGAAATTTTTTTCCGAAAGAAAACACAACACTTTCCTGGAAAACCTGGACCGATTTTCCTGGATAACGAACTTATCTGAGCCACTTGCAAAACGAAGGTATTTGGAAAATTTGATTAAAATGGGCCCGTTATTTTTTGAGTTCGGTGTGTTATCTATCTCTATATATATATATATATATATATATATATATATATATATATATATATATATATATATATATATATATATATATATATATATATATATATATATATATATATATTAAAAGTGACCCAAACATATGGGTTCTAGGGGGCCTAGTTCGCGCTGATTTGAAGAAATTTTTTCACAATATAAAAAAGAATTATTTTTTTTGCGAATTTCCGAAAAAAAATTCGCTAATAAAGAGACCGCCACTTAAAATTTTTTAAAAGATTTCTTCAAATGAGCGCGATCTAGGCCACCTAGAACCCACATCCGGGGTTAGTTTCAGTTTTTATCTATTTTCATACATAGATGATGGATTTTTACGGTAAAGCTCTACATGTCCGTTATTATACAAGATACAACAAAAAGTTGTATGCGCTAATTAGAGGGTGTCTTGAGCTGCATCTTATAAAATTATTTTTACAATTAGAGATGACCCATAAGATACGATTTTTCTTGTTATCAAAGATGCGTTATATTATTGCGTTTTTGCATTTTCCATCGAAGTATAATGCATATTTGTAAGAAAAGAAATTCGGGACGCAGCAAGTGCGTTATTGTAGTGAATTTTCATAAAAATATTTTTAATGGCAGATATGTATTTTTTAATGAAAGAAGGCATCAAATTTTTCTAAATATTTTTTACACAAAATTTTGCTAAAAGCATACATAAAAATCAAATTAGATACCCAATCTGTAATTAAAATTGAAAATAAAATAATTTGTTTGCACGAAGATCCATTAAAAGCTTATTTTCGACGAATTTCATTTAAAAAATATTCCATCAATTGAACAATTTTTCATACAAAAATTCGCAAATGTTTCTTCAAAGGAAATTCATTAAACTCATTTATAAGATAATTTTCTATTAAAATAACATTTTGTACAAGAAAATTCGCTAATAAAAATAAATTAAATAAGTAAAAAAAAACTTGTCTGATTTTCCCGGCCAACCAACCATTTTAAGTTATTTACCCAATTACCAAAATATAATTTTTCACAAAAACTTTTTCGACGACAACAAAAATTTCATGAAAATTTGCAAACAATCTTTCGAGCAAATCCTCAAACATTTTTTCATAATAGCTTAATAAACATTTATGATTAGTTCACAAAAACATCTTACAAGAAATTATTTCTACGAAGCACAAAATTTCTGTAAAAACTAGCTAAATACCTTTTTACAGAAAATTTTGCAAAAGAAATAGATGCAATTAAAATTATATACCTAACCTGTAAATAGAATTGAAAATAAAATAATTTGTTTGCACAAAAATCCAATAAAACCTTAGTTTATACGAATTTCGTTTAAAAAATGTTTCATCAATTGAATAATTTTGCATAGAAAAATTAGCAACAAACGTTTTTTCAAAGAAAATCCATTAAATTCATTTATAAGAAAATTCGCTATTAAAAGAACATTTTGTACAAGAAAATTAGCTAATAAAAATAGAAATAAATTAAAAATTTTCAAAATCTGATCTAAATACAGAACTAAATACTTTTACTGTGGCTTCACAGAGAAAATTATTTTGCCTGTGAATGCTGTGAAAATTGAATCCGGTTGTAGAGAAGAAAACAGCCTCTTCTCATGTCACAAATCTCTAGGTCTATGTTAACAGTGGCACAGTTTTACCAACTAAGCGCAACAACAGCTACTATTAAACTTAAATTAAAAGTCTTAAAAGTGCTTATCTTTAATTTTCAACAAAAAGTTGCTAAAGATATATTAGAATTACACAATCTGATCAGATAACATTAAAATGAAATCAAAGACCAAAAATAGTTTTAAAAAAATAAAAGAGAAATTCAGTCAACGGTGAGATTTTACCCCGCGTCCCTACGGTCATTAGTCAGGGATACTGACCATTACACCACGTAAGCCTTCAAACAAACTGCAATGAAGAAAGGTAGATAACCAATAATGGTCCTAAGTTATTCATTTGTAATATGTAAGGTCTTTAGAGGCAGGTTTTGCAGTTATTTTAACAAACGAGAAGTGTAGCATAAATTTAAAACATTTTAATATACATTGTAGCTAACATTTACCATTTATGAACCACAACGCTTATACTGATTGTCACGTTTGAAATCTCCAGTTTGATATTTACAGGAGAAAATTTTTAAAATTCTCAAAGTAATCTTTCTAGTACTTCTTGATTTTTTTTCGCAATGAAAAGATAAACGTTGTCTGTAATATTTAATAGATTTTGTTTAACACACACAATGTTTTGGTATTGCGTCTTTTCTGACTTTTAGTGGCACTAAAATTTTGCTTCATTATAACTTTTTTTTCTTCTACATAGAAAGCTTACTTTTGCTGAAACGTTTGGCTTTTACAACGTAAAATATCATGCCAAATGTGGTTGCCATATCTTTGTTATTTCCGGAGATAAGACATTTTTCCCGAAAAAAAGTCGAGATCTCTTCATTAGTGAATTTTTTAAAGAAAATTCACTAAAATGCGTGGATTTATATCCGGAATGAGAAGAAACGAAACTGAATCATAATTGTATGTCTTGTTAGCGTAAAGCAAATCAACATGAAGGAAAGAACAAGCTGCGATTGTCCAAAAAGCTTAACTCACATCTCACTTAATTAAAGTATCGCTAGTCACATAATTAAAGAATAATATTTATCTTGGAGTTGCATTGTTAAAAGTGAACAGTCGACCACTTTGGAGATAACAAATTACTGAGAGTTAAGAATATGTACTTCTCTCCTAACGTAACGACCGAACACTGTTGCCAAACTTTATCTTTCTACTGTTTATTGGCTACAATAATCATTTTAATTGAGTACAGGTGGTGGCTTCATAAAGAGGCATAAAGTGGTCAATCTGTCGAACCGTGGCGCCGTATATAGAATTTTAATAAGTATTTAAAATTAGTAGGTTTAGTACAATAACGCAGCAATTAGTAATAACTATTCTATTGATCAAAACTTAATAAACTTCTTTTAAAAGATATTTAATAAAACCAACTAAAAATTTGTAATTGATATTTACTGGATTGTGTTACTGTTTTGATCCACAGTAATAGATACAGATAAGCCAACGAAACTAGTGTGTGGCAAAAAGGGTTATATATAACCGTTTTTGCCACACACTATATATGTTTATATTATTGGGAAATTGTTAAGTGTATTTTATTACACTAAATAGGTATAAATAAAACATATTGTTTGTTAGAATTTATCACACAATGAATGCAAAACTTTTTTGCTGTAGGCATATATTTTTAAACTATTACAAATAGTCATTACCAAATATTTAAACATTAAAGGAAAAATCAACATTCAAGTAGAATTAGATATTTTATGACCATATGCATATGTGTGACTTTAAAAACAATTAAAAAAGCCTGAGCGCAGCAAGTGCGATATGGTAGTGCGTTTGAATAGAAATCTGACACACAATTTTTTTTTAATTAAAAACTTATGACTTTTTATCTTGTAACGTAGAGATGCAAATTTTATTATATAGTTTACTTTTTATAACATAACCTATGTACCAAATTTGGTTTTCATAGCATTGTTATTTTCATAGTTAAAAAATTCCGCAAGGAAACCAAAATTTTTCTTGGAAAACCAGGTCCGATTTTTCTGGATAACGAACTTATCCAAGCCACTTACAAAAGAAACGTACCTGCCAAATTATATCGAAAGCGTCCCATTACTTATATATATATATATATATATATATATATATATATATATATATATATATATATATATATATATATATATATATTGTATTGATATTTAGCAATATCAAACTAAATTTATTAGCCACTTATAAAATACTTACTTAAGGTGTAGATGTTTTCAAATATCCAAGGGAGCCAAACTGTCGTACATTTTTGCTTCATTTGTCAAAGAGGCATGTCCGAATAAGCAGCTGCATATTACCAGCATGTTAATCTAAAATTACAAAATTCTAAAATTAATAAATGAAAAAAGATATAAATTCAAAAAGATAATCATCGAGTAATAAACAGAGTCATACATATAAACTTTCAAAGTCCAAAAGATAAAGACAGTGACTCCAGTTCTATGACAATTAAAGTGTAAATGATATGGACAGTGTTGTTGAACTGCACAAATAGCCAAAAATATTTTATCTAGTTAAGTTATAAGTTGGATTTTAAAGATAAATTTGTTATAGTTTAAATGTAAACGAAATGTTGATGTTAATTATTAAGATATTAACCCTATAAATGGGGGAATTTATATAAAACCACTACTAAAAACAAGTTAATTTAATGTGCAATATAATTTCAGGCAGTTAAAAGCAGTACTTTGAAAATTAAAAAAACATGTCATTAGCTTCCAAATTTTCAAGTGCTTTGAAGTTTGTTAAAACTTAGGTTGAACTCAGCTTGATTGAAATAAATATGTAATTAATAGCTTACCGCGTATTAAGAATTAGATTTTTTGATAACAGGCATAGCTTAAAAATATAATAAGCAAAATAATTAAAGTGTGAATGTAAAATTAAAATTTTGGTTGAAAACTTATAGGTTAGACATTAATATCTCAATATGTCAAATTTATACTGCGTTTTACGTGTCATAAAAATTGACAGTTGATATAATAAAGAATTTAAATTATCAGATTGCCATGGCAAAGAAGTTTGAAATTATTGGATGAAAGAATTGACAATTTCTCTTGTAAATTGTTTTTTTGAATAAAGGGGACGCTAAAAGGCGTTTCTCTCATAAAATACCTAAATTTTTAAGTAAATTAATGCAAATAATGTCCAAATATAGTGTTAAAGCATAAATGCCATTGTAAACTACTATTTGAGAGAATCCTCCAGTACTGATTGTTTAAAAAGACGTTGTAATTAAAGGTATAAAATTTAGGTGACGCTACAGTGGCGCCATAGTCAAAGAAAATACAACTGGTAATTTGTAAAACTAATAGCCAGAAAGTGTAAAACTAAGCCAAGGACCATCCAGAAACATGTGTAAGTAAAATAATAAGTTTAAAAGTAAAAACCAGAAAAGACTACATACCTGGTAGTTTCCATAGCAACAGGAGTGCGTAGATACGAATATCTGTTGTCAAGGAACAAGAGTGGGTTTCTTTTGTCTACAAACTACAGTGGAATCGAGGATTAAGAAGGAACCAGTTCGAATTCATAGTCAAGAATGAATTTGAGACCAAAGTAAATGTCAACTAAAGAGTGACAGCTGAAGTAAATGACAAGTACCAAAACATAAAATACTAAAGCACTGTTGCTTATGAAAACTGTAAAATTTATAAAACTTACATGAGTTTAATTTGTTTGTAAACAGAAAAGATAGATAAAAAGAGATCTCTAGTAATTTTGGTTGTAGACTGTTTTAGTAGTGGGGTTTTAAATATTTATCAGTGTTATAAATGTATGTACAAATGCTATAAAATATTATAACTTGAGAAACTGAAAACTTGTATGATTCAATTAGTAGGCAAAATTTAAAGACAAATTCAAAATATCCAGAAATATCAAAGGTAAGAACTCACATATATTCCGTTTAAAGCATGAGAGTCAAAAAGCCGGGAAGATTAAACAAAATATATGCAACTAGTAATACAAACTACAATACTTACAAATATAAATAAAAAGCTCATTATATTTGATAACCATATATAAATTGACATTATATGTCTATAAAGTTTAACATAAAACATTTTTTATACAGGGTATTATAATACAAAATATAATTAAGTACCCATTCTTTCTTTTCAAAATTATTCAATTAACAATTTAATTGGCACCCAATAGTGTGGCATTAAAATGGAAATTAATATACTTAGCAAACAACCAATTAATATTAATCAATTACCAATCAAGTATGTAAAAAAAAATATATAAAAAAATTAACTGTGGGTTCTACAGGGGTCCTAGTTCGTAATTATTTGAAGAGATTATTTCAAAATTCCAAAGTCGGGATCTCCCCATTAGTGCATTTTTCAAGTTTAGATTAACTTAAAGTGTATTATTTGACTACATAATAGTATAACATTTTAGAAGAATCAATCATGTATCGAATACTATTAAAATTGCTTCTCAAGAATTCAAAGTACTTGATTTTTGCCCACATATATGTATGTACGGTAAAACAGCCAAACGGAATAAATTCAATATTTCAATTATGGTGCATATTCATCAAAAACCCCGAAATAGACCCATTTTAGATGTCAAAAAGACCTCCCGCAACGTAAAAACTTCATCCTTACATTCAACCCCCTTAAAGTCACAGTTGCGACCCCCAAATTTATTAATCTCAAGCAGCCGCATTATGAAAAGGTCTCTTAATTCTCAGTTTAAAATTATATGGTTTTAAAATTTATTGCAAAAATTTGCATAAAAAAGATGCATCTGATCGAGCTGCTTTGCTACAACATACTTAAAAATTAATAACTAATCACGTATCATCTTCATAATAAGAAAAATCTCAAGACACATCAACGTTAATGCAAAGGATGTTTAAAATGCATTCCTTGTACATCTTCTAACGTTATGCAAGAGCCTTACCAACCTAATCGCAATCGTTATTCTTCTTGTTAAGTTAGTTAAACCGCGTGGATTAGTTTTGTATACCATATCTTTGATGTATGATAAGAGGAAGTCCAATAGCGTAAGGTCTGGTGATCGTGCTGGCCATTCTAACCATCCTCGCTTCCCTATTCACCGATTTGAAAATATTAAAACGAAGTATTGTCAAATATTGATTTGGTAAATTTCTGTTACTCCATTATGCTGAAGCCATATCACATATGCTGTAACTTGCGGGTTTTATCAAACAGGATATAAGTTTGCCAAAGTTGTTATTTTGCTTAATAATAATCTCCATATAAATTGTGATCAATGAAAAAAGTACCAATTGCATGGTTTTCAACTATTGCTTTCCAAACATTAACCTTTTCAG
Organism: Tillus elongatus; assembly: GCA_964006375.1. Taxonomy (NCBI): domain Eukaryota; kingdom Metazoa; phylum Arthropoda; class Insecta; order Coleoptera; family Cleridae; genus Tillus; species Tillus elongatus. The sequence goes on along the minus strand of OZ023263.1, from coordinate 148,679,119 downwards.
GGTTTTACGTATTTTGTTCTTTCATCCACTGTAGATTTTTTTAGACCACGAGCGACAATTTTGACGATGACCATGGCCATGGAGTGTAAAACTGCATTCACCAAAAGACCAAATATGTCCCAGTTGGGTAACATTGCTACCATTTGTTCACAAAAAGACTCCCTTCTATCAAAATTCTCTTTCACGAGCTTGTACCTATATATATATATATATATATATATATATATATATATATATATATATATATATATATATATATATATATATATATATATATATATATATATATATATATATATAATATTAAGTTTTCGTGACGGTAATAGTGTTATTTACTTGAAAAATTGTGGGAAAGCCGTCAGTTGCAAAATAAAACTCTTTATTAAAAGCCGAGCTTTCAGAAAAGTTTATTCCATTCTCAAGGCTACAACATGGAAAGGAAAAAATTTTACAATTTACTTAGGAAAAATATAACAGTTTAAAATACTTACATCTAACGTGAGTTTTACTATAACTAATTATGAAAAAACAAACATGAAAAAAACCATTTTTTAAATTTGACTGAAGTCTAAAAGTGCCAAACTGACATATGAAGCTAACAATTGTCTATTTGAATTTGTTTTTTGTGTTTATCTAGGAAATATAAATTTTAGTGATGTTTCTATTTTACACTGTAAAACCTTAAGTAATAAAAGAATGTGTTTAGAAGAATTTGAAATTACTTTTAACGACAATTTAATAAACTTAAAGAAAGATAATAATTTTAGAAATCACAACCCCTATTTATATTTCCTAGACAAAAACAAAAAACAAATTCAAATAGACAATTGTTAGCTTCATATGTCAGTTTGGCACTTTTAGACTTCAGTCAAATTTAAAAAACGGTTTTTTTCAAGTTTGTCTTTTCATAATTAGTTATAGTAAAACTCACGTTAGATGTAAGTTTTTTAAACTTTTATATTTTTCCTAAGTAAATTGTAAAATTTTTTCCTTTCCATGTTGTAGCCTTGCGAATGGAATAAACGTTTCCGAAAGCTTGGCTTTTAATAAAGAGTTTTATTTTACAACTGACGGCTTTCCCACAATTTTTCAAGTAACATACAATGCCACAACCTTGACTGATGTTAACTTTGCAGTATGCACTAACAAAGTATAAGGGGAACACTGGGAATCGAACCCAGTACCTGCCTTTGGTTCAGAGGCACATGTTCTTTCCCCTGGACCACCGACACTGTGTTTTTTATTTTTTATTTTATTTTGATTGCAAACTTCACATTTGGCAAGTCCTTATTTAAGTGATATGTTTCCTTATTTCTCATGGAAATATTTAGTAAAAACTTACTATTTTATAAACTTCATTTTACTTCCACATCGTCACGTGTGGAAGTATCGCAGCGGCGACACAAATTTCAATTATTTTTTTTCGATTAAACCTCGCAAAAGCATCAATATATATATATATATATATATATATATATATATATATATATATATATATATATATATATATATATATATATATACTATATATATATATATATATATATATATATATATATATATATATATATATATATATATATATAGACAGGCAATGAATTATCACAGCTATGTGGAAGTCATGATTCAATTTGCAGCACCATTTTTAGTAGAAATAACCTCTCTCGGTATTTTTAAGAGATATCTGCGTTACTTTTAGACATCACCTATGTCTTAAAAAATTGTCAACTTTGTTGTTTGCAGAATTAGCAAAGAATTTAAACACACTAAATTCATTATTAATTATCAAATTTGAAAGATGGATGTATGGCCTACTATTCACATTTCGTTCATTTTTGTTGGACGCTGTTAAAATAATTATCCACAGTTATTTCTGTTTTCCGATTAGGTTTGCAGAAAATTTTAAAAACTAAATGTTGTAAAATTGACTGCGACATTGAGCAACTTAGCATTTATTAAAATTTGCCTAGCCAAATACTGTACTAAACCCGACCAACCCTTTAAAGATTTTGAATATGTTTTGCCTTACGATCAGTTGGCGCTTATGTTATGGTCATTCGATGTCCCCAATTTAGTTTTCAGGTTTAACGGTTTTCGAGATATTAATTTTATCTTTATTTTTGGGCAGCTTTGGCCATTATGACTCCTCGCCTGTGCAACTTGGTATAGAAGTTAATTAGGTTAAATCATCATACTCTACGGTATGGTACACTTACCTGCCTTCGATTCTTACACGAGAATCCCTAGTTATATATATATATATATATATATATATATATATATATATATATATATATATATATATATATATATATATATATATATATATATATATATATATATTTAGTCTCTGTTCAAATCGTAAAAGTTTGAACACAGCAAGTGCGATATGGTAGTGAATTTTGATAAAGATATTTTTAATAGCAAGTATGTGTGTTTTTTTTTTAAGAAAGCTTGCATCAAATTTGGTTACCAGTATAACCTATATAGTAAAAACAATGTGCCATGTTTCATTAAAATAACTTTATTTTTTGAAAATGTACAAAAGTATCCTAAAGTAAACTTAAGGTTTTCCCAAAAAAAAACTGGTGTCTTGGTAAACCCTAGAGGTTAATAGCAAATTGAGCTATTTAAATTTGAAGCATTTAATGAAAATTCGCTACCATAATGCACTTTCTGCGTCCCGAATTTATTTTCTTACAAACATACATTATGTTTCGATGGAAAATGCAATAACATGAGGCGTGTTCGATTAAAAAAAAAGAAAATTCGTATTACCAACGACTTATGGGCCAGCCTGTGATTATAGAAATAAGTTTTTAAATATAGCTCAAGACATCCTATAATTACTGTATATAATTTTTTTCGTATCTTTTATAATAACGGATATATTGAGCTTTATTGATGTTTTACGAAAATTCGACAAAAATTAAATACCATTAAATGATAAACTCTATAGCTTAGACTACTGCCAAAGCATCAGAGAAAGGGTCTATTTGAAATAAATTTTATGGAAAAATTTTAGTAAAATGAAGGGTAATGACGGTTGAAGCTAATACTTCAGGGTTTACAAAACATTCTGCTTAAGACATTTTCTTTCCATAGCCCGTATTAGTGTCACAGTTCTTTGCCTAAATGTTGGCAATTTTGACGTTTTTAAATCGCGATTTTAACGTTTTGAGGAAAACCCCAATTTATTTTTCTTTAAATGCCTATAAATTTTTTTGGCTTCTAACTTAGAGAGCTAAATTGTGATTTACCTATAATGATATAAATCCGCGTGCCAAATTTTATTGCCCTTACTTTGTTACTTTCGGAGATATAATTTTTTTTCGAAGGAAAACACAACATTTTCCAGGAAAACCTGTGCCGATTTGCCTGGCTAACGAACTTGTCCAAGCCACTTGCAAAAGGAAGGCATTTACCAAATTTAATCAAAATCGGCCTATTATTTTTGTGTTGTCGGTGTGATTAATAACATGTATACGTAAATTAGCAGATTAGCGAATTGTTCGTTTTTTGAAAAACAAATTCAGAAACATGCTTAGAGGAACCCTTTTATGCATTAACCATCGGACAAATGCTGTGATATCAACTCCACAATACAGTTAAGAGACCTAAAGCAAATTTGAGGTTCTGTGCAGGGTAAACATGCTGCAACGGAGCTAGAAATGCAAATTGTAAAAAACTCACCTCACAGAAGTCCATAGAAAGGAGAAACTCCTTACCAACACCGTTTCTCCATAAAAAGCTTCCAGTTTGCCCAATTGAAAAAAAACGCTAAATAATGAGGTAATCTGATTCGTTATTAGAATTAAATAAATAAATGAAACTGCTACCAAACCATTACATAAAGGGTGTATATTAAATTAATTTTCAGTAAATATTTTAATAAAATAAAAAACAATAAAGATTGCAGCTGAAACTTAAGGCTCTCTAACTACTTACGACATTTAGACTGCATAGCCGTATTCATTTAGGTACTCTATATAGAACATGTCAATTTTGACGTTTCGAATCGCAACTTTTTTGACGTTTTAAGAAGACAAACTTAAAGGCTCATAACTTTTTCTTTGTTTTAACGTAGAGATTCAGATTTTGGTAAGTGGTTCTCTTTTTATGAAATAAACCCTCGTACCTCATATGGTTGACCTAACTTTGTTATTTCCGGAGATATAAAAATTTTCCGAAAGAAAACACAAAATTTCCCGGGAAAAACTAGTCCGATTTTCCTGGCTCTCGGTGTGCCACATAAATATGTAAACCTATATATATATATATATATATATATATATATATATATATATATATATATATATATATATATATATATATATATATATATATATATATATATATATATATATATATATATAATATATATATATATATATATATATATATACATATAGTCTGAAACTGACCTCGGATTTGGGTTCTAGGGGTCCTAATTAGCGCTCATTTGAAGAAATTTTTCCAAAATTCAAAAGTTGCGATCACCTTATTAGTGATTTTTTTAAACGAAAATTCACTAATAAATATTGACAAGAATGTGACAATCTTGGATTGTAAATGTTTTTGCAATTAATTGAACAATTTTTTGCAAGATTTGGCGCAACTGACAACGCTGTTAACCACTAATTTGTAAAGAAAATACAGAAGTTAGCAAATCAATGGAGGAGTCGCTCTACCAGAGAGCTCGCTGCCGACTCTGGTGTGAATTCAATCTCATTCAGGACTATTTGTTTTAGGAGTAGCGGCAGTTTTCCGTTTAGAAATTCGAGTAAAGTGTATATGAAGTCGTATTAGACTACAACGCAGTACCGTACTACGATATTAAGTAATTTGCAAAGTGGCCTAGAGCTAATACAACTGATCGTATTTTTTCTTGTTTACCTAATTTAATCTTAAATATACATCTATTTATTTTACATTGCTTGTTTTGCTGTAGCTAAAATCCACAGACGCTTTTCTGTTAAATTACAATTGGATAATTGACTTTAAAGAAAAACTAGCATGCTGTATATGCTAATGTTTTTTTTAATGTTTATTTTAAAAGACTTAGTAGTTCAGTAAACTCAGTTAGGTTTAACAAGGAATAAATTACTTGACGATTTCCTATAACCTGCTTATTAGCGAACCTCAGTAGGAAAAAGCTGCTTGCTGCGAGATTATGCATACCTATCACAAAAATAACTTAAATAGTAATTGACCGATTCTAAATAAATATAAAAATTTGTTTCTCTAGTAAATAGCTTAAACGAGTTTGTTAACCAGTCCAAGAGAACTAGAAATCATCGATATCGTTATTTTTTATTTTAGGAGATCAATGGGGGGCAAAATACTAATAGTCTTTGTATAATAAATTAAATTTATCAGATTTTACATGCCAAAATATATTTTGTGCTAGGCGGCCAAATAATACCAAAACTATGAAAAGAAGTTATCTACCAGGAACAAAAAATATGTGTATGTTTTCATCCATTCAATAGACAAAATCTAAAGTAGTTGTCTGCGTGTTATTAAGCAGCAGAGCTAACTTCGAACTAACGAACAAATGACATTTGACATATCTTGTGGTCCAAATGCAAGAACGCATGCATCTGTTATCCAATGACCCCGGGTTCGTCTCCAGTGAAAGCGTCATTTTCTTTTTAGTACATACTGTAAAATGAACACCACCTATTGTTGTGACATTGTATTTGGGCAAGTTAATGTCTGTACGTGCCGCTAGACAAAGGTGGCGTTAAGTTACCAGTACCATATGCCATACGATGCTCAACACGTTAGAGATCTATTTACTCGGTAAAGAATGGAAGAGGTTAGGCAAAATTTCTAGTCTGGTGAGGTGAAACAGCTCCCTGACGTTGGTGATTGGCGATAGTCGGAAAAGCAGACCGACATTAGAGAATCAAGGTACGATTCAAATAATTTTTTAAATGGAAACTGGAGCCCATAATCAGCCCGCCATGCGCGTGAAGTCACAATATGGTGTCTGGAAAGATTATGACGTAAGCTCTAACCTGAGATGACGTAATCCAATATGGCGGCCGTTGGCGCGAAAATTTAAAAAATCTTAACTTTTACCCGAGATTTGATTTGTGTCAAAATACGAGAATCCGCCATTTTGATTTTTTTGAAAATAACGTTTAATAAAATATGGCAACTAGCGCAAGCGCAAACCAACTTTTCTACTAATTAGTTTACACGCATAGTGTTTAATATCATTTTACTCGTCTCGATAAGTAGAATGTAAATATAGCATACGCGCATGCGCAAACCTAACTTTTTTATTATTTAGTTTAGACCATATGTGTTCGGTGTCATGTTACTCGTCTCGATGAGTGCTATTCAGATATGTTGGAAGACATCAGTGCAGGTTAGATTCAGATCCAGGTATTAGGCATATAAGATGCTAGCTGTAAGGAGCTGACTGCATGCAGCTATCTGATTTCCTGTTAGAGCCTGCATGTGATCTCGTTAGACGACCGTTATTAAGCTTTTGACCTCGTTTATACTCTTATTTCCTGTTGTAACTCGCAGTGCACTCATTATTAATTTCAACTGCTTGTTATCAATTATCATTTTCGGTTAGTGGTCACACTCACCTAGATTTTAGCAGCCAGATGCTAGCTGTAGCTCCAGTGTTATCTGAATTCCTGTTAGAGCCTGCATGTGGTAGGAAATAAGTCATGTATTTTGCTCAATTATATAGTTTTTGATAACCGATTTCCATATGAAACAATCCAAAAGTGGGGGTGTAAGTACATAAAACATCACTCTTTGTCTGCAGTCTATTTGTAGTAGTTATAGTAGTATACTTGTACTGTTCAACATGTATGGTGTCGATGTTAACGATGGGCCTAAAGTCTTCAGATCTATTAATAACGATGTGCGTGAAGATCGTTATTGGCGCCAAATTGATGCCGCTTTGCGCCAGAATATTGATAAGATTAAGCAAGAAAGTAGAATGTTGTTGAAAACGAGATATGCTATTAATCCATCTCTAAGTGTTGCAACTGGCATATCAAAAGCTGCCGGACTCATTCCAATAATTAAAATTGTAAATACCAAATCCGAATATAACAATCTCATTTGGCTGATCGGAATGGAAGTATTTTATTTCAACACTGAAAAAGCAGCTAAAGAATGCTTTACCAAAGTTAATAAGATTGAGCCAGAAAATATTGGAATATGTATCGCCAAGCCTGTTAAAATACTAAATAGTAAAGGTGTATCAATCTCAGATGACTCTGCCACCTTTTATTTAACTGATAATACAGTTTAACAACTACTAAATCTGGTTGAAATCATGAACGAAAAGCTGGAGTTTATAACTAATTTTAACTTTGATATTGGACTTTAGTTATGCGCAAAATGATGCCCAACAGCTATTACAGTACTGTTACAGCAAGATTGAAAATTACTGTAACCAACATGTTTTTAAAACCAAAACATATATTTTCACACGATAAAGTGAAGTTGGAATTGATGAATAAAATGGCAAAAGACACATCTATATTTATCGCATATCGCAAATGAGACATATATGAGCTACCATCGCTCAGAGATATTAATAAAGATGTGTGGGCTGTTAAACCTGCAACAAACTTAGAAAGAGCTAGTTATCTGATTATTGCATTTCAAACAGATCGAAAAGACAACGTAACCAAGAAAGTTGACTTCTTCGATAACATCGGTATGGTAGATCTACTTGTGTTCCTGAATTCAGAATGTTACCATTATGAATCTATGAATATGGATTTCGAGAAACCTAAGTATGCTAAAGCCTACCAGATGTATACAGATTTTCAAAAAAGTTTTTGTTGTAAAACCATGTCAGAGTATCTCCTAAATTATGATGAGTTTATAGATCGGGCTCTATTTTTAATCGACTGTCAACACCAGAATGACGTAAATCGAGTCTTCAAAGGTGGAGTTTATGAGCAAAGACAATTTTCCAAATAGAACCAGAGCTTACTGTTTAGCTATTCATGATTGTGTATTTGAATATAAACTTCTAACTGGTATCGTAAGAGCCATCATGTAATAGTTTAATATGTAAGTCTTGTGAATTAATCCCAATAAATTAATTGTGTTTAAATCACCCGTTTTATTTCTAACCTTAAACTATATATTTAACACGAAATGAGACTCTTTTTAGCTAACCAACAGCTAGCATCTTACATGTTGTCCCCTCAGTCCTGGGTCCTAGATCTGGAGTCGTGATCCTAATATTGTGGGATCTGGATCTGCAGAACTGATCCTGGACCTGAAAACCTGACCCTGGATTTGAAAACCTGAATTGGGGCCTGAATATCTGGCCCTGATTTCTGATTTTAACACCTGGTCTGATCTGATCCCCCCTGCTATATTTGTGTAGCGCTCATCGAGACAAGTAACATGACACCAAACACATAGGGCCTAAACAAATCAATAAAAACGTTAGGTTTGCGCATGCGCATATGAGCGACGTGAATTATACTCATCGAGTCGAGTAACATGATACCAAATATCTCTCGGATAAAATTCTAAATTTTTGGGACATTCGCGCCAACGGCCGCCATCTTGGCGGCCATCCTAGATTACGTCATCTCAGGTTAGAGCCTACATCAGAGGCTTTCCAGCATCCATCTTGCAACGTCACGTTTTTTAAATTTATTGATGTGTCGCACCAATAACTCAGAAAATAATGGGCCTATTTTCATAAATTTTGGTGGCTACGTTTCTTTCCCAAGTGACTTGGATAAGCTCGTTAGCCAGGAAAGTCAAACAAATTTTTGCTGAAAAATTTTGTTTTCTTTCGGACAATTTTTATATCTCCGAAAATACCCAAGCCAGGGCAACCAAATTTGGTGGTACGTGGGTTTATATCATAAAAGTCACATCATGTAGCAAAATTTGGATCTGTAGGTTAAAAAAAGTTATAAGCATTTAAATAAATTATAGGTTTTCCTCTTAAATGGTCAAAGTCGCGATTCGAAACGTCAAAATTGACATGTTCTAGATAAATAACCTGAAACTAATGCGGGTTACGTAAAAGAAATGTTGTTAGCAGTGTGTTCTATAAAGCCTTAAGTTTTGGCTTCAGCCGTCATTTTCTTTCATTTTCTTAAGTATTTGCAGAAAATAAATTTCAAATAGAAAATAAATGTCAATGCTTTGGCAACAGTTTCACTTATAGGATTTATTATATATATATATATATATATATATATATATATATATATATATATATATATATATATATATATATATATATATAGTACATGAAGAAAAAACTGTGTACCCCTTTATAAGCACATTACGCGCACGGAGCAGCGTGAGATTTGGCATAGTTAAAGTTCATATAAAGTGGGAGAGCAGAAAGATAGAATGTATGTATAATATGTAATACACATAGATTAAACAATGCTTTTTTTTAATTAGACAGTCGGATTCCCAGTGCCAGGACTGACCTGACCGTTAATATATTAATCTATCAATGTAAAACACATATCACTCTACGGCCGAATAGATGTATATGGATACGGTCATACGTTCATACTAAATATTAAACACATAAAAGTATGTGGTCAAATAGTCGAGCTGAGATTATAAAGGTATACTATATGACAAAAAATATCAATAAGGTACAAACTTAAAAATTTAATGAATTACGGTCAAATTTCAACCACTGTACAGGTCCACTAGTTTACGTCTAAAAATCGATGTGATTACGTGACTAGGTATTTAGCGATTTTTTAAATTGGGCAAAGTAGGAAAGGCATTATAGAAATGTCAGTATGAACCTTTCAGTTTTTCAGTTCCTAAAAACGCAAGTACAAATTCAATGAAGTAATTGAACGATACGTTTATGAAGGATATTAGTGAATTTTAGTAGAAAAAAATCGCTATTATAAGGAGATCGCGACTTTAGAATGTGGAAAGAAAGTCTTCAAATGAGAGCGAACTTGGCCCCATTAAACACATTTCCATATATATATATATATATATATATATATATATATATATATATATATATATATATATATATATATATATATATATATATATACTTTGTACTTGCTTTTTTAGGAACTGAGAAACTGAAAGGTTCATACTGTCATTTCTATAATGCCACTCCCACTTTGCCCAATTAAATACCTAGTCACGTATATATTTAAATGTATCACATAGATAACTCAGAAAATAATAGGCCGACTATTTGACAAGTACCTTCCTTTTACAAGTGGCTTTGTTAAGTTTGTTAGTCAGGAACATCCGACCAATTTTTCCTGGAAAATTTTGGGTTATCTTCCCGAAAATTTTTATACCTCCGTAAATAACAAAGATATGGCAACCAAATTTGGTTCGCTGGTTTGTATTGTAGAATATTAGATATATAGGTAATTTATGAATTTTTTAGCAACATTTTTCGTCAAAAATAATTGTTTACAAATTTTCGTAGAAAATATAATTTTCGTGTAACTCAACTTTAACTAATTTTTGTAAAGGAAATGGCAATTTTCGCTATAGAAGTGTTTAAAAATTTTCATGCAAACATTTGTTTTAAATTTTTGTCATTAAGCTTTTTGTGGATAATTATATCTTAGCGGTTGTGCAAATAGCTTGAAGAGGTTCGTTGCCTAAGAAAATCGGACCAGTTTTTTCGCAAACATTTTAAGTCTACTTTCAGATGATTATTGTACTTTTTCAAACAATAAAGTTATTTTGATGAAATAGCGTTCATTGTTCCTACTATATGTTGAATATACCAAATTGCATGCATTATATTAAAAAAATACATATTTGGCATTACAAATATTTTTATGAAAATTCACTACCATAACTCACTTGCTGCCCCTAGACTTTTTAACTTTCCGCCACGTTCTTTCATGGCTTCACGCAACCTAATTATTAAACTAGTGTAGTATTAACCATTTACTTTGAAGGAAAAGTCATTATGCTGAGGCTTTCGAAAAATTTCTTTAAATAAATACAAACTAGAGCGCCTAGAACCCATGTGTAGCGTCAGTTGAATTTTTATATACAGTTTATAGTTTACAGTTAACTGAATTAAATGTTACCGTATGCTATACAATAAGTCCAAGACTTGTGTCGTATATTCTTGCATAATTTATACTAGGTTTTCTCCATCAACATCTGCCTTCGAAATTTGACAGACTTTAAATTGTATGCATCAAATAAGACATTTTAATGTTTCCTTTTCCCACAGTATATACTACCAAAAATACCAATATTTGCCAGACGTCAGCACTTTACCAGAAATGTCTATTCTTCAATTAATCCCATATCTTCCGCAATATTTATGTTCTCCGTGAAACCAAATTGTCATTATGTTGACAATATAAACTATGTATATATATATATATATATATATATATATATATATATATATATATATATATATATATATATATATATATATATATATATATATATATATATATATATATATATTGTGTGTGTGTGTGTGTGTGTGTGTGTGTGTGTGTGTGTGTGTGTGCGCGCGCTCGAATTTGAATCCTCACCATTTTGTGCTTTTGATATCCCTCTAATTTTCCACCAAATCTTACTAGAATTCCTTCTGTTTGCAGCAGTTTTATCCTTGTAATACTCACAACTGGAGACAACCTGCTAACTCAAATTAAACCACAGAATTTAAAAAAGGATACAAACAAAAACAGTTTATTTTGTTTCCTTTGTTAGCTGAAAACGTAAGATTTATTCAAGGGACCAGAAAATCTTATATGTGTTTTTCAAGTGGGAAGCATTTTAGTCAAAATGTGCGAACAAAGCAGTCTGTCATTTCTCACATAAAACTTTCAAATTGTACAATCCTCTCGACAGTAAGAAGCCAGCTACTTGTAAGTTATTTCTCTGATATTCGAACTTTTTGCAAGTTTTCCTCGCTACATCAATTTGATCAGCAGTATTCCGAGCTAGCATTGGGTAGGAGACACATTCGTAAATAAATAGCTGCAGTTTAGAATTTTCTCGGTAATGTATTTGTGTTTTATAACCCGCAGCAGCGGAAGAATGGTGTAACGAAGCTTCATGTGTTTCGCTGGTTTTTCTATTGCAAGATTTATAAAATCTATAAAGACGCTCAGGTGAAATGCAGCGCGTCTAAATTTTACTGCCGAGTATTGAATTAGGAACGATGCAGGAGTAAGTATACAATTTCCAGACATGGCTGTTGTAAAATGTCTCTATATTTAATTAAGTTGGCGTACCTATATTGCGCGGTTTCTTTTTAGGAGGCATTAAACAGGTTTAAGGTTCACATGCAAGATCTAATATTCGTTTTGTAGCTTGTTAAAAAAAAACATTAATCATGTGATATGTTTGTACGGCAATTTTCTGTAAGCGTAAAGCACTGTTAATGAAGCAATTCACTGGTATGGCGTAATATAACATTTAATTTGCCACTTAAATAAAAAATAAGCAAGACATCTAAAAATGCTTTCAATTAGATTGCACTTACGGAAAATGAATCTTGCGGTAATGATGGTGTTAACTAGACTCATTGGTTGTTGTAGCCCTGACTTGGTGAAACCATTTCATACTAAATACAGACATACAAACTTTCTCTCTGGCTTTATAATGGTTGTTTTATTTCCTGCTATTGATTTTGTCTATTACTGTACCGCAGCTAGCACGGCAGCGACACTTTTTGTACTACATGCTATTGGTTCCCACTGGAAAATATGAGGGTGCTCCGTTACTAGCGAATGTGTCAGCAATTAATCTTTAGTGTTTACTTCACAAATATATCCTTGGTTTCTTCGCTTTAGGGTTTCACACTTTAAGATTTTGTGAGATACAGTCTTCGTCTTCACGCAATTCAGCTTACAGTCAGGCTCTTTTTCTTGATTTACCTTTAGCTGTTTGAGATATTTCTAAAATACAGTTTTGTAATCAGTTTTGCTACCAGCCTCAATGTTTATCTGCTTAAAGTCAGTATTTTAGATATAAGTTTATGGTCTAATTTTAAAACATTTTTCTTGCTTTACTGGTGCCCTGCGATAACATATCAGTAAACTTGCTGTTAGGCCTGCACTATGGACCTGATTCATGTCCAATAACGGTTATTTCCGACCGGCTTTCTGGGTAGTTTGACCTTTTATTCTCACATTGTCTTGCGCTGGCATACAGTACAGTTCTACTTTGTTGTGGTTTGCTATATTGCTCAGGTTTTGCATGCAGTCTAATGCTAGTTATTTTTTGGTCTGGGCAATGACGCTATTACAATTTAGTATGAAGACTGATCCTTACGGGTTGGCTCTGACTTATTTATAGGCATTTAATAGTTATCACATTTTGACATTTCAATGGTAGGTCTGTATTGATATCCCCGTCAAAGTATAACATTTCTAAGTCAGGCACTAATGTGTATATATATATATATATATATATATATATATATATATATATATATATATATATATATATATATATATATATATATATATAGCTGCTTGGCATGCAACGTCACACGTAGCGGTCGCACGTAGACACCATTCCGGCGCGCAGACTTGTAGGGAATTGAACATGTAAAGCTTTGAGTGTAAATTACTTTTTTCAGCTGGCGTTGCATCATAATTATTTGTTGCGAAAACAAAAGCGTTGCAACACCTGTATTGCAGCAACGCACCAACCTGGAACAACCAAATTTGGTGGAAGGTTTTATATATATATATATATATATATATATATATATATATATATATATATATATATATATATATATATATATATATATATATATATATACTATATAAGATAAACTTTTCAACTAACCTTGGAATGGGGTTCTAGGGGCCCTTATTTGCGTTCATTTGAAGAAATTTTCCAAAAATCTTACCATCGATACCTCTCTATTAATGAATTTTCTAAATGCAAATTCACTAAAAGAAAACCGTCCACCAAATTTGGGTTGGGGCGTTGCTGCAATACAGGTGTTGCCACGCTTTTTTTCTCAACAAATAATTATGATGCAATGCCAGCTGAAAAAAATAATTATCACTCAAAGCTTTACATGTTCAATTCCCTACAAGTCTGCGCGCCGGAATGGTGTCTCCGTGCGACCGCTACGTGTGACGTTGCATGCCAAGCTGCTCTAGTGGAGATGGGGTGGGTCTAAGGATAAAAGAAAATAATAATAATAATAGCATTGATTGTTGTTGCCCTTACTTGGTGAAACTGGTCTATACTACATACAGACTTGGAGACTACTTCTCTGGCTTCACTGTTGGTTTTCGTTTTTGTATGTGCAGGACGTAACCAGCGCGTAAGCTAACTGGAGCAAGTAGCCCTTATGAATTCTGGATGTTCTAGGATGTTCTTCAACGTTTCTGTGACTAGTTTTGCTGCTTGACAGCATTCCCAGACAGATAAAAATTGAATTAGTACGAAATCATGACAACTACAAATAAATATCTGTTGCTATGTTATGATATGATGTTTTGATCAAAACATTTATCAAATTGAAAATAAAATAAAACACATATGACAGATGAGGTTTTCAAATGGTCTACGTTATGTATGTCAATATTTAACATAAAAATATAACTAGTCTATAATAACTATGATAACAGTTACAACAATAAAATAACTCAACTAAAACAGTATAAAAGCAGTCTCTATACAACGAAATTATTGACATACATCAACTCATTATCTTATTACAACTTTTTTGAAAGAATAGTTAATTAAATAAGTCAAAGAAAATAAATTTAACTTATTATTAACTAGCAAATATCATAGATAAGTGACTCTACATCACCATAAAAATTTTACGATTGTAGATTGTTATCTGTCATTACCTCTGAATCGAGTGTCAGTGAAATTACTATTACTGTGTGGTAAAAATTTATATATCAAATAATCAGTCAAAACGTTGACATAGTAGAACGACGACTTATTAGAAATGTTGATGACAGATTTATAGAATTAAAGCAAGATATTTCCAACGCACAAAGAAAAATGGAATTGCGTTTTCAAGAGGAAGAAGTGGCAAATAGAATAATCACCAAGACGATTGATCAGGAGATAGGAAACATCCCAGATGGACTGAACAACGTACAGCACAACGTATTTGAAATAAACGAGAGATTAAGCCAAAAAATTGTAAACGTAGAACACGACACAAAGAAAAAAGAAGAACAGCTAAATAATAAAAATGCTTTGAATATCAAATATGTCTTTTTAATGCAAGCAGTCATCAATTTGGTTACCGGTATAACCTATAGAGTAGAAACAATGTGCCATATTTTATCAAAATAACTTACTGTTTGAAAATGTACAAACATTTTCCAACTATAAACTTTAAATGTTAGTTCCCTAGCCAACAAACCTGAGCTTAATAGCAAATTGAGTTATTGAAATTTGAAGCACTTAATGAAAATTTGCTACCATAACGCACTTACTGCGTCTTGATTTTTTTTTGTTACAAACATATTTCGATAAAAAATGCAATAAAATAAGGCTGTTCGAAAAAAAAATTGTAGCGATCACCAACGACTTATGGGCCAGCCGGTGATTGTCAAAATAATTTTATAAGATGCGGCTCAAGACACCCTATAATTAACTTATAGAATTTTTTCTCGTCTCTTGTATAATAATAATTATATTGAGCTTTACCGTAGAAATGCGTCACCCTGTATATATGTAAACAGATCAAAACTGAACGTGAACTTGGATATGGATTCCAGGGGGCCTAGTTTGCGCTCATTTGAAGAAATCTTTTTAATATATTTATAATTTGACAGGTACATTCCCTTTGTAAATAATTAATTGTTTTCTGAAAAACGTTTGTAACTTTAATGAAATTTGTAACACAATTTTTTTTAAGACACTTGCAGTATTTACATATTATATCTAAGACCAAATTTGAATTTAGTAGCTCCATATAAAACATAATTTTTTTCAAATAATCGCTAACTGGAAGTCTAAAACTGATCTCAAAGGTCCATTTAAATTTAAAGAATTAGTTTTAATAGTATATCTTACTAACAGTGTACAATTCTTATGAAAATTCACTACTATAACGCACTTGCTGCGTCACGAAATTTTTGTGATACTGGAACCAATAAGTATAAGTTAGTATTTGTTTCACTTGCCAGGTTATTAAAAATATTGAAGAGTACAAATAACGATAAGCATGTGATACTTACATTTGATCAACAATTGTGTCAGAAACTTTAAGACTAAATCAAAAGAACACTTTTTAATAACAACTCTAACATAATATGTAGATATATAGTAATAAAGAGCTTTATCACAACAAACGTGGCTAGTCACTAACACTTTATGTAAAAGGATGCTTGGCAAAATAAAAACATAAACAATAATAACGAATCTTCGAATGTTTTGAGGTTAGATTGACATTTAAAAGTTAATATACTTCTGGATTATGGATTATAATGCCACTGGCGCTGAAGCCTCGAAAATTAGTGCTGAACTTATAGTTTTAAACCATTTCATTGAAGTGAAACTTCTATTTGGTATATTCTGTAATACCTATAACAAAGCATTTCAGTTTTAATAAACGTAAAAACACGTTGAGTGTCTCGCGTTTCGGCGTCGGCAATCGGCGGCTGCCGTTTCGCGATGACAGTTGGCCTACCATGCAGCGGTGTCAGATTAAGTAAATTAGAATTAATGATAAATCGAATGAGAAATTATTAGTAACTCAACATTTATTAACATTAAGCCACATTTATTGGATGGATTAATTTTTTTACGAACTTTTATTTGTCATGCATAAGTACCAATATGTGTTATTAGTATATGTTTTAGATTTTAAGATTCAAATGAAATTTTATTAGATCTGACAACACGGCTCCTTTATATTTAATTGTCAGGTGACTGTTTCTATTTGAATTATCTACTTAAAATGACGCATTCACAGTCTAATCATCCTTATCAACATTAAAGGTGGGAAATGCTGTATCAAATTTGAACTGATATCTTAGACTGTTTTTTCATTTATAATTTTGATTTTTTAATAACTCCTGCCATTTAATTTGAAATTTGGTTAGCAGCTATATTGTAACGTCTCGTGTATATGTGCAAATTTTCATTCGAAACACTTCAATATTTCCAAAAATATTGCGTTTTCAATATTTTCTTTACATTTTTTTCTAAGAAAAATGAGACACACGGCGCCCATCTACGAGCTCATCCAAGCCATTAACAAAATCAAGTTAGTTGCCAAATTTGGTCGAAATCGGTCAAGTATTTTTTGAGTTAGCGGTTGGTAACATATATATATATATATATTGAAACTGACCCCGGATATGGGTTCTAGAGGCCCTAATTCGCGCTCATTTGAAAATTTTTTCCAAAAGTCTTACCATCGATACCTCTCTATTAGTGAATTTTCTTAATGAAAATTCACTAAAAACTAATAATGTGGAGAGTGCCTGATTAAAAAACACGATTAGTTTGTAATTAAAAACGCCATGCTCAATTGTTTCGCTGAAATATGGAGTAAACCCAAAATTAAATTACCTACAACTTTTAAGGGTGATGAACTACTTGCATCGTCCTATACATAAAAGTGATTATAGCTTCACAAAAGGATTTTTGAGGTACATTAGGTCAAGAGATTTTGTTGTCCTATGCGAATCTCTAATATAGCAAATATTTGTGTACACAGTTCTTAACTGTGCTATCACTCAAGTAGTCTGTTCAAATATCTGTAAAATGTTGAGAAAAATTCATATTTTGTAGCTTAGTCATTAAATTATTATTAACTACAACATATCGTGAAGATTAGCAGATGGTGTGCATTATGTATTTTTCCATAAACATTTACCTGGGCCTCCAGCTGCAGGATAATCCTATGAATTATAGCATTATCCATGTAATATATTTTACGTCGTTCCAGGCTGATCTACACCGGAATCCATTACAATGTCTGAAATTTTATAGCAATGAATTTTTTGATGGTTTAGCACTATGCAATAAATAACGGCGGCAATGAAACTGATCTGTATTATGTGGAGGACCATAAACTGAAAATATGGCGACTACGTAAATTACAAAACAGTCGTCCATGGGGTTGTGTAATAAAATACGTTGAGATGTTTTATTTAAACTTCTCCAGGTTCTTACAATTTGTTAGATCAACGAGGTAAACTTTTATTATGCAGCTAAATTAGCTGCCTGTTTCTTTGAATATGCAATAAGTCATTCGTTACCTTCTTAGCCGGAGACTTCACATATATTTTTGCAGGATTTGAGTTATGTGGGTCAATTTTATTTAAGCTTGCTAAATTTTTCTCTTTTCCTGCAGGTGCATGCAATCGTAACTTGCATCACGTTTTCTAATAAGATGTTTACAATCTTTAGCGCAAGCTGCTTTAGAATGCAGGATGCGCAAATTTACAAATCTACATCACACGTAGGTAGTAATACGAAACTTCATTTAATGGAGATGATTACATTTCCTGTTTGTAGCGTAATTTGAAGAAATTGTGTCATTAAAATATGTTAAACTCTTCGATAAAACTAAAGCGAACTTAAGCAGGGTGGTCTAAAACAAGGCTAGGAAAGACATTGCAACTGATTTATGAAGGAACATTAATTCGTAATTTCATGTCAATTAATTAAGTAGAATGCAAATCACTGTTTTAGCGAATTCTCGAAAAAAGTTCGATGAGGGGAAGATAAAATAATGAAATAAATCGCCACACCGAAGCACAAAATATTTTTTTTTATTAGAGTTTAGACTTTGAGAACTGGCTCATTCAGTCACTGTCAATCTTTAAAATGAACAAGGATGCATCTGACCTTGCTTTTCACAATGGCAAAACCTGTCTTAAGAATGTTAATTTAACAAGCTCTTTAACTTTTTTCTTTTATCTTCTTTTATCTCCATATACACTTACTGTTTACTAAAAATATATACTACAATTAAAACTTACACACATATCCACCCACACACGTACGCGAGCGCATATACACTCACGTATACGCGCCCACGTCAATAGGCTTTATACGTCCAGTACTTAGCACTAGTTGCAGGACAGAAAATGCACATTATTTCTTTATGTGCACATACACACACATACATATGCATGCACACATCTACGCTACAAGTTGTTGCAGGAGAAACACTGGGACACTTTTCACACCAATGGAGCCTGTCATGGTGACTTTTTAACATACTGGGAAGGCTGCGGTCAAAAGAGGTTAAAACAAGGAAAGACACAAAGGAACCTACTTTTATCTCTCTGACTATACATTAATCTGCTAAGTTTATTTAGTATCCCTTAAGAATATATAGTATATTGCCACTAGTACAAGATTTATTGGAATAATCCAATTTTCAGAATATCATCTTTTTACTAAGAGCTATATAAACCTAGCTAACTTAGAGTCTTTAACAAAATACATGAAAGCTACCATGACACTTTTATTACAAACAGGTTTATACATAAGTGATGTCACATCATGTGGAAAGGCAACATTGTATTCTATCAAATTACAGAATAATATTTTTCTTTGTTCATGATGTATAATACAGGAAAAAAACAAATGATTTGAATCAGCTGGGCTGGTATTGTCTCATGAACACATAAAGATGTTCTTTTTAAATAAAGACTGGCTTTTATTAAATTTTCTCAAACAAAATTTGCTCATGCCAAGATCGCTTCTTTTAAATTTTGACAAAAAGTCTTCTTATAAGCGGGAGCTAGGCCTCCAGGGAACGCAAATCAGGGATTAGTTTAAATAAATAAATATATATATATATATATATATATATATATATATATATATATATATATATATATATATATATATATATATAGAGACAGAGAGAGAGAGAGAGAGAGTGAGCCAAACTCGATGGCGTATTTGACGTATATTGAACCAGAAAATATAAAAACCTTAAATTTCGTTTGTGTTCATAAATAGTCATGATCTTCATTTTAAAAGTACGTACTGTTAACCCTACCCCATCCAACCTTACCAGATAACAACTTTGTTTTTAAAATAAAATACCCTATATATTGTGACATTTTCAGATTCTCCAGCACATTTTAAAAGTGTTTTATATTATGTATCTTTCACATATATCAACCCGTTATGGAGTTAAAAAATATAACTAGGACATTTGGTCAGCATATGTTTAGGTGTCAGTTTTTGTTTGCTGTTTGCTGTTTGCCAATAGGTTGCTATATAACGATATGCCGTGAACACGTATCTATTGCAAAAAGGGTGTGTACCAAAAAAAAATGGGGTTTAGATAGAACATATAAGGGCCGGTAATGCAAGTTTTTCAAATTGAACACCCTCTATTTTCTAATGCGAGATCAATTGATTTTATATCTAAAAGTACAATCTAATGTTATACATATTCTCAGCGGTTTTTGACTCACAAGCGAAAAATTACATGCTTCCAAATGATCGAAAACAATTGTCAAAATGCAATTGTCTGTTTGCAAGTCTGTTGTCATACTGATTGTTTGTGATCTCTTATCTGAAAATGATAAATTTTTATACAAATGAGCAAATTTTAAACTTGTTCTTCTTGCATGGTCAGTGTAACAAGATGATTTATAGAACATGCAAAAACTTCAACTAACAGTAGCCAAACTCAATTTCAATTAATGATAAGGAATTCAAAAGGTTAAAAGACAATTTCATGAACAACGGTCACGTAATTAAACCAAGACTCCAAATGAAAAATATGACTGGTAATGAGGATCATCAAATTATTGTGTTGGCATATTTTCCTTCAAATCGTCATGCGTCGCTTCCTTCTGCCGAACAAGACTTAGGAATACTTTATAAATCTATATAAATAATTATGTATAACCGTGGATTCGATAATTATAAATTTGTAACGCTCCAAGCCATCAAGACAAATGATCTTCCAAAACGTGTGGACTTCTGTGTGATAATCTTAATTCGTGCACAAAAAGATCCAAATTTTCTGAAGAAAATGAGTTGGACCGACTAAAGCAAATTTACCAGGGAATCGGAGGAATTTACATTACTAGGTGTCAACATAAGTTTGACTTGAATGTCTTCTGCTTGACGATGAATGACTAAACAAGATTCTGCTTTTACAATGAGATTTTAAATTCAGGTAAATATGTTGAATTATTACGGACCACAATATCTAACTTCCTCGACGACTTAAATCTTGAAGCTCTGCGAGATTGTTGGTATCAGTTAGATGGCTGACCAGCCCACTGAACCAATCAAGTTGCACATGAACTTTGTCACATATTTTTAGATCGCTTGACTCGTCAAGTAGGTGCCTGAGTTTGGCCAGCGAGGTCGCCAGATCCAACCAGATTTTTATCTTTGGGGTAGGATGAAACAAGTTGTTTACCTTATGCTCATTAATACCAAAGAAGAGCTTCAGAACAGAGTGAGGAGTGCATTCCTATCTCTAGACGCTTGTTAGATAGAAGCAGCAACAACACATCATGTTTTGACAAAAGTCATAGAATGTTTGAGAGTTGAAAGAGGATGCTTTAAGCAATTTAAATATTGAGCTTTACTGCATGTATAGCTACATAGTAGATTATGGGTGTATAGATGTTTTATAAAAGATATCTCAATAACTGCATGGTAAAGGAGCTCGTTTGTACATAATATTGGTTTTATACGAGCAGGTTTTGATTTTCTAGTAAGCCTTATATTTTGTTGCCTTTTTTTCATTTTATTTTATTTTCATTGGCAAAAGTAAAAATATATATATAAAAGAGAATGGAAATAGTGCGTAAATTTAGTCATAACTTCCACATAGCTCTGATAATCTACTCTCCTCAGAAGGACATTCTTATGAAATGAATTTGGGGTTCATGATCTGACCACAAATAAAATAATCTTATTCCTATACCCATAAACTTCTGGACGGTTATATTTAAAAAAAATGGAAAGGTAAGATGCTTACTGGCAATTAGGCCAATGCTGGCCTACACTTGAGTTTTAAGGAAAAAATGTCAATTTTCACCAAATCACCCCTCATTTATCCCTTACCGCCTAAAATCCTACCCAAAAACAATTCGAAGCGTTCCTTCGTCGGGTGCTAACTGGATACCAAATTTTAAGATGATATCTCAATTCCTTTGAAAGCAATTATGCCTACTAACAGACAGACGTACAGGCCGACAGACCGACCGACCGACAGATGGACAGACAGATTCGTTTCAGAATCAAGTTTTCTATATGTTTTGAGACAATTTGCGCTATTTTAGCAAAAGAAATTCGAAATTTCTGTCACCGATATTCAACCACAAATTTAGTATCAGCACAGAATACCAGGTTTTTGGCTAAATTAAAAGTTTTCTAATAAGCAAACCCTAAAACGTTACATTACATGAGTTGTCAATTTTCACCAAATTACCTATTCGTCCCTCTGGAACGATTTTACCTAAAAACAATCTGAACCGTTCGCCTATCGGGTGCTACTAACTGTATACCAAATTTGAAGACGATATCAATTCGTTCTAAAGTTATCGTGACTAACAGACATACAGACCGATATACAAAAAATGTTCGTTCCCGTATCATGTTTTCTATATGTTTGGACACTACGACGTTTAAGAGAAAAAAAATATTTGTCGCCGAGTCCATACTTTCACACGTATTGACGATGTAGAAATCAAAAATTAATGTTGAAGATTTTCAGCGAATTCTTGTCAAAAATAAATTTTTTTAGGCAATTTTACTAAAACAAATTTGCGCATTGTGAAAAAGCTACTATCTGGTAAACTTTGCGGTTAACTTTTGCGAATTTTCTTTAAAAAAATTAATAGTATTTATATTATAGCAGGTGTACTTTGTGTTTAATTTGCTAAAATAATTTTGTTGGCCAGGTAGATCGAACCGGTTGTTCCGTGAAACTGTTCGTTTTCGGAAAATATTTGTAGGTCTGCTAATAATAAAATTAATTTAGTAAAATTGAATGCACAGTTTTCCACTGTATAGGTTATACTATCCACCAAATTCAAAATCTTTTAGCTGAAGAAAAATTGAGTCAAAATTAAGAAGATTTTGATGAAAATTCTCTGCGGACAAAAATTTCAAAATTCAGTTTAATCCTCACACAAAATATGTTTTGCGCCAGCAACTCAAATATAACCCGTCTTCCAAATGTTTGCTTAAGTTACTTATTTCAAGATGTGTACCATATATTGAAACATCTATTATTGATTATTGATGTAGGTATTTTCAAAATATAAAAGCTGCTTAAATCAGAACTATGGTCAAATAGGTATTCAGAATTTAAGAACGTAAAAGACCACACAGGTATTTTATTTTCATCTATCTTAGTAATTTCTTAGTTCTTAGTAATTTCTTAGTAATTGATGTAGGTATTCTCAAAATAGAAAAGCTGCTTAAATCAGAACTATAGTCAAATGGGTATTCAGAATTTAACAACGTAAAACACCACACAGGTATATTATTTTCATCTATCTTAGTTAAATTTCATTAAGAAAATTAACTAATAGGGAGGTATCGATGGTAAGATTTTTGGAAAATTTCTTCAAATAAGCGCGAAGTAGGGCCCCTAGAACCCAAGTCCAAAGTCAGTTATAAAGTTTATATATATATATATATATATATATATATATATATATATATATATATATATATATATATATATATATATATATATACATACATATATAATATATATATATATATATATATGATATATTATGTAGCATTTTTAGTTAGTTCTTCTATAGACTCGAAACAAGCAACAAGCTTGTCTAACATAATCACTACTCATTTTGTTGAGTTCTTATGGACTCTAAAGCATACCATAATATAAGTAATTTTGTATAAGTTTACAGTTGTTATTAAACGTTAAGTGTTAATAAAATCAGCGTCTAATTTAACAAAACATAATCACGTCCTTCGAGTTAACCAAGAAACAAAAACAAATAAAATGTGGTGCATCAGTACAGAACGTAATTAAACATAAGGTTGTATCGTAAACTATCTATCTCTTATTTGGTTATAACTCAGAATTTACTGAACCGTTCAAATTTGGTAGAGAGGACAACTGATACGGTATCTACGTGCGCGTAAAGTTTTAGTTTCATACTCTTAGTAATTTAAAAGATATTGCGTTTTCAAACAGTTTTTCGCATTTTTTCTGAAAGTATGCGAGTGTCAAAACTGTCTAACGAACTCATCCAGGCTATAAAATTAAGGGAATTGCCAAATTTGGTTTCGATTGGTGAAGTATTTTTTGAGCTATCGGTTGGATATATATATATATATATATATATATATATATATATATATATATATATATATATATATATCCAACCTTAATTTTATAGCGTGGAGCTATCAGTTGGATATATATATATATATATATAATTATATATATATATATATATATATATATATATATATATATATATATATATATATATATATATATATATATATATATGTTAATTTTATAGCGTGGATGAGTTTGTTAGACAGTTTTGACACTCGCATACTTTCAGAAAAAATGCGAAAAACTGTTTGAAAACGCAATATCTTTTAAATTACTAAGAGTATGAAACTAAAACTTTACGCGCACGTAGATACCGTATCAGTTGTCCTCTCTACCAAATTTTAATGGTTCAGTAAATTCTGAGTTATAACCAAATAAGAGATAGATAGTTTACGATACAACCTTATGTTTAATTACGTTCTGTACTGATGTACCACATTTTATTTGTTTTTGTTTCTTGGTTAACTCGAAGGACCTGATTATGTTTTGTTAAATTAAACGCTGATTTTATTAACACTTAACGTTTAATAACAACTGTAAACATATACAAAATTACTTATATTATGGTATGCTTCAGAGTCCATAAAAACTCAACAAAATGAGTAGTGATTATGTTAGACAAGCTTGTTGCTTGTTTCGAGTCTATAGAAGAACTAACTAAACATGCTACATAATTCCTACTGCCAGAGGTTAGCATACTCATGGTCAATTGTAAGCAAGAAATGACCCTTGTTGGGTTATTCCTAATCGCTCTTAAAATACAGATGGTAAATATTATAACAAAGAGGGCTCCTAAGAAATATGTAAATTTGAAAGATGTTATCCTCCAGAGGAGACGCCTTAACATGCCGCCCGCCATGAAATACTACCTTTCAAGCTATATAATAAAAACAATGGATTATATCTACTTAAAAATGTTCACTTATTTTAAATGTACTAGAAAATGTTCGCTTAAATTATGTAGTCCAGAGATTAAATTGTCCTCGTCAGTCTATAGGGAGAACGTACATTTTGGACCCTGGCCGTTTTAAAATATTACCATTCGACACTTTCACTAATATCACCCTGGTGATGTTGTCAGCTTCTGGATGTAACTGAATCTTGAATGTTTGTTTCCATTTTGTGCGAATTTATAATTGTGAGATGTATTCCTTACACCATCTTTTCCAAAAATCTTGTTTTATTTTTTGAATATGCTGATATTCGCTTGACCTGTTGTCAGCAGTATCCAAAACTTTATGTTCCGGGTTTGATGTTAAAGTTCGTCCAATCAAAAAATGTGCAGGTGTTAAGGGATCTAAATCATTAGGATCGGAAGAAAGGGGGCTCAAAAGACGGGAATTGAGGACTGATTCGATTTGTGTTAATAATGTGTAAAATTTCTCAAAGGTTAAGTGAATGTTTTTTGTTACAAGTTTTAAATGACTTTTTACTGATTTTACGCCCGCCTCCCATAAACCACCAAAATGTGGAGAACCTGGTGGTATAAAATGCCATGATGTAGTGGTGTTATTGAATGCTTGATTTATTTTTGTATGACTTTCTTGGTTTGACAGAAAATTATGCAGCTCCAACAATTCCGAATTTCCACCCACAAAATTTTTGCCATTATCCGAGTAAGTAGACATTGGTTGAAAACCTATTTAATGCCGCCAAAAATACCTCTGTGTCCAGACTAATAGCCAAATCCAAATATACAGCTTTAGTTACCAAATACACAAATATGCATATATAAGCCTTGTTTAATTTACAGCCACGACCCTTTATGTCCTTTATTAATATTGGACCAGCATAACCAACACCGCAATTATAAAATGGTTTTACCGGTGTCAAACGTGTCTCTGGCAACCCATAATTTGAATTGACGATTTTGGATTTGCTCGAAAGCAACTGATACATTCGTAAATAACACGTTTTAATGTATTTTTACCTGAAATTGGCCAAAATTTTTTCCTTAATGAATATAATAATTGATTTGTTCCACAATGAAGAGGTCGAATATGCTCATATCTAATTATTAATATTGTTAATTTATGCGATGCTGAATGCGACCTCCTACTCGTAAAATTAATTGATCATCCAAAAAAGGATTTAATGACAATATTGAACTCTTATGATTGATTTGTTTGTGATTAGTTAACTCATTTGTTTCTTTAGAGTATACATTGTTTTGTGATATCCTAATCAACTTAATTAATGAATTTTCCAACTCTGCACTTGTTATGGGGCCAATCATCTTGTTTTTCAAATTATTAATATTTTCAATAAACCGTTAACAGTAGGCAGTGATTCGCTTTAGTTTAGTTAATGAAGAAAATTTTCAAAATAGTTGTAGCTCATCTAGTTTTAATGATAAGTTTGCGACAATGCGTGACTCTGGAGCACTATGTTTTATTTCATGTGAAACGGGCCAAGAAGATGCATCGCTCTGTAGCCATCTTGGACCGTTTAACCAAAAACTTTGCTCTATCTGATTTGCCTCTACACCACGTGATGATAAATCCGCATGATTATCATGTGTTCGTACATGTCGCCAGGGGCCATAGTTCGTTAATTCTTGAATTTCTGACACTCGATTTGCTACAAAGGTTTTCCATTTATTAGCAGCTACTGATATCCATGATAATACTATGGTTGAATCGCACCAATAAAAAATGTTTGTAAAATTTATTTTCATTGCGCTTCTTACTTTATCTGCTAATTTAACCAATAATAAAGCGCCAAACAACTCAAGTCTAGGCAGAGATACGTTTTTAAGTGGGGCTACACGCGACTTAACACAAAGTAACGAGGATTTGCATTCTCCCGCATTATTTACGCTGCGAATATAAATACAACAACCGTATGAAATCTTCGAAGAATCGCAAAATCCGTGTAATTATATGGTATGTGAATTTTCACATAAAACGTACCCCGGTATATTTATTTTGCGTAAATGAGTTAATTGTTTGTCAAATTTTGACCAATTGGTATGAGCGGTATAGACTCATCCCATGACAGTTTGTACTGCCGAAGATATTGGATCATAATTTTAGCATTTATAATTACCGGCACTAAAAGTCCTAAAGGATCGCGATAATTAATAACATTGTTCTCTTTGTGACTGACCTTTCATCGGGCTCAGCATTAATAACATACTGAAATACATCGTATGCTTGATTCCATAATATACCGAGTGTTTTAGTTTCACCTGATTTGGATATTCGTATAATGTTTTTATCACGATTTCTCCATTAATTGCTGACAATAATTATTTATTCTTTGACGACCATTTTCTTCATTCCAAACCTGCTGAACTTATCACTGTTGAAACTTTTATTGTGCGAATAGCTTCTGTCTTTGAATTTGCTCGCGTTAATAAATCATCTACATAGATATCCTTTTCAATTATTTCTGATGATATAGGATAATGTGCGCGATTTTCAATTGCTAGTTGTTTAAGACATCTAACTGCAGGAAATGGTGCTAGAGCTGTACCATACGTAACAGTGTTTAGTTGATAATAGTTACTGGAGCCGGTTTCATTAGCTCTCCAAATAATTAATTGTAAGTTACGTTTTCCATCGTCAACTAACACCTGTCGGTACATTTTAGCTATGTCTGCAGTAATAGCATAATAATGTTTCCTAAACCGTAATAAAATTGAAAACAGATCGTCTTGAATTGTGGAGCCAACACACTGAACTTCATTTAATGATAGGCCTAAATTTGTTTTAGCTGATCCGTCAAAAACATTACGAATTTTTGTTGTAGAGCTGCTTTGTTTAATAACCGCATGATCTGGTATTTTAGTCATGTGACCTAATGTTTCATACTCATTTAGAAAATTAACATATTCGATTTTTAATTCACTATTGCGATTTAATTTTCGTTCTAATAAAAAAAATCGATTCAATGCGTTGTGTTTTGAATTTCCTAATTCTGCGTTGTCGTATTTAAGTGGAATATTAACAATAAAACGACCTGACGTGTTACGTTTATAAGTATTGATAAAATTAGTTTCGCAATATTTTTCCTGACTTGTGTAATTTCTATGGTCAATTACGAATTCTTCCAATGCCCAAAATTTTGTTAATTGGTCATCATTGATGTGTCTAAAAATTAAAATGATTGATTTTGTTCGTGATGTAAATCGCCACCTAAAATCCACCCTAAAGTGGTTTTTTGTAGAATAGGACCATTATTACTTAACTTGTGTTCTCCAACGTATAATAATTGAAAGTAAATACCGGCTCCCAGTATGATGTCTATTTTACCCGGCGAATTACATTTTGTATCTGCTAAACGTATATTTGGGGGATGTTTAGTTTTGACAGAGGAAATGAGATGTTTGGTAAATTATCACTGATTTCAGTCAATAATAAACATGCTATGCTTGTTTTGTATTCATTTGTGCGTGATTTTAAAGTTATATTAGTTTTAAAATGTATGTTTGAGATAGATTTGCTAATCCCTGATACTAATGACTGATATTTTGATTTAGTGAGGCCTAGTCGATTGCAAAGATCACTTGTGATAAAGTTGGTTTGAGATCCTCCATCGAGGAGAGCTCTACATATGTGAGATTTGCTTTGATTATCAAAAACTTCGATGCTTGCTGTTGGCAATATAGTTTGAAACAAATTTGTATTCTTTAAATTATGATTAGATGAATGCATGATTTGTGCAGGTATGGTACTACACGGCGTGATTGATTTTGATTTATTTGTCTTTGGTCACCTGCATTTGTATTTTGAGTGGCATTTACATTATGTGTCATATTCGTCACTTGATTATGTTCTATATGCAACAGTGTGTTATGTTTTTTACCGCACTTTTTATACGAGGCTGATGTACATTCCGTTGTTGTATGATTTTTTCTTAAGCAATTTAAGCATAATTGAAGACACTTAGCTTCACAAATTCGCTGATTTATTGGTAATTTTAGGAATGTTTCACATGAGCAAAGTGAATGTGTTGAAATTTTACATAGTGCACAATATGATGTAGATGATATATGCTTTAAAATTATTATTGTATGTTGGCTTTGAGTTTGTGTTAAATAGACCTTGATTACCTTTCTTGGATTCAAGAGATTCCAGAAAATTACACCTATTCTCAAGGAATGTTATGAGTTCCTGAAAGGTGTGAAAATCGTTTTCGGGCTTAAATAATTCCCATTCATGCCGTGTTGCATTTCTGAATTTAGCCGAAATAATGTAGATTGATAAAATGTCTAATTTGGCTGATCAAAGTTTTTTAGTGATTGCATAATTTTCAACACCTCATCTAAGAAATGCTGTACTTGTTGATGCGACTCCTTTTTCATAAAATCTAAATTAAAAAGAGCTTTAATGTTATTTTTAACAATTAATTTTTTGGTTCCAAAGCAATTATATAATTATCAGAAGATACTTTTAAAGTTTTTAGTGAATGTGCCGCATCGCCTTTAACGCATGATATTAAATAATAGATTTTTTGAATATTTGTTAAAGTATGATTATTATTTACAAGTGTGTGAAATGCATCACGGAATTCTACCCAATTTTCAAAATCTCCATTAAATGTTGGTAGGTTTATGTTAGGTAAGCTAAGTGAATTTAAAACTGCACCTACTGCTATACTAGATACATCTATAAGCTGCCTTCATCTTATTTTTTAGCCTTACCTCCTTAAAATTATGTTTAACCCGTCCAAAGCCCCTATATTTACCGCAGGTCCCATAACTTTCTTGTGGGTTGTTCCCAAGAAGCTTTTTTTGTTTACATTGTTCTTTTTTATGCATTGAGGGTGGTTGTATGCATGCAGAAGGGGAAGGGAATCCTCTGCGACAAAGCAGCGAATCAAGATTTTCAATTTATGTTTAAATTGTTACCCCATTTCATTAGTTTAAAATATTTTTCCAAAAATGAAATTTAGGTTGTCTTGTTTTTCAGTCTTACATAGAGAGCTACAATATTTCATCGTTTTGAAAAAAGGTGGATACAACAACACTAAATAAGTGTTGAAAAAGGTGTGGGTACAGCAAACACATTATTATGGTAGAGAGTTTTTGTAAAAATATTTGAAATCCGATATCTCATTTTCCTATTAAGGTACAATCGTCAATCTTGAACCATAGTAACCCCTATGTAAACGCAGCCTGGGTACTAAATTAAAGAAAAATAACATAATGAGCTTCGCGCATAACTACAAGTTGGTTTTAAAAACATTTTTTGTTGTTTTGTTTGCAAAAACTAGTCCGATTGGGTTGACTAAAACAAAACGATTCAAGCAATTAAAAGGAAAAATACCTGCTATATTTATGATTTGGCAGGTACATTCCCTTTGTAAATAATTAATTTTTTTCTAGAAGACTTTTGTGACTTTAATTAAATTTTTAACACAATTTTTTTAAAGAGGCTTGCAGTACTTACATATATCTCTACCAAACTTTAATTTTCTAGCTCTATAGAAAATAGAAACTTATTCAAATAATCGCTAACTGGGACCTCTAAAACCGGTCTCTCAGGTCCATTTAAATTTAAAGAATTAGTTTTAATAACATACCTTACTAATAGTGTAGAATTCTTATGAAAATTCACTACTATAATGCACTTGATGCCTCCAAAACATTTTTAAGTATGTTTAAATGTTTTAAAATATGGCTCTTCAACACTGGAAAAACGCTTTTTGTCTCAAAAATGTTGTAAACATCATCTTTTTATTTTAGCAACAACAAGGTTAAGAAATAGCAACAACAAGGATTAACAAAAATCTGCTTCATTAGCTTACTATTATATTTAAAACAGCTCTTTTTCACAAGAGTAATATTTTTTCTTTCGAAACATTGATCAAAATAAAATTGCTACAACAACATTGTCCATTTTAAATACGGCTCTAAAAATTAATAGACGCATTCCTAATGAGACTGTTCACAACAAACATTAAGTTTAACAGAAGTATATTGTATAATTTATAGAGATGGCATATTTGTAGAGACTGTCAATACAGGGTGTTTCAGTTCTATTTAGACGCTACATATTACAGCGCTCGTACATGCTAGAAGGAACAGTTTCGAACCAAAATTTGTCGGTTAAAAAAGCTTCTTTCAATAAGACTTTACTGAACTGGGCAAAAGTGACCCGTTGCGGCCTACTTTCCTGGCGTTAACCTCCCCACCTACTACTACTACTACTAGATATACAGGATATTTCCAAAGCCTAATTTTCGACACAAACTTCATTTTAGTGAATTTTCCTTTTAAAAAAATCACAAATGAGGAGATTGCGAGATTGAATTTCTAAAAAATTTATATAAATGAGCGCTACTTAGGATTCCTGGAACCTAAATCCGAGGTCGGTTTCAGACTTATATATATATATATATATATATATATATATATATATATATATATATATATATATATATATATATATATATATATATATATATATATATTTATTTATTTATTTATTTATTTATGTGTCACAACGATAACTCAAAAAATAATACCACGATGAGGGTCAAATTTGGTGATTATCTTCCTTTTGAAATTGGCTTGGATAGATTCGTTAGCCAGGAAAATATGTCCAGTTAAAATAGATTAAACAATGCTTTGTTTTAATTAGATAGTCGGATTCCCCGGTCCGTGCCAGTTCTGAGCTGACCTTAATGTATCTAATTTAGACCACGTAATTATAATGCATGTTTGTAAGAAAAGAAATTCGGGACGCAGCAAGCGCGTTATGGTTGCGAATTTTTATTAAATGTTCCAAATTTTAATAGCTCAATTTGCTATTAACCTATAAGGTTCGTGGGCCAGGAACCTGGGGTTTTCGGGAACATTTTAAGTTTATTTTCTCAGAATGTTTGTACATTTTCAAAGAATAAAGTTATTTTGATGATATATGGTGCATTGTTTCCATTATATATGTCATACTGGTAACCAAATTTGATGCCTGCTTTCTTTAAAAAAAACACATATTTGCTATTTAAAACATTCGTATGAAAATTCACTACCATAATGCACTTGCTGCGTCTAGACTTTTTTTTAATTGACCACCTTGTAGTTTATTCAAGATTTGGATTCTTTGTTTCATTTTTAATCAATATTGTTTCAAAGAATCTTGTCTAATTTCAATAGTGTTCGAGAAAATCCCCAAAAACATGCATGTTCAAAAGTAAGCACAAAAATATAATTAACAGTTAATTCTTAACTTTGCTAACGATAACAAACTAACTTATAAAAGCTGCTCAAACTGGCGACGACTTTCTGTTTGGAAAATGTCATATCTTCTACTAAGGTGTACAGTGCATGCATTTCTAATAACTTGAGGCGAAATTTTCCTGCAAGCGAGAGTAAATTTGTTCCTCAAATCTTCAAAATTTCTTGACTGACCAAAATAGACCACATCTTTTACATAAGTTCATAAAATATAATCTAAAGGTGTCAGGTCAGGCAACCGCGCAGGCCATCTAACTGGTCCTCGGTTCTCTATCTATTGCTTCAAATTTATTGTAAAAATTTTACACAGACATTAGAATGAAGAGTTATGACACTGACATAACAGTTGTGATGCTGTCATTGCTGAAAAATAATCATTATTGAAAGGAACATGCACATCTTTTCTTTACTTTCTGGAAATCTATTGAAATGAAAAAAAAGTTTGACACATTATTCATTAAGATTGAAATAAGGAATCCAAATCTTGAATAAAATACAGGGTATGTTTCATTTAAAAGAATGTAGTTTATGTCAAAAAGTTCATTTTGAGACTACCTGTATATCTAAGTAAAGTCTTATAAAAAGCAGCTTTTTTTACCAACAAATTCTTGTCTGAAACGTTTTCGTCCAGCATGTATGGATGCTGTAATATGTAACGTCTAAATAGATTTGAAACATCCTGTCTATCAGTTATTGAATTGTGCCCGAAACCAATATCATCTCATGACAACATGGCTAAATCTTGGCTATCTCTACATAACAACATAAATAAATCAAGTTGTATGTGCCAGCAAATGAATACACTGTTCTCTAGATTTACTAAGATGTTATTTATTTAATGCGGCTTGAGGTGTAGCAATTTGAACAACATGGTGGTAACAACTTGGCTTTATATTTAGTGTGCCCTAGTCAATTAAAGTGCAACTTGAGCATAGTTGGTTCTGTTACAACTGACTGGATCGATGCCCACCACTACTATTTATAGGTTTAATAGTTTTTGGGTAATTGAACCTTAAAATTGGCCATAATTTGCCACATCTTTGTAAGCCATTAGATATTTGTATTCAAATAATGGAGAGTAAAACTCAAAAGTATCAGTAAATTATACATACATATATATATATATATATATATATATATATATATATATATATATATATATATATATATATATATATATATATATATATATATATATATATATATATATATATATATACATATATATATATAATAAACTAAATAATATGTATATTGAGTTCTTATTTACTGTACAATTTGACAAGGAAATTTTTTCTATGAAATAAGTCACAAAGGTAAAGCTCCCGTGCCTCAAAAACATCATCAACATGTCTTCTGTGACACAAAATAACGGTTATCTCTGAATAATGGAAGACTATAAGCCTCCGAGAATAAATCCTTTGGGGGATCCCAAAGTTAGGTGCTCTAAGAAAAAAAATAGTGTCGCAAATTAAATCATAACTTCCACATAGCTGTGATTATTTATTCTCTTGAAAAAGATTTTTGACACGTTATGTTACTCAAGTTTTATTGAAAAAATGTCAATTTTTACCAAATCACCCCTTATTTGTCGCGGTCCCCCTGCAGCGATCTTATCCAAAGACAATTCGAAGGGTTCGTTTGTCGGTTGCTAACAGAATACCAAATTTGAAGATGATATCTCAATTCGTTCGAAAGTTATTGCGATAATTAACAGACGTACATGCCGATATAACGACCGAGCGACACAAAAAATGTTCGTTCAAGAAACAAGTTTTCTAAATGTTCTAAGACTTTTTACGCCATCTTGGCAAAACGATTTTTAAATATCTGTCACCGATATTCCCCACACATTCAACCCCAAATTAAAATAATACTCAAAATCATAAAAGTTTATAGCATATCAATGAGCAAGTTTGGAAGACAATTCATACGATGGAAGCTTAGGGAATAAAACTGCACGATAAACTCTATTAAATGCTTTAGAAGTATTCAATAAAATTGGCTAACCTTTTACACATTTCTAAGATTAGAACTTCAAAAATGAGTGACTTATGTGATAAAAACCTCCTCTTTTAAGATATCAAAAAGAGGAGATATAAAATTTGCGCCAGCTTAAAAAATTGGGAGTCCCCTTTTAATTGATAATCCATTATATTATTTTTATTTTTAAAGGCAGATTTACTTTCTACTATAAAATTGTAACAATATTAGGTGTGAGAATTTTTTGGGAGATACAAATTAGTTGCTTTGTCTAGTTTTTTAATTAGAATTTATTTGTTCTCCGAGCCGTGCGGGATAGTCGATTCAGACTTTCCAATACGGACTCGGTGGACGACGGTTCGAGACTCACCGGCGACGGATGATTTTTCAAATCACTGTCGTCGTTGAGATCTAGCTCAATGTGGAGGATAGGTTAGTTTAGATGAGCAAAAAGGGTCAGCAATGGCCTAATTGCCAGTAAGTATAAGTAAGCATCTTACCTTTTTTTTACCTTTATTTTCTTGCTTACATTAATTGCATTTTAAATTTTTTAACGTATACGTTTGTAATGTTTTGATTCTTGCATTCATTTTGTACTTGTATAAATATTTTTTTAATTGGCTTTTAGGTTTACTAGCTCTATGAAAAGACTAATTGTTTAAGGTTTTATAATTTTTGCATACTTGGATATCTGTTGTCTACGATGCTTTTCATTTTGTTATATTTTTATTTATTCATACATGTCTACTCCACTGGATTTTAAACAATATATTAAATATTTTTAAACAATGTTAAATAGATAATAGTATTTTCGTTAGCCAATCATATTTCAAAAAGTTATAATGTCTATCTATAAATATATTTATTTAGAAATCTTTTATATTACTCTTTGACACAAATAGCAGAGGCAAATTGAAGTTTGTAACCATGATTTATGTTTCAATTAAAACTGCCTCTGGGCGTGGTTCTAATCAGCATAACACTACTGGTTACTTTAATGTGTAGATAGGGTGAAACCAACTTGCTATAAGGGAAATATTGGAATTACACTAGTGTACATAAAACATTAACTATAAATATTGGCATCAGATGAAACTCCATAGCCTGTAACCGGAGCTTAACGCGCATATAACTGGGATTTTCTATATAGCTGTAGTATCAACAGGCAGGCAAGGATTATTATTTTATACGAGGAAATAAATCCCGGCATAAAAACATTTTACTTTTGACGTTGCTAGGCGCTAACACAAGTAATTATACGTCATGATAAGTTCATTCATAACTTTGTTTTAGCGCATATTGAAATAGGAATTCGCACCTAAATAAGTAAGAAGTTGAAATTTCTTCTGAAAACAAGATTTTATTAATTAAAATTCAAATGAATTGCATCGTTCTGCTGTTGCAGCAGTGCCTCCTGCCTTTTAGTGAATTTTTTTTAAATCGCTAATATAGAGGTATCGGTATATATATATATATATATATATATATATATATATATATATATATATATATATATATATATATATATATATATATATATATATATATATATATATATATATATATATATATATATCCGCATGATAACTCAAAAGTTATTAACCGATTTAGATAAAACTCGGCAAGAATCATTCTTTTACTAATGGTTCGGATGAGTTTATTAGCCAGTAAAATCCAACAAGGTTAAATTATGTGTTTTCTTTGACAAAAGATTTTATCTTTGAAAATTACAAAGCTATTTTAATGAAATTGGTAAATAAAGAAAGATCTTACTACGTACCCAAATTCAACTTTCTAGGTTTATAGAGAATTCAGTTATTCAAACTTGAAACATTTAATGAAAATTCACTACCAAGCGCACTTGCTGCATCCCGAACTTTTTAGTTTGCATAACGGCCGTCTGTTGTTTCTGCCTTATAATTAAATCGCCGTTTATATTGATAGGGCGTTGTTTGGGAATCGATTTCTGGCATATTCCGATGTAGTGTGGTTGGACCTCTGGTGCAATAGATGAAGTTTCAGCCTGGTGATTCCTCTGTATAGTTTCGACTTCAATTTTCAAGAATTGGAAAATTTACGCCTGAAGATGGCTGTCTAAAAGGCCGAAACGCTTAGGGAAACTTAATAAATTTTGCTGTCTGGAGAGAAACCTTTGATTTGAATTTTAATTATGTCTATCTCAGATTGTGTGACGTTAAGAAGTGAGAAGCTTTTATTGTACATAGGTTTACTAAAACGAAAAATATATCCAGATTGAATTTACCGTCATTTTAGATTAATGAAAGCCTTACCTTGCCTACTGTATTTTACTTGCGAAGCCCTTTGTTTAAATACCCATATCGAGGTGGTTGTTGAGAAATAAATTTTCCCCCATCTGGCGTCTGCTGTCATTTTAAATCCATTAAAATGTTATCCAGCCTTCTTGTTACCTTTGAACTATTCAAATTAATATCCATGTCGGGGGATTGTGAGAAGAAAAAATCCGCCTTTTTGGAGCGTCCGTCCATCATACTATGTAACTTACTTTTACTATTATTAATGACTGGAGATTTGAAAATACTGAATGCCATTTATAGTCATTAAAACAAAATAAGAAATAAATAAATAGATTAAATATAACTAACTTGAGCATGAGATATAAATTACATAGGGGGTGAATTCTCGCCATTGTTATCTATATGTGGGGTAGCACTATATAATAAGGAAAGATAGAGAAGTCTGGTTTACATAATTTATTGTAAAATGAAATACTCGACATTGACAATGTAATTAGTTAACAAAGAAAAATAATACTTGATGACAAACTGTCAAAATTAAAATTATTACTTTAAATAAAGTGAAATGTAAATTGCAATATAAATTAAAATATAAATTGAAGAAAAATTTTACTTAACATTGGGTGTTGCCATCCAGAGTATGTGTTACAGCTTCATTTCCAGAACGAAATTACCACTAAGAGCCAGTAAAACTTTTTAAGATGATATTGGGCACAGCTGGGTGCTGTCCTGCAGTATCGGAGGTATTCTGCAGTTTGATGGGCCCCATCTTGAATGGTGGTTAGTTCGAGGCTGGTGACATTTGCCTCTTTCTCTAAACGGTGGTGTATTATTATTCTACGGGGCTAGTGTAATTTTGCCCCTATCCGCACGGTGTTTTCAGCCACAGGGCTGGTGACATTTGCCCCCTTGCTCTGAGCGGGATATTCTAAGTAAAAAGAAGAGATTTTCTCTCGAAACACTCTGTTTCATGGTTATAGTGTGATGATTCGTGGCAGCATGCCCGTTTATTAAATCAAGTAAAACGTAGCTTAATTTGCAGCTAAATGGTTACAGTTACATCAAATACTTATTTAAAAAGTCGCGTGAAATTGAGGAAGCAGATTTTGCGAAGCAATTGTCGTGAAGAATGTACGGCATTACAAAACATGCTTAATAAAAATAAGCAATTAGACATAAAAAAAGCAGGCAGATTAAAGCACATCTAATCGCTAAAAACTAGGAGAAAACACATATAAGGTTAGAGAGATTTTCTACCGTGAAATCAGAGTGTTACATACTTGGATGCAACTAAAATATCAAGCCTACGGCAGCATTCTGCTCGTTCTGCACACTAAACGTTAAAACGTAATTTAAATGCGACAAAAGAGGAACCTGGTGAATTTTACGTCGTATATATAGCTGTCGGTGCCGCAAATAAGTGACGTCAGTTATTTTAGCACAACAAAACATAGAATCGCGTTAAGCTTAGATTTTAGAACTGCTGTATTAAACCACAGAGTATTCAGATTGGATGGACAAAAGTGATAACGTCATAGATGATAATTATGTCTATGAATCGAAATATAACAGTGCAGAATAAAGAGAAACGTGTAATACGTTACAATTAAATTTGTGGTAAATGATAGATAGCCTGTGCATGGTCACCTAACATATTCAAGCATATCAGGTTTTACCCCAATCCGAATCGAGAAACTGGCTCAACCTAGACTTACAAGATTTGGCCTAAACATACTACGAAACATACTAACAGATGAAGTTAAATAAACGCTTGTAAAAAGGACGTTTTGAACTGGTTCTTGAGTTTGCAATGCCTAATATAGCAAGTGTTTATTGATCCGAGAGTTGGGCAGATAACAACCACCTTTTTTAAGCATTCCTAATAAGTAATAAAATACACATACCATACTAAACACAAATGATAGTGTTAATTAGGCCCATAAATAAACAGGTCCTATAAAAACAGTAACCAAAATACATACACATATAAAAATAAGTAAACACTGATGTGTTATATAAAAAAACATGTCAAATACAAAAACCAAATAAACAACATATATACCCAGACTAAATAGCTGAGTTCACGAGACGGGTAACCTCTATAGTTGGACTGGGTTCAAGTCCCGTATTAACACAGTCAGCTTTTTTCATTCACTCGTATGCGGAAAGGCTGGCCTTTAATGAATTATGGGTGATGCTCGTTGTCTATATGCATATGTGAGCTCACCACACAAGTCCAAGATTTCTGCGTGCGGATTTGTCTACTGTGGTGTTATTAAATGAGTGAATATTAGAACAATTCATCATAATACAGTTTTTAGACCTGACGATCGTTTCGCTAACAAAGTTAGCGTCATCCGAGTAATGAATAAACTAACTCTGAATAAACTAAGCTTAGTTTATTCATCCCTCGGATGACGCTAACATTTTTAGCAACACGATCGTCAGGTCTAAAAATGTATTGTGATGAATTGGGTTCTCCAAATTGTACTTATATATGGTATTATTACTATATTATTATTACATACGTCAATGTGTAGATAAGTAAACTCTTAATTTGTTCAGGATATACGGTAAGCTATCACTGTTAATATTGCAATAGTTGCTAAATAAATTAAATTTACTACACATGACGTTCAGAGGTGACTCTAACATTAAATTGGTTCTCGGGACTGGCAAGCAGAATGTCTCACTCAGACTGTGGTTTAGTCTAGATATTCCAAAATTAAGTGTTGAAACTAATTCAATGCAGCCAATCTGCCCGTATAAAAACTTACGCAAGAGGGCTAAATTTGAGACATGCCATTTTTTTCAGTAAGAGCCTGTGGTCACAGTTTTGCTCAGAATAACTGCAACTAGCTTTGAACGTAAGAAACTTTAAGTATTTTCGATGACGTTACTTAACAGAATCATGTGTGTTATTATAATACACAATATACTATAATACACAGTAACTTGGATAATACATAAGAAATCCATAGTCCATTTTCGATCTCACAAGTAAAAAGTTTAATCTCGTTCACGTTTCAGCATTACTAAATTGTCTACAGTTTCGAAACAAAAGCCCTATTATACGAGATACACCTGAAATTAGTTTCTGCCACTCATGGACTAGAGTTAACTGAGGAGTATAATTTCAAGTCATTCGCAAAAACCAGATGTGCGGTGAGGGGGCTAGGAAAATCTCGGTGTGTTAATAAATAAGATAGATAATAATGACCCTAAATTTGACCCCCGAGGCGCACCAGACGTAGGAACTAATTCAGTCCTTTTATAGCTATTGTAATAAACATATTGGCTACGATTAGACATGTATGTTTTAAGTAAAAAGTGGTTGTGTGAAACTATAAACTTTCAGTTTTTTAATAAGTAACCCATCATCAATTCGGTCAAATGCCTTTAAAAAATCCGTGTATCCTTTATTATTTATAAGCAGATAAATGTAACCATATAAGCTAATTACAGAAATTTGCCAACACAGCTATGGGACGATAATTTGTAAATAAAGATTGATCGTCACTCTTTAGCGCGTGACAAATTTTGTCTTTTTTCCATAAGTTTAAAAACGACCCTGTAGAGGTTGATAGGTATATAATTGTAGAGAGCCTAGAGCGGAGCGCTAAAAGCATTAGCACATTCCTTAGCAAAAAAGAAGGTATCAATTCGAGACCAGAACATGCAACTCTTAGAAGGCTTCAACTATGTTTTTTGGTGTAAAAAGGGGATATTAGTACGAGTATTTTATTCAACACCTGAAATTCTTTGATGGAATGTTATTCGCGATTAGTATGGTATACATGCTGTTGACATAAGTAGAGCTACTAATCATAGCTTTGGGTATACGACTGGTACATTTCTTATTTTTTATATACGTCCAGATTTGATTAGAATCTGTAAAAAAATTATATTGTATTTTTTGTAAGTAATCGTTGTAATTATTATTCTTAATTAATGCACGCATATGCTTAAAATCATTACAGTTAACCAAATTCTTAGCTTTTTTTAAATAAATGATAGATAATTGGAAATAGTAACGCAAATGCGAATAATTTTGAAACATTGTGAATTATAATGCGAAGAAACCACTTCTTTGCGACTGTAAACTATGATATAACTAAAAAAAATGTAGCATGATACCTCAGCGACGTTTTTTCATCTGTCTGTGCGGAGCACTACATCTGCTTACCCGTGAACAAGCGGGCACTGCATTTTATTACCTGTTACACTGAAAATCGTTCACTTCATTGTCTTCAAATAATTAAAAAATAAGATTGGTTGACAATTTTTATCGGTACTAGAAGTCCTTAATATTTCACAGTACACTCCCCCGGAAGGTATCACCTTATGAAGATGGGTAAGGCGGACAGTCAAAACTGCAATTACTGAAGCAGCAGAAACAACAGAACGCTCGCTATGCGACTGCATGACTCAGTTCTGCAAAGGCCTAAAAACCTTGTATGGGTGATAAATAGGTAAACTAGTCTCCAAAAAGATAGTGGACTATATTGAAGAGTCTGAACATTTAGGGCAACTATTAGAAAAGAGTCATGCACAAAAGACCCATCGGGGTCGCACCGCTAAGAGGCCAAAGGCTCATTTAACAATCCACAATATACAAGTCATTAATAAACACTAAACTCAGGATTTTTGTTGATGTTAAAATGCAATAATCTATTTAGTATGATAGGCTTAAGACCAAAAACGCCGTTTAGGCGAAAAAATTGGCCACAATGCGCGATGGTTTCTCAGATTCATCCACAACGCTAAAGTCGTGTCGCGGCATTTGCAAAAATTAACAGAATGCGTTCTTACGAACCAATATATAGCAGATAGTGAGATTTGTGTAGTGATTCCTTAAATATTTTACCGCGACGCGTTTTGGCAATGGGGAAATGCAATAACGCGTCCTAACCGGTGCTTTATGCAGGCATAAGGTGAAACATGTAATAATTTCTCTACAGCAAATTATTAGCACACGACAAATTCGTAGAATGTTTGTTAAAATCTGACGAAAAAAACATCGGGACCAGCAAATGCGTTGTCATAGTGAATTTTCATAAGATCATATTTGAGGAGAAGTAGCAAAGGGACCAAGTGCCAAAACTCTTAAAAAGAGATATTTAAAAACTAACATATCATTTGCCCTATGGCTAAATAGCCTACGACGCAGACCACGGGAAAAAACTAAATTTTAGAATAATAGTTCTTTTAAATTGGGAAACGGGCCAACAAGATATTTGGTTAAACTCGAGCAAATTTCTTGGTGTTTATGATTTTTTAGATAATTAACAGCTTTTTCTTCTTTTTCTACAGCCGTGTGGTACAAAACGATATATTATAACCAAAATAAATACACACCACCTCAACACGACAGTACGTGTCACGGCACTTGACCACTTTGATGTGAAAATGAACGATCACTTGCAGAAAGCGCCGTCTATCTGCCTGATTGTTTACGAAATTTGACGTTCTGGCACGTTGCCCTCTTGATAGGATATAGCCGATGGCCCATAGAACCCTTCTATACAAATATCTCATTTTTCGACAAATTAGCCCATTTATTACTTACTCTCATTTGGAGGATGAAGATATGTATCTGAAAAATTATAAACCTGGCCGGTATTTTTTCTTATTCGTCGCCTGAAAGATTTCGTTTTGGTCATAATTTTTTAATAGCTTGGATGAGTTCGTTAGTTAACCCTATCGGACCAGTTTTCCTTAATAAATTCGTATCTCAAAAAGTAACACAGGTGTTACTATGAAAATTGGTGCATATGTTTCACTGGTAAAGGCCTTACTACACACCAAAATTGAACTTTGTATCTGAATACAAAATTGAGTTTTCAAATTTGAAGCATTTAATGAAAATTCGCTACCATAACGCACTTAGTGCGTTACGAAATTTTAATATTTCCTAAATATATAATAATCACCACTCTACGAGTGATTACCAGTTATTTATTTTTACAAGAACCATTACTGTGGCATTTAGAATTGCACTTTATTTTTTTAGAGCCACATTTTTTATCACTATCGTGTGAAGTATCAACTGATAAAGCCTCGCTTATTTCTAAATGACAATATAGAAACTGAGTGAAAAATTAATGATGCTGTGGGTATGCCTTGCTCTTTAATGAAGTTGCTCTTAATAATTATAAATTCATTCCGATATAAAATAGGTCAATGAGACTTTCTTTGACTCGTAATTTATAGAGTCCTGCTCAATTGGTTCTCATAACTACAGCTAAATTCTTTATGTGAGCTGCACGCGTTTTGTCACCCTCTGGCACCCTAATTGCAATATTACTATTGATATCAACTTAAAGGAAGTGCTGAATTAGATAAAGAAGTAATTTTTTGTGCCTGTTCCTCTTGATCAAACTTGGCATACTCTTTCTCAGCGTTAACATTCTCCTTCCCTATACATAGCTCGCTGGTAACAATTGCACCGAAGACCTAATTGTTTTTAAAGCTTTCACCGCAGATAGACTTAACATACCCGTAACATTTTGAGCGGTTGTCAGCGCCAGAGGTTTGATTATTACAAGTCATTAATTGTTCAACAACCGTTCATCAAAACGCGTTGTAACATATCCTCATCACAATATTTGAAGAATCACAACATAAAATTCGCGTTGTGGCAATTTTGAGTTTTTCAAAACGCATTCTATCCATTTTTGCTAATGTTATGATGAGAATTGTGCGTTACGGATGAAGCTGAGAGGCTACTACGCTTTGTGGTCTTTTTTCCTTGATGACGATTTTTGGTCTTTGAGCCTAACATGTATACCGTCATCTAAAAAAACTCTTTGTCGTCGTTCATTATATATATATATATATATATATATATATATATATATATATATATATATATATATATATATATATATATATATATATATATATGTATATATGTATATATATATATATATATATATATATATATATATATATATATATATATATATATATATATATATATATATATATATTACGATTTGTAAATTGTGTATGCAGGCTGGGCTACCTAGGAAATTATCTGGTGTTCGTACCAGAATTCTCCGCTACCACTACCAATACCAGAAGTTCATTGTCTTCATTATCAACTGCAGGTTTACTCACAGCTTGTTTCGAAATCTTTATATATTTTTTCAAATGTTCACTTATCCGTTTGTTCCCTATTAGGATATTGATGATAAAGAAAACAATTTTTATTACCTATTGT
Organism: Tillus elongatus; assembly: GCA_964006375.1. Lineage (NCBI taxonomy): Eukaryota > Metazoa > Arthropoda > Insecta > Coleoptera > Cleridae > Tillus > Tillus elongatus. The sequence goes on along the minus strand of OZ023263.1, from coordinate 148,635,176 downwards.
GAGAATCACGTCCACCGTTTCTTGGACAGAAAATATTGATTTATTCAAATTGAGCGATCTCAGAACAACAAAAAGTTCTGTTTTTGTTGTTCTTTGTTTCTTTAACGTCGCTCTGTTTGCGTGACTATGGCCAATCACCGACGCCAGGGAGCAGTTTCACCTCACTATCAAGGAAATATTGCCGCACACCTGCCTTTCTGTAACGCAGCGCCAGGGGGTAGCGGATGAATGGGGGATGATTTGGTGAAAATTGACATTTTTTCGTTAAAACTCGAGTAATATTTCGTTTCTGGGTTTGCTTATTAGAAAACTTTCAATGTCATCAAACATCTGGTATTCTGGGCAAAAATTTAAATTAGTGGTTAAATGTATGGGGGGAATATGGGAGACAGAAATTTAGATATTCTTTTGCTAAAACGGCGAAAAAGTCTTAGAACATATATGAAACTTTATTCTGGAACTAAAATGTTGTGTCTGTCACTCGGTCGGTCTGTTGGTCGTTCGGTCTCTCGGCCTGTACGTCTGTCTGTTAGTAAGTGCAATAACTTTCGAACGATTTGGGATATCTTCTTCAAGTTTGGTATCCACTTAACACCTGAGAAAGGAAGGCTTCCGATTGTTTTTGTGTAAAATACCTTAATGGGGTAGTGGATAAACGAGGGGTGATTTGGTCAAAATTGTCATTTTTTGTTAAAACTCGAGTAATGTAACGTTTCAGAAGTTTATGGGTACAGGAATAAGAATATTTTCTTTGCGGTCAAGTCATGGACACTAAATTCATTTCATGAGAATGCCTTATGACGTGTAGGTAATAACAGCTATGTGAAAGTTATGATTCAATTTTCAGCACTATTTTTGGCAGTTTTCCCATAATTACGTTTAAGTTCATTTACGTCTAAACACTGCAATCGCCTTTTGTGCGTTGGTAAGTAGGTCATGACTATGGCAAGAAAATGAACGGTGTTGGCTATAATGAAGTTGAGTGACAGTATTGCTAGCTTGTTTAGTTATATGTGCGGTATCTGATACTTATTGACAGTGATCATCCTACGGTTTAACAAAATAAAAGATACTGAAGACATCTTAATATGCTTCCCATTCAAATATACGTTGTATCAATGGTACAAGCAAAATAAGTGCTGCAAATTGAATCATAAATTCCACATAGCTGTGATAATCTACCCTCCGCAGAAAGAGATTCTCATGAAATTGATTTAGCGTCCATGACTAGACCACATAAAAAATATTCGTATTCCTGTACCAATAAACTTCTAAAACGTTATACGACTCGAGTTTTAACAAAACAAAACAAAAAATTCACCAAATGATCCCTTACTTATCCCCTACCCTCTGTAGCGATCTTACCCAAAAACAATTCGGAGCGTTCCTTTGTCGGGTGCTAACTGGGTGCGAAATTTTAAGATTGGATCTCAATTTGTTCGAAAGTTATTGCGCCCACTAGCAGACAGACATAAAGGCCGACTGACCGACCGACCGACAGACCGACAGACAGAAATTATTTCGTTACAGAATCACGTTCGAATACTTTTTACGTGGATTTATAAAAAAAATCGAAAATTCTGTCACCTATATTCCACCCCACACATTTAGATCCTGATTTAGTTTCAGCACAAAGTATAAGATGTTTCATGAAATTGAAAGTTTTATAATAAACAAACACTAAAATGTCATATTACTTGAGTTTTAACAAAAAAAAATTAATTTTCACCGAATCATCCCCCATTCATCCCCTACACCCTGGTGCGATTTTACACAAAACAATCCGAATCGTTCGTTTGTCGGCTGCTCACTCTATACCAAATTTTATACCAAATTTGAAGACGATATCTCAATTCGTTCTAAATTTATCGTGGCTGGAAACAGACAGATACAGACCGACAGCACACAGCAATTTCGTTCACAAATCATATTTGCTATGCGTTTTGATACTTTTTACGACGTATAAGCGAAAAAAAAAAGTTATATTTTTTTCGCCGATGTCATCTCGATACCACCCGTATTGACGATGTGGAAGTAATACAGCAGAATGGAACAGCCTTTGACTAAATGTACTCTGATACCCAAAATAATAATCGTGAATTTGGGAAACACTCGTGCGGTGGCAGCAACGTAGTGGAAATTATACCTGATTTAAAGTTAATAAAGTTACTGCCGTCCTGGTTTTTGTCCAGTAAAAGCTCACGTCCTTAAATTTTCAGTAACTTTAATCTGAAAATAAATTACTTAATGTTTCTTCTACGACATTTATACCTCACCTTACTAATTTTCTTTTTGCGAATGTTCATTAAGAAAAATTGCTAATAGAGGGGTCACGATGAAAAGCTTGTGAAAAAAGTTCTATATATATATATATATATATATATATATATATATATATATATATATATATATATATATATATATATATGTATGTATGTATGTATGTATGTATGTATGTATACGAGTAAGTACTCAAAGAATATTTAACGGATTGTAACGAAAGTTGGCACATATCTTCATTGAATTAAGACCGCGGACGAGTTCGCCTATCAGCTATAACGGACATTTTTTCCCAAAAGTAGTTTTGAAAACGCTATATTTTTGTAAGTGTCGGGGTAACTTGAATGAGACTTTACATGTTGCTATAAATGGTGCGAATAAACCTATGTTGTGAATTTTAAGTAATTTGGTACACAATATTTAGAGTTTTTCCAAATTAAAAATAAAATGCCAAAGACATGCGTTGAAACAACTTAGTGGTTAAAGTACAATGCCTGACATACAGAGTAGTTAACTGTCACGCGTAAATTGATTCGTACAATAGGTATAAACCATACATCAACGGTCACCAAAGTAAATAAATATCAGGCATAAGACATACTAACCGAACCAACAATCGTGAAATCTCGACCGCAATTATGGAAAATGACAGACAACATGTAATTACAAATTTGCCAAGTGATTGTTACTTAACTGGAGGATTCAATCAATTATTAAAATACACTATATTTGTAGCTTTATGAACGGCCCCAAATCAAGTTTTAGCGCACCATAGATATATTTTGCTGTGGTTTTAGACTGAAAGTCTCGCATAAAATAATAGAAATGTAAACAAAATCAAATCAAGTCCATAACATGATTCTAAAATAGTTTCTTTTATCTTTAAACTTTAAATTTAAGACGTCATATATGACCGAAACAATCCTTGAATGTGTTTGAATGGCAATTCTACTAATACTGTAATTAATTGTTTCGTATACTTTTCATATGCTACACCGGGCATGAAGTCTATGTCAATTATCATGTAAACAAAACGTTAGTTGACATATTAGCAGGTACCTCAGTGGAAGCGTGCTGGTCTTCTACGCAGAAGGTTGCATGATCAAATTCAGCTCGATGAATGTATGTTCTTTTATGTTTTATTTTGACATTTGGACAAACAATAGTGCACAGATTTCATACGTTTTGAACAAAATATCAATTTTTGTTTAAACCGCCTGAATAGGCTTTTCGCCTTTAAGTCTGATATATATATATATATATATATATATATATATATATATATATATATATATATAAATTGAAACTTACTCCCTATTAGTAAGCTAAATTTTGCAATAAATTTTAAGACCATGGCATTTTTGCGAAGGAAATTAAGAGAATTTTCAATTGAGGTATCACAACCCCTATTTCCTATTTAAAAATTTGGGGATTGAAACGGTCACCTGAAACGGGTTGAATATTGGCGTTAAGTTTTTACGTTTCAGGATGTCATTTTTTAACCTAGAATTGATGTTTTTGGCGATCTTTTATAAATATGTACACTAATTGAGATACCTGCTGAATTTATTCCATTTGGCTGTTCCACACTGTATATAAATCTATAGCAACTGAAACTGACCCTGCATGTTGGATCTAGAAGTCCTTGTTTGCGCTAATTTAAATTTAAAAAATTGATTATTTGAAAGTCGCAATCTCCTCATAAGCGATTGTTTTTACTAAAATTGACGAATATAATAAACCATGAAAACCCTCGGGGGTGTTTTTGCAGATAATGTAGTATTTTATGAAGAAAACAATTTATTTCACACCTCAGATAAAATCAAGACCCAAATGTTTTCACTTATTATTTCACAAACAAAGAGACACCACAAACGGCTAATTCCAAAGGGGCATTTATTAGAACAATGTTAGAAAACTATTAACAGTAGAATCTAAAACTTATTGTCTAAAGTTTCGTTTGAGGAAGGGTACGCAACAAAGCACACGCTAAGCTTAATAGGTGCAAATTCCTGGTAAATCTATAAAACTTTCAACACATCTAATCTGCATTCCACTTCAAGACCCAACTATTTGCTTAAACTTTGCAATTCCAAATTAATGATAATAAACCAGCAGGATCTGTGAAAATGGTTGAACTAAGAATATTAAGAATGCATGTATGTGTATCATTAGGAGGACTAGGTCGCCATTCTGAATAAACAGAGAGGCTATAAATGTTTTACAAACAAATTATATAGAGAGGAAGAGCCAAATGGAATAGATAGATATATAGACAACTTTTATTCAAATCGACCCAGGAGGTATATACACACACACACGCGTGCGCGCACACACACAAATATATATATATATATATATATATATATATATATATATATATATATATATATATATATATATATATATATATATATATATATATATATATGTGTGTGTGTGTGTGTGTGTGTGTGTGTGTTAAATTTTACCGCGTAATCTTAAGTTGTAGGACTGCAGTGTTGTGTGTCACAGCAATTTGACATAACCACAGTGTGTTGTGCGCATGTCCCCCTCTCGAAAAAAGGGTACCTGCTGTAATCAAGACCTGGACAGATTATAGTTGTTCATCAGCTTTAAAGAGCTCCAGCACCAAGTGCATTAATTCGTACACGACCACGCATATCAATGTATATCAACAGTATATAGTTCATATTGCTTTAAATATATAAATAAGTAAAGTGTTTCCAAGTGACTTTATTTCATAACACGTTACAGTCAATTTTAATACGCAACAGCAGTAACTACAATCCAGGAACCAGACACACATAAACATTTGGTCAATTCGATCCGTATTATTTAACACAATTGTAGTTATCAGTAATAGTGACAATCACAAGCAGAAGGCGAAGTCAGTTCATCAGAAAATTCGATTGGAAAGCCGATAGCAGCACTCAGAATATCTAGCACGTGGGTATCACATTCTCCTTAAAAACACGTTTTTTATTTGGTTATCCATGTTCTTTTATTGCAAGAATTTATTTGTACTGGATGGTGTAATCGTTTTTGACTAACAATTTTTTTATCATTCATTTTATTTAAATTTTTCTCATTTAAATCGTAATAAATTCAAAAGAACATGTCTGAAACACAAGATTTACGCAATCTAAATAAGAAAAGGGGAACTCTAAGGGCCGCTCTAACAGGTTTCATAAAATTTGTAGACAATTATACAACTCAGGAATTTTAAAGGGACGGTTATCTCAGTGCAAAAAATTGCTAGATCCATTCCTAGAAGTGCAATACCAAATAGATATTTTAAATGATAATTAAGAGAAAATCAAATATTGTAAACGCGGCTATTGAATCTTTTGAAAATGCGTACCACGAGGTTTGTGCACGTGTACAAAGATTGCTTTTAAATTCAAATCTAACTACCACTAACAGTGTTAACTATTCGGGTGACTGTGGTTTTCCACAGCGTTCAAGTTCAATTAATTCAAGCGCGGCCGCAACACCTTTTTTACCCAAAGTCAGATTGCCAGCTATCTCATTAAAACCGTTTTCTGGCATTATACAGAATTAGTTCAGTTTTATGGACAATTTTAATGCATTAATCGAGTCGAATCAACAATTACACAAGGTACAAAAATTTCTTTATTTAAAATCGTGCCTTAGCGGTTCCGCGATGCAAGTCATATCAAATCTTGAAGCTGCGGATGCAAATTGTAAAATCGCTTGGAATTTACTCGCCGAACAGTTCGAAAACAAAGACGGCATTGTACACAATCATGTAAGCGCCCTATTTAATTTGACGTTAGTTATAAAATAATCTCACGTGGGTTTGAAAAATTTAGCCAACGACACGAAAATGCACCTCAGAGCTTTTCAAACGTTGGGCGAACCCACGGATCATGGGAATACCTTAATTGCTTACTTATTGTAATTGGACAACACGACTCGACGAGAATGGGAAAACTCCACAATTTCTAATAATACACGTAAACTTGAAAATTTGCTTAATTTAATCGTACGTAGGTCCCAATTTTTAGAAAAACTACAGTTGAACAATAAGTCGGCAAAAAATTATTTTCCATATCAAAAACCGAATCGAAAGTCACCTCGCATGTTACAGCCAATGAATCAAATTGCGCTATATGTAAAAATAATCACCTATTATACCAGTGTGTAGAATTTAAAAAATTAACACCCCAATCACGGCTCGACGAAGTGAAAAGGTTGCGTTTGTGTTTTAATTGCTAGCGCCGTGGACAACATAACTCAGAAAATTGTACATACGGGTGCTGCAAAAAATGTGGGAACAAACATAATACGTTACTGCATCAGTCATTCACACAATTATCTGTTAAAGGTAATAACGATAGTCAGTGACACAGCAATGTTCAAGAACCTAAAATTGTTAGAACTTCTGAATATTCTAATACAGACCTTTACAACGATTTCCCGCCTAGCACCTGCACTAATTATTGCTATATTCGAATATCGCATGTATTGATATCTACAGCCATCATCTATGTGCTTGACCATAATGGAAAACAGCAACTTTGTCGCTGCCTTCTTGATTCAGCCTCCGAATCTTCATTTATAACATCTCTATTTATCAAGAAATTAAATTTAAAAACAATTAACATTAATACGTCCGTCATTGGCATTACTAAAACCAGAATGAATGTACCGGAAGCAGCAAATATAATAATTAAGTCAAGAATGTCGAATCATACGACTCAATTGAATTGCCTTATTGCTGCAGGGATTACTGATAGGGTACCCTCGACGCATATGGACAAATGACAGGTAAATTTACCTGCTGATCCGAATTTTTGTTTACCTGCAGACATTGATTTGCTTATCGACGCGGAACTGTTCTATTATCTAATATTAATTGTTAGAATAGATTGTCAACCCATTATTCGACTTACACGTTTTGGATGGGTTATCTCAGGTCCGGAGCCATATGAAAATTCAAAACTTTTCATACATTCGTCATGCTTTCTTTCGTCGATTCCAATGCAGTTACCAGAGATAAGCCGTTTCTGGAAACTTGGGGAAGTCTGGCATAAAACAGATTTACCAGATCTCACTCGTCTAAACCCGTGCGAAATTCATTTTAGCAATAACTATTTATTCGCTGACGGTAGATTTATAGTTGCTTTACCGCTGAAACAAAACCCTATTTACCTTGGGCACTCTCGCACTGTATATCTAAAACTATTTAATTGGCTTGAAAAAAAAATCAGCTCAATCAAAGCCTCATGCTAAGCGAGTAAAATTTGTACGGGAATATATTGAATTGCATCATATGAGCCTCATTGGCATGTCAAGTGACAAGACAGCCACTGTATATTACTTGCCGCATTATTCAGTCTTAAAAAAAAAAGATAGTGAAACACGTATTCGCGTCGTCTTTGATGGTGGCGGCCTCTTTAACAGGGGATTAGCTTTAAACAATGTTTTGATGATTGGTCCGAATATACAGTCAGACATATTCGTAATCTATACACGTTTTATACTAAACACGTTTGCCATTTCGGCCGGTATCGAAAAAATGTATCTGCATATTGGAGTCCAGACAATAGTAAGCATTTTACAGAAAATATGTAGACATGAAACTCCAAGTTAAAGATTAAATGGCTACCTTTGCATTTTTTTTCTTTACAACAAAAACTGCATATTGGAGCTGGTTGGTGATCTGACAACCAAGGGTTTTTTTTGGCAGATTTAAATCGATTTTCTTCTAGACGCGGACTTCCGAGTAATTTTTTGTTCAGGCGATGTTACAAACCTCGTAGGCGCATCACGCGAACAAAAATTAATTTTGGAAGAAATTAAAAAACATTAGAAGCGACACAAAAATTTGCGGCAATCACAATATAAGGGGCAATGAATTCACATTCGTGGAGTTATACACCATCTTAGTACAGGTGAGGGCTTGCATGAATTCTCGTCCTCTTACCCAAGTGTCACATGTTCCCAATGACCTAACACCCCTAATTCCTCGCCACTTCCTCATAGGTGGCTCACTGAAAGCACCCCCTCAGAGACTGGTTGCGGATTTAAATCCAAATAGGCTACTTCGTTTCACCCAAGTGCAGCAAACGATCCAGCAGTTTTGGAAACGATGGTGCTACGAGTACACCAGCAGTCTTCAGCAGTGAGCTAAGTGGCAAACCGGTTCTGACTGTGACATTAGTGTTAATACGCGACAACAATAATTAACTCAATTTGAGTGGACACTTAGCCGTGTTATCGAACCTCACCCAGGTGGAGATGGTGTGTATAGGGTCGCCACGCTTGAAAGAAACATGGAAACAATAATTCGGCGTGCGGTGAATCGTCTTGCAATATTGCCATGCAATGACACAAACATTTTATAGACATTTTTTTTTTATTAGCTTATTTTTATAACATGTATGTATTTCTATGTGCAGTTTTTAAGTTTTTTTATATTAGGTTACTTTTTTGAAGTTATTACTTCAAGGCGGCCAGTATGTTAAGTTTTACCGCGCAATTTTAAGTTGTAGGACTGCAGTGTTGCATGTCACAGCAATTTGACATAACTACAGTGTATTGTGCGCATGTCCCACCTCTCTAAAAAAAGGTACCTGCAACAATCAAGACCTGGACAGATTCTATTCGTTCATCAGCTTCAAAGAGCTTCAGCACCGAGGGCATTAATTCGTACACCACCACGTGTTTTGGTATTACACGTGCCGCCTATATCAATGTATATCAATAGTATATATATATATATATATATATATATATATATATATATATATATATATATATATATATATATATATATATATATATATATATATATATAGTATGACCCGCTTGTTTACGAGCCACCCTGTAAAATATTTATTTATACTGCCATTTTAACCGGATTTTCTTTAAAGTATAGATCTCGATGAGCTGTATTTTTGGAGTGATAAGCGCCATATTTAAACAAAATCCCAGGCATTCTTATCGGTTTTCAAGGGTACAATTTTAAGAATCCTTATGAAGGATTTTTCTATAAGAAATATGTTCACTCCGCTGAATTCGCCATCCCCTAAAACGGTGCTGTACTAAATTACGTCGAAAAAGTTCGAGTAGAAACGATTTTCACCTACCAAATTTTAAATAAATCGGCCAATTATTTTTTGAGATATCAGTGTGATGTATATAACTAATATTATCATTTTTAAACAAATCAATACCTAATAACAGAGAACTTTATTCTTTATGTGTTAATAATTAAGGTTCTAGATTCTGACTAAGCTAAAACTTAATTAATTATTGTACATCAAAAGAGAATGAAGCATAATAGTTTATGCAAGGTTGCTAGAACTGTCTGCGACAGTAACAACCCTGTCGTGAGAACGCCAATTGGTACAATTTTTATATAACGGAATATTACAGTTGGTCTTAAGCTCTCCCATCCTTAAAATGAAGCTCCTCCTGGAAGATGAGTTGTTGACCTGCCGGGTACAGGTTGGATTCCTAGTTCATCAGCTGATACCTGTTTTATTTTTGTGAACCTGAAACCACTTCACTAAAAAAATAGATAATCCAAATTAAAAACACAATGTAAGGCACTATTGTCTATAAACTAAGGGTGTAATAATTTGGGTTCAACTCTCCTGAAATTGGTATGATGGTATGTGCCGCAATATTCTTTAGATTGGGAGTCTTCAAGTCGATCTTGAGTATTGGTATATTTTCTTCTTTTAATTTTAGTGACAACTCGTTAAACAGTACGGTTTTCCAAATGTTTTTTCCAGGAACGCTAATTCTGATTGTCTGAAGAATATCTTGCAACTATTTTCCTTCAACAAGTAGATCCCCTTAAGTTTCCTAGTTACTGTTTCTTTTCGCCAATTAATTTATAGGGTTTCTTCTGTGGGAAATACTGCTAAATATTCGTGGAATTTGTGGCTTTTTATGTCAAGTTTGATGAATTGACATTAAGAAGACTTTCCTGTGGTGACCACTTGTTTTTCGCATAAGGCCCTGTGGTTAGGTTGTATTTTGTTCGAGCAGTGAAACATTTTACCTTCGGTACATATGTCGCTGTCAATTTTATTATTGGCGTTTTAAATTGATTTTAGTAGATATTTGACATCAGTAATTATTGTTGTGAATTCTGATTCGTATTTTGTTGGAATTGGAAGTAAATAGTGAAGTTCGAATATTTTCTCATAGTCAATAGGTACAGAAAGAAAATAGTGTATTATATCACCTTCTTTTACAAGTAATTTTCATAATAGCCTTAAAATTTAATATGTTTCCGTATTTTAATTCATAAGGAAATTTTTTTCTATCAAATGAGGATCTCTTTTGTAATTACAAAAATTAATCATCAGGTTTCATTACGCTAGAAAGAATAGTATTAAGTTTACAAAAAGTCAGAGAATTTTTAATATCTTGTAGTAAATTAAATATAATGTTATACAGCATGATTAATTTATTAAACAAGTCTTTATCAAAAAGAACATTTTGATGTGTAGCCACACCTACAGTTTTAGTCATTTTTATTTAACTGAAGTATTCTTGATTTTAATAAATTTTCTTTATGCTTAATATTTCCAACTGTGTTATCGAATTTTTATGTAATCATATAACCATGCTGTACTGCATCTTGAAATGTTGCAAATTCAGCTGACTTTCATGCAAATTGTACTAGGATAGTATCATTTCTCCGGCCACTTGGGGCATCTAAATAGTCTCTTAAATATCTAGTTACATATTACACTTATTTCACCAACAAGATTTGTCTCATTTCTAACGTCATTATAAGGCATGAAAATATTTGTTACGTTAATCCACTGAACTATTTTATCTAATATTACCAAAATGGGTAAAAATATTTTTTACCTTATTGTTAATATTCCTAGGGCTATATTGAACTATTTTTCATAATTTTCTAATTCTAAATTATGAACAGTAATATTTACGCTAATTCTAATATTACTATACTGGGCGTTTAAATTATTATACTCATCATAGAAAGGTTATTAAAAATGTAAATTAATTTGGAATATGCCGGCTTTATGGCTGGATTGTTTTTCAACTTACAATCATTTTACTAATTTCCAACTTCTTCAAATATATTTTTAAAATGACACTGAACATTTTATATAATAAATATTCAAACTAAGAATAGTATTTGACCCTAAGTATTATATAATTATTGAAAGTATAATCCCATCTTTTTATATTCGTTTTGGTTATCAAAAGTCTTATATGCTTAATTAGGGTAAAATGAAATCATTCAATCAGTCCATTTGGTTCTGAATGCTGTAAACTAATAAAATGTAATTTTAGTTTATGAAGCTCGAGTAATTCTCTGAAGAAAGAGCTCTTAAATTCACCTGCACCATCCAGTAAAATTTGTTCTGGCATACAATGGTGTGTTCACTTTTTCTGTAGCTTGTGCGTAGTTAGAAAATGAATCAACTATAGTTACAAACTTTACAATTTCACGTGATGTGCAACCAATATGTAATATTTGAAAAGGTTTGATTGCAGTAGGTGTGACATTAAATTTTTTATTTAGCAGTCGTCGGTCATGTTTTGTCATTTGACAAATTTCACATTCGTTAATATGGATTTGTATACACTTTATTTGTTTAGGCCAATAGTATTTATTTTTAATTCTATTTTTAGTTTCGTCAATGCTTCTGTGGTTTGCTTTGTTTTCGTGGTAAATTTGAATCAATTTCATCGTCAGTGACTATATCGATCAATTTTTGTTTACACTTGTTCAAATTAATTTCTGCGTTTTCTAAATATTTCTGAAGAACAGCACTAAATTTTTCATACAATGGATCTTCAAAATATTTTACTTTTGGCACTATGAAATCTTTTAAAAATTTAATAATTTCTTTCTTAGCATTATTATTTGAAAAAATGTAACAATATTCTTTGATTATCTTTAAATAATTTTACAATTACAGGTACTGGGGGTGGAAGGTTTACTTCTGACACGATTATTTGTTTTTTTACCAAAATTAACTGGACACTCAACTACTGTTTCTCCAATTACGAGGTTTTCGTGATTTGAGTGAATAGTTACGTCATTGTTGAGACAATTATCTATATCTTCGGCTTCTACGATAAAAGATTGCGTTTCTTGATTATCATTGTTTTCAGCTTGTATTTCTTCACTAAAAATTTCCTTTGTTGTATTACATTTTTCTACATGGTTTATTGCACTTAAATGTTTTAAAAGGGCACAAAAATTTTGTGCAATATTATCATCTAAGACTTTTAAATTAATTCGCGGTAAAGCGTAGACAGTTTTATTTAATGTTCCTTTTTTGTAAATAACTTCGATTTCGTACTTTTCAAATTTAAAGCTCTATCTAAGCAATGTAGAATTTGGCTTTTTTAATGAGGTAAACCATTGAGGTGGCTTATCGTCAGTTGCTATTTGAAATATTCTACCATAAAGTTATGGGCGAAAATGTTTTATAGCCCACACAATTGCCAATAACCCTTTCTTAGTTATTTAACAGTTTATATCTGAAATAATTATATTTCTTGACGCGTCAGGGCAAGGTAAATAGACACCAATTTTTCCTTGGGACGACACAGCACCAATAGCAAAATTGCTGGCGTCTGTAGTCAGTATAAAAGGCTTTGTGAAATCGGGGTATTGCTGAATCGGTTCGTTAATTAATAATTCTTTTCATGCGTTAAAACAACTTAAATAATCAGAATCTTTTAGATGTGTAATCGCGTCTTTTTTTAACATCTAATGAGGGGTTTATTTTTATTGAAACCTTTGTCACCGTATTTCTTTATCAGTTTACTTATTTTGCGTTTTTCTTCCGCGTTTGTATATATTTTTGACACTGCAGATTTGAACTTTTCTACATTTAATGTGTTAAAATTAAAACTATCTGTATGGTCCTATTCATCGAACATTTCTACAGTTAAAGGTGTGTTACAATTGAAATCATCTGTTCGGTCGAATTCATTGAACATTTCTACCGTTAAAGCTTTATTGAAATTTAAAAGACACTGTATTTTCCGACGGCTTGAGAATAGCACAACTAGCCTTATAGTTATGAGCATTAACAATACTCGGTTCTATTTCCAAGTTTTTTATTTTTGCATGTGGAATAACAACTTTGTCCTTTTGCCTATTTTCTATATTATCTTGTTTGTCTCTCGGTTGTGCTAATATGCAATTGGTACAACTAAAACTATTTCCAATTTCATGACATTTAATATTAATTCGGCAGTTTGGAAATATTATTTGATTTGTATTAAAATCCAGTGCTGCTTTCAACAATTTTAAATTATCTAAACCTAAGAAATAATCAAAATTGTCATGGAAATTAAATATATAAAGTTTTAATTCATTTTCTTCTGATTTAAACATTTTGGGACAGGGCACTAACGTGCTATAATGTTCAACAGATATTAAATGTGCCGTGGATACCTTAAAAGGTTCTTTTTATATTGACTTGGAACGAAATTTATTTGCAAATTTAACAAATGGCTTAGTGCTTCCACTGTCTAAGAGTACTTTCAAAGAATTTTTTTGGAAAAATGACATTGGTATCTTACTTGGGTTATCGGTTAGGTACATTATTTCAAACTGTGGTTCTTCTGGGGCACTGTTGTCTAAAAAAGGCTCGCTCTTTAAGAAATTCTATTAAAATGCTTGAGGTTTCAGGTTCTTTAATATTATAAAGTTCTTGAACCGTATATTTTGGCTGATTATGCATAGGATTTGTATTTTGGTAACTATTTCTAGTAGAAACACTCATCAGTGTAGGTTTATAACAATTCGTATTTTCACTTCCTTTAGCAAAATTTGAATTTCGATTTGCAAATTGATTTCTTCTAGAAAAGTTGGACATGTTATTAAAATGTTACATTTGATTCAAAGGAACTTGAAAGTTATGAGGATAATTTGTTAATTGAGTTGGCCAATTTTGCATTCTTGGTTTGTAATTAGTATGTTGATTATTTTGATATTTAAATTTTGAACGTATATTGTTTTTCGGCCTTGTCAATTTCTATTTGAAAATCTTTGGTTAACATATTTACGACCGTATATATATATATATATATATATATATATATATATATATATATATATATATATATATATATATATATATATATATATATATATATATCAACGGGATTTTTATTCCTCAAAAGAGATCCAATCGGTTCTCTTAAACAACGTAATAACATGCGAGGTGCAAATTTACGGAAAAAACCTACTAAGATATTTGCCTCGATTTCAGTACAATGTGTAGCTAAATATGCAGTTTGTAAATTAAGTAAATGCAGTAAATGGTGCCGCCACCTAGTTGCGGAACCAAGTAGTATGTTGACACGCCAGCTCCAAATAACACAAAGTTTAAAAAACAGAGACTGTATACAACCAACTAACAATTTTAGTAAATTGTAAGCCCTGTCCCATTTTCACCACTCACTTAGTGTTGGAAGGCTGGCTACCATAGCCATATTACTTTATAGATGTATTTTCGCAGCAATTAGTATGCCGTACTGACGAGCTCTAATAAGAGCTGAACCAGTCTACGGTTCTAATTGTTGTGAGAATGCATCTAGCCTTACATACTTTGTCCGTATATTAGGGTAGAAATGGGCCTGGGCTGACAATTAACTAAAATTGTTAGTTGGTTGTATACAGTCTCTAGTTTTTAACACTTTGTGTTATTTGGAGCTGACGTGACAACATACTACTTGGTTCCGTAACTAGGTGGCGGCACGTTCACCACTCACTTAATATTTAAGTGTGTGTGTGTGTGTGTGTGTCCACCCGATAACCTAAAAAGTTATTAACCGATTTTGATGAAACACGGCAAGAATCTTGCTCTTATTAATGGCTTGGATAATTTCGTTATCCAGGCCTATCGGACCAGTTTTTCTAAACAATTTAATTTTTTGAAAAAATAACAAATTTATTTGAATGAAATTTGGCTGGTATGTTGTCTTCGTAACTACCTTACTACATACCAAAACTCAACTTTCCAGGTTTATAGAGAATTGAGTGATAAAAAGTTAAAGCATTTAATGAAAGTTCACTACCATAACGCACATGCTGCGTCCAGAAATATTTTAGCTGTATAATAGTTACGTTCATCTGAAAAATAACAAAATTACCATATCTTCACATTTAGATTAGGAATATTTAATTATAGTTAGTTATGTTACTTTTATAATTTTCACTTAAGTCGCTTCGTAGCACGTTGTTTTTATAATTTTATAAGCTATATTTAAAAGCTGCTTGTTAAATAACAGCAAAAGATACCAACAAATCGTCCTTGCAACAACATCAAAAACACCATATCGTGACTCATATTTGTTTGACAGCTTATTAGTCTGACGGCCTGCTACATTAAGACGCCATTGACAAAGCCCGTGAGCGCAAATTACTTGTTGCCATGGAAACTATCCATGATTGAAAATTCGAACTACATAAACGCCTGGCTCATTTAGCATAATATCTTGTCTTGTTCGACTGTTATCTTTGACCTCATCTGAAGAAAAGTATAAACGTTTCCAAAGTTTCTTAAACGAAGAGGTGGCAGAAGAGACCTGATTTTCAAAACAAAATGAAACTCTTTTTTGAAATGCTCGGCGACGTTTCAGGTTCGCTTTATAAATATATTTGTTTAGGAAGATATTATGTTAAACAACACAACATGTGAGATTCACGTTTTATTTGCTTATTTAGTGGCCTTTGACATTTTCTTATTGCAAAAACATATGAATTTTCACCTGGGATTATAATATGAAATATGTATGGATTATCTTTCTAAAAAAATAGCTTTTGCTGAGAAAGATTAATCACCAACTTTTACCTACGCACAATATAAAAATAAACATTGTTTTTGTCACTGTAAAAATTCGCTATTTTCGTCGTGGCGAATGATGTGTTTCTGCTGGCCAATTAAACAGTACTTAAATTTTAAGGGAACATAGGAATATATCGCGATTATATCTAGGAGCTGCGCCTTTTCCATCGACCTATGTAGCATCACTGAGCACAATAAGTTGAATGCGATTTCTGAACCAGAGGTCCTGGAAGAAGTGTGTTACCGACGCGCCTTATGTGTCGGGTTGGGTGTGTTGAAATTGTAACCACAGAAGTATAGGTAGCAGATGTCACCTGCACACTCAGCCGGCAACTTCATGCTACTGTTTCTAATTAGTTAAACGCACGCTCGCGTTTTCCTGCTACTGATCCTGTCGTTGATGCTGAGACCCGGGTTCTGCTACCCTTAGTAGTTGCTAGTAACTGTTTAAGTCTTTCTTCATTGCATAGTTTTCCATCTTTATCCACCTATTCGGTCAGTAGCGTAGGTAAGTCTGCTTTTATCGTTTGTTTCAATTTACATTCCACTCAGTATCAGATCTTTCTCTTGTGTTTTGTGTTTGTCAGTACTAAAATGTGAAGAGATTTAATTAAAGTTTTGTTTACTTAATTTATGAAAGCTTTGTTTTAGTGGTCCCATTAGGAAATGAGATTTTTCTCTACTCTACTACACAATCTACTATGTATTATTCAAGACGTATAATCTAAGACCTTTTCTTATCTTATAAGTACAATTTGGAAAAATCAATTCATCACAATACAGCTTTTAGACCTGACGATCAATTTCCTAATAAAGTTTTCGTGATCAAAGGGATAAATAAACTTTTATTAGTTTATTCATTCCTCTGATTACGCTTACTTTCTTAGCGAAACAATCGTCACATCTGAAAGCTGTATTGTAATGAATTGTGTTTTCCAAATTGTACTAGTCAGTACTCATCAGATCTTAATTTTCACTCGTTTTCTTATCTTACAATCATTATCATTGCATTATAAACGTAATATCGCGTTTTACTGGCCGCCATGAGTCTCCCTCTCTCTCTCTCTCTATCTGAAGCATCCTACCCTTTTTCAGATTATGTGTCCCCAAATTTTGTTGCTGGATATATATTCTATCTCAAAATATATGGAGAAAATGCTGTCTCATTCCTTTCTATGTCTTACAGTATGCATTTTCTTTTATCACTGTTTTTATATTCTATCTGTGTATATTTCCTTTGTAATTTTTCTCTATAACCGCAATCTAAAATCTTCAAGGAGGACCTATTGAGAAGTTCTTAGTCTCCTATAGAGCTAAACAAGATTTTTTAAATTCAAAAAATATGATTAGTCAACGTAATCTCTTGACAAGAAAATTCATCTTGCCTAAAAAACCAGGCCTCCAGAACTAAAGTTACCCATATATTGGTTTTTTGTTTTTAGTTACGGAAAAAGATGATAGTCGAGAGAGGCCAGATCAGGTGAATAAGGGGGGTGTTCAAGTAATTTGAAACCTAGATCACAAATTGTTACCATAGCAACAAGTGATTTGTGTGCAAAAGCATCATAATACAAAGACGGAATACTTTTGGATAGTTTTTTCTCTCGAAAATTCAATTTTTTGGCTTTCAACAATCAGAGTGTCTCTATCTCATCGATTGCTGCCCTGTTTCTTCATAGTAACAACACAAGTCAGTATCTTTTATATAAACGCCACTCAGATTGAGCGTGAGGCTTCTGCCCTTGTTCGTTTCTGACTAGCATTTAGACTTTTGTACCGCTCGCGTTGCTCATAAAACAATCGAAAGGAATCATTACTACCTCTGTTCCTCTTTAGTAGACTACTCACGTCTTTATCAGCTTTATGTTTGAATAGACACATGGTTGAATAAGAGATTTAAATTTGGTAGGAAAATAGCTCAGAGGGTATGAAACAAACCTTTAAAATATACAAAAATAGTAGTATTGTAGGGGGATCTAAATAAATCCACTGCACCAGTTATACACCTGTTAATAATATTAAAAATACCATTGACCAAATCACTTCTCTCTCTTTCTCTCTCTTTCTCTCTCTTTCTCTCTCTTTCTCTCTCTCTCTCTCTCTCCCTTTAGTTAACACATGCCGGCTGAATTTCTTTTGTCCAAACCACCCAAGACGAAACGAAGATTGTTGAAGCGAAAACGCGAACTGACGGCACATCCTGCCTCCATCTATCATAATGGCGCATTTCAAAACGAACACTCTAAAGTAGCATTTACCAGAATATGGAACTTAAAAATAGTTATAACTTATCCTTGCTGGAAAATACTGTAATGCCGGGATTTTATAGTTAATTTTACTAAAAGCTACCAAGCGGGACTATGACTCAACATGGTATAGTTACTTTGCAGTAACGGCTACGTCGTAACCTTTGAAATGGGTGTTTATAGTTTTCTTTGCCACTATATGGTTTCAAAAACAGAAGACACTTTTCAAATTCTATGCTTTACCTGTCATTTCATCTAACAAAGATTTGGGTAATTGTTGTTTTTTGTTTACGTGCGTCTTGTTTTGGACTTTATTTACTGTATCTTATGCCAAGTCATAATTTATGACCAGCATGTTCACAATAAAGAACAACTGCTCTATATTACCCAGAAATAGTAGCAATATATTCTTCAAGTAGCGAAGGCGTGACTGCAACCAAAATATATCACCAAGAAGTTTCGCAACTAAAAGGTGTATAAATGAACAGGCCGACAGCGTCGCCCCAACTATTTATGCTACTCGAAAGAGGTTGTTACTTGGATGTGGCATTTCATTTAAATAATACAGTTTCGGCCACTGTTGTTTGCTACCTTAAAGTTCTCGACATTTTTACGTCGTCCTATAAGTAACGAGGACGTTCCTAATACCTTGAAAACTGCTAAGAGTTTGCGCCACTAAGGTAGTTTTAAGTGGTAAATGTTACGTAATTGTCACTGTTAATGTATAATATAAAGTTATTTTTTCCACCGAGTCGTATAAGTGGAGGTTACGTAATAAATACTTATTCCAAATTCCGATCTCAGTTGCAATCACTTTGGTGCTAGTTGGGGCAGTTGCCTGGAATGTCCGAACTTACGTTGTTGTCCTTAGTCCCACCCGACATTTAAAACTTGCCGAGATTATGGTCAAATTTTTCTGCACTGTTCAGAAGTTTTTGTAGTGATCTGTCAATGGTTTTCCCGGAAGGGTCTCAAATTTTAAAATAACAGAGACATTGTTAGTGTTGAGTACCTCCTATTTTTTTATTTCAAGTTTGAAAAAGAAAAACAAATTAACTTATATATTTAAATTTAATTCCTATGTATCCAAAATATCGTAGTTTTGTTAAATTTTACACTAGCGTTTCTAATCACTTAGTGTTCGTTAATATGGCATTGCAATATTTTCCTTGCCGTGGAAACGGTCAAGCCTAAGTAGATATCGATACACTTCTCTTCGTGTCCTGCTTATCAAAGTAATTTTTCTCTTCAAACATTACAACACTCCAATGTCACTTCCTGGGGGTTAGAACTTTTATGAGTGAGAGTATTTTGTATATAATGCTTCCTTTGCCATTGTGATCCTTTTCCTCAGTTATTAACCGTATTTACTATTTCTCTTACCATAATTACTAACTTATCCAACGATTGGATAAAGGAAGGTTGTCGTTTATGGGTAAACTTAATAATTAAAACATATACATTATATTATATGGTTACTAAGTGTACGAATTTTTAAACTATTTTGGATTGTACAGGGTGTCAAATGTCAGGGCAGGACAAAGTTCAATTTTTTTTACGAACACCTGTGTATTATTTGATTATTTAATTGTAGGTGAAATTCTAAAACTTTCTTATTATAGGTTTGATATATGTAAAAAATTTTGTATTTTAATTAATTGGAATTATACCCAAAAAAGCACATTTACTGGCATACTTTATTATTATGTACTAACCTCGATTTTCCTAGAAAAACCTATTAATTTTAGTCGAGAAAATAGCAGGTTTAATGTTAGGTATGCTGTGCCAAAAATCTTTGAGATAAAATCTACATGACAATGTTTCAAATATAATTGCCCGGCTTCACAAAGCTCGATTAAATATTTACCGGCAGGTTAGTTAATCAAGGCTCTATACAACCAACCACAGTTACAAAATATTTGGTTGACGTGGTAAAAACTCAAATTATAATCTGTGATTGGTCGTGTGAAGCCTTGATTAACTAACCGTCCGTTAAATATGTAATCGAGCTTTGTGAAACTGGGCAAATGCGTTAAAACCTGAAAAACGTGAAATTTAAAAAGATCAATTTTAGTAAATGTTCTTAAAAAATTCACAAATGAGGAGATCGCGACTGTCGAATTTTGCGCACATTTGAAAAAAAAATTCAAATGTGCGGAAGCTAGGACCCTGGAACCCATATTCGAGGTCAGTTTCAGAGTTTATATGTTATATATATATATATATATATATATATATATATATATATATATATATATATATATATATATATATATATATATATATATATTGTGTGTGTGTGTGTGTGTGTGTCACATCGATAACGCAAAAATTAATAGGTCGATTTTGATAAAATTTGGTGACTACATTCCCTTTGCAAGTGGCTTGGATAGGTTTGTTAGCCAGGAAAATCGGACAAGTTTTTCTACGAAAATTATGTCTTTTCTTCCGGAAAAATTTTATTTCTGCGGAAATAACAAAGCTATGGTAACCAAATTTGGTACGCGGGTTTATATCATAAAAGTAAAACCGTGCGCCAAAATTTGGATCTCTACGTTAAAAGAAAAAAATATTATAGGCTTTAGTTTTTCTTTTTAAAACATCAAAGTCGCGATTATAAACGTCAAAATTTAAATGTTCTAAATAAAGGGCCTGAAACTAATAGGGCTTATGTGCAAGAAATGTCGTAAGAAGTGTGTTATATAAAGCCTTTAGATTCAGCTTCAGCTGTCATTGTCCTTCATTTTACTTAAATGTTAGCATAAAACGAATTTGAAATAGACCCTTTCTCTTATGCTTTGGCAGTAGTATCAATTATAGGGTTATCATACGATTAAAAAACATTGTATACCTTTGAAGCATATTGAGCGCACTGACCAGTGTGAGATTTGTCATAGTTAAAGGTCATATAAATAAGAAGGGCAGAAAGATAAAATGTATAATATGTGTTACAAATAGATTAAACAATGATTTGTTCTAATTATACAGTAGGATTTGGAGTCCTAGGTTTGAGCTGACATATATTAATATGTCAATGTAAAACACATATTGGTCTCTATGGTCGAACAGTTGTATATGGATGCGTTCATACGTTCATACTGAATATTAAACTTCAGTTTTTCAGACCCTGAAAAATAGCTACAAATTTAATGGAGTAATTGAATGTTACGTTGGGATTTTAATGAATTTTCACTAAACATAATACTTTATCTTTGTGATTTTTCTTTTGTTTTCAGGGTCATTTTAGTATTGGGCTTTTTTTAGTGAACTTTATTTTAAAAAATCACTACTCTAAGGAGATGGCGACTTTTGCATTAAGGAAAGGTGTCTTCAAATGAGCGCGAACTGGGCCCTCTATAATACATTTCCCTATATATATATATATATATATATATATATATATATATATATATATATATATATATATATATATATATATATATATATATATATATATATATTCGTGAAAAATTATTTTTTGCAAATTTTCGTAAAAGAACATAACATTACTTTAACCAATTTTTCTAAAAGAAATTGCAATATTCGTTGAAGAAGTTGTTTGCAAGTTATCGTGCATTTTTTTTTAATTTTTGGCAAAAAGCTTTTTGTGGATAATTATATTTTAGCAGGTGTATAAACAGCTTGAAGAGGTTCGTTACCCGGGAAAACCGGACCAGTTTTTTGAAACATTTTAAGTTTATTTTCGGAAAACTATTGTACTCCTTCAAACAATAAAGTTATTTTGATGAAATAACGTACATTGCTTCTACTATACGTAGGTTATACTAAATTCCATGTCTTTTATTTAAAAAAGGCATATTCGCCATTAAAAATATTTTTATGAGAATTCTCTACCATAACGCACTTACTGCGTCCAGACTTATTTTAAATGGAACAGCCTGTATGTGTGTTGTGCTAAAGAGAATCAAAAACTCCTCAATTCTTTTATAGTTTGTGGTAGACCCGTATCCAATTGTTTCTGGGTTATGTTGATTTTTCTATTACTCAATAATAGTTTTTGTTATTATTCTTAGTAGCTGTGAAAACAATTGTCCATATTAAAAATTTACGACCTGGGCATATAAGTTGTAACCAGTGTTGCATTTCGGTATGTATTTAAGTGGTTAAAAAGTTTAGAATTAGGTATAAGTTTGCAATTATGGTTTAACTGTTTAACTAATAATTTTTCGTAGAAAATATATTTTTTTAATTTATTAGCGAATTTTCTTAAAAAAAATTTAGTAAATTTGTTTGTGAGAAATGTTCCGCAAATTTTTTAGAAGGTTTTTTAGCACATATTTTTTATAAAAAAAATAGATGATTTTCTTAAAAAATATTTTAAATGGATTTTTGTAGAAAACTTTGTTAAATAATTACCTTGGATAATTTTCACTAATGAGAAGATTACGACTTTTAGACTCAAAAAATATCTTCAAATGAGGGCGAACGACGATTCTCAGAACGCATATTCAGCGAAATCTTGCATCTCCAAAAATAATAAAGTTTTTGGTTGAAATTTGATGTGAAGGTTTTTACTATAGGGACTCCATGTTTTAACGTTTGTTACTTAAAGAAAAATTGATTTATCGAGAGGTAAATTAAGTTTTATGAAAATTGAGTACCATAGCGCACTTTTTGCGTCTGGACCTTTTTATCCAATATTAGTATTAAAATAAACGAAATAAATATTTTGCATAAGATTTTCGCTAAATCGTTTACGAATGTTAGTTATCTTCGCCATTGTTAGATACCATTTTATGATACATATTTGCAACGTACTTGTCATTCTGAAAGAGGGTACACTCAATAAATATTTTGTCCAGCTGACAATGAAAACTAAATTTTCACGTATTTCTAAAGGGCTGGTTTAAGGTACTCAAAGTTAGTCATCATAATCTCTAATCAAAATAGCCATATTGTTACCGGATAAGAATATCTGCTAAAATTTGTTGATTAAATGTAGAGCAACTATCAACTTTCTGACATGGTTTATAAATTTGCCTGAGTTAATGCCATTTATCTTATAAATAGACAAAATATTTAATTTAACACCTGTAGCTAATAAAGCGAAATTTTTACGAAAATATATTTTGCTTAATCTTTAATTTGGAGACCAGTTATCTACAGTTACATATAGTGTATAAAAATAAATAGTACATATGATATACAGTAGAAATGTAAAGTGAAAGGAGACTCAGTTCAAAATTTAAGAGAATTCTTGAACTGAAATAATTACCCCTTGTTTTGCTAAGGTCGACGCCACTGTTTGCTTCATAGTTAGTGTCGGTCGCAACAGCAGATAAATCCCAAGCACACGTACAGAGACAATGCCCTCATCCTATCAGATATTTTCACATTACTCCTAATTAAAGTCATTAGCGACGGATACAGGTGAAGTCTAATGGGAAACACCGCCAGAGCTGACTTGATGCACTCATTGACTTAACGCGCTTGGTTCACTCTTATAGTCCCTATCCTAGTCTGTACCAAATGCTCATTATCCACTCCTTTCATTATGTTTCTTTATTTGGGGTAGCTGGCTAAAGTTTATTTCCGTATTATTGACTTCCTTGAAATGAAATTGTAATTTTGCTAATTTAAAATGTTATTTTCTCCCACTATCTTTTAGGGGATAAACAGTTACACCTGCTAACTATCAGAGAGAAATTTGATTAAGTAAGATGCAGCGTCATATTTTTTTTTGGAACAATATATAAATAATGAATTTAAAATTAGAATACAGAAATTCGTCTTTTGTGCTTTTTAACACGTTCACAGTCTTCCTTTATACAAATATTACATTTTCTATATTACTAGAAAAAGTGCATCAACGAGAATTTATTCTGCATACTTGCTATAGGTACATACTTTTCAATAAAATAGGCAAATCGCAATTAAAAACGAACAATGCACCTGTAGCTAAAGTTGACCACTTTATTGAAAACTCTGTTTTTGATGGCGGCTATACCTATAGGGGTAGATGAATTATAAAAGTTTACAAACGTACAACACAAAAACCAGCTAAACCATCGCAGCAATTGCCAATGGGAATTGCTGTTGTTCTCTTCCTATAACTTCCGTAAACTTTTCATTCTTTTTCTTGCCACGCCAATTTTCTTGGTAATATAGTTACTTGCAAGATATTTTTTCTGCTAGTTTTCTTGACCGTGTTCCTTAGGTGCATAGATTATGTGCATGTAAGCCACATCTGCATTATGTGGAGGAATAGGTTTTTATAACACGTAGGTTTTTTCGGACTGTATTACGAACCTTTATTTCAAATTGAATGAACTAGGAGATAGGTGATACGTATGAAGACAAGTTCTCTAATCTATACTTCCAACTGTTAAGTATGTATTCTTCCTCTAGTTGGTCAAGCTGCATAGACATCTATCGTTAGAAATATCACATAACAGTGAACTTAGTAACTTCCAGGCTGTCACTGCTAACATATAAAAATTTCTACTTTTCAGTATCGCCTGCCCTCTCGAGTCAGCTGTATAAGATGTAAATACATACGTGTGGGTAAAGTAGTGCAGTGGAAACATGCGTTGGTGCGTTTAAGCTCTCCATCTAGTCCTCCATCATTGGTAAACCCGACCTAATAAATAACGCGCAATATGACATTTAATACAGTAACAAACGATTGACCTGCTGATAGGCAAATCCACGAACACGCTGGTGTAGTGTTTATAGTTAAAAGCCCACGATCGGTACACACGGAATACCCAAACAACGTGCAACACGTGGAAGATATCTCAATGACAGCTACCCACGTCAAAAGAGTCAACCTTAAACCACCACCGTTTTGGAACCAAGACCCTATGCTTTGTTTTTACAATTGGAAGCACAATTCAAGGGGAGCAGTAATACTCCTGGTCTCACCAAATACAACCACGTTCTCAGTAAGAAGCGCCCGATGCACTCATTAACGTAAACCGGTGAATGCGAACCATTAAACAACCACCTAATTGGCACATTTCCTTAATAGTGCGGGACACATCTGCGAAATCTGTTTTCAGACTTGAAACTGCAGGACAAACCACGAACACAGCTTTAAAAACAAATGACAGGTTTAGGGAAGCAAGTGTTTGTCCTGAACAGGTTATAATGGTGGGGCTACAGAATTACGTACTTATCGGCTCACATAATATCTGCTTTTTTTTCTATCAATGAAAGTCGAAGTAACCAGCACCCTAAACGATGACCTGGCTGAGATTTTAAGCTGGGACTCTATAAATCTGGTGATGTTTAGTGGTAGAAAAATAAAGAAATGTATGTCATCTATAAAAAGTGATCTACGAGTCACAGTATTCAGTTGGCCGGCAAATTACTGCTTAAAAAATCTACACTCTCTATATTGGGTATAGCTGTTGCATAGGACCTTCGTTGGCGTTTTCATCTTTCTAGTATTACAAATCCAGCAACAGAAAGCTTGGATTTTTGTTTTGGGTTAAAACTTTTTTTTTCACATTAGCTTCTTACGCTGTATAAAGCACTGATACGCTCACAGTTGCCCTCTCCGAGACTATATTTGGAAGCGAGCTTTTTGCTGTGTAGGAGATTTATTTATCACGGTCACACCTACTTCTATTAACCACAAAAGCAGGGTTTACCTTCTATCGATACCATCGTCGACATTCTTCCTAAGGAATGTATTCATTGGCAACTCTGCTTACTACCCGTCGATCGTCAAACTCGTTGCCATTGTCTTCACATTTGTAGCTGTTTTGTTACTTTGACAACATTGATTTAGGTCGCTCGTATTTTGTTTCTATGTTGGGGTCGTAGCTTGCAATTTCTTGTAACAGCGGATTTTCGTGGTTTTCGAATTTTCTATATGTTATTGCGGTGATTGTCTTGGCGTATTATTTTATAGTTGGTAAATCAGCATCTCGGTGTAGTTGAGTGTTCCTGCTGTACTATGGGGCACTAAATGTGAGTCGTAAGCATTTGTTTTGAACTATTTGTATTAAGTTGAAATAGATTTTGGCTATATGTCCCCATGCTGGAATACTGTAGGCCAAAGATGGTCTGATTACAGTTTTGTAAATTAGCGTTGTGTTTTCCGGCGACATTGTGCTATGCCTGCCGATTATTGGGATCAAGGCGTTTTTTACTGTTTCCACTTTAATTGTTGTTTTTGTAGCGTGTGCACTGAATGTGAGTTTGCTGTCTAGCAGGACTCCAAGATATTTGAGTTTGTGTTTCCAGGGAATCTGTTTGTTGAAGAATATGAGGTATGATGGTGGGTCTCACCTTTTTGTCAAACTTATTGCTGTACGCGGTAACTTGAATTTTCCAGTTTACCAGATGTGGAGACAAACAAAGTTGGTTGGTACGATTTCAACAAGCCTGCATATTTGATCTTGAGTGGAGTGATTGGTTCTGAAACCAAATTGTTCACCGGGAAAGATGTTGTGGTTGTATATGTGGTCGGTAACTGTTGACAGTATTATATTTTCGAGAATCTTAGACAAGGTAGACAGGAGGCCGATTGGTAGCTTTCGGGTTCTTTTGGGTTTTTATGTGAGTTTTTTAATTAGGATTATTTTGGCTAGTTTCCAACATTCTTTATTTATTATTGCTGGCAGAGCCATGACTGCTTTGTGCGGCAGCTTTTTGATTGCCGTATTTTACATTTGGTCTATCCGGGGGTTTTCCTATCTTTTAGCTTTTTGGTGATCACATACAACTCGGCAAGGTTAGCTGCTTTAAGTTGGGAAATGGGTAAGCTTTCTGAATAGGTAACTAAGTATTAGTAACTTGGTTACTTGTTTCATTATGGAAATCATGGTTGACTGGTGGGTTTAGACAGAATTGGTTTTCCGGACTGTTTGTCATATATTCGAACTTTTCTTTTGTGTCTGAGATTGGACCTGAATTTGTTGATAAAATTTCTGCTCTTGAGTTTTGCTTTTTTAATGATTTTCCCATCTTTCAGGTTGACTTTTCTTCGGTGGATTTATTTTCAACTTTATTTTTCCACTGTTCGTTTTTAAAGACCTTGAGAGCTGTTCTATGTTGTATTCCGTTTAGGATACATTTTGCAGCCTCTATAATTAGCAGGGTATAGCCTTGACAACAGAGATATTGACTGGTTGATCGCTCTTTTCGGAACCGTTCTGGTTTGACTATTAGGCGGCAGCAAAGAGTTATGTCATAAAATTTTCTCTTTTCCTAAGTTATTTCTATTCATATTAGTGGCATCTGGATTATTTTGGTACTTTGGGCTTCTGTTATTCTATTTGTCATTCTTGTAACTTCAAGGTCCTTTTGTAGTTGTTTTACCGTAAGGTGGGATGGTAGTCCACGAAGCATAACTTTGAGAGTTGTTTGACTATTCAGTTTATAATTGTATTTTGGTATGATACTGTAGTCTAGCATACTCGTTGCTGGTCGGTGATCATCTTCTGTTTTTAGCAGAATTTTGATACCATCCTGGGCATCTCTGGCTCTGCCAACTTTGACCTTATTTTTGTCAAAGGCGTCTGCTATGTCAAATCATCTTTCCCTATTTTTTAATATAATAGATGGAATACTTTTTCCTTTTCAGGTAGTTCCACTGGCTCTTGGTTTTACGGAAACGCTGGTTCACTCAGGTTAGCTAGCGGTCAAAACGGTTTGTGGTTGTAACGGATGGATTTGAGCGTCAGGTTAGCGTGAATTCTGTCTGATAATTTTGCTGACGGCTTATTTTTGCCTGCTTTGTAGGTTTCGTTTTCGGAAATTGGTAATTGTCGTCACCGTTGTTTGATTTTATGGTTTCCATTTTGTCCAGGAGATTGAAATTGTCTTGGTAAAAACTATCGATCTTTTCTTTTAATGGTCCAATTATATTTCTTACTATGGCGTTTTTATTTAGAATTCATTTATACCCTATATAGTGTTCATTACCCTATTGGCCATTTTTCTTATTTACGATAGCGTCCTTTTACACTTATAACCCTCACTAATTGAATATTGACTAATGTCAAAATTTGTAACTCTCAAGTTACGAGCGTCTTTATCGCAATTACAGATTTCACTGAGGGTAGACCGACAGTATGAGTTTACGCGTACCCGTACTTAAATATAACGTGCTCTAATAACGCGGACAGAGCGAAAACACATCGTTTTTACCGGGGTACCTATATTACGCAGCGCACGGAAACAGCCGGTGTGCCGGCCACTGACGTTACTGTCATTCTTCTAAGTTTATGAAGTCTAAGGGACCCATAGGTTTTGCCTTTTATGATCTATTTTAAATATTGAGTTGCATATGCAACGCTGAGCAGCAACGGATCTCTTGGTTTCTCTCAATATATCGGTTTTGTAACCAACTATTTAAAAACTTAAAAATGGTGCATTGAGAATTTGATCCCATGCAGTCAAGCTGTAACCACTTTATATCGCAAGACTTATATCTTTCGGAATGACAATTAATTCAAAACTAAGAAGTGATAATGGGTGCCTCCAACTTTCGTCTAGCAAAATATGGTCTAATTACATACATATGACGCTTTGACAACAGATGTTGCTGATTTACCTGCTACTCGCACGATGATAGATGTTTACTATTTATTTTCCAGTTATAAATATTATCGCCATTGTTGCTTTTATTTGAGCTACCCACTTAGTGCTTAACCTACAAGAATTAAGGCTTTAATTTACCGATAACAGGAAACCAAAGTAGGACATACTATCCTGACGCAAATCGCCCATAGTGACGTTCATTTAAGTTTACAAATTAGCAAATCCTTATTTGAAGGTAAGTTGTTCTGTAATTAAGACGATAATTTGATAACTGGACCAGGCGAACATCGGTGTCATGTTGGTTTAGGACCAGGACCGGTTATAATCTCCAGTGAAGTGCGTCTCGAGTATCTCTAGTCTTCCCTACCAAACTTCCTATTATTATTAGGTGCCTTTAAGCTCTCTTAACGTGCGTTTTGTTTGTGCACGTCTTTGCGATATCTAAACAGAGACGTCTAAGTAAAGTCATATCAGGAATTAGCAAATATTGATTTCAATAGGAAAGCCATTCAACAGAGGGGTCTATTTTACAGTCAATAGGTTTATTGTGTTTCGGATAGTAATTGTCTAAGGTAAATTGTGACGAATTATTAGAGCAGAATCTAAACATTTTCATTGTTCACTACAAGCAGATAATTGGCAGCTTAACAGTTATTTTAAGTCGCATGATAAAAATATTATGAATCTACAAACTGAAACAGCTTTCATGCTGAGAAACCTGTAGTGTCGGCACCTTAAGATATTATCAAATTTTATAAATGTGACCTAACAGTAAATATACACTTATAGAAAGATTCAATATCTACAACTACTGCAAATAAAACAAGGGTCGCTTAAAGGGAGACATATTTGCAAATCGATATTTTAGAAAAGATAATAAAATGTAATTATAAAGTGTCGTCCAGTTTCAGCCATTAGAAAAATGTATCGTTAGACAATACAGTAGTCCCACAAATCGTCATGTGAATTTTTCCAAATAATGTGAGCATAAGTTTCATGTAACAGTTTGCAATTTCATTGCCCAAACCGATTCTATTTGCCTGATTTTATGCATAAGGGGCAAGTTGTCAATTTTTCAGTTCTTTTCGCTTGTTTATTTGGTCTTCTCTGCTCATTTGCCTGTCTTTTTTTACTAATATATTTTCCAAGGAACAAACTTTTTCCACGTTTGGAAGACTCCCCTTCCTCTTTCCCTTTTTTCTCTTGCAACCTATTCTTTCAAAGGGTATCTGTTAAAATTTTACATTTTTACGACTAGCGGCGTGAAGTAGTTGTTCATTCCTGTTAAAGCGACAGGAACTGTTGACAACTCGGTGACAAGCATTTTGATTTCTTTCTACTGAAGATTAAGGTTTTCCTTGCCAAGAACTAGACTCGGATCACTGGCGAAGAACAGAAACATCGTCTTAAAAAGAAATTGACGGAAAATCGCAGATTCTTTTTTCAAGTAACAAACCTTGGGCAACATACAGTAAATCGAAGATTTTGGCGATAAGTGATAGACTCGGGAAACTGACGAAAAATCAAAAATTGAAGACCATAATTTCAAAAATGCCAAAAATCAGTTATTGCGTTATTTTGTTTTAGTGAATTTTCGTAGAAAAAATTCATTATTGAGGAGATCCCGACTTTTGAATTTTTGCAAATGAGCGCGAACTAGGTCTCCTAGAACCCACTTTCGGGGTCAGTTTCAATTTTTATATGTTATATATATATATATATATATATATATATATATATATATATATATATATATATATATATATATATATATATATATATATATATATCACACCGATAACTAATAATAGGCAGATTTTGATAAAATTTGGCACATACCTTCCTTTTATAAATGGCTTGAATAATTCAGTTAGTCAGGAAAATTGGACGAGGTTTTCCGGGAAAATTTTGAGTTTTCATTTGAAAAAAAATTATCTCAAAAAATAAAAAAGCTATGATAACCAAATTTGGCAGATAGGTTTACGATATAAAAGGTCAACTGTACACCAAAATTTTAATTTCTATGTTACAAGAAAAAAAGTTATAATAAAATATTTTGTGCCAGATCATTTCTATGAAAATTCACTACCATAACGCACTTGTTATTTATTCTTTTCGAAAATAAAAGGAGTAACTTTTCTGCGGATTTTTATTTAAATAATACAAAAGTCAAGATATTATGTTAGACTTTTATTAAAATAAATATAAGCCAAAAATAAACCGAAAAAGTATTTAAATTCTGAATTTTGTGAAAGGGTCCAAGTCCAAAACACAAAGAAATCAAAAGGACAAAAGTCCAATGTGCGTAATGTTCTATGTACCAGACCCTTGACTGGTGAAATATTGTGGTTGTGGAAACTGATTTTTCAGTAATGATTTGTAGAAATCTTGGTGTTCAACAGGCAACTATGAAATCATATCTTTCAGATTTTGTAGCTTGTCTTCGTTAATTTGGGGTCGAGATGCCAGATTATTAATCCTGAGTTCATTTTTTAGTTTATCTTTAAATACCCCTTTCTTCAATACGTTTACTTGTTCCCATGGTTCAATTTCACTAAAAGTTTTTTTAATACTGACGACACCAATATTCTGTTCAATTAAATTTATAATAGATGCCTTTGATATATTCAGTTTTGTGGTATTAAGGTAACGGTCAGCAACTGTTTGAAGGTTTTTAAAGTGTTCTGACTGCATTCTTATAGTGTGAAAGGGTTGGACATGCCGTGTGTTTCTTATCATCCGTTCTATGCATGACGGGGTATAGCATTTTTCCACTCTCTTTCGCTTTTCAATAAGGGCAAAGTCTCTGTCACAAGGCATGTATGAATGCCCCGAGACTAAAAATGTCTGCTCTATTTTATCAAACATGTTATTCAAAACTAAATATACCAAAGCTAAAAGCATCATTAGGCTCTCGTTTTGTCCTATGCAGTTATCTGTCCTGATAATAAGTTTTTGCCCATATTCGCTTACATGACTTTCTAACACAAGTCTTAAAAGACATGACGCAATTTCATTTGTTCCACTGGAACTAATAGACCCATCTCAGATACACATGAATGCTTCGTTAGTATTTGCAATATGTATGCCTAGATTGTAAACAGACAGTTGCCTACTGTAAAACATTTGTGGATGTGTTAAAGTAGGCACAAAAAGCACCTGTTGCAAGTCTAAACTAACCACACATAAATTGTTACTTTCAATTTCTTGAGACAGTAAGGTATATTTTTTAAGTGAGTCCGAAACAGCCTGGGCTTTTCTTTGATGTATTTCTTGTTTTGCTTTTGTTGCTTTGTCGCTAGGGTTGGTTTTTAACATATTAGCATATAAGTCGCAAGAGCTGCAGGTATCAGAACGAGGCCTACCAAATCTTAGGTGTGAAAACTCATTGTGATAATGATCAAAGTAATAACGATATGTAACATTTGTGTCAACGCATTTCTCTTTAAATGATTTGAACATACGATGTATATTTAAATCTGGGCTGAGAAATTATTTATTACACTTTTTCCCACTGTAGTGGCTTTCTTTAAATGAGAAGGAATTTATATGATCACGAATTTCATTTCTGATTGTTTCGTTGTATTTTCTCTTTACAGTATTTTACCTCTCTTATCTTCATATTTCAAATCTATTGCTTTCTTTTTCTCTATTAAAACTTGTATCCGTTTGTGATTTAAGGCGAACACTTGACTGAAAGTCTGACAACAGACCCTAATATGTTCTCAATCATCATTAGGGATCATGTAATATATGGTAGCTTGCCTCTGGCTTTCAACGGGGTCGTCATATGTTCCGTTACGTCTGCGCTTAACAGATCCAATTTGAATAAGCCCCATTAAGTAAGATCCTTGGATGTTTTTGTCACATTTATAGAATTTATTAAACAAATCCAACTTTTTTGCATGTGTTAACTGAGTGTATCCATACTTGCATTTGCAAATCGCCTAAAACATATTTTTTTCTAATAATAAAAATTAAACAAATACGTTAAAATAACTTACGGTTTGCGTGTGAGGTACTTTTGCTTGTACTTCTTTACCTTTGTACGTTGTATGTTTCACACCACATACTTTTGACCGTTAACTTTCGTTTTTAACATTTTCATTACCACGTGCACGACATTTCTTAGATACATTATCGTTAAATTCATTCATATTGAACTAAAGTAACACACTACTACTACGAAGTAATATTCATTTGTGCAATAAGTTAGTACGTCAAATGACAACAAACAACAAATAACCACAGAGGTTAACTCTACAATAGGAACTTAGACCCTTTTGACTTTCTTTAATTATGGTTTCACAGACGTAAGAGATTCACTGATTCAATTCCTGTAGCCCCTATTTAGTGAACTCGTTGCATATTAAATACTTATTTAGCTTTTCAATTATTATTTTTTTCTCAGGCAGGTGAATGCTATAAAACGGTGAAACCGGTTATACAGAAGAAAACCAACACCTGTAAAGTTAGCGATGTAGTGTCTACATCTGTATTTAAAAGATTGCGAATGACATCAGTTTGACGCCTGAACATCTGATAAATAGGTATTACGCTCTGCGCATAATTATTTTCTATATAGACCATATCTGAGGAAATAAAATGTAGATCGCTTAGAATATTTTTATTGTATGGCTTAATGCCGTTGCTGCAAAAACCGTTGACAGCAATATCTAATTTGGAAATTCAATAAAATCAGAATAGACTAATCTTGCAATTATATATTCTCTGATTCAAAGGCCAAGATTTTACTTATCCACGAATCACAGCTTCGTTGAAAGCGTTCAAAAGGCTTTATAGGAGGGTGATTAAAAGGCTGTAGTTTGTACATTGTGTCACTAGGCCGTCATTATATAACTACTGCTGCATTCATCCAGCGACTAGGTGAACTTCTGCCACACTCTAATTAGGAACATTGATGCTAAGTCTATCGCTTTATTTGTTGGCGTGGAAATACAAATAACAGAGGTATGTACTGACCTCCTGTACTAATAACGGTAAGTGCACTCTCGTTTTCGCGCCTTCTGCAGAGGTGAGTTTTTTAGCTTGTCTCTGATTTCTTGTAGCTAGCAGTTTGGAATATCTCTAAAAGGTAGTTACGCTAGTTTCAATACAACTCCATATTTCACTAAGTGAATATTGACAGCAGTGGGTACACTTGGAGAACCCAAATTACCACAACACATCATTTTTAAAACTTGACGATCGTTTCACTAACAAAATTAGAGTCATCAATCAAAGGGTTAAAAAGTATAAACTACTTACAACTAAACATCACCTTTTATACTACGTCTTAAATAAAGACCGATACAGAGAGAGACGAAGTTCCAAGCAAATTTTCTGTGTATTGTATTTTAATTGACGGACGACGTTTTCGAATTTCCGTTATAACTTCACCAGCCGAGTTTGAGAATATCTTCTACAAACAAAGGTTTCTTAAACCGAGCTCCGCCATTGATTTATAGCCCTGTGTTTGCGCTCTCTCTTCGATGTATGAGATATTCCGAAACTCGGCAGCTAAAGTTATATCGGAAGTCCAAAAACGTCCTTCAGCAATTAAAATACAATACACAAAAATTTTTCCTCAAACTTCGTCTCTGACTGTGTCGGTATTTACCTAAGGTGTAATATGAAAGATGATGTTTAGTTGTATAGCTTCGAATTTTTCAATTCATCTGATGACGCTAGCTTTGTTAGTGAAACGATTGTCAGGTCTTTGAAGAGATGGATTGTGGTGATTTGGGTTCTCCAAGTGTACTTGCAGCTCCATAGTTTGTAGTCAGAAAATGAAAAATTTTTCAGCAGTAGCTGAAGGCATTTAAAGAGTCTATCTACTTGTGTTTATTAAACTTACTATTCTCTTCAATCTTGTGGATTGCAGAAAAGCGCAAAGAGGTACATATTAATATTGCGGATATTCTAAATTCTTCTCTAGAGAATCTTCACTCGTGCTGTCTTTTTAGATAACTCTAAATCGTTGGTCGTGTATGACATGCGACACTAGACAATGAGCCCTCATCGTGTGAATTTCAGTTCAAGTTTAGTTGCTGAAAGTATGGGTTTGTGCTGGATTATAATATGCAGGTAAAGGATAACATATGCGTTCGAATCTAGCATTCACTCTTTTAGTAAAGCACATAGCAGAAGCTTTGTCTCCGATATTTGATAGACAGTCTGTAGGTTCTCATCACATTCCTAATAGATACAAATTGTCAACCATCTGGAGAGGGTAGAATAACCACCAGTTAAAACAATTGTAAACTTAGCAAAGGCATTGTGGTTGTGAACTTTTATAAATATCCTTCAGATCAAAAGAAATTTTAAAAAGTAAAGCAACAACATCATCTTTCATCGTAGTCGTTAACACGTTAGATGCACCTTCGCCACCGATTTGGACGAGCCTAAATACCGAAAGCAACAAACGTACTTTGGTCGTGTGCACAGATACTCATGGACCGTCTAAATCACTTTATCACTTTTCTGAAATTTGACCTAGTGCACCTAGTGCTACTTTCAGCAAACCAAGGACATGATAATTGTTTGGGGCGAGGTTAGGAAAATAAGCGGCATGTGGTAAGCACCCAAAGTTTTAATATTGCATATTCGCCGGTCTTTATTTGACTCTGTATAATAAAAACTGCATATTACACAAAATAGTTGACATGAAAATAAACCAGATCAAAGGTAACTCAGAAAAAAATCAGAAGTGTAGTAGTAATAGTAAACATATACATGTTTAGATGTTATGTTAATTTATCTTATTTTTCCGCTATAATAACAACAACAACAATAATAATAATAATAATAATAAGTCTATTAGATTTATAAGATTACAAAAGACCTAAAATATTTTTTCACATAATACCAATCGAATAAACAGTACGTACTATTTAGGTCATGAAGAATGTTTATTTTTGACCCTATAGAGCAAGTGCATATGTAGATTAAACAACGGTAACAAACTGCACTTGACAGCCATGACAAAAAAATGGCCAAATTATCCTTGCTCCTAACATATCAACCACACGTTTTGTATTAGACGTTTTGTAAAAACTGGAATTTGTTCTAGACGGAAAATGTGTATTTGGTCTGCTAAAGATTCTGCTATTGGTAACCATTCTTTCATCAAACCTGATTATTTCGTTAACAAAACTTTTAACCTCTTGACATTTTCTAGTGTACCACTCACAAAATGCCCCACCCTCACCCTTGACAGACTCGAAATTCGTATATGGTATTTACTGTACATTTCGGCGTTCCAGCTAGTCGTTCATTATTCCTAACCGATGTTGTAGGTCTTGTTCT
Organism: Tillus elongatus; assembly: GCA_964006375.1. NCBI lineage: Eukaryota > Metazoa > Arthropoda > Insecta > Coleoptera > Cleridae > Tillus > Tillus elongatus. The sequence continues at coordinate 148,598,992 of OZ023263.1, read as the reverse complement.
ACAGCTAACTGTATACATTATTTTAAGTTACTTCATTGCATGGTTTGTTTCTAGTAATAATTGAGCTCTTACGTGAACCATACTGCAATAAATTCCTAACTGTTCTTCCATATTTTATCATCTATTTGGCTGTACTCGTTCAGGGTAATGATTTAAATACATTTGATCAGTTTCTTGATTATTACTATGGCACAAAATGTAACATTTTAAGATGCCGAACTATTCCACAAAAGAAAAATTTCCAGCCATTTTTAAACAAATTAAATGAGCACGTACCCAATTAACCGTATTGTAACAAAGGAAGATAATTGACAGACACTATACTATTAAAAGGCCACTAAATGTGACGGTTTATCGACTTTTATTTAACTTCAACGTAGATATCCATGAAGAGGGAAACAGCGCTAAGTGCCTCGTGACTATTTCAAGCAGACGAATTTGAACCAGGAGACGTGAAGAGCCTGCAAATTATTCCATTGGAGTCACTCGCCAAACCAACAGATTTAATTCCTGACAAACTGGACTTCATAGTTCCATTTGACGTTGTCATATGTAACCGCCAAGGCATGGAACAGAGACGGTGAAAGGCTCACAAACAACTCATCCGCCCGGTAATCAGACAAGTCTAAACAAATAGAGTGAGCAGGACTGCAAGTAAGATCTTACTTTAGACTCTCTAAGTTCCTTCCAACATCTTCTAATCAGATATTCTTGAGTCTGTGTACAGATACAGAAGTAACGAGATCTACAGCCTCCCAAACAGTGAGGCAATACTCAATACTCTGATGTCTTTTAGAACCTTGCCTAAACTGCAAAAATATCTGAAGCATTTGGCTAGGAACAACAAAGTAACCTTGATTTGGGTACCAGGGCTTCAAAGTATTGAAGAAAATGAGGCCGCAGGTAGCCTTGCAAAGAGGGCAGCAACAGCACCGTCCACAGGTCCAGAGATCTTTTGTGAACTAACAACAAGTCATGTAAAAATCAACTTGGTACTTGGGGAGGAATCAAATGCTGTCATACTGGAAAAAACTCCAGGCTTAAGGTAGCCAAAACGGTTCATTACCATATCAACAGACAAGTCTGAACTGTTTCTTGAATTGAACAACAACAACTAGATAATAATCACAGGACATTTCACAAGACGCTCCCCATTAAGGTATCACCTTGTGAAGATGGCTATGGTGGACAGTGAAAACCACAGGTACTACACCAAAGCAGCACAAACCACAGAATATTTGCTAAGCGACTGCATGTCTGAGTTCTGCAAAAGGCTCAAACACCTTGGATGTGTGACCTCAACACCACAGGGAATAGGTAAAATAGCTCCCAAAAAGATAGTAGGCTACATAAAAAGTGAGAACTTTTTGGGAAACTATTAGAAAAAACGATTCATGCGCAAAATATTCATTGGGGCCGCAGCACTGAGATGACAAAGGCCTATGCGACTCATTAAACAATCCACAATCTCCAAAAATATAGCTAAATCTATGGTTAATACAAGTCTTATTACTTGAAGAGTTTTAAGAATTGTTAAAAGCGATATACCTAAATCTATGAGTTTAAAAAGTATACTCTAATAGCTAAATAGAAGCCAATTATGAAATAGCCATTTAGGATGTTTTATGTTTTAACAGTTCTGTTTTTGTCCTTCTTACTACAAGTGTACCTATTATGTCGACACCAAAGCAAAAGTTTAGCCGTGCGCTTCTTTTTCAGGCAAACACAATAACCATCGCGACTTACGCTTTTTTTTGTCTCTGGCGTCATTAATAAGGTAATTTCTATGCAAAAGTTCAAACTCATATACACATTAATAGCTTTATGTAGTAGTTTGCGTAATAGTTTCTTTTTTACCTTTTTACACATTCCCGCGCACAACACAACAAAAGTAAATAAAAGTATACGATGATAATACCGATATCCATGTACAGTATCAAGTGGTTTCAAACGTAAAGTGGTTATTACGTAATAACCTAGGGAGAGAAGCGTTATTACAGTTTTGAAAAGTTACTGAGGGAAATGTTCGTTAAGTGCTAGGAAATTATAGTTTCAACTCTTTAATGTATGTTGACTGGTTGATTCACTAAGAATACATAATTGTTGAATTAACTAAGTATAAAAAGATTAAAGAAGCATACACAGTGTGGAATAGCCAAATGGAATAAATTCAGTATCTCAATTATAACTTGCTGAATAGCTGAGTTCGCGAGGTGAGTAACCTCTCTAATTAGTTTAGGAGGTCGCGGGTTCGAGTCACGTATTCGAACAGTCGTTTTTTTTCACTCGAATGTGTAAAGGCCGCCTTCTGATTAGTTATGGGTAGTGTATGTAAGCCCCGCCCCGCCCCCCTCCCTCACAAGTCAAGGACTTCTGAGTGCGGAGTTTGTCTACTATGGTCTTATTATTATTATTATTATTATTATTATTATTATTATTATTATTATTATTATTATTATTATTATTATTATTATTATTATTATTATTATTATTATTATTATTATTATTATTATTATTATTATTATTATTATTATTATTATTATTATTATTATTTACTTCAGCCTGAAGGGCTTTAAAGGGGAATATTCACTCATCCCAGGTATCTCAGATAGCAAAGGGACTGAGCTCAGATGGAGCCCTTTCCAAGGTATCGGGCCCTGAACGACAACGCGACACATTCTCATTTCTCAGGAATTTTCGCACGGTGTGGGGAGTTGCAAGTATTACCGCCTTCTGCATAACCTTATAAAGATGCTCTCCACGACCCAGTCTCTTAATGTTATCTCGAAGATTCGTAGGAACCACACCAGTTGGCGACATGACTATTGGAATCATTCGGACACTATCTGCCCTCCACTTTCTGTTTACTTGTATCTCAAGGTCTCCATACTTAATGGTCTTCTCGTTGTACTTTATCTCTAGATTATTAGTATTCGGAATAGCTACATCAATCAGCGTCAGATGGTTGCTGGACTTATCCACTATTATTATATCTGGCCTGTTGTGGGCAACTCGTTGGTCTGTGAGCACAGCCCGATTCCAGTACAACCTGCTTCCTGAGTTCTTTAGAACAGGCTTAGGAGTGTATCTATGGTACGGCACCTTACTAAGATTTAAATTGTCAGTTTCAGAGCTAGTTCTTGATGAAGTATTTTCGCAACTGCGTCGCGCCTCTCTTTATACTCTGAGCAGCAATCGCTTGACATCCTCTGGTGGCGTGCTGGATAGTCTCTAATGACTGACACCAAATTTTACATTTGTCATCTTGGACCGAATTATCTACAACTATATACTTTAGGTAGTTTCTTGTTGGGAAGGCCTGATCTCTTAGGGTCAGCAATAACCCCTCTGTCTCTGGAAACACCTGTCCGGACACCAACCAGTAGTTCGACTTCAATTTGTCGACATGTGCCTGGGAGATCCATTCAGATGTCGCCCATGGAGAGGCCTCTGCATCCAAGATTGCAGCTTGTCCTGACCAGTCCGATGGTGACTTTGTATTTCACTTACTTTTAATTGTAACCGTGTTGAATGATCGGCCTCGCATACGGCGCAGTGTAGTTCAGAAGTAAGAGCCTGCTGATGAAAATATGTATTCAGGTTCACTATCTGCTGGTCCAACTGTTTACCAATATCCAACACTCCTCTTCCACCTTGGTGTCTGGGTAGAGTTACTTGCTCGATAGCACTACGGGGGTGATGCTTTTTTAACTTTTTGGAGTGTTCGCACCTTCCGTTGTAGATTTTCGATGTCTGTTTGACTCCAGTTCACAATCCGAAGTGAGTAGCTAAGTACAGAACATGCATATGTATTCAGAGCTTTAGTCAGGTGTCTTGCTGTTAAGATGTGATCGCACCACCTGCTTTATTTGTTTTGTAAAGTCATTTGTAAGCTCGTTCTTCATTACCGAGTGGTTTATTTTCTTCGCTTGCTGTATTCTCAGGTATTTTTTCCATACATCGAGGCAATGTGCTAGCCGTTCTGCATTTCATATAAACCTGGTTGTATTTTCCCTCTTGTCACCCGTTTGTACTTGTAACGGAATCTTTTTCTCCAGGTAGACATTGTGTGTTCAAGGAACCTCACGGTGTAAGTATCGATTTTATAGATCTTCAGCACACTTATCAGCCATTCGTGTGGAACTGAATCAAATGCCTTTTTATAATCCACGTAGGCAGCAAAAAGATTTCTTCGTCCATTGTAATCTTGATTGCACACAACCCATAGATCCTTTGGCACACCCTTTTTGCTGTCTCGTAATTATGTTGTTTCGTTCGCAGTGTGCGTTTCTCCAGGCAGGATGTAATCAACTTATATAGGGTCGGAAGAGAGGTTATTGGTCGGTATTTGCCGGGGTCTGCAGAACAATGCTGGTCCTTTGGCAGAAGATACGTGTCTCCCTATGTAAAAAACAATGACATCTTCTTTGGGTTAAATATAATATAATTTATTAACACCGCCAATAGATGATGTGTACACCTAAATTTCTTCAGCCAAAAGTTTTGTATGGCATCAGGCCCGGGTGCCTTCCAATTATGAAGCTCTTTAATAACCTCGGAGGCTTAATCTGTGGTAAATGGCTCATGATACGTCTGTTCGTAACTTTGACAAACTGTGTGTTCTTCTTTAACCCAGCTGGTGACAATATTGCAGGAGGCTGTTGTGGCTACTTGACTTTGCCAGAACACTCAATTTGTTCCTTATTTGGAAAAGTATCGGTATTCCTGTATTCCTAGCTGAATTAAGCTGATGGGAGAAAGTCCTTTCAGAGCGTTTAAACATTGTATTGTCGCACTTCCTATTGTTGCTGTATGTTGTCGTATCTCCTCAACCCTTCTTCATATACAGAAAGTTTCTGTTTTAAGGTGTCCAAACATTCTTGTGCAGTGTGGTTGACTGGATCTTGTGCTGAGTGTTGTCGAATTTGCCTATTATTTCCTCTACTCTTTTCTGCAATTTTCTTGTCTGTACTCCCTCAATATATTGCGTCAGTTGCCCAATTTATTTTCGAAGTGTTTCCACTCTACTTATCAACCTTTTTTCCCACGAGGCATCTTTGTTGCGAGTCTCTGTGTTTGGACCTTCGATCAGAAATCTTAATGCCTTATTATTATTATTGTTATATATATATATATATATATATATATATATATATATATATATATATATATATATATATATATATATATATATATATATATATATATATATATTGCTTATTATTGTTTATTGAAAAAATTTATACAATATGTTCATGCAAGAAGTCTTACGACTTGTACTGTATTCAAACACAATTTATATGGTTACGTCTAAAACGTTTTAGCCGTCTTACACCAAATTCACTAAACTTAAAATTTGGCACATCAATTTAAATTTCTTTCTGCTGTAGTTTCTTCTCCTTCTGGCGCTTTAACCACTGCCTTTAATTCTCACAAATCTCTGCTTTCCTATAACGCCTTTCTAACCACCTTTCTTTTACGGAAATCCATATTTTACCCTACATTTTAAATTATATCTGGAGTCAAAAATCACCTTTATGTTGCTTTTATATTATAATAATTATTGTGCATATTTATAACAAATCCCAAAATACTTTAATTTTCGATTATAAAATAACATTCTGCCACGCGAAACTTTACCACTACATTCTACCCCCTTTGACAGTTCAAACTCCCAAATTTTAAATAGGAAGTGGGGGTTTCTGTTACTTCATTTAAAAAACTCCTCATTATCTATTCAAAACTGCTACGGCTTTGAAACTTGTTGAAAAATTATCAGAAAAAAAAAGTTCGGAGCGAAGCAAGTTCATTATTGTAGTGAATTTTCATAAGAATTGTACACTATTAGTAATATATATTATTGAAACTAATTCTTTAAATTTAAATGGATCCTGGAGATTGGTCTTAGGGGTTCCAGTCATTCCCAAGCGATGATTTGAAAAAACTTATATTTTCTATGGAGCTAAAAAAAATAAAATTTGGTACATATATGTAAATACGGTCGCTTAAAAAAAATTGTGTTACAAATTTCATTAAAGTTACAAAAGTTTTCAGAAAAAAATTAATTATTTACAAACAGAATGTACCTGCCAAATTATCAATATGTCAGGTATTTTCCTTATTAATTCCTTGGATGGTTTTATTTTAGTCAACCCAATCGAACTAGTTTTTACAAATAAAACAACCAAAAAGGTATTTTACATAGATTTTACTATGGCTCAAGATTGAAGATTATAGCTTAATGGGAAATTGAGTTATCGGATTTGAAATATTTTTACGAAAATTCTCCACCACAACGTACTTGCTGCATCCAGCCCTCCTTCATCGATTATTTACTGTTGCTATATCCATACTTTTTTCAATGATAAAATATTGTAGCTTTCTATGTGAGATAAGGCAACCACAAATTCATTTTTGGAAAAATATTGTAAAATTAAAAATCTTGGTTCTCAGCTTCATCAGGGGGGTTCTCCTCCCCCTTCTACCTGCCTACAACCACCCTCAATGCATAAACAAAAACAATATAAAGAAGAAAAATGTCTTTGGAACAACCCCCAAGAAAGTTGCGGGACCTGCGCTGAATAAGGGCACTGGGCAAAAAAACATGATTTTAAGGAAGTATAGTGTAAAATGGGTGAAAGGTAACTTATAGAGGTCCGAATAAGCTGGTTTTTTAACTTTCCGTTCAAATTTCCTTTTTATCTTCTCCGCCCAGCACCCCTATTCACTCCTGGTCCTGTAACTTTCTTAGTGGCCGTTTGCAAGACATTTTTTCTTGTGGTATGTGGTATTCAGAAATGGTTCTAAGCATGTTTATGATTTTTTTTTCTAAAAGTCTCCAAACTGCAAATTTACCAAAAATTTATTTTTTATTTCCAAAAGGAATGTACTTACCAAATTATAAATGTGGCAGGTATTTTTCCTTATTAATCGCTTAGATGATCCATTTTAGTCAAATCAATCGAACCAGTTTCTGCAACCAAAATAAAAAAGTTTTTTTTGAAAGAAATTTGTACTTATTTTTCAAATCTAGTACCCACGCTCCCTTTATATGGGTTTTACTATGTATCAAAACAAAAGATTACATTTTAATGGAAAACTGAGTTATCACTATCTGAAATATTTTTACAAAAATTCGCTACCATAACGCACTTGCTGCACCTAAAATCTTTTCAACACTTATTTACTATTACTGTCTCCATACTTTTTGGAAATGAAATAAATATAAATACAAATTTTTGAATTTAAAATTTGATAATTTACACGGTATCTGATTATATATGTAATTTAAATTGCTTTATTATATTATGTAGTTTTCTTTACTTCAAATGTTTCATAAAGAGTAAAATCTAACAGTACAGACAACCATAAGTACCTAGGTACCCTAGGTATTATACTTATATTAGTTTGCTGTAGGTATATTTCTTCGTGAAACAATTATGTTTCACTTTAGTAATACAATACCTACATGCATTGATTAAGAACCTGAATATGATGTACTAAACCACTTCCTTATTTGTTTGATTGAATGTTAGAATCATAATATACTACAGTCACAGTGGACAGCCAAAGGCATTTGTTAAAGTTATGTAAAATTAAAATTGGGGTTATTATTTACCTACTATCTGTATTAACCTTAGAATATAGGTAGTTGTTTTATATTCTGAGATTTTAAAATATTATCGGAGACGATTTTGAGGTTACGTGCAGAACGTTCACGTTTTTCTTATGACTTCTGTCAGCTAACAAATGACAAATAGTGGCGTTGTCAAATTAAACTAGAAAGATGGAGATGGCTTTCAAATGTTGTGAAAATAGGAAGATTAATATTTATACATAATAAAACGTAGTTCTAGATTTCTTTTAAACAAATTGGATCACTTTCATTAAACATTTTAATTATTTACATTTTTCTGATATCTACACATTCAGATTAGGGTTGTCGTAAATGGCAACTCCGTCGATTGTTTATTGTGACATATTTTCGTAGCCTGTCCGTTTAAAACTTAATTTTGGATTTTGTTTAAAATAGCAGCGGAACCCTAATTTATCTATCTGATCTTCTCTAACATTATAGGCATCCATTTAGAGGTAATTTCAGGTTATATCGTAGATTTTTTATATTTGATTTAGTTTTAACTCACGATCGACTAAACCGATTGAGTTAAAATTTGGTAGGTAGGATCACTTTTACAATGTGTATGTGCTTGTAAAATTTTGGTTTAATATTTCTAGTAATCAAAAGGATATTGGGTTTTCAATTAGTTTTTTTGCATTTTTTTCTAAAAAGTATTTGATTGTCAAAACCGTCTATTACAAGCTATTAACAAAAATCAGGGGAATTGCCAAATTTAGTTTCGATTGGTGATGTATTTTTTTAATTATCGGTTGGATACATGCATATATATATATATATATATATATATATATATATATATATATATATATATATATATATATATATATATATATACATATATAAGGTCATTCGCATCAGGACCGACGCAGAGCACGGGCATGTAGGGGAGTCCAAATATTGTCACTTAACGCAACTTACCCCTATACTAAGTTGCACTCCTGAGAAGTATAGGCCTTCAAAGTGGGTTTTCTAATTTCGAAAAAAATCAATATCTCAGTTATGCTTGAACATGCAAGAACTAAATTTGGTACACGTTTTGAGTGTACCTACGACAGTAATAAAAGTTCAACTGAAGCATTTTAAAGGGTTTTAAAAGCATTTCAAATCATCGGAAATCAAACGTTGGCTGTGAAATTTAACGTCAGACTTGACAATCAGGAAAATAAGTTATTTTATTTTAGTAATATTTGCTCTGTTGTGAAAATGGCGGGGAAGTTTTCATTTAGCGAACAAGTTGACATGCTATTAGTGTTAGGTTTTTGTGAAGGAAACTACAGAAGAAGTGTTAAAGAATATCGGAGAAGATATGCTAATTGTGTAATCTCTCATAGAGAAACATTTGCCAATGTTGAAATACCGGCTCGAGAAACAGGAAAGATATTCAGTAACACTCTATAACGTGCTACTGCAACCAGGGCCCAAGACGAATAACTTATTTTGAATACCAGTGAAGATGACCCACATATTAGTACTAGAAATCTATTTCGGCAAATTGGTATATCGCAGACTTATTTTTACCGAGTAATAAGACGTAATCTACTGCACCCATATTATATCCAAAAAGTGCAGGAATTGTTACCGGAAGATTGGGTAGACGAGTGAATTTCTGCCAGTTTATTTTGCATCAAGAAATTGATTTTCAAAAGAATATTCTTTTTACTGACGAAGCTTGTTTCACCCGCAGAGGTATTACAAATTTACATAACCATCACGAATATTCTGATGTAAACCCTCATTCAGTAACAGTAAGAATAAATTTATGCCTAAGAGAGAACGGTGATGATTTTGAACAATTTCTGTAATTTATCGGTGCAAATGTTTTGTTATTTCTATTATTTAAGTTGTTTGTTTTTCTATTAAATTATTCTAATTACACATTTTTTCCTGATTGTCAAGTCTGACGTTAAATTTTATGGCCAATGTTTGAATTTACGATTATTTTAATTAACACAGCTCTACTACGTGTATTGAGTTATTCGGAATTTTGTTAAAACCACAAAGTTTTTTGAAAATTAATAGGAGTAATACAAGTTTAAGAATAAAATTCCCCATAAAATGAACTAATAATTTTTTCAGTCGGCTAATAGTTTAATAATTATGTCACATTGTAAGGGTGAATCATCCCTGATCAACCCTTTAAAATACTTCAATTGAATTATTATTGCTGTCGGTTATTGCACTTCGTACACTCAAAACGTGTGCCAAATTTAGTTCTTCTAAGTATTAGCATAACTGAGATAATGATTTTTTTATAAATTAGAAACCCCACTTTGAAGGCCTATAACTTTCCAGGGTGCAACTCAGTATAGGGGTAAGTTGCGTTAAATCACAATATTTTGGGTTCCACATGCACAAACACCCTGTGTGTTTATATATATATATATATATATATATATATATATATATATATATATATATATATATATATATATATATATATATATATATACATCTTAGCTGCCCTTGGCTTTAGGTTGTAGGGGCCCTAATTCGCGCTCGTTTAAAGAAATTTTCCGAAACTCTCACAATATCTCTCTATTAGTGAATTTTCTTAATGAAAATTCACTAAAAAGATTAATTTATCGGACAAACTTCGCTACAGCATTCTAAAAATCTAATAGCTAATCGCATTTGATTCTTGATAGTGACCAGAAAAAAGGTAATAAACCCATCAACCTTAATATAGGAGATGTTCAAGATGCGTACTTAAACGTTTTGGCGGCATCCTAATCGTAAACAAAAATGTGTTCTAATGTTAACCAACATCTGAGGCGTCACCGACCTAATGGCATACGTTATTCTTCTTCTTAAGTCAGTTAAATCGTGTGGTTTTATTTTTCACAAATTCTTATAAGAAGTCTAATAACGTAAGGTCGGTAATCCTGCTGTTTATTCTAACGATCCTCGCCTCCCTGTCCACCAATTTGGAAATATTAAGTCGGGATACTGCCGGACATTGATTTAGTAATATTCTGTAGCTCCATCTTGCTAGAATCGTATCACAGTCGCTGGAACTTCTGGGATTTTTCGATCAGGATATAGATTGCCAAAGTTCGCAGAACGTTATTTTAAACAGTGGTAATTAGTTATCTCCATTCAAAGTGTCATTATTGAAAAAGGGACCAATAACATGGTTTCTAGCTACTCTTGTCCAAAGATTAACCTTTTTAGGGTATTCCGTATGTTCTTATCTCATTTAGTGTGGATTGTCAGTGTCAAACTCAGTCAGTGTACTCATCAGAAAATAAAACTTGTTCTAGTTGGATAACATTGTTATCTAATATTCCTATCATTTGTTTACAAAAAGACCTTTTTCTGTCAAAATCGTCTTACATGAGGACCTTAGTTTAAATCAATATATAGGAATGCAATTCATTTGATTCTAGTATTCGAACAATTGATGAATGTCTAACATCCAATTTTGTGGCTGCTTCTCTACTCGAAGAATGTCTTGAGTTTTTCCCAAACTCAAGCATTACATCAAATTAATTTAGTATGATTATTCAGTGCATTGTAAGGTTTTATTTTGTGGCTTGCTGCCCAACTTTACTAATTGTGTTTAGGCTATAATCAAGAAATTTTTCTTAAAATATGCGAGCAACGTCAATCTTTGATCTGTATAATTGTTATTTTATGCATTCCTGTTAAATAAACCACGTTTCTGAATTGAAGTCAACAACTGACAACTACTGCTATGCGGCTAGAATCACAGAGGAAGCTGCTAGGGCGTTTTAGACAAAAATAACATTGTGAACTATGAAGAATGTTAATAACTTTTTATGTCTTCTTTTTAATTGGTACAGTCAAAAAATGACAGTGAAACTATTTTAGCTTGCTTTTGCGCATTCAATAAAAAACCGCAATTAGATATTAATTCATTAGTGTGTTGTATCGAAGTTCGTCAAACAGATGAATTAATTTTTTACTGTTACTTTTTCCAATGAACTTTAAAACCATAGCACTTTTGAATAGAGAATAAAGAGATCATTCAAATAAGCCATCACAGCCATACTTCCTTATTAAAAATTTGGATGTTGAAACTGTCATTCGAAGGGATTGAATGTAAAGGTGCAGTTTTCACGTTGCAGGATGTCATTTTAGTGAATTTTCTTTTAAAAAATTCACTAATGAGGAGATCCCAACTTTTGAATTTTGAAAAAATTTCTTCAAATGAGCGCGAACTAAGCCTGCTATTTTCAGTTTTTATCTGTTTTCATCTATACAAGGTGACGCATTTCTACGGTAAAGCTCAATATATCCGTAGTTATACAAGATACGAGAAAAAATTGTATTTGTTAATTATAGACTGTCGTGAGCTTCATCCTATAAAATTAGTTTTACAATCATAGGTGGCCCATAAGTTGGCGATACAAATTTTCTTTTTTTTTTTTTTTAATCAAACACTCATTATATTATTACATTTTCCATCGAAGTATAATGCATGTTTGTAAGAAAGGAGACTGTGGACGCAGTAAGTGCGTTGTGGTAGCAAATTGTCATTATATGTTTCAAATTTCAGTTGATCAATTTGCTATTAACTTAACGTTCGCTGGCTAGGAACCAGTTTTCTCGAGAACATTTTGAGTATGTTTTCGAAAAAATTTTACATTTTCAAACAACAAAGTTATTTTGATGAAATATGGTAGATTGTTTCTACTATATAGGTTATACTGGTAATCAATTTTCATGCTTGCTTTCTTTAAAAGAAAAGACATATTTGCTATTAAAAACATTTTTATGACAATATACTACATTTGCCATTTTTATGAATATGCACAGTAATCGAGACACTGAATTTATTCTATTTGACGCTTCCACACTATATATGAATTATTTATTTTTCCACCGTTATTTGTTTTAGCAAAATTTCTTATTAAGGTGCACCTGTTACATATTTTCATGCCTACAATACAGAATGCACAAAAAGTAAAAACACAGTACCACAGTATTCTGGTGAAAATACAGCGATCTAAACAAACTTTTTATATCTATCAAAAATGCAGCCATTCTAAAATACAGCCATGTAAATGGGGAACAACTAAAATAACTTTTCATAAAAAACATAAAAGGGCTGTTGATATAAATTTCAAATTTGGCACAGGAGATTGATTATGATAAGTCAACCCAGAAGCTCAAAAATTTACGCATAACAGGTGTTAGATTTTTTGGAGCGCAGATTAAAATTTTTAACGCTAATTAGTAAATTTTTGCAGAAAACATTTATTAATGAGGAGATCGCCACTTCAAATGAGTGCTAACTAGAACAACTGATATATGGAGTCAGCTTTAAATATATATATATATATATATATATATATATATATATATATATATATATATATATATATATATATATATATATATATATATATATATATATATATATGTGTGTGTGTTTGTGTGTGTGTGTGTTTTTTTTTTCGATTCTTTCTCCGGATAGCGTGGTATTGAAATGAGTTCACTCTGACTTTAACAAAATAACAAATATATTACGATGGTTATACTAAGAATAAGAATACACAAATAATAACTCCCTCTACATGTGATTAGCTTTACTTCGCCTCTATACACCAAACTCCGATCAACTCTCTTGTCAACCCGACTTCCTCTGATACACTCTCGACTCCGTGATAGACTCTGTCAGACTCTCTCTCAGGCTCCGCTTCCTCTCATAAGCCGCGCTCGACTACCCTTCGTCTTGCTGCCGCTGTCTGGCTGGGGCTGGCGTATCGTTCTGCGCCGAAGCACACTGAACAAGTCCCAGCTTGCCTTCTTCTGGATATATTGCGTCACATTCGGCCTCGCTACCACCGGTGACGACCTCGTCGTCGCCCTCTTCAAAGAGATCTTATTCATCTGTCGCATATTAAATAGGTGGGCTCCGTGGTTTCATTCTGTCGGTTGCAAATACTGACTTGAATGGTCGCTGACTTCTTTCGGCTTTTTCTTCACAGCTTCGTCAAAGGTACATCTAACACAAAATCTGATATAATTGTTCACTCTTTTCCTCATTTTAGGGAACCAATAATAACGTTTAAGATGACTCAACGTTTTATCTTCTCCAAAATGACCCATACCATCATGACTTGCTTGTATAATACGCCATATAATGGATTTTGGAACTGTCCATCTCAAATTTCCGTTATCTTTTCGGTACTCTCTTTCTCTGTCAAGCTTGTAATCTATATGAATTTGCCTTTTTTCGGTGGTAAGTGGCATCTTTTTAGGTATGGTATTAATCTTCTCAAACGTTTCATCTTGTAGCTGCATCGTAAGTAGCCAAGCGTCTTCATCAATTTTCAGGTTGTATACTTTCAAATCTGCTTCTTCCACGTCTCTTCTTTTGTCTACTGGATGTCGACTAAGAGCATCCACATGCTTCATTTGTTCTCCGCTCTAATGACTTATTGTAAAGTTGAACTATTCTCGGTAACACCTCTTTTTTCTGCATAAGGATCTTCAGTGACGTACAGTCTGTCACAACAGTAAAAGTTTTCCCAAACAAATATGGTCTAAACCTCTGAATTGTTTCAACAACTTCCAAAGCCTCAGGCTCACAGCTATGGTAATTACTTTCAAAACTGGTTGTCTTTCGATTAAAATAACTGAAAGGTTTCCAAGTGTCCTCAGGTACATTCTGTAATAACAAAATAACAAATATATTACGATAATTAAACTAAGAATAAGAATACACAAATAATAACTGTCTCTACACGTGATTAGCTTTACTTCGCGTCTATGTACCGAACTCCGTCTTTAACTCCGATCGACTCTCTTGTCAACCCGACTTCCTCTGATAAATTCACGACTCCGTGATAGACTCTGACAGACTCTCTCTCAGACTCCGCTTCCTCTCATAGGCCGCGCTCGACTGGCATTCGTCTGCCGCTGCTATCTGACTATGGCTGGCGTATCGTTCTGCGCCGAAGCACGCTGAACAAGTCCCAGCATACCTTCATATATATATATATATATATATATATATATATATATATATATATATATATATATATATATATATATATATATATATATATATATATATATATATATATATATATATATTCTACACACATTATACATACAGACTTGGAGACTACTTCTCTGGCTTCACTGTTGATTTTTGTAGGTGAAGGACGTAGCCAGCGCGTGAGCTAACTGGAGCAAGTGGCGCTTCGAATTCTGGAAGTTCTAGGATGTTCTTCAATGCTTTTGTGACTATAGTTTCGCTGCTTAACAACATTTTCAGACAGATTTAAATTGAATTAGTACGAAATCATGACAACTACAAATAAATATCTGTTGCTATGTTATGATATGATGTTTTGATCAAAAAATTTATCAAATTGAAAATAAAAATGAAATAAAGATGACAGATGAGGTTTTCAAAATGTCTATGTGATGTATGTCAATATTTAACATAAAAATAGAACTAGCCTATGATAACTATGATAACAGTTACAACAATACAATAACTAAACAAGCGTAAACTAGACTTTTTTGAAGCTTTGGAAGTCAAAAAGCACACACACGACAATAGCTACCTTGTTTTACACGAGCAAACTGAGTTAATGAATGCCTCTTTCTTGGGTATTCTTCTTTCTAATTAAATAAGTCACAGAAAATAAATTTAATTATTCTTTCAAAAAAGTTTTAATAAGATAATGAGCTGATGTATGTCGATATTTTCGTTATATAGAGACTACTTTTATGCTGTTATTGTTTAGTAACTGTTATCATAGTTATCATAGGCTAGTTCTATTTTTATGTTAAATATTGACATACATCACATAGACATTTTGAAAACCTCATCTGTCATCTTTATTTCATTTTTATTTTCAATTTGATAAATTTTTTGATCAAAACACCATATCATAACATAGCAACAGATATTTATTTGTAGTTGTCATGATTTCGTACTAATTCAATTTCAATCTGTCTGAAAATGCTGTCAAGCAGCGAAACTATAGTCACAGAAGCATTGAAGAACATCCTAGAACTTCCAAAATTCGAAGGGCCACTTGCTCCAGTTAGCTCACGCGCTGGCTACGTCCTTCACCTACAAAAACCAACAGTGAAGCCAGAGAAGTAGTCTCCAAGTCTGTATGTAGTATGAACAAGTTTCACCAAGTAAGGGCAACAACAATCAATGAATCTACATACATTCACTGATTGGGGATAAAAATGTTAAACTACGCACCAAAAAATTCAACACCCCATATGCCACAACACCAATAACTCAAAAACAAATAGGCCAATTATGCTTAAATTAGGTGCGAAGCTTTCTTTTGCAAGTGTCTTGGACAAGTTTGTTAGCCAGAAAAATTGGATTAGTTTATCCGGGAAAATTTTTGCTTTTCTTTCGCACAATTTTTATATCTCGGGAAATAACAAAATGATGGTAACTGAATTTGGTACGGAAGATTATATTATTAAAATTAAACAATGTACTAGAACTTAGATCTCTTAGATAAAAGACAAAAAGTTATAGGCATTTAAAAAAATGAGTGTCACTGGTAACAGAGAAACCCGCAAGACCAAAATATGTTGTGTGAATAACAAAATCTATTGTACATTACAGACGAGAATTAAGTTTTCTTGGCGCAAAAAGGTCAAGGAATACCAAAAATTCCTTCGAAAATTTTATAGTTTTTCTTCTTGAAACCTCAAAATCGCGATCTGAAATGTCAGAATTGGCATTTTTTAGACAAGTAACCTAATACAAATACGGAGTACGTAGTACGTAGGCGAAAAGTCGTTACAAGTGCGTTTAACAAAGCCTTAAGTTTCAGCATCGACCGTCACTGGCCTTCATTTTGCTAAAAAGTTTGCAGAAAATTAATTTCAAGTAGACAATTTTCTTAATACTGTGAGAGTAGCTTCAGTTATATACATGAAATTTACACACACAAAAAATATTTCGAAAAAATGCACTAAAAGTTTTTTTGTAAAAAAGTATGCTATTACGAGAACCCTTCGCTAATAAAATAAATTAAAAATGATACAATCTGATCTAAATACAGACACAGCGACTTCTTTTGTGACTTTACAAAGAAAAATTTGTGTTGCCTGAGGATGCCGTAAAAAGTGAAATCGGTTTTAGAGAAAAAGCAAGCACTTGTAAAGAAGCCACATATAAAGTCTCCAAGGCTGTATTGAGTAGGGAAAGGTTTCACTAAGTTAGGACAACAACAAACAACCTGGTGCTTCTTGATCGTTTTGCGCCAGTAAAACTTAATCTTTTTCGAAATGGGTTTTGTTAGCATCACAAAACATTTTGGTCTTGTCCGTTTGTCTCATTACTAGTGGCACCCAAATTTTTTTAGTGTTCATTTTTTTTTCAACTTAACGACCTATGCAAGCCAATTAGATAAGGAAAGTAGTTCCCAAATTTCGTCACAATCGGCTTGATATATATATATATATATATATATATATATATATATATATATATATATATATATATATATATATATATATATATATATATATAAGATCTTTTCATTAGTGAATTTTTTTATAAAAATTTATTAAAACATATGTTGTTTTATCTGTTTTGGATCATGATATCATATTTCTACTTTGTGAGATATCACTGCATTAAAGTCATCCATGCCAGATGTTACTTTTCCATAATTTTCAGTTTTCAGCGAACAAAACGTTGCTGATGTATAGAACGATGTGTGCCAATATTTAAAACCTGTCAACTTTAGCTGCTCCAATGTGGAGTTTCACTAATGATGAATATCATATTAACGACTCTACTGACACTGCAAAAGCTCAAAAACTGTTTTATTTTTACGTTTATTTTTATCACGGAGGGAACTGTAAAAAATTCGTTACTAGCATGCGGTAGTATCCCATTGTGCTGCTTTACCTCTCCGTTATCATCTCCTGTTTTAATTTTACTAATATGAAATATAGTTGCATACTCGTACATAGGTTATATTTTGCTTTATAAAAGATACGAGATAGTTAATAAATGTATGGTCTGCCTAGAGGACACAAAACTACTGCATTTAATGTAAATTGTAATTTGTTTTAAAAGGGTAACATTATTAATCTGAATGACTTTTATACGTAGTGAATTATAAAACGTTTACGGTAATCATGTACTGTATTAAAGCCATTATAATATTGCAAATACATTCTGTAAACATTTTAATGAAAAATTGGTACTAATGTATCTACGTGCAGATTATAAAGTTTGGTTATATCTATAGGGTTTTTATTTACAGTATATATTTAATATTAAGTTTTTTTACAATTGTTATGTAGACTGTTGGAAAAGTCTAGACGAAGCAAGGGCTATATGGTATTAAATTTTTATAGACATGTTCAACGCATTTTTTTACAAAAATTATATATGCGCAAAGAGAAATTGAAATTCGTCTGTAATATTCAGTAGATTTTGTTTACCACACAAAATATTTTGGTATTGTACTTTTCTTTGACTCCGAACCGCAACCAAAATTTTTTTGATAATATTCTTATAACTAATTCTGCTTTTAGCCTTATTATTTTTATTTTATATTTAATCGTAAGCTTCAACAAACAACAAAGTTTCAACCACTGCCAAAGCATCAGAGAAAGGGTCTATTTAAAATGAATCTATACAAATATTTTGAGACAGAAAGTTAAGGCTTTTTAAAACATACTTCTTACGAAATTTCTTCTATATAACGATCATTTGTTTCAGAATCTTGGTTTAAATGTGGCCAATCTTCAAATCGCCACTGTTACCTTTTACGAAGAAAAAGTATAAAAACTTTACTATTAGTTATTGAATTTTTGCATATGGAAAACCGAATGTTTGTCTGTAACATTTCATATATTTTGTTAACCACACAAAAAGTTTGGTTTTGTTCCATTCGATGATCATCGGTGACACCCAAATGTTTCTGTAAATGCCTATGACCACTTTTAATTTTAACTTAGCGATGTAGATTTTGGTATATGGTATACTTTTTACAATATTAATCAGCGTATCAAACTTTGTTGGCATAGCTTTGTTATTTTCGGCGACACAAATATTTTTTTTCGGAAAAACTGGTGTCATTTGCATGGCTAACTAACTTGTCCAAGTCGTTTGTCAAAGGAAGGTACGAGGTAACCCCCCAAATTTCTTGCTTAACTATAAAAGAAACGAAGTAGACTTACAATTTAATTTCATTTTTCAGTATAGTCCCCTCTAACACTGGTGCACTTATTACATCGTTTTAGCAACCGTTTGATACCCCCGATGCGTTCTTTAAAGTATTCTTATCGACAGGCAGACCTTGAACTTTCTTGGCGGCGCTTCTCTACTGTTTCTCTACTGTCCTTTTTGCAAAATGGAAACAATGGAATGGAGGCGTAAAGGAGAAGCGCCGTCAAGAAAGTTCAAGGTCTGCCATAGTTTGATCTCCTGTGGCAGTTGCCTTCAACAAGTTCATAGGGTTTTCTCCACAAAAGTCTAAAAACGATCAAGCACATTCAACACAACGCTGGTACTGAACTACTGAAAGATGTTTAAGGATCCACTTCGCACTAACTTTATTTATGCCTAAATGTTCGTTGAGGATTCGGCAAACGCTTGTGTTTAAAAACACCGAATTTTTGATAATTTTGTCAGTTTCAAGCGTCGATCGCTTAATACAAGATCCCCAACAGAGGAAATCTTGTTGTGCGTTTGCCACTTGCACCGTCCTTCCTTTTCTTGCGTCATCTTCCAGGGAATTCTGCCCCATTCAGTATCGTTTTGACCAATTTTTTACCACAGAATAACAGGGAGAATTTTCCCCGTTGAGCCGATTTTGATGCTTTGAGGCGGAAGACCTTCTCGGGTAAGAAATTTAATAGCAGCCTAACCTATATAGTAGAAACAATGTTCCATGTTTCATCAAATAACTGTATTCCTTAAAAATGTACAAACATTTCCGAAAGTAAACTGAAAGTTTTCCCGAAAAAACTGGTTTCTTGGCCAACCTCATAGGTTAATAGGAAATTGAGCTATTCAAATTTGAAGCATTTAATGAAAATTCGCTACCATAACGCACTTGCTGCATCCTGCATTTCTTTTCTTACAGACATTCATTATATTTCGATGAAAAATGAAAAAATGCAGTAACATAAGGCGTATTCAATTTAAAAAAAAAGAAAATTTGTATCACCAACGACTTATGGGCCATCTTGTGATTGTAGAAATATTTTTTAAGATGTAGCTCAAGACACCCTATAATGAATGTATACATTTTTTTTCGTATATTGAGCTTTATTGTTTTTTCTAACTAAAATTAGACAAAAATTATATACCATTAAATGATAAACTCTATAGTTAAGACTACTGCCAAAGCATCAGAGAAAGTGTCTATTTGAAATGAATTTTCTGGAAATATTTTAGTAAGATGAAGGACAATGACGGTTGAAACTAAGACTTCAGGCTTTGTACAACATTCTTCTTGGGACATTTTCTTTCCATAGCTCGTTTTGGTTTCAGGTTCTTTGCCTAAATGTTGCCAATTTTGACGTTTCAAATCGCGACTTTCACGTTTTGAGAAAAACCCCAATTTATTTTTCTTTAAATGCCTATAACTTTTTTGTCTCTTAACCTAGAGAGCTAAATTTTGGTACGTAATTTACCTATAATGATAAACGCGTCTACCGAATTTGGTTGCCTTTACTTTGTTATTTCCGGAGATATAATTATTTTTTTTCGAAATAAAACACAAAATTTTCCGGGAAAACCTGGGCTGATTTTTCAGGCTAACAAACCTATCCAAGCCACTGATAAAAGGTAAGTACTCAACAAATGGTTGAAGGCAAATATTACCTCAACTTGTTTGGATATTTAATAGTTTTCTGTGAAGAAAATATGTTTTTGGTTCACTTTGATGGGATGTACGGTTTTCGATAAAAATCAGTTAGATAATTATGTTAAGGTTAAATTCCATTTTTTTTGTGGGTTTGACATCGTGGTGAACAAGTGTCAGTTAAAAGAAAACTAATGGACGTAAAATCCATTTTTGTTTCTTCCAAGGCCAATGTGTTACAACATTTTGACAAGCTGCGATACTGCGATAATGTCGAGCTATGTGTAAAATCAGAACTCTTATTTCTGCATTAGAATTGTAGAATTCCGGCATTTTATCAACATATATATATATATATATATATATATATATATATATATATATATATATATATATATATATATATATATACATATATATATATATATATATATATATATATATATATATATATATATATATATATATATATATATATATATATATATATATGAACACAAAAATATAAACCGAGTGGCAGTCTCTTCATTAGTAAATTTTTTGTACGAAAATTCACTAAAACTAAGAAGCAGATTTTACTCAAAAAGTAGTGACGACAATTGATAAAATAAACGACCTACTTACCTCACTAAGTTAGAAAAATCATTTCGGGTAATAATTGCAAATAGAAAGAGCTCTTGAAGTTAAAATTTTATTGGTTATTAATTAATATGTGTAGTAACAGTAAAATTATTACCATTAGTAATGTTGTTTAGAACATTTAGACTGCTGACTTGCTGACAACAATAGTGTTCACAACATCGTTAGACTCATCCACTACATTAACCTGAGACTCTCTATTGTCTGACTGATCTTTTGCAATAATTTAATCATCAGGACCCCAACTCGTTTTTTAGCAACTAACGTTGAAGACATATTCCAGTATAAGTTTTGAGATACTCCAGATTCAAAAACTGTGCTTTGTTGTCTGAAATCATAGAAAAGACATTCTTGTCTATTGGTAAATTGTCAATTTCTTGTCTAATCGTGAAATATTTCTTAATAATTTTTAGATGCAAAGTAGAACCTAAACTACGGGTGATTATGAATGTACGTGGAATACATTTTAGGATCTAGATTGTGATTGGTGTTTTCGAAAGTGGTTTGCATAACGCATTAGAGCGGCATGTCCCTACAATGACTAAGACCGCCACTATCTTTATAAGGAGATTTGTAAAAATGCTTGATTTTTTAAGTTTATAGCCATCATTCTTACATTCCGAGAATGCTCTTGGTTTGGGATATTTCGATGTGACCATGTTCCTCTATGAGAACAATCCAATCGTTGAGTATTCACACTACAGTCTTGCCGGTGAGTTTAATATTGCCGATTTCTTTATGGAATATTCCAGCAGCAACATTTTAGAAACATCAGTATTTTTGCTCTTGCGTCGTTCCTTGGATGTTCCGAACGCCTATTTATAGCGTCCTGTCTACCCATTTCGAAACAGCAGTTCAAAACTAGAAAACCAAAAATCAGCAAACGTGATTTTCATTCATGTCAAAATAAATTACTAGTGCCAATGTCAAAAAAATTATATCATAAAATCGCAAAATTAACACATGATTTTTATTTCATGCGCTGTAAAGAACTACGGGGGACACAATATGCTTTACGTGAAGTAACTTTAACAAATCTCACACTTCATTACCCATCTCTCGCTCCGCTTGGACGCAAAATCGCACTCAACTAGTAAGTCCTACATTCTATTTAGATAAATAACTATTATAATTGAATTCCTTTATTTAGTTGAAAAACTTTAATTTTAATACACAGTACTGTCTCTAAAAAGGCAATATGTACAACAAATTTCATCAAGATATTTCCATTTTTTTTTTTCAGAGCCGCAAACATTTCTTGTATAATACCGTTTTTATCTGTGAAACTAAGCTGATTGGGTTCATTAGCAACCTAGTCAAAGCGATTCTTGATCCATCTGTTAGCGAAACATGCCACAATCTCATACAGGTAACAAATTCAATTTGGCAGAAGAATTTAGTGAACTCAATTTTCATTTACTTCATACGGACTTCCCAAAAAATCCGAATACCCAGCAAGAGTCGACCAATTGCAACGAAACTTGTTAGTGAATTTTCACAAGGAAAAGTCAGTAATAGAGAGGCATCGATCGAGAGACTTTTGAAAACATGTCTTCTAATGATTCTAATGAGCGCGAATTGGGGCCCCTAGAACCCAAATCCAAGGTCAGTTGAAAGGCGTTAATGACTCTAGCATCCAATGAAAGACATAAGAAAGTAATAGTTAAATCAAGCTGTGTGTATCAGATGCAGATTCTTAATCAATGCATGTAGGTACTGTATTAGAAATCATTTAATTTCTAGCATGTCTCGAAGAGTTATCGAATGCATAAGAAACCGCGGCGCACCCACTTATTATTCAATAACTTTGTTATTTTTCAATATTTTAGTTCAAATATGTAACAATTTTTAAGTTTGGTTAAACACATATTATGTATAAATGTCATTAAAATTGATCAACTCTTACTGGGTGTGTGTTCGATTTTTTTTAGGTTACGGTAAATTCACAATGCATGTGGGTAATATTGATATGTTCATTTTGTATATATTTTGAGAAAGTATTAAAACAGTTGCAGAAATCCGTTTTAGAACGTTTTTATCTCAAAAATAGCAAAATTAAAGAACGGGACGGATGTATATGCATGTATAAGCGCCAACTCTCCCTGCAGAAAGTGATATGTTTCATTCTTACTGTGTACAACCTGTTAATTATTGAAAAGTTATTAATAGTTAATAAGTTATAATACTCTGGTTCCTCAAGTCCTATTAAATAACGATTAAAAATCTGCTGGGAGAATTCTTGTTTCAGTATTTAGTGATAACCGCGAGGTAATCTTGATTAAATTTCTCGACAAAGGTGACAAACAAACTGAAAATCAAGACGTAACCCACTACTGTGTGAGAATAAAATGTAAGAAACGGCAAAGAAAGCTGCCCAAAAATAGTTTTTTTTTCAAGATAATTCCCGCGCACAAAAATCACATATTGTTATGCAAGAACTTTGTCTTTTAAGGCTTGACCTAAGCACCTTCCTTGTTGACTGGGTATGTACATATTAGACTATGATCTTTAAACTAAGTGATACAAATTTGAAAGGTCTTAAATTTTATCCAGCGAAGACGTGGCAGAAGCTGTAAGAATAAAATGTAAGAAACGGCAAAGAAAGCTGCCCAAAAATAGTTTTTTTTTCAAGATAATTCCCGCGCACAAAAATTACATCTTGTTATGCAAGAACTTTGTCTTTTAAGGCTTGACCTAAGCACCTTCCTTGTTGACTGGGTATGTACATATTAGACTATGAGCTTTAAACTAAGTGATACAAATTTGAAAGGTCTTAAATTTTATCCAGCTGGATTTTTGATCAAAATGAAAACTCATTTTAAAAAATTGTGTTGTATAATAAAATACTTTAAGGTACAAATCTTGTTGCTTCTTTGGTAGGCTAAGAACTTTTCAGTACCTCCTAGTATAATTAAGTTTAGTTAATAGCATAAATAAACGTTATTATGGTTGTTGGTCTGTGTATGTATTTATTTAATTTATTTGTTAATGTATTTGGAATTAAAATCATACATTGCGTCTTCCAAATAAGCAATGTTGTCTTGACACAATTGCATTTAGCATCCTGAATTCTTCTATCAAAACTATTTTAATGTATTTCATTTTTTATTTTGTTCTTAGATTTGCTTCTTCTGTTGTTGCTGTCGCATAAACGCTTTCACGGTGACCGTAGAGATTAATATTTACTTTTTTAGTTAAATATTAATATTAATTTTAACCAAATCTCCTTATAAGGTATAATTTCCAGTACGGTAGTTTTTACAATTTCTACTTTTTTGTCTACTATAACAACACCTGTAGCCCCTATCTTACTCTAGGCAATGTTAAATATAAATAATTCTAAAGCAACACCTACTGACGCTAATTGACTTAAATTTCAAAATGGTTCTTATAAGGGGAAAATTTGAACTATTTTTTATTAAACAATGATAAATTTATGCTTTAAGTTCCAAGATTATACCTATTATTTTTTTATGTTACAGATCCTCCCAAAATAATCAGCGTCGGCCGAGAACGCGTCAAAACTGTAACGTTGTTTTCGCCGACGACGTTTGAATGTCTAGGAGAGGGTAATCCTACTCCCACTTACCAATGGCTACAGAAGCTGCCAACCCCTTCAAACATGGTAATAGAGCGGGGGAGGGATTCCAAACTACATATCGCCAATGTTTCTTATTACAATCAAGGTGAATACAGGTGCAAGGTCACAAATATCATCAAGGGCGAAGAAAGATTCGAATTGAGCGAACCAATTATCCTGCAGGTTCATGGTAAGTTAAACTTTTTAGACTCATCTCTATGTTGCAGAGACTAATTATCTTGCCATTAGATCTGGTGGTCTGGGTAGTCAACTCATGATCCCGACATCTACGCACACGTCTTCGATTTTTTATCCAGGGACACTCTAACTCGTAATACGAAATGTTATGAAGAAGCGTTGTGCTGGCAGATGTATTTTCTTTTAAAAACGTTAAGGCAAGTGATTGTGCAAAAGACACAAATACTCTACATTGTTTACCTAATCATTTACGGTTAGTAAAAATGTCAATTTACGACAATATTATGGCTTCTAACTTAGAATTAGAAGATATGTAACTAATAATTTACCTCATCTGTACAAAAAAGTAGTAATGTGTCTAAAAATATCAATTCTAGATTTAGGATATTATCTAAAAAAATTCTGGAGACTTCACGTGCCAATAAAAATGAATAAATAAGCTCGGATGCAGCAAGTTATATATGGTAGAGAACTCCAATTAAACTGTGTTTTCATAACAAGTTGTTAGTTAAATAGTTAGTTGACGTTGAAAAACAAAATAATAAACAATTTGTGGTGAAAAGGTAAATATAAATGTATAATGATAATAATAACAATAATAAAAATAATAATAATAATAATAATAATAATAATAAAATTTATTGCCAAAAATTTAAACTACAAAAAGGCAGTATACAAGAAAATTTCATATGACAACAAACAGTAATTTCCCACAAAACTCAAAGGTTGTGGGTGAAAAAGGTGATGCTTTCCAAATCTAGCAGTAGACATATTATATAAAAATAGCCAATAAACATCCCACAAGAAATAAATATACACCAAAAACGTATAGTTCCCATTAACTGCTAACCGCTGAAGAACAACCCTTTCCTTGTATGTAGAGACTGACAGCTTATGAGTACTTGCAATACTAAGAACAAATGTCCAATGATTCACAATGATGCAAAACAAAATCTACACATCATAAAATTAATCATAATCAAGTTGCGAGACAAAATAGTAAACAACAAAACAGTACTCTATAACTAAACATTACATTGGATAAAAATAATTAAAACATAAACCATAAAATACAATAAAATACACCTAAAACACCCAGCACACTCGCGGAAATAAAATAAAAAGACATCAATAATGACGCTGACAGCATAATGCCGTCAGTTAGTGACGCTCGTGATCCTATTCGCTTGTAAACATTTTTCAGTTCAATTTGCTCTCTTATTCTACTTATTGGTTACTGCAGTAGCCAACGATTGAGTGGCTTCTTAAAGAGGCCATGAGAGCCAATCATTTTTAACTCATTTGTGATGCAGTTTAATATTCTCAGAGAAAATAAGTATAAATTATCTGGTTAGCGGTCTTGTACGCTCTTGTAATACTTGAATAATGGCTAACATTGCACCTAGTTGATGATTCCTGTTTTAGAATTAGTTGTCTGTTCTGATTTCTATTTCTAAACTGAAACAATAAAAGCTGTATATTATATAGTTGTCTTAAATCAAATATCCCACTCTCCTCGTACAAGCTATCGCTCGGATGTAAAGGTCCACGTTCAAATATAATCTTAGGTAACCATTCCAGTGTAACCTCTAAATTATTTGAATGCGCACTGACAACTCCTCCCCAAGACAATATCTCATAGGTGAGATGAGACACAATATTTGTAAAATTTACAGACTAAATATTCGTTTCTAAGATTTACTTTTTGAAATGAGATATCGCAGTTTTTGCACTACAGTATTCACGTGCTTATCCGACCGCAAACGTTGCTCTATTATAATGCCAAGATCCTATATATCCCCTCTGCGTCCAATCACAACACACGCATTTTCCGTCCTTACCGAGAGAGCAACATACTTCGATAGATTTCGAGCATACGAGGCGAAAGAAAAATAAAATGTTTTCGCCAATTAACTTTTATTTCCTTAGACTCTAAAAATCTAACTCTTTGGGCAAAATCTGCTTCCACAATCGCCTTTAGATCTGCTCGGTTGGAATGACGACAGGAAATTGCTGTATCGTCAGCGAATCTTAAAGTATCTCCACGGCTTTCCTTGAGAAATATATTACTGGTATAAAGGCAGAAAAGCAACAGTCGAAGAACAGTGCCCTGAGGAACACCATATTCAACTTCTTTGTAAGTGCTTGCCTCACTGTCTTTTACCAAACACTGCTCACTGCCCCTCAGATAGCTCTTCATAAGTTTATATGCATCACCTCTAAATGGCATGCCCTCCAGGGTTTTTAGGAGCTGACAGTGACTGACCGTGTCGAATGCTCTGGGCAGATCGACGGAGATGCACAACTAATTTTGGCCAACAGAGATTCCACAGCATCAACCGCCGACCTCCCCTCCCGAAAGCCATACTGACCATCAGAGACTATGCGGTACTTTTTAAGAAATGCCCCAAGCCGATTTTTAATAACATTTCAAACACTTTAGCGAGGCAAGACACAATCAAGATAGGTCTATAATTACCGACATCTGATTTATTGCCAGATTTGTATGAAGGGACCACTCGTGCAACTTGGAAAGCCCTGCTGAATGTTTCCTTATTTATTGACTTATTATAGACATTGTCAAAGGTGGAGAAATATACTTACAGATATCTTTAAGCAGTTTTGCTCTGAACATGCCTACCCCAGGAGATTTATTTGATTTTAAGCGAATTATGGTATCTGCTGCTTGTTCCACGGTTGCCTCCTGAAAAAATATTGAGTTCTTTATATGCTTTCTCTTAAAATAAGATGAGGTTCTTCTTACCTACGCTGCAAGTCGCGCTACAAAACTCGAAAAAAAATTTGTTAAATTATTTTGCAAGCTCTTTGTCGTTAACATACCCCCCTCTCCCACGACCTCCTTTACTTGCATCCTATCTCTACACCCCCTATATTCCACTTATGCATCTCCAAGTAGCTTTAGGGCTATCACTGTTCCTTTCTTATTTTATGATAATTATCCTTTGTTATTGTTATCATGCATTACACGATATATAGGAGGATTTTAAGTTACTAAATTCGTCAGTTTGAAGTTAATAGTACACAATAGATGCAACCATTCATGATCCAATATATGGTTATCTCTCATTTCTTTAACCCAGAATGTTTTTTTGTCAATAAAACCAGATCGATTTTAGATGGCTAAATGAGTCGTGTAGGCCTTTGGACTCTCAGCGCTGCGATCCTAATGGGTGTTTTGTGCATGACCATTTTCTAATAGTTGTCCAAAATGTTCACACTTTTCATATAGTATACTATTTTTTGAGGGCTATTTTATCTATTTCCTGGGGTGTTAGAGGCTCTGCTCCAAGGTATTTGAGCCTTTTGCAGAACTCAGCCATGTAATCGCATAGTAAGTGTTCTGTTATTTCTGCTGCCTCATCTAGTATCTGCAGTTTTTACTGTCTGCCTTACCCATCTTCATAAGGTGATATCTTACTAGAAAATGTCCTGTGGAATGTCTCGTGATTATTTTCAAGTCGTTTCTGTTCATTTTAAAAAACAGTTCGGGGTTCTCTGGTAATATGGTGATCAATCGTTTTGCCTGCCTTAATCCTGGCGTTTCCTCCAGTATGACAGCACTTAGTTCTTCTGCCAAATATCAGGTTCATTTCTTACATGGCTTTTTGTTAGTCCACAATAGAGCTCTGTGCCATAGAATGGTGTTGTTGTTCCTCTGTTTGCAAGGATATGTGCTTCTTCATTTCCTTAAATGCATTGATGCCCTGGTACCCACACCAAAGTCCCTTTGTTGTCCGTAGCCAGTTGCTTCAATGATTTTTTGCAGTTCAAGTTCAGTTTAGACTTCGTGTTAGAAGATCTTAGAGTCTTTAGTACTGCCTGACTGTCTGAGAGGATGAATGAAACTAAGTAAATTGTTTTCATCATACATCACTTTTTAATATTGTGCTCTTCTTTTTAAGAAACAAACTTTAAATGCCTAAAACAATTTTTTATAGAACAAGAAAAAATAAATTTGGTATATGTACGTCCTGTACTAAGTTGAAGGAAACTAGTGTTACAAAATTTATTGAAATTACAAAAGTTTTCCCAAAGAAAATGTATTTTTTTCCCGAAGGCTGATCCGCTGGGTTTGCCTAACAAACTACCCAAGCTATTTACAAAAGGAATGTACCTACGAAATTATAAGCATGGTCGGTATTTTTTACTGGTTATTGCTTGGATTATTTCTTTTTAGCCAACCAAATCGAACAGGTTCTTTAAAAAAAGTGTTATAAAAACAATATTATATCCGAAACTTATCCTGTTATTGTTATTAAATTTAGTACTAATGCTGCTTTTATAATGGTTTTATTATGAATATTTTAGCATAATAGGAGTTCGGAAGGAAATTGTATTATTAGGATTTAAAATATTTTCATGAGAATAGGCTACCATGACGCACTCGCTGCATCCATACTTTTTCGACAATTATTCACTATTTGACTAACAGTTTTTTGGGGAAAACAGTTTTTAATTCAAATTTTCCAGAGTCCAGACATTTTGAATCTGACCTCTCTAGTTGTGAATTGGTTTTTTTAAAATATTTACTATAATAGGAAACTATTTCAAAAATACGAGTAATTGTTATTTGAACTATACCGGCTTTGCCATTGTATAAGAAAACACAATGTACAACATATATTTAAGATTTGGTGTCCGCATGGTGTCACTCTCTAGTTGTGAATTTTCTTTATAAAACTTATTTACTAATATAGGAAACTATTTCAAAAATACAACTAATTGTTATTTGAACTATACCGGCTTTGCCATTGTATAAGAAAACACAATGTGCAACATATAGTTAAGATTTGGTGTCCTGTCCCCATCATTTAAGTCGATGTATTGGTTATATAACTGCAAATTATTTGTCACTCAAAAAACTAATTGGAAAGAGCTGCAAACTCCATTTTAGAAACAATAATTTTTGGATCTCCTAGAAACTATACATATAGCATTTTATTGTCAACTTGATGACATTTGGTTTTACATTTATCACTTAATTGTAAAGTTACATGATGTAGTAGTTACAGCTCTAATGGTTTCATCATTTCTATTTGTCCCCTTTTAAGTCTGACGTTGACTGAAAAGCATTTATAAACATCCAGAATTCAGTTTAATTGAAAATGTGACGGCGCTCCTGCCATATAGTTAAAAATTGATAGCTCGCTGAGTTAAAAACTCGACATCGTCGAAATCACTCCGTTGGAATTGAGGACAGGCGGCGAACTATGAAAAACATCAATCATCCTCATGAACTAATTATGTCGGACCTTCCTACAGACCTGACAGACGGCTCCAAAAAAGTGCTCGTGGAATCCTAAACAGTGTTTACCTTTTGTACGCTTTCGACCTTTTTTAAGAGACTGTTTTCTCGAGTGATTTCAGTTAGTTAAATGCGGATATCGAGATTTGGTTGTCAATCTAATTCATTACTAGAAGGCCGTTCACTTTTGATGAGTGTCTGAAAGGTTTAACTTAACAACTTCTCATAAAAGATTTGAATAATGATTTTGTATGAAATTAAGTGTATAAATTTAAGTTGCTATTAAAGAATGTGTCCATATGGTACGAAGTGAAGAGACAACAGAATCACCCTATAAACCAGAAAAATCATAAGAGAGATTTATACGCCAGATACTTGTTTCGGCAACATACTTGTCTTTATCAGTAACTGTCACTAACTGTGTGAGCAACAATTATCCTATTTATATACCTAAACTATGGATGATGCAATAACGGATGATGCAATATCAGATGTCTTTATTATCTTAGGGGTTTTTGGGGGTAATTTTGCTTTTTGTTTCACTTTCCAGCCACAGTGTGCAACCTCAGTATTTTAAGAATTATGCAAATAACAATTATGCAATACCAAATGGTTCAACAACAAACGTTGCAAAACTGTATGATGCAACACCAGATGAAGCAATACCAGATGACTTAACCTAATGACTCATGTCCCAAGTCAATTATATGTTGGGCGACGGTGGATCTCCTGCGCCTTTTTTCTGGAATTCTGTCCACAATTGTCGAGCGCGAAAATATTGCATGAAATTTTTGCTTCGTTCTCAAACACCGACAGAAATAGTTTGCAGCGTGTAGAGACCAGAAGAAAAATGTAATGCAGTGGTAGCTTGATTGGGTTTGTCTACCGAAAAGAAGCCAGCGTCCCATTTTTTCCTCGTGTTCAAAATGCATGCCTTGAATGTTCTGTCAGCATTAAAATCGTGAATAATAACATCTTCTAACGTTAATCAACATCTGAGGCGTGACCGACCTAATCTCAATGGTTGTACTTCTTCTTAACTCAGTTGTATCGCGAGGTGTAGTTTTCTAGACCATACGGTTCACATACTTTCATAATAAAAAGTTTAATAGCGTAAGATCCGATGATCGTGTTGGCCATTCTAATGATCCTCGCCTGCCTATTCACCGATTTGAAAATATTAGTTCAAGGTACTACCGGGCATTTATTTAGTAACGTACTGGTCGCTTCATCCTGCTGGAACCATACCACATTCGCTGGCACTCCTGGGTTTCCTCGATCAGAATATAAATTTGCCAAAATTAGCACGATATTATTTTAGAGCAGTGCTAAACAAGTATCTTCACTCAAATTTCCACCAATAAAAGACATGGTTTTCCAGTATTCCTGCTTCAACATTAACCTTTTCAGGGTATTCCGTACGTTCTTCTCTCATACAGTGTGGATTTACTTTAGACCAGAGGCAGAAATTTTGACGATTGCATGGCCGTAAACACCTGCACTCATCAGAAAACAAAAGATGTTCTAGTTGGATAACATCCTTATTTAATATTTTCCATCATTTGTTCACAAAAAGACGTTCTTCTATCAAAATAGTCTTCTTCCATGAGCTCCTGTGTTTGTATCAATTTATAGGGATGCCTTTTATTTTCGTCTAATATTCGAATTCGAACGGGTAACTTCCAATGTTGTGTCTGTTTGTCGACTCGAAATATGTGAGTTTTTCTCAAACTCAAGCATTAGATCCAGTTTGGTACCGTTACTCGGTGCATTTTTTTTGTATCTGCCTCACATGTCCACACGAAATTGTTTTTCAATTTTACTAATTGTCCCTTGGGATATCGGCAGCAAATCAGGAAGTTTTTCTTGAAATAGGCTAGCAATCTCAAGCT
Organism: Tillus elongatus; assembly: GCA_964006375.1. Taxonomy (NCBI): domain Eukaryota; kingdom Metazoa; phylum Arthropoda; class Insecta; order Coleoptera; family Cleridae; genus Tillus; species Tillus elongatus. The sequence goes on along the minus strand of OZ023263.1, from coordinate 148,566,987 downwards.
ATGATCGTGTTTTATCTCCATAATCAATAATTTGTAGAATTGTTATATACTGCATTTTTGTTTAATAAATATTCTGTATTATACTTAACAACTGACAACTAGTGTCATGCGGTTACAATCACACAGCGAGTTGCTAAGGCATTTTAAACAAACATAACATTGCCAACTAGAAAGACTCTTGGTCATTTTTATGTCTTCTTTTTTATTGACACCATACAAAAAGAACATTGAGACTGTTTTTGCTTTTTTCCTCACTATGAATAATGAAACGCGATTAATTATTAATTTTTTTGTGCGTTGTAGCAAAGTTCGTCAAATCTATGAATTTATTTCTTTTACTGTTAATGTTTATATATATATATATATATATATATATATATATATATATATATATATATATATATATATATATATATATATATATATATATATATATATATATATATATATATATATTACACATTTTCTAAACAAGCTTCTGCTTTCTGTCCATGAATTTTGTTCGTTATTTTGACATTGTTTGGTGTCTTGGTTATCGACTTTCTATGAACAGAAATTAAAAAAATAAACCCAAATAGTTTTTTACTGATAACGCGGAATTCTACGTTCAGTAGTATAACCTATTTATTTCTCCCCCAGGTCATGGATCATTAATTCCTTTGACTCTATGTATAGGCTAGATAATCGCTAATGTTATTACTATCTGGCACATTTTGCTATTCAAGATCACTTCAGTTCATGATTACACAAAGCTATTGTGTGGATGTGTCTCGAACGTATTGTAGTGAACATCGATCGCTAACACATAACACAATAGCCAAATGTATTGTACAATTCTATCGGTTCAGTATCAGTAATAAAGAGATAAAACAAAAGTGTCCGCCCAGCTTACACCGAATATACAACGAATTTACACATTTACACATCGATATCCAATTTAGAAGCGAGCACTCGGCTCCAGTTAGAACAGTTAGAGGCCTCCGCGAGAGCAAAGTCTGAATGAATTACGTTCACCTTCCATAACCCGTTATCCAATACGCCTGCAGATCATCCTTTATTTAACAGAGACGTACTCAATAGCTTAGATGTATTAGTCTTTTTAGTGAATTTGAAAATTCACTAATAAGGAGATCCCGACTTTTGAATTTTGAAAAAATTTCTTCAAGTGACCGCGAACTAGGCCCCCTAGAACCCATATCCAGGGTCAGTTTCAGTTTTTATATGTTTATATATATTTATATATATATATATATATATATATATATATATATATATATATATATATATATATATATATATATATATATATATATATATATATATATGTGAATTTTCAAATTCACTAAAAAGACTAATACATCTAAAGCTATTGAGTACGTCTCTGTTAAATAAAGGATGATCTGCAGGCGTATTGGATAACGGGTTATCCAATACGCAATATATATATATATATATATATATATATATATATATATATATATATATATATATATATATATATATATATATATATAAATGTCACACCGATACCTCAAAAAATAATAGTCCGATTTTGTTCAAGTTTGGCAGATACCTTCTTTTGCAAGTGGCTTGGACAAGTTTGTTAGTCAGTAAAATCGGCCCAGGTTTTCTCGGAATTTTTTTAATTTTCTTTCGAAAAAAAAATATATCTCTGGAAATAACAAAGTGAGGACAAACAAATGTGGTACTCTGATTTCCGTCCTAAAGAGTATTATATGTACCAAAATTTAGATTTCTACCTTAAAAGGCAAAAAAGTTAGAGGTAAATTAATTTTTAATTAAATCTGATGCAAGAAAGTTAAAAACGTAAAATTTATTGATCAGAATATGAGTAAAAATACTACAAGAAATATTTAACAAGCGCCTAGATATGTGTGTAAGTCGTTATTTTTCTGGATTTTGTTAAAATATATGCAAAAAACCCAATGTAAAACAAAATGGTTTTATGTAAATTGTAAAACCTTGAACAATAGGATTTTTCTGCTGGTAAATGCATATAGTGCGTAGCTAGTGGGCTAGGTGTACAGTGGTAACTTTACATCGTATAATCGACTCCCAGGTGACTGGTTCCATTTATTTATCAATTTTTTTAGTCTCATTTCACTTTACAGTTATATAATCTGATTGTTGTTATTCCGATGAATTTTTAGCGAGTTTTTGCATCAAAAATAATTTGATAAAGATGTGATGAAAGTTTTAAGACTTAAGTCAATTTGAATAGCATATCTGGTTGTTTGTTCTTGCCCTAACTTAGTGAAACCGTTCCATATTTAATAAAGTCGTAGACTTTTCCCGTGGCTTCACAAGTGCTTGTTTTAGTGAATTTTCTTTAAAAAAAATCAATAACGAGGAGATCCTGACTTTTTAATTTTGAAAAAATTTCTTCAAATGAGCCCGAACTAGGCCCTCTAGAACTCATATATATATATGACATATATGACATAACTGTTGTTCTATTACCCCAAATGACAAAATTGTGCTATACTAAATACTAAATATACTAAAATTAAGAGTATTTATACTATAATATTTTGTTGGTACTTTTCTAAAAAAATTTTACGTCTGATAATTTATATATAATATATATATTTATTAATTTATTTATTTATTTTTATTTTTTAATGTGTATATATATTTTAATTAACCGTTTTTTTTTGTTTTTTTTTTCCAATATCTTCTTACCATAATACGATTTTTTCTCTTATATATTTGAGCTCTGTGATTATTTTAAAAACTCTGGACGCAGCAAATGCGTTATGGTTGTGAACTTTCATATAAATGCTCTGGAACCAAATATTTTTAAAACATCTTTTTTTCTGTAATATAGAGATCTAAATTTTGGAATATAGTTTCCCTTTGATATCATTAATTTGTGTGTCAAATTCGATTACCATAGCTTTTTTATTTCTGGAGATAAATTTTTTTGCCTAAATAAGACACAAAATTTACCCGGAAAACCTGGTGTGATTTTTCCGGCTAACGAACATATCTAATCCACAAAAGGAAAGTACATGCAAAATCTTATCAAAGTCGGCTCATTGTTTTTTGAGTTATCGGTGTGACACACACACACAAACACACAGATATATATATATATATATATATATATATATATATATATATATATATATATATATATATATATATATATATATATATATATATATATAAACTGAATCCGGATATCGGTTCTACGGGTCCTAGTTCGCGTTCATTTGAAAAATGTTTCTCAAAATTGAAAAGTCGTGATCCCCTTATTAGTAAATGTTTTCTATGAAAATTTACCATAAGAAGTGGTCAATTTTGGTGAAATTTACGACGAGTTTTAGTTAATATGTTTGTTGGCGATCACAAATAGATCAATTGTTCCATTGAACAATTCGTTCGAGTTAATTTTTATTTGTACAAGTAATAAAAGTATTTTGATGTGATTAGTATACAAGTTGTATTTATAGGGGTACCATGTATTAAATTTTAGTTTCAATTTAATGAAAGAGAAAAGAAAATTGAGTGGATTTGGATTTTTTTCCAAAGTCTATCATAATGCTTGGTGAGTCAGGATTTTATAGTGTAGCTAATCTAATGAACTTTTCTTTTTCATAGGAAAGAATATCCCGCTGTGAAACGGTAACATCAAAAGAGAAACAGCTGTTATTTGGCAATTTTTATGTCTTAAATTATGATGACCAAACGAAATTGTTAGGACAGGAGTGCGTGGAAATTGTAGATATTAAAAGACACACAGTTGACGAAGATGTGTCTCGCCAAAAATGCTCCGTAAAATAGGTTTTACCTTTGCAGTCTGGAAAGACACAAGTTTGTCAAAAAACTATTTGCGACATATAAGATTACACCTCGGCGGTTACAAGAAAAGTTAAAATCATATACATCACTTGATGATAAATGTGGAAGACATTTTAACCGACCAAATAAAATTCTAGATGAAGTAAGGGATTTAATAAAAAGACATATAGAGTCTTTTCCTCAACAAGAAAGCCACTATTCAAGAAATAATAATAGTAAGAGGTTTCTTAGTTCAAACCTAAGTTTCCGGAAGATGAACCTTATGTTTTCTGGAAAATATCTGAACGTTTCAACAGAGAGTGCTTACAGAGATATATTTAGAAGTGAATATAATCTTCGATTTGGTAACCGACGATCTGATGTCTGCTCTTACTGTGATAACCTCTTTATTTAAATAGTCAGTGCTTTTTCAGAGGAAAAAATTAAACAAATCTAAACTGAGAGCACGCTTCACCATTTAAGAGCTTAAGTCGCATATACGAAATTAGCAGAAAATTCCACTGCAAGTCAACAAACAAGGTCTGCGGTTAATTTGTGCGTTGATATCCAGCAAGTCCTATTCTGTCCCCAGCTGCATCACTCTTCCGTTTTTTTTTCAAAGACAGTATTCTTGCTTGATGTTTTTGGCATGAATCTATAGCCAAAAAGAGATCGGCAGAAATTTCATCTTGCATATTGAAGTACGTTACCATCCACTTTAAACCATTGAAACGTGGTTAGGTTAAAAGACTTGTTATGTAGTCAGATCGGTGTGCAACAACTAATTGTTCGTAAATATTTTACCAAGGTGAAACAAAATTTTCTTGTGTCAGATCACAGCTTTTTACCCTGAGAGCGGGACTTTGCTCTCATATAAAGAAATAAGAAATCAGCAGACATATATGTACCAGAGGACTATATATCCGTTATTGCTAACGCAAAAAGGCAACAGGCTTTTCATGTTCTACAGATGAAGCAAGAATATTTCAAAGACCTATCTGTCATCGAAAAAATCTTACATAGGTGCAATTTAAGATAACACATTAAGTCTGGTTTCAAATCGCGGATGATGACCCAGAAACACTAAAAGCAAGGATAAGTCATTATGTAATGCAGCCATGGATTCTTAGTAGTATGTCAAAAAGAAGAAGGCGACAAGTTAACACGAATTTACCACCAATTAATGTTGAAGTGTTCGCCAATCAATACCACAGACCTTTGCCTACTAAAAATCTTAAAGAGATTAATTTACTTGACATGTGCCAATATTTGTATGAACCTTACAGACATTTTTATGAGGGTTTACAGAGTGGAGACTAATTAGTTTTTGATTATAAATACGTTCTTAGTTATATTATTATTATTTTCAATGGTAGTTTATTACTTTAGGTTATCCGCTAATAAAACATGTCGAATACTTGTGTTGTATAGTTACAAAACTTTATACAGGCTGGTTACTGGAAACAAAACAGCTTGTTTTAGGGAACTTTTCATCATTTAGTTAAAAATCGATCAAAAGAGTAGATTTTGTTATTAAGTGGGAAAATTTTTAGGCTTATCTTATTTTCAACACTGCAACACTAGCCCTTGAGCGGTGGTGCGATCCACCACTAATATCCCATATGACAAGAGGGGGCAAGTAGCACATCATTTTGAAGCTGATGTAAATCTCTTTTCAACGGTGCCTTATTTTTTTAATTTAAAGCAGTGGGTTCTCTTATGTCATCTGCAACTAGTTTCACCTTTGGGTTATCGTCAGGTAGAAAATTGTTTACACGAACCCAAATACAACTAGAAATAAAGATTGGTTGCTACATATTCCTTAAAAAAATGAATTAACCATTTAGGTCACTGAAACATCTGTGTAATATGTGTAAATATTTGACATTAAAAATATCAATTCATAAACACAACAACTAATTATGCCGTCTCTGAGGCTTAATGCAAGGAACGTGTGCGTCGCATGCCAAGGGTCGTGTTTCGTGCATTTAAATCCCTTTAGATCATGTTTGCTGTTTAGCACATACTGTAGAATTTATTATATACCGACGCTGTAGTAGCTTTGTGTTTGAGCAAGTTCAATGTTTTTACGTTTCTGCCTTAAGAAACGGTGGGTCCGTGGTACCCCTATTACCCTTACAGGAGAAAGAAGAATTCAGAAAGTTAGAAAGATGGTGAGGTGAAATTCCTCTCTGGCGTCAGTTATTTGCCAATTTTCGCAGAAACAGCCCGACGTTGAATAAACAAAATACAATATCACAAATTATTTATACTTGACGTGGACCCAAAGTAAGTAATCGCATAGAACCATTAGGCTTTCGTAATGAACAGTGCAAACTTGACTTTTCAGACGCTTCAGAATCTACACTCACAAAAGCAACCACCTTATCTTAACTAAGCAAACTGGTTGACGCATTGGCCTTTTATAGAAAGTGTTCTGCTTAATAAAATGTATAGCGTCAAATAGAATACGTTTAACAGTACTTCGATATTTTGGATATATATAATTTTTTCCTGTTGTTGCTGTTTTTAAGTTAATCTATTGTTAAGGTTTTTGTATGCTTTTAGTAAATTTTCGTAGAAAAAATTCACTATTGGGGAGATCCAGACTTTTGAATTTTGAAAAAATTTTTGCAAATGAGCGCGAACTAGGACCCCTAGAACCCATATCCGGGGTGAGTTTCAATTTTTATATGTTTATATATATATATATATATATATATATATATATATATATATATATATATATATATATATATATATATATATATATATATATATATATATATATATATATATATATATATATATATATATATATATATATATATATATATATATATATATATATATATATATATCTCACACCGATAACTCAAAAAATAATAGGCCGATTTTGATAAAATTTGGCACATACCTTCCTTTTATAAATGGCTTGGATAAGTTCGTTAGTCAGGAAAATCGGACGAGGTTTTCCGGAAAAATTTTGAGTTTTTATTCGAAAAAAATTTGTATCTCCGGAATTAACAAAGTAAGGGCAACCAAATCTGGTACGCGGGTCATATCATCATAGGTAAGCTACCTACCAAAATTTAGCTCTGTAGGTTGAAGGACAAAAAAGTTACAGGCATTTAAAGACACATAAATTTGGGTTTTCCTCAAAACGTCAAAGTCCCGATTTAAAATGTCAAAATTGATAATATTTAGGCAATGAACCTGAAATAAATATGAGCTATGGAAATAAAATATCTTAAGAAGAATGCTTTACAAAGCCTGAACTCTTAGTTTCAATCGTCATTGTCCTTCATTTTACTCAAATATTCCCAGAAAATTCATTTAAAATTGACCCTTTCTCTGATGCTTTGGCAGTAGTGTCGGCTATAGCGTTTATCGTTTAATGGTACTTATATCATTTTTGTCAAATTTTCGTAAAAAATCATTAAAGCTCAATATATCCGTTATTATGCAAGTTACGAAAAAAATTGTATACATTAATTATAGGGTGTCTTGAGCTACATCTTAAAAATATTTCCACAATTACAGGCTGGCCCATAAGTCGTTGGTGATTCAAATTTTCTTTTTTTTTTTTAATCGAACGCCCTATGTTATTACATTTTTGCATTTTCCATCGAAATATAATACATCTTTGTAAGAAAAGAAATTCGGGACACAGAAAGTGCGTTATGGTAGCGAATTTTCATTAAATGCTTCAAATTTGAATAGCTCACTTTGCTACTAACCTATAAGGTTGACCAGGAAACCAGTTTTTTCGGGAACAATTTAAGTTTACTTTCGGAAATGTTTGTAAATTTTCAAACAGTAAAGTTATTTTGATGAAACATGGCATATTGTTTCTACTATATAAATTGATAGCTACTTTCTTTTAAAAAAAACATGTTTGCTATTAAAAACATTTTAATGAAAATTCACTACCATAACACACTTGCTGCGTCCAGAAGTTTTTATTATTATTTGTCTTCTATTTGCCATTATAGTTTTTCTTGTGTCTATACTATACCGTAAAAGAAAAATGTTGAAGCAATAGGGGCACCCTCTATGTCTGTTTTTATTATCAGTAAACTTGTGCTGTCAAAATTTAAAATCTACCATTTACTTTAAAATACTTGGCCCCAAAGAATAACCTTATAAGTCCCGTAGAATTTAATTACTGCGAATTATTTTTGCTTCGTTGGTCCAGTGGTAAAAACGCGTCCCTGTTAACTCAAAGGTCTTCGGTTCGATTCTCAGTAGAAGCTTTAAATTATTTCTGAATATATACTGTAATTATTTAAAAACAAGTCTAGTTGAGATCTTGTTTTTTTTAGCAAGTTGAATGTATGCAATTTACACACTTAGGATGGGGTGTAAAGTCATCGGTCCCGTGTACCATGAAATGTTGGGCACGTTAAAAATCTCTGCCCCCCTTATAAAAAGGAAAGAGTTCGGCATCATTTCCAGGACAATCAAGTAAATCCTCTCCCGGCGTTGGTAATAAGCTGTGGTCCTGGAAATATTAAGCAAACAAATATACAGTTCAATTAATCTCCTAAAATAAGTGAACTGGATCAGGTAATAAGTCTCAGCTATCAAAATAGTACACTTTGCAACTAAAATAATGTGGACTATAAAAGGGAAAGTATCGCAATTAATTATCATTTTTTATACTCGAACACACTTCAGGCAAAAACGTTGTAACTGACATACAGCTACAACGTTGTTCGTTCCCATTTTTATTTAATTATGTGTTATTTCCGAAAAGGAACGAGAAAACTTGAATATAAATATATCTCTGTTTATCTTTACCAGATTCAACAGAAATGTGCACAAATTTTCCATTTGATCTTGTTAATATTTATATTAAACAGAAAATATTCCATGTTGTGAAATTCAGTTTTCGTTACTTACAACGTTGTTCGTGTAAGCAATTTAATTATAGAGCTGTCATTCTAAGAAAACAAGTTAAGCAATACACAATTTAAATGTAAGATTTCTGGACACTTGAATAATAATTAATAACCCGATTACCGCCACTTTGCCTGCTAAAAGCGAACCCGTTATTATTGGTAGATTCACACTATTTGTACCTTTGGTTCCTTAGCTTTGCCCAGTCAAATACATTAAAACTTTTTAATCTCTTAACGTTTTTTAATAGTCTTCAAGTACGGTTCTGTGATGTTGCACGTCCTCCCCTCTTCAATATTAATATTTGACGTGAACTTAACAATGGGATTTAGTGGAATTTTCTCGCCTTAGTACGCGTGATGCTTTCTCATTTGTTGGACACTTCTTGTTCTTTGGGCTAAGAATCTATTAAAAAGGGTGAACGTTTAAAAAGTTATAATGTAGATAACTCGGCAAAGCTAAGGAACCCAATGTAAAAATGGTGTCAACGTGCATGTATGTCGCTAAAATTTTTCTAACAGCAGCCGGTTTATCTAAAACTGTCCGTGAACTCATCTGCAGGTTTACTGTAATTTTCTTTTGTGGTTTTTTTTTGGTCTGTATCATTCCCTATTCATCCTCAAACAAACAAAAAATCGAGGTTGCGCACTGTATCTAAAAACTACAACAAAAAGCAGAGTCGCCCCAAAAATCACTAAACTAATACCAGAGAGTTTTTGACTACATGCGCATTTCTACAATGAAATTGTTTTCATCAGTAGCTGCCTCTAGACTAGATGAATGAACAAAATTGTTATTTTTATATACCCAAATTACCTTAACTACGTATAGTGTAATACATGATCATATACAAGAGAATTCATTACTGGTTGAGAAAATACTGAAAGGTGAAATACCGGGTGACGCAATCCAAACCCTGCTGTTGAGTCAGTTTAAAACCCCTAACCGGTTTTGTGTTGTTGCTGTAAGCATGGATTGTTTCACGCTATATCAAAAGTGTTGAATTAACTGGAGCCATATGAATTCATTTAATGTAGTTGGTTCACATTGCGGTTTTCTAAGCCTTGCAAAGCTTATAACTTAGGATAATCTGTTGTTTTTTTTTAATAACTAAAAGACTAGACGCAGCAAGCGCGTTATGAAAGTGAATTATATAAAAATGTTTTTAATAGCAAATATGTCTCTCTAATACAAGCAAGCATCAATCTGGTTACCGGTATAACCTATATAGTAGAAACAATCTACAATATTTTACCAAATAACTAATCGTTTTAAAATGTACAAAAATTATCCGAAAATAAACTTAAAATGTTTCCGAGAAAGCTGGGTTCCTAGACGACAAAGCTTGGGTTAATAGCAAATTGAGTTATTGAAATTTTAAGCATTTAATGAAAATTCGCTACCAAAACGCACTTACTGCGTCTCGAGCTTTTTTTTCTAACAAACAATCATATTTCGTTAAAAATGCAAAAATTCAATAATATAAGGGTGTTCGAAAACAAATTGTAGGAATCACCAACGACTTATGGGCCAGCCTGTGATTGTCAAAATAATTTTGTATGATGTAGCTCAAGACCCCCTATAATTAACGTATACAAATTTTTCTCGTATCTTGTATAACAATTATATTGAGCTTTACTGTAGAAATGCGCCACCATGTATATATGTAAACAGATAAAAACTGAAACTAAACCCGGATATGGATTCTAGGGGGCCTAGTCTGCGCTCATTTGGAGAAATGTTTGTAAAATTCAAAAGTCGCCGTCTCCTTAATTAAAGAATTTTTCCTACAAAAATTAACTAAAAATTGTCGGCAGTTAAACCATAAGTTTAACTAAAACTACCGCCAAAGCATCAGAGGAACGGTTTATTTGAAATGAAGTTTCTGGAAACCTTTTATTAAAATGACGGACAATGACGGTTGATGCTGAAACTTAAGAGTTTGCAGAACACTCTCCTTGCGATATTTTCTTTATATAATCCGTATTTGGTTTAGGTTCTTTACCTGAATTTTGCCAATTTTGACGTTTCAAATCGCGACTTTGACGTTTTGAGGAAAACCCCTTTTTTAATAACCGTAAAGTTTTTGCCTTTAAACATGCAGACGAAAAGTTTGGTACATCGTTCACTCTTTATAATACAAATTGGCGTACCAAATTTGGTTGCCTTTACTTTGTTGTTTCCGGAGATACAATTTATTCGAAATAAAACGCAACAGTTTCCTGGAAAATCTAGGCCGATTTTCCTGGCTAGTGGAACTTGTCCAAGCCACTTACAAGAGGAAGGTATTCAGAAAACTTGATCAAAAGCGGCCCATTATTTTTTTAAAGTCTCGGTGGGATATATATATATATATATATATATATATATATATATATATATATATATATATATATATATATATATATATATATATATATATATATATAAGTTGAAACTAAGCTTGGATATGGGTTCAAGGGAGCCTAGTTCAAGCTCATTTGCAGAAATGTTTCCAACATTCAAAAGTCGGGATCTCCTCATTAGTGATTTTTTTTAAAGAAAATTCAGTAAAAATGTGCGGATAGTCTGACGACCCTACCCACATAATACAACAACATACACTAAGTGACTAACTGAAGATTGGTACCTGTGATGAACACTAATAAGCACGCTTGGTGAACCCCAACATATTAAAAAAAAGACCTGACGATCGTTTCACTAATTAAGTTAGCGTCATCAGGGGATGAACAATTCTAACTACTTTAAAAGTAACATCACCTTATATAATAAATCTTAGGTAAAAAACGCAACCGAGACGGGGCTAAATCGCAGGAAAATTCTGCAGTGTATTTTATTTTATTGCCGGACGAGATTTTTGAACTTTCTTAATTACTTTATCTGAAATGTGTCGGTCTCTATTAATTTTGTGAAGGTTCAACGACTCCTAAATTAAGATTTTCGTTTGTCGGGAAAATCTGTATTCTCTAGTTATCTCTCAGACGTGTGGAACTGTTGGAATTTATTTTACAAAGCATCTATCAGGTGATTGCTATTAATCAGCAATTATTGATTAACGTATCAGTTTTGCAAAATCGTGCTCTTTATAAAAAACTTCGAATTAACACTTAGTTTGTAGAATGCAAACAATTTCGCTTTCCTAATGGTAGGTAAATATTTTGCGTACATATCCTCTCGGGACCTGGAAAGCTGCGTTGTTTTAACGGCAAACTTTACGTGCTTTCCCGTAATTTTCGAGAACGCGAAATTATAAGATCCAGGCTTTGTATTAAATTTACCAGCAGGTGTAATACTGGTTTTTTATGTACAGTGCGATTTAGCTGTTACAAAACTATGGAAAAAGTCGATGTTTAATTTTTAAAATCACAGAAAATTGTTGTTGTTGAAAAATTGTATCTTCAAAAATAATGATGTTGGTTTAATGAAATTTGGTACACGTGTTGGCCCTATAAAATGTTTGTTGCATACCAAAATTTACTTTTTAAGGTTGATAGCAAATTAGGTTCTTGAAGTCTAAAGAAAAAGTTATTGAAAATAGCATGTGCTGCGTATGTGGCAAGCTTCTCTAGTGCTTCTATGTGGTTTTTACGTTTCAATTTTTTGATTGAGGGATAGCATTCTTTTAAATTTGTTTTATTGCATACAATGCATAACACATTTAGTAATAACCTCTGTAATTTAAACTGCTTTATTTTATTCGAATAAAGAACATTGTCTATTAAAATAGCATATTAGGACATTATAACACGCAATTCTTACAACAGATATTTTTCATAACTCGCATTTGTTATAAAATTATTGTTTAGGGATTACCAGTTGTGACTTTTAAAATCGTTGCTTTGTGGCTTCTATCAGAAAAACCATACAATTTTAAATTCTATCATTTTTTCGTATAACTCGGGCTTTTTTCACAAACAGTTCGGCTTGTGTCCTTTAGTTCTCAGTTAAGGATTCTTTGTAAATGCTTTTAATATTTTCTTCTTTTGCAAATAGTTAACGACTTTCATGAAAAACTTACTAATTAAATTTGGTTACAGTTAGTTTGTTACTTACTGAGATACAAAAAATGTAGGGAAACTCGAATATTCTTTAGAAAAACTGGTCCAATTTAACTGGCTAACGAACTTATTTAAGCAACTAATAAAGGGAAGAGCACTGCCAAATTTTATCCAGATCATGCTGTTAATTTTGGAGTAAATCAGGCTACACTTATATATATATATATATATATATATATATATATATATATATATATATATATATATATATATATATATATATATATATATATATATATATATATATATATATATATAATATAATATAAATTCTGAAACTGACCTATGATGTAAGTTCTTTGGGCTTTATATAAGGCATTTGTTAATAACTAATATTGACTTGTAGTCTCGCTAGTATCTATATAAGAAGAACAAAGATGGTTTTAGAACATACAAGTTGAAGAGAGATATTATTCTGTGCAATAATGTTCAAGACATAATGAGTGAGGGTAAGATGAAGTAAGTAGTGATAAGTTCCGTGATAATGGCTGTTACCTTTCGCCACGTCGTCACCACGTGACGGCTACGATGTTGTAACATAGCCTGCTACTTCCCGTTCTTAAGCCGTAACGTTGCAATCATTCCATATTGGCGGTTGCTGAGAGAAAGAAACGTTCCTATAACGGACCATTGGCTAGCAGCAAAACACTTCGAGATTTATCACGATAGTGGCTGCCACGTTCTAGCGACCTATTGTGCTACTTGGAAGAGCTTATGTGCCAGCCATTTGAAAATAACTGTGATTGCAATTTTTTTAATTGACTATACCTCATCAGCAATACTACAAGCAAAAATAGAATAGCTACGCTTTGCATATTCGGAAAAGTAATAATTGTTTTAATTTTAAAGGCTCCTATAAATTACAAGAAAACTATAGCTTTGCTTAACAAGTTTTTTACGCCTGCGAACGAAATGTGGCAGTTAAGTGACAAGAGTAAAAATGTATTAAGAAAAAATATTCGGTACAAAGATTTTGATGCATGTCAAATTCGTTGGCTAGTTTTCTCGGGTAAAACTAAAGTTTTTCTTCTAAAATAGGTGTAGCATTGAAACTTTTATGCTAATTTTAATGACTTTTTGTTAGCTTACCACAGAATGCTAAGAAATTTTGGGTTTACGCCTCAAGTTAATCTAATTTTTTTATCATTTCGTTGGACATCGTGCGTAATGACATAACTTAGCACTATTAATGTTTTTAGACGAATTTAAATGAAAAATTTATAGCCGTGGCTTTAGTCGTCCATAAATTATTTTTATTATCATCTTTAGCTTTTAAAAAACATACCAGCAAATAAACTTTAAAGTATATATCTTGCAGCCTGTTAACAACAAACTACATTATACTGTTAGCTAACATGAAAGCCGAGTTAAGAAGTTCGGAAAAGTCGTTTCACATTTCACAAGCTTTATTTCAGTTCTGGCAGTACGCTTTCTGTAATTTATTTACAATTGAATATAAGGGCGAGTCGAATTATTTCATGATAAATAAGTAAAAAATCCTTACATTTAAGTTTTTTAGATAGTGAAATTAAAGGATGACAGAATATTATATATTAGACCGAGGTTGGACACCGTGGTTGGAAACTGAAACAAAAATCACCCCAAAAACACAAAATAATAACAGAGGGTTATGCGCTAGACATGTATTTCGACAACGACCCTGTCTTCATCAGTAGCTGTCGCTAAACTAACTGTATAGTCAAAATTTTCCTATTCATACACGGTGGTCACTTTAAACTGGCTTATTATTGGGATTTTCCAAATTATGTGAGATACGGAGTTCGTTACATTCCAAAAAAAGTCTGGAGGCAGTAAGTAAGTTGTAGTAATGAATTTTCATAAAAATCCTTTAGTAACCAATATGTCTTTTGTTAACGAAAGCAGGCAATTAGTTTGTTTACCAGTATAACCTCTATTGTAGAAACAATGTATCACATTTTATCAAAATAAGTTTGTTGTTTGAAAGAGTACAAGAATTTTCAGAAAATAAACTTTAAATGTTCCCGAAAAAACTGGTTCGATTTTACTGGTCAACGAACTTCTTCAAGCTATTTACCCACCTTTTCGACAAAACAATTTTTTCATTAAAAATTGCAAACAATTTTTCACGAAAAACCGAAAACATTTTGACAATAACTTATTAAAGATTTTTTATTAATTACCAACATTTCACAAAAATTTTAAAAACAATGAATTCAAACAATGATTTCTACGGAATCACAAAAAAATGTGACGGGACCTATATTTTTTTCACGCATAATATAAACAAAAACCTCTCTGAATACGTCAGTTTCATGGGACTCTGCTATACATTGGTAAGAACGCCATATGATAATTTTTGATAAGTTCCCAAAATGTGAAACGATGCAATAATATAAGAGGTGTTTGATTTAAAAAAGAAAATTTGTATCACCAAGGTTCTATAGGACCTATATATAGGACCTATAGCCTGTGATTGTCAAAATAATTTTATAAGATGCAGCTCAAGCTACCATATAACTAAAGTATACATTTTCTCTAGTAACGGCATGCTTTATCGTAGAAATGCGTCACCTGTATATATGTAAACAAAAATTCTCTAAAAATTATTAGAGTACTAAACCATACACTAGTGTACATTTGCAATGGTCTAAATACGGCCGTTATTCATTAAATTTTTAAATTTGAACGTTAATGGTGTTATTTTGTAGAACGGTGGTATCCGACTGTCTTAATAAAACAAAGCATTGTTTAGTGTCTTTGTAACATATATTGTACACATATTTTATCTTCCTGCACTCGTTATCCATATGAGCATTAATTATGCCAGATCTTACGCTCCTACGTGTGCGCAATGTGCTTAAAAAGGGGGGCAAAATTTTTTCTACACTCTACAACTAAAACTACTGCCACAGCATCAAAGAAAGGTTCTATTTAAAATGAATTTTCCATAAATATTTGAGCAAAATGATGAACAATGACGGTTGAGGCTCAAAGTTAAGGGTTTGTAAAACACAGTTCTTGCAATATTTTCACATGTTAAATCGCAACTTTAACGTTTAAAATAGCGTCTTTGATGATTTAAGACAAAGAACTATAAAATTTTCAGAATAATCTTTCTGACACTTTTTGACGTTTTTAAGCCAAAAGTTTTTAATCTTTGCCTGTAATAAACAATAGATTTTGTAGTCCACACAGAGTATTTTCTTCTTGTGCGTTTATGAGGTCATTAGCAAGACCCAAATATATTTTTTAATACCTATAACTTTGCAGATCTAAATTTTGGTACGTAGTTGCCTTTTTATGATGTAAACCCGCGCACCAAGTTTGGTTGCCATAACTGTGTTTTTTCCGGAGATATAAGAATTTTCCGAAAGAAAACCAAACATTTTCCTCGAAAAACTGGTCCGATTTTCCTGGATAACGAGCTTATACAAGCCACTTGCAAAAGAAAGGTACTTACCGAATTTAATCAAAATCCGCCTATTATTATTTGAGTTATTGGTGTCATATATATATATATATATATATATATATATATATATATATATATATATATATATATATATATATATATATATATATATATATATATATATATATATATATATATATATATATATATATATATATATATATATATATATATGTATATGTATATATATATATATATAGAAACTGACCCCGGATATGTTTTCTGTGGGGTGGGCTAGTTCGTCCTCATTTGAAGACATCTTTTCAAAAATCAAAAGGTGAGATCTCCTCATTAGTGATTTTTTTAATTCACTAAAAGCGTGAGCCATTTTATGCTTATTTATTACCCGAAAACAGATTCTGAATGTCTCCGATAGTTACCTAAATATCCTAAAAAAAAAGCTGAAAACTTGCATAGCATTCTTATTTTTTTGATATATTAGTGAATTTTCTTAGAAAAAATTCACTAATGAGGAGATCTCGACTTTTGAATTTTGAAAAAATTTCTTCAAATGAGCGCGATATAGGACCCCTAGAACCCATATCCGGGGTCAGTTTTAATTTTTATATGTTTATATATATATATATATATATATATATATATATATATATATATATATATATATATATATAATATATATATATATATATATATATATATATATATATATATATATATATATATATATATATATATATATATATATATATATATATATATGTATGTATGTATCACACCGATAACTCACAAAATAATGGGCCGATTTTGATAAAATTTGGCATGTACGTTTCTTTTGTAAATGGCTTGGATAAGTTCGTTAGTCAGAAAAATCGGACAAGGTTTTCCGGGAAAATTTTGAGTTTTCATTCGAAAAAAATTCTTATCTCAAAAAGTAATAAGCCGATTTCAATAAAATTTGGCTGTACCTTCCCTTTGTAAATGTTTTTGACAGGTTTGTTAGTCAGGAAAATCTGACAAGTTTTTCCGGGAAAATTTTGAGTTTTCATTCGAAATAAATTTTTATTTCAAAGAATAATAGGCCGATTTTGATAAAATTTGGCGTGTAGCTTCCTTTTGTAAATGGCTTTGACAAATTAGTTAATCAGAAAAATCGGATAAGGTGTTCCGGAAAAATTTTGAGTTTTCATTTGAAAAAAAATTTTATCTTAAAAAATAAAAAATCTATGATAACCAAATTTGGTAGGTAGGTTTACGATATAAAAAGTAAACTATATACCAAAATTAAGATTTCTATGTTACAAGAAAAAAAAGTTATAATAAAATATTTTGTGCCAAATCATTTCTATGAAAATTCACTACCATAACGCACTTGCTGCGTCCAGGCTTTTTTTATTGTAAATGTCGCTAGAATTGGTGACTTTCTATAAGTGGTTACGACCTATCAAACAAAAGGCCTAGCATTTACCTAGAGCTTCTATAATTTTAGTTTCCATGGCAGCTTTTGTTTTTCTTATATTACGCCATATTGGATTTTCACATGCTTAGTTGGGGTAAATATTACGAATTTAACTATGTATCACACATGACTCATGTCACTTAGTTAACTACCTTTAAGTCGCTATATACATTATAGACACAAATCAGGTTGCAATGTGATAACGAAAGGAAAAAAGAATGTGGCTGTTAAGGGAAATCAGTAACTGACAGAGCCACTTTGAGCTTTTATAGTCCTAATATAGTGATAGAAATCATTAGTTGTAGTGAATTGCTCTCATAGCAATAGAACGGGATCATTCAAAGAAATTGGATATGTCCTATATATATATATATATATATATATATATATATATATATATATATGGAATTATAGAAATTCTAGCGCTACATGTCGCATTTATGCTAACTTGTATCCTGAAAGACGGCAACTACATATAACTAAATTTAGTCGCTTAAACAAACATTCAAATAGAAATGTACAAACAAAATCAATGTTCCGAAAAAATATCAACTCAGAAACAGAAGAATTACATCAAAATGCTGTTTTTAAAAAGTACGGTAATATATAATTTCAGGCTCAGACCGGTGCAAATATTACATCCAGGAGATAAATAGAGATGAATGTGATTCTGTAATTGGTTTCGTGAGAAACTAAGGCAAAAGACATCAACTTCCCCAGTAAAATATTATGGACTAATGAAACCATATTCACTAATAGGGGTATTATTAATAGAAAAAAACAAAGATTACTACTTTGTGGAGAATCATTTAGTACAAGAAGTCAGGCCACAAATCCGTTTTGGAATAAATATGTGGTGTAATCTTCTAGATAATGAATTACTATTTACTATTTCATTTCGAAACGCTTGACTACTCAGTCTTACGTGCACCTTCTTGTTAACGACTTTGTCTTCCTCCTTCTATACTAGGTAATCTAAAGTGGTTCCAGCAAGACGCTCCTCGTGCCTAAATCTTCTGCATTGTTCCATCTGGAAAATCTAAAAAAATAAAGTGTTTTATAGATCAAGCCAAAATGTACTATATTTACAAGAAAGGATGACAGAAGGCCTCCATAGCTTTAGACTAGTGGAAGGTGCGGATCGTCGAACATCGCTTTGTAATGAGCATGAGGGTGGACATTTTGAACAAATTATGTGGTTCAATAATTAACTTAGACCGTGGCTAAACGAACACGTTCCAAGCATAACATCAAAAAATAAGTTATTAAAATTATTAAAATTATTAAAATTATTAAATTATTATTGAGGTAGTACTATGTTTATCGTAACTGATTGTAATTGCTTGTTCTCTTTTCCCAGAACCTTATAAATATGACTATACAAATGACTCGCATCATACGTTTACAAAAACGTCCGGTTTTAATTTCTTAGTAAATAGATAAATAAAATTTCCCTTAAGTAAAAGTAAATATAGACGAGAATTAGAGTAGATTAAAAACGTTGCTAAATATAATGGATGTCCGGATTGCTTAGTGGAAAAATTAATTAACAGACACAGAAGAAAGAAAACTTTATCAGAATGCACGGCATTCAAAAAAGATAAAATAGAAAAAAGTTTGTTTGTCTACCATTCAAGCCACGTATCATAAGGGGTCTCTAGAGCATGTTTAAGAAAGATTATTTGCAGCTAAATTTTCGACAAAAAATTTTTTGTTAGGTAATACGAAAAATAAGCCACTGAAATCTCGCGTATCTATGAGATAAGTTGTAAAGATTGTAATCTTAAATAGGTTGGGCAGACTAAAAGAACCACTGAAAGAGATTTAAGGATCATCTGGCACATCTGAGATATGGTAGTGTAGACAATGCATGTGTGGCACAACAAATTGGGATAATAATCACCACATAGATAAAGAAAATCGTAAACTTATCAAAATGTTAGACAACCAGCGAAGTTAGATGCGTACGAAAGTACTTGTATTTCGAAGGCAATAGAAAACAAAATTCCTTTGAAGCAAGCTGCACCATTGATTTTTAGCATATTGTTTGCACTCTCTCTTCGATATAGAAGAGAATACGAAACTCGGCAGGAAAGGTTATAACGGAAGTTCAAAAACGTCGTTCGACAACTAAAATAAAATGCACAGAAAGTTTGTCTGGGATGTCGTCCCTCTGTGTATCGGTCTTTACTTAAAACGCTGTATAAAAGGTGATGTTTAGTTGTAAGTAGTTTAGAAATTTTTATCCTCTGAGGACGCTAACTTTGTTAGTCAAACCATCTTAGAGTTTCTAGAAACATGTATTGTGGTGATGTGGGTGTTCCAAGTATGTTTATGAATAGATTAGGTATCCAAATAGGACAATTTTGCCCATACAATTAGTTTAGCAAAATATACTGATAAGGAAAACTTCGTGGTCGAAATTCGTATCTAGTTCAAAACGCTCTGCTTTAATGTATTTTATTTTGTAGTTTTTGGGGGAAACCTGCTTTTTGTTTCAGAGTATTTTATTTCATTTTGCATGCAAAGATTTCGAATATTTTAATATTATCGCCTATTTTTATTTATGCATCCACAAAACCAAAAGAAAGATTTTAAAAGAAAATAAATATTGGCAAATTTTAATTGGCACATTTAAAAAATGCAAGTGAAATGTGTAGAAAAAACGAAAATACATTTTAAATATGGGAGTAGGTATTGAAAAATACGCAATAATTTTTCAAAAAATAATTTTATTGATTAAAAATAATCTCCTCCTAGATATTCATAAATTAGTAGTAGATGCCAAATAACCATCGAAATATAAATAATTTTAAGATGAAACAGGATTTTTATGTGTTGTTCATGACGTTACCACTACTTTTGATGGATGGAAGCGCGTCGACATTATTTGTTTGTTATTGGCGGTGTGATTGGTGATATGAGACGATGATTTTTGGCTCGAATCGGAACGAATATATATATATATATATATATATATATATATATATATATATATATATATATATATATATATATATATATATATATATATATATATAGCTAGCGGTGGGACCAGAGCGCGCAAGCCCTTGTGTTGAAATTCGAGTTATACCAAGGCCGGCTCTGATAAATTTTGAAACTTTACCTTAGCCATTAAGAATAAAACTCTGAAGATTTTGTTACCCTACAGGTTGGAGTTTCGACAAGGCTCGATATATCCGTTATTATGCAAAATATTAAGAAAGGTTAAATACAGAAATTGTAGATAATATGAGGCTGAAATTGAAATTATTCTTAACTATACAGAGTATCCCATATTTTCATGGGAAATTATATATACATCAAATATTGCGTATAAGCCAAGGCCATAACTTTTAAAATGAAAAAGGAATCGGAGTCAAAATTTGTAGGGTTGCATAACAGATTAATTATTTGCGACTATTTGGTGGAATTATCACATTTTTTGAAGCACTTCCTTCTTGGAGAGAGACAACGCGTTAATGTCTTAAATAGCAACGTACGTCATGCGATACGTTTTTGGGAAGCGTATTCAGCGTACTCTTTGAAGGTATTAATAATGTTTATATTAAAGAACGAAAACAGTCTACTTTTTATAAAATTTGTTTGAGAAAAGGGTAACATCTTACTTTATTAAAGAAGATGCTCAAATTAAGCTCCTTGAACTTCTTGATAATAGTAAAGCCTCCTGTCGAACTGGTGAATCGAGTTTTGCAGTGATCCATTAGGCACTCGTTGAAAGTCCAAAAAAAAAATCGGTTTCGCAAGTGTTCCAAATTTTCATACCGATCGTTGTAAACAACGCTTTTTAAATGACGTCAGAAAAAAATTCGAGTGAAGACAACTCTAGAGACCTAGCTGAACACTCAGTCGGTCTTCTTCTGCCTATTCATCGGTTGGGAAATGTAACATTAAGGTATTCCCTTACCTCTCAACTGAAATTAGGTGGGACGTCATCTTGTTGAAAATAGGCATTAGGGAAATGATTTTGAAACAATTTCTTGATACGGGGCAAAACAATATGTTCTTGTAATAATCTTAAATAACCTGGACCTCTTAAACCCCCTTCAAAGAATAAGGGTCCAGTTACATGATGACTAACACTTCCTGCACACTCGTTCAGATTTGAGGATATTGGGTATGAATTTATTCCATCCAATGGAGGTTACTGTCAGACCAATATCGACAGTTGTGTCTGTTTGCAGTACCATCAGGCCAAAAGGCAGCCTCATCACAATAAAGAACGTAGTTAAAACAATCTTCATTTTGTTAAATAATCTGAATTATTTGTTCACTAAATTCGAGCGTTCTATAACAATCCTCTGCAAAAAGTTCTTGATGTTATGAACCTTATGGAAAAAGTACATTTCCCGATGTAAAATCCACTGAACAGAACGCCTAGAGATCTCATTTGTTCTATCAGGTTCCAATGCAGAAATTTTGGGAGTTTTTTGCACAGCAAACAATACATACAGCGTCCTTTCATCCGAAGTAGCAGTTACGGAGCGGCCGGATCTGTTTTGGTAAATGTGTGGTAAAGTGTGCTTACCGTACTGGTTAAAGGGAGGGCAGTCAGAGTGAAGCTCATTGGATAAATGACAAACGTAATTATAGGCCTTTTTCACGATCACGATAACCGATCATCATTAAAACTTCCATACGTTCTTGTTCACCTAGCTGAGCCATATCACAGAAAAGTGAGTAAGGTATAATAACCAAAAGACTGATGTGTTAATTCACAAAGCAAAACGCTTGCTGCTGTTGAAGATCAGGCTAATAATTTTGACAAAACTGATTTTCTGCGTAAAATTATTAAAGTGTAGCCTGTGTTATCGCTTAAATACATTCCATGCCTGATAAGGTCATGATAATAATTACTTGAATGGTCTTTATTTTACTTTATTTATTTTCACGAAAAACAGACTGTTGTCGTTCTTTCAAGAGGTAACCTAAAAATGATTAATACCATCAAAAAGTACGTTAACTACGCTTTCCAAACATGTGTCGCGTGGCCCCCGTTGCTATTTATAAAATTGAAAGGTTGCCCTCCGAAATGTGGTACTTCAAAAAATGCCGATAATTCCACCAAATAGTCGCAAATAGTCTGTTATGCAAACCTTAGAAATTTTGAGTCAGATGCCTTTCTCGCTTTAAAAGTAATGGCCTTGTTGAATTACTTACGCGCAAGCCTGTAGATATATGTGATCTTAAATAGAAAGCCTCATATATTAATATGTGTGTCTCAAACTCATTTTTCTTTACTCTAGATATAAAGTTATATTATGGTATGCAAGGTACTTCAAAAATTATTATACTTTTTTATCCAAATTGCAATGGAGTAAGCACTCGGTATTTCGATAAATAGTAAAAATTGTAATATATTTGGGAATATCAACCTGAAAATATTATTTAACTTCGATACTGACCTACTTCACAAAGTATTTATTTTATACACGTGAGTCAAAATTTATATTTTTGATTTTCTTAAATGTTTTTAAACGGCCACCGCTGTATGTGGCAAAAAAGTTTCACGTTTTGTACTTTAACTTTTATTAGGCATGTAACTACTCGAAAACTTGCTCGTGTAGTTTTCGGTGGCTTACCTTGTATGTGATAAGAATAAAAGATAAATTTATAATATTCATAAATTAGACTGAAATATCAGAAACCTAAAGTAACAAGTGTTTTGGTTTTTTTTTTGATACTTTTGGATAGTACGCTTTTCAAATGGTATGTTTGTTGGTTCTATCAAATTCTCACCTAAGTCCGACACTGCATTTGTTGGTATTTTCTCTCACAATATCGCAATATTGAGCTCCTAAACCTGTTTCTCTTTCTGGACCTAAACCTGATCGGGATTAACGCACAATCCTGAAATAAATAAACATTAACAACCCTCGGTTTGCTGGGACAGCCCTCTTAAATATCCATATTAGAGGCTTTTTAATCCATTGATTCGATACAATGCAGAGAGAATCAACAAATTGGAATTGGGAATTGTTTCTAACGTAGCTGATGTTGATGTGTGTGAGATCCTCTATTACACACGATATATAACACTATATTTATCTCTGATTAGCTTACAAATAATCTGGATCCAATCTGTTGGTCGATACCTACTATTGTGTGATTACTTTATAATGCAAAGATTGGTTAACTCAAACGAAAAGTTTTAATTCTGGTTCGAAATTGCAAATGTTGCCTGTTAAAATATCAAACCAGGAATATCATTGTTGGCTTAACTTTTCTTAACTTTTCACCTTTTATTTTTTATTTAACAAACATTTCAAGTTTGAGACAACAGTTTCGGCAACAACAGCAAAAATTCTGAGCTAGTTTGTTGTGATATCAAATTTTTATTGAAACGATTTTACTTTAAAAGTCCCTGCAGAGCAAATACGTTATGGAGACAATTTGGCTTTCCTTCCCAAATAGCGTTATTGATTTGATACACTTCATCAAACTTAATAGTTACTTTAAAGATAAGCCTGTTACCAACTCTGCCGTTAAGAAAGGTAAAAAATAAATATGAGAAAAATATACAGTATAAAGTCATCAATGTGAAATAAAGGCTGCAAATTGTATTAAGATTTTTGATGAGTTTACGAACTAAAATATCTAATGTGGTGTAAGTTCAGCGATAGCTACTGATGAACAAAACATTGTTGTCGAAATATGCATTTTAGAGCATCGCTCTCCGTTTTTTGTTATTAATTTATTTAAAGGCGCATTTTCATAGGACTCTTCTATCTATTGGTGAAAACGCCGTATCACAATTTCTGATATGTGCCAAAAATGTGAAAAGTTGCATAACAATAGACAATTTGCATGTTTTTTTTCTTATCATATCTGATACAAATCCCACAAAGATGATTTTTAATAAAATTTTTATTTCGCATATTACAAAGACAATGATGCAGAGAAATATTTGAAAATGCGAATTTCATAATTGATTTCACATACCGCTATTCTGCCTCCATGATCGGTGACATTATTGAACAGTACAAATGTTAACAATGAACTTGCTTTTGTGTGTTTACATCCTGTGTTGCAAGTTATAGATTGAACCTTGGCTTTTTCACGTGATTTTATTTGATAATATGGAAAATTAAGCTTATAAATACTGTATAGTACCAATGCGTACAAATACGACTACAAAAGCTCCACGGAAACTATTTTTATTGCTCCAAAAGTAGCTCAAATTATAAAGTAATGGTGCAAGTAATAAAGCGGAATGAAAGGAAAAAGTCTGGACGCAGCAAGTGCGTTGTGGTAGTGAATTTTCATAAAATTGTTTATAATACCAAATATGTCAAATTTGGTTACCAGTATAACCTATATAGTAGAAACAATGTGTCGTGTTTAATCAAAATAACTTTCTTGTTTGAAAATGTACAAAAATTTCCGAAAGTAAACTTAAAGTGTTCCCGAAAAACCGGTTTCTTGGTCAACCTTATAGGTTAATAGAGCAAATTGAGCTATTCAAATTTGAAAAATTTAATGAGAATTCGCTATCATAACATACTTGCTGCGTACCGAATTTCTTTTCTTAAAACATGCATTATATTTCGATGGAAAATGCAAAAATGCAATAACATAAGGCGTGTTCGATTAAAAAAAATGTTTTTAATAGCAAATACGAGCAGGCATCAATCTGATTACCGGTATAGCCTATATAGTAGAAAAAATGTACTATATTTTATCAAAATTACTTATTGTTTAAAAATGTACAAAAATTTTTCGAAAATAAACTTAAATGTTGCTTTCCCAGCCAACTCTAACCTTACGTTAAAAGCAAATTAAGTTATTGAAATTTGAAGGATTTAACGAAAATTCGCTACCAAAACGCACTTACTGCGTCCAGATTTTTTTCTTACAAACAGTACTCGTTTCAGGTTCTTTGCGTACGAGGTGCCAATTTTCATGTTTCAAATCGCAAATTGGACGTTTTAAGAAGAAAAACTATGAAATTTCCAAAATCATTTTAATTTTTCTGCTATTTCTAGACTTTTGTCTGTATATATATATATATATATATATATATATATATATATATATATATATATATATATATATATATATATATATATATACATGTATGTATATATTAATATTACAAGTATAAGCGTCGCTTCTTTGTAAGATGATGTTTAATTTTATAAACAAATAAAAATATAAATAAATAGACCAATATAAAATAGATTTTGTGATCCACACAAAAAATATTTTGGTTCTGAGTTTCTCTGGTCATCAGCGACTGCCAACATTTTTTCTTTGAATGCGTAGAACTTTTTTTGCTTTTAACTTAGAAATCTAAATGGTATGTAGTTTACTTTTTATAATATAAACCTGCGTACCAAATTTGGTTACCATAGATTTGTTATTTCCGGAGATATAAAACTTTTCCGAAAGAAAACCCAAAATTTTTCCTGAAAAACTGCTCCGATTTTTCTGGCTAACGCACTTGTCCAAGCCACTTGCAAAAGGAACGCGGTTACCAGGTTTGATCAATATCGGGCCGTTATTTTTTGAGTATATATATATATATATATATATATATATATATATATATATATATATATATATATATATATATATATATATATATATATATATATATATATAAACATATAAAAAAAATTCAAAAATCCCGATCTCCTCGTTGGTGAACTGTTTCTAGGAAAATTCACTAAAAAGATGGTTTGTTCCAAAATATTTAAAAAATATAAGTAAATGGTTATATAATTTAATGTACGAGTCCCCTACATACTACACATAAAATATGTATGCTGCCGTGGTTAAAAGTGTATATTGCTCGAGGCCAGAAAAAGGACAAACAAGCATATATGCCATAGTTTCTTATAAAAAGCACAAGTAATTTGCCTGACTAAAAGCTTATTTATTCAAAATTCCATGTTTTTCACATAATTTCTCAAGCGCTTGAACATCTCCTAGTCAGTTGTTTCACTATTTAGTGTTTTTTTTTTGCTCATTCATAACTTTTATCTGGCTCGAACGTCCAGTATAGCTAAGTTCATCTGCATTACCTATCTGAGTCTGATCTTAACTGAGCTGGTCAATGTTACTTAACAGTTTTAAAAATAAAGGAAAATTAGCTTGCGTGTAAACATAATTTTTATCAAATAGTAACAGTCTTATACCGATTATTTTCTTTAATTTTATAGCCATTCTCATATAGGAAAAAATCTGTTAATGTTAATTTTCATACAATTTTTCATAAAAATATTTTAATGTTTCCCTCAAGATAACTCCACTTATTAAATCATTTATTTCTTCTCGCTTCAAAAACCAATAATACTCATTTCATCTTACAAATGCCTGAAATTCTAAGTGATTTCCGTTGTGCTGGTTCAGCCAGTACGGTGGTGTTTTTTTTTTTTGTTTTTTTTTCTTGAGTGCACATAGAGTCGTGGTGGCAAATTTATATCAGTCTCGGCTTGGAATATGGTACAGAGTAAATTAATACAAAAAATGGTTAAAAGTTAGATTTCAAAAATAGGCCAATTGTTCATTAAATTGATAATTTTTGTCAGTGTGAAAGCATAAAATAACAAGAAGGAGCATTTCCATATCCGTACTAGTTAGAGAAGGACGTGCCACGTGTCAGCCATCTTGAATCTCCTATTTGGTGAATCGCTTTTAGCGGTTTGTGCAGGTCAGTGACTATTTATTTGCGCTTGTTGGGAAATTAGTGTAAAATAGTGCTACTATTGTGATTTGTCTTGTATAATAGGTAATTATTTTGTTAATTGCATTTTCGGCAACGGACACTTCATTGCGGCTGTCATATGATGACAGTTGGAACCTCCTTTTAGGTTCTAGCTATCTATGTTTTATAATGCTCATTCCTGTTGTTTTGTATTCTAAGTATAAAATCAATAATTTTTTTCTCTTTGTCTTGTTACGTTCTAAACTGGTTTACTCTTTATTTAACAAACCTTTCAGGTTCAAGCCAACAATAAGAATCTTAACGCAGCAAGTGAGTTATCGTCTCAAATTTTCATTGAAATTGTTTTACTTTAAAGGGCTTATCGCAGCAGATGCGTTATGGTAACGAATTTTCATAAAATTTGGCTTTATTTTCAAACTAGCGTTATCAATTTCATAAATTTTAGTAGCTACTTTAAAGAGAAGCCCATTGCTGAATCTATATATATATATATATATATATATATATATATATATATATATATATATATATATATATATATATATATATATATATATATATATATATATATATATATATATATATATATATATATATATATATATATCTATATATATATATATATATATATATATATATATATATATATATATATATATATATATAACAAAAACGTAAGAGACTGTGAGAGGATGGATTTGGTTTTATAAATGGCTTTTAGAAAATGTCAAAATTGTTATGAATGTGTCAAATCAACCAGGCGATTTTATTTTGAAACATTATTGCAACAAAATTGTGTAATCATAGTACAAGCACAAGTATTCCACTTCTTTGTATTGACACAGTGTATAATTACTCTGCTACAATAAACAATATATATACGTCACTCCAGCTAATATAATTGATATTAGAATATTCCACGGTGACCCGATTAACCAGGAAGAAGGCATCGACCGGAATCTGCTAATTTTTAACACCAAGTTCAATGGTTTATTAAGTACATATTATAAACTGAATATTAACCATTTCCCTTGTACACAGACGCTACCTGCGAAGATCGCAACATGTAGAAGCAGTCGGTAAACGTAAAGCTTCAGGTGGTTGTTGTTGTGTTTAGTTTATTTAACGTCGGCCTATTTCCGCAACTATGGCCAATCACCGACGCCAGGGAGCAGTTTCACCTCACTATCCTCACTATCCGCCTTTCTGTAAGGAGGGTAGGGATCTTTAACGTGCCCAACATTGCATGGACACGGGACCGGCGGCTTTACGCCCCCTCCGAAGGGCGGAACGTGCAAACATTCAACTTGCTCAAATCCAAAGCCAGAACCTCGGTTGATGTTAATGTTACAGTTTGTACTGAAAAAGTGAAAAGAGTACCCTGAGATCGAACCCAGTACCCTTCAGTTCAAAGGCACACGTTCTTACCTCTAAACCACCGAGGTTCTTGACGCTTCGGTTTCACACTTATCTGTGTTTAAATTTATTATAATTTATATTTTATATATTAAATGAACTTTTAACTTTTTGGATAATTTAGAACGGTATTACCTAACTGGCGCTGCTAACAGAATGACAAAAGGTCAGTAAATTAAAAATCGCCGCTTTATTTTATTAATTTGGTTGGCATAAGAACCGAAAATCATCAAGTCAGTGTTTCAACGCTACAAGTTCCAAACATTGAAACAAAGAACCTTGCAAATTCCAGAAGATCTAAAAAAAGACTTTCTTAAGAAGACATGAACTTCCTGTAAGAGCATTCCTTTTACCCTTGCTGAGAATTTATAGTTGGTCAGATAATAAAAATATTTAACATTGCGCTTACCATATTTTCAAACATTTGTGTTTCGAAATATTTAATAAACCATTTATACTGCATCTCTTATATTTTCAAATATAATTTTTTTCGAAATAATTAAATAAAAGACATTGCATTATAGTATTTTTAAGCAGTTCTGCTTCGAAATATTAAAAAAAATATATTACATCTTTGGTATTTTCAAACATTCCTGTTTCGAAAGACTTTAAATATTTGATTTACGAAATTTAAGAGTGGAAATTAAGAGCTCTAGGAAAAATTACTTTGCTGAAATGGCCGTAACAACATTTAAAATTGGCATATTAGAACCATATTTTAGCCATTTAAGATTACTGATTGTAATGTGCCTAGAGTCAGTGTTGCTCGAGTGTAACCGAATAGACAACGAAATAATACAGGAAAATTTTATAAATAGTTTAAGAAACAAATCAAATCCCCCGGAAAAAAACCGATGACATTTGTAGATAAAGTTGCCTTGCCACAAAGACCTTTTCCCCAACAAAATAACAAATTTATAAACAAATTTCACCCACCAACTGCTTTAACAACGACGAAACTTTCCTACTAAGCCCATATCTAATATAAGACCCTTACCGCAAAACATATATTTCCCGACAAATAGTAAAGTTTTCGGTAGTCAACCACCTCACAATTCTCCCATGTCTAGCAGGACAAACAATGAATTTTCGAGGCCCCCACAAAGACAGAATCCACCACTCGCTCAACCTACTCCAATGGAAATACCCAATTTAGAATATCGAAATGACGAATCTCTCGTCAACTTAAACATTAATCACATTATGACTCTCCCCAAACTACCCTTTTTTGTCTTATCCTGTTTTAATTTAAAAAATGCTAAGAGATACGGGAGCTTCAGACAGCATAATATAATAAATCCAGGCCCGGCATATGAATTTTTCTCGAAATGCCTTTTCAAAAAACCTTTCTCTGTAAAATCTGTAGGACAAGTTACTAAAGGCATTGACAACATCAGATATCCCCTGTTAAAGCAATATGATTTAAATTATTCCTTTTCTTATAGAATTATAAAATGGCATGAGAGATTTGATGTTCTTATAGCTTCCGAAGACTTTAAAACACTTAAAACTAAACTAGATTATGAAAAACAAACTATAGAGTTTGGAGCAATTAAATACCATCTTATCTTGAAATAAATCCACCCTCTTCTCAAACTTGCACTACTCACGTTCAAATATCCGCAAATAAAGAAAACGGAACAGTTTTAATTCCAGAAATGGAAGACGATCTAGGTCATATACCAAAATCAATAGCTGTAGCTAAATCTGGCTACTATTCTATACCATGTGCAATAAAAAATGGTTAAAAGGTTGCTGAAATTCATTATTTCGAACAGATTAAAGTGGTGCCTATTCAAAATTTTGAAGACACATCTATTCACTTTGACGTACGACTACAACTTAGAACAAACCACTTAATTTCTGAGGAGAGATAAAAATTATTTAGCTTGTGTCACCCTTATAGAAAAATATGTTATCATGAAAATTCAGACCTTGCCTTTACAAATGCCATTAAACACGATATAAGAACTCGTGATAACGACCCTATTGAAGTGAAATCTTACAGATATCCCCACCATCTAAAAATCAAAATACAAAAAGAAATTGAAACATTATGGGATAACAAAATTATTAGGCCCTCTATCTCTGCTAATTGCTGTGTGGATGGTGCCCAAAAAGCAGTATTCCTCAGGGAATAAAAAATTGCGATGGGTCATCGATCACAGAAAACTTAACAAAAAGATGATACATGACAAATACCCTTTACTTAAAATAGATGAGGTTTTAGACAGTTTAGGGATATGCACATATTTTACTACTCTTGACTTAACACAAGGTTTTCACCAGATTGAGATAACTCCTGAAAACATTAAAAAGGCAGCCTTTAGTGTAAATTACGCACATTATAAATATGTCAGGATGCCCTTTGGGTTTCGGAGTTCTCCCCTAAGTTTTCAGCGGGTAATGTATAACATTTGCAGATAGTTCTTGTGTAAAAGCTGCTTTGTTTACATGGACGATATCCTAATATTTTTTAAATCGCTCTAGGAAAACCTTATTCATATCAAACAAATATTTCAGAAATTACAAGACGTCAACTTAAAAGTACAGCTAGTAAATCAGAGTTTCTTAAAAAGGAATAGTGTAGTTTTTAGCCCATCTGATCTCAGTAGATGGGGTCAGACAGAATTCCACCAAAATTAAATGTATAAAAAGCTACCCCATTATAAAAACACCAAAACAATAAAAGCCTTTCTAGGACTTATCAGATAATACAGACCGTTTATAAAAAATGTCGCCAAAATTGTCTATCCCCTTACAAAATATCTAAAGAAAAACTCTACCCTTAACTATAACGATCAGGAATACATTAATGTATTTTTCAAGCGAAAGAGCTGATAAAAAATTCACCTGTCCTAGCATACCCAAACTTCGACAAAGAGTTTGACTTGACAACGGACGCAAGTAACATATCGTTGGGAGGTGTATTATCTCAAGATCATAGACCTATCGCATTTTACTATCAAACCCTTAATTCAGCCGAACGAACCTAAAGCACTATTGAAAAAGAACTACTATTGATAAAAACACGCTAAGCATTTCAGACCTTATCTTTGCGGAAAAAAAATTCACCATAGAAACGGATCAAAAACCTCTAATTTGGCTTTTTTTATAAAAGAACCAAACTCTCGTTTACTTTAATGGCGTTTAAAATTACAGGAGTTTGATTATGAAATAAAATATAAAAAAGGAAAGGATAATGTCGTGGCAGACGCCCTTTCCAGAATATAACTTAACGCTATAGAAGACGAGATAGATTTAGAATCCCTTTTGGAAGACGTAGATCCTTCAGACCTAAAACATCTTAAAGACAAAGACCTAATAGAACTAGGACTTAATCCCTTAAACGATACGGATCGACCTACTCAAAATAACGAACTTAGCGACTCTCAAACACTTCTGCCGAAAATCCTGTCTTTTGCCTATCTATATCGGAAGGCCTAATCAATTGTCTTAAAAATCAAATTTGAATTTGTTACGGATCAGAAAATCGGGAACAAACTACAAACCCTTTTCAGAATAAATAAATTAAATTATATTTACAAAAAGGACAAGAATTACAACAACTTAATACTTTTCTTAAAAAGAAAATTAACCCATCTATTGTGTACGGTGTATTATTTGAAAGCCAAGAAATTGAAAGATTATTTACTTTATTAACCTTTTTAACAGCTCAGTAAAAATGATAAAGTGCTCCGAACAATTCTAAAACATCAGACCAATTAACGCACAAAAACAAATTATTCAGTTATCATCAGAATGGCCACAACGGCATTAATGAGACATATGAATATCTCAAATTAAATTAATATTGGCCCAATATGAAAAAATTTATAGATACTTTTATAAATAAATGCGACATTTGCTTACAAGCAAAATATGAGCAGCGACCCTATAAGTCGCCCTTCTCAGGACCCTTATTAGCCAAAAAACCTTTTGAAGTAATACATGCAGGTGTGTTTTGCTTTATTCAGTAAATATGCACAAGCTTATTATATTAAGGACAGCTCTGGCGCTTCTAAGTAAGCTCAGACACTTTTCTCTCATAATAATTATGCTTAAACCGTCGTATGCGACCCAGGCAAAGAATTTGATAACATTAGCCTTAAGAAATATTGCGACTTATTTAATATAAAATTAGACATAGCTACCCCTCAAAATCCTAACTCAAATTCTCCAGTTAAATGATTTCATTTAACTATATTAGAAACATTAGGAGCAATGAAATTAGAGAACCCATTAAAAAACCTATTGATCCTATGATTACCTGTATCTTAATATATATGTATATATATATATATATATATATATATATATATATATATATATATATATATATATATATATATGTATATATATATATATATATATATATATATATATATATATATATATATATATATATATATATATATATATATATATATACAATCAATCAATTTACTCATTAACAGGTCATACTCCCTTTTCTCTGCTTTACGATCCATATGACAAATTAGAACCTATAGATCCTCATAATACATTCTACGAGGAATATAACCATAAAAGACTGAAAAAATATTACTCTTTTTCGATCACATATACAAAAAATCCAAGGAAAAGTCAGAAACTATTCTCCAAAAAAAGAAATGAAAGCTGCAATGAAATACCCTAAATACAGGCCGAACGATTAGCTATTAAATTTCCCCATATAAAGAAAACTAACCCTTTGCACAAAATTTACAAAAACTCAGTTCAAGTAAGTCAAAACAAATTACTTTTTACCTGACTCACAAAAGGAGACTGCTCATTTAAAATATATAAAAAGGGTAAGAAAGAAATTTCCTTTGCAGAGACCTCCACCCATCCACAAATTTGGATTAAGACAACCCTAATGAGCTAAACAAAAAGTTTTATACATTGTATTTAAGCCAAAGTGAAATGATGACTCAACTAGACTTTCGAAATTCTTGCGCACGTATAATTACAAAAACAATCGTACAAAAACAATAATTTATTATTAAAAATCTTCAGATGATAGTTGATTTGAAAAACTAGTTAATGAAAAAAATGGTAATTTATTCAATATCAAATTTGATTGGTCAAAATTATTCAAAAGTTATTATTTCTTTTAACTTCAATGAACTTACAAACATCGAAATATTTCATTGAGCATAATTAACACAAATAAGGTGAGATATCAGATTACTTTATAACAAAAATTAAGTGATTAATTATTTTTTTAAATCACACAATGAAAATTATCAATTTTACTACATTTATAATTTAGCGAGAGTTATAATCATTTGTTTACTAAAAGTCCCAATATCACGCCTCATACCCGGCTCCTAATTTCAAATAATTTCCTTGCCTGAAAAAACATAAGGTCCTTTTACCCCAAGTTATAATATTGGAACCAGCTCAACATGACATGAACACTAGACCTGAGGTCACCATTTACAAAAGGGAAACACGAACAGCACACCTTAAGAAGCTGAAAACTGAACAACAACCCTTAGAAACCCAGCAACATCCACTGTTACATACTGGCCACTTGTATCCACTGTTACATACTGGCCACTTGTGTGTAACTACAATCATAACAGTGACCATCGTCATTACCGTATTGATTTGGTCCAGGAATAGATGAACACCCCTATTGAAGAAGAAGAAAAAGCCACCCCAAATTGAACATGAGGACGTGTTGAAAACTAAGGGTGGAGGAAATACGTTACCATCACTTCAGATAATATAATTGATATTAGAATATTCCAGGAGACCAGAATAACCAGGAAGAAGACATCCACCGGAATATGCTGAGTTTTAACATCAAGTATACATTAAAAATCATTTCCTTTATGCACAGACACTACCTGCGAGGATCGCAGCATGTAGAAGCGAGCAGTCGGTAAATGTAACGCTTCAGGTTCACACTTATCTGTGTTCAAATTTATTATAATTTATATTTGATAATATTAATATAAGTTACACTTTGTAGTTTTCTAATTAAATAAAGTTTTAACTTTTTGGGAAAATTTGAATGGTGTTACCTAACTATATATATATATATATATATATATATATATATATATATATATATATATATATATATATATATATATATATATATATATATATAATTGTCTGTATGTATAATACGTTGTATTTGACCTCGTGAGAAGCGTGAAGTTTTGCCTGGTTGTATATGGTATAAATTCCTGCAAAGTTGGTCAGTGTTGTGTAAGCTAATGGTTCAATGGTTCATATGTGGTAGGGATGTGCGATGTTCATCGATGTTTCTTAAACATCGATATTTTTCTTAGCATGTTCGATATTTACATCGATTTTTTTTTCGATATTATAAGACAGCATCGATGTTTTTTTACGATGTTTTATCCGATATTCGTTACTGTCAGTAATTTCTTATTATCATTATCCATTACCAGAGTCCATTATTTTGTGTCCATTTGTTCATCTAGCGAGCATTAGGAGAACTAGAAAATCTCTAACGAAACTAAAGTAACGAATATGCATGAAAGTTGGGTCGAATACCTTTTTTTGTTTAAAATATAAATAGGTAATTGTTTCATGCATATTGGAATTGGATATTGAAAATCTAGGCTAGGTATCTACGGATTTTTAGTGAATTTTTATTTAAAAAAATTCACTAATAGAGAGGTATCGATGGTGATACTTTGCAAAAAAAATTCAAATGAGCGAGAACTAGGACATCTAGAACCCATATCCGGGGTCAGTTTAAATTTTAAATATATATATATATATATATATATATATATATATATATATATATATATATATATATATATATATATATATATATATAAATATATGTGTGTGTGTGTATTCAACCGCTAATTCAAAAAATAACTAACCGATTTCGATGAAACTTGGCAAGTGCCTTTTTTCTCCGAAAATTACAAATCTATTTTAATGAAATTTGGTGCATATATAGACTTGGGGAAGACCTTACTACATACCAAAACTCAACGTTCTTTAGTTTATAGGAAATTAAGTTATTCAAATTTTGAGTTTTCGTTCGAAAAAAAATTATCCAAAAATTACAAAGCTATTTTAATGAAGTTTGGTGCCTTGAGAAATACCTTGCCACATACCAAAATTCAACTGTCTAAGTTTATATAAAATTGAGTTATTTTTACTTTTATTTTTTATACTTAAGTATATTTTGTGTACTTGATAAAAATAAATATATTATATTTATTTCTGAAATAAATTTCATTATTTGGACTCAATATTACAGTTTTATAGAAAATATCGATGATCGAGAAAATCGATGATTGATCCCATATGTTTAACACATCGATTTCAATGTATCAAATGATGTTAACATTGATGTTTTAGAAACATCGTGCATCCCTAATATGTGGGCACAGTTTCAGGCCGCAGAGCCCTATTAGTGTTATAATTATACTTCCGTCAATTTTAACGGTATAGATGTTTTATTATCATATGATATGTTATCGTGGTTGCTGTTTATCGGTCGGTATGCCTGAGTGCAGAGTCTGTCGACCTGTCGACTGAAGTGCGGGAGGCATGATGAAATTTTAACCTGCTGTAAATGTGGTCAGGGGTTTCACATCAAATGCACACAGGTATCAGTTGAGCGGTTCGTCACTCTTAGTAGGCAAGAGATTCGGTGCTCACAATGGATGTGTAGCCTGTGTTTTGCGACGGCTGAATCTGGAGTATCGCCACGGGGTTTGCAGGAGATCGCTGTAGCGACTAATGCTGACAATTTCATGTTACCATCTGCCGACCGCTCGGTTCTGTCTAGCCCGTCAAAGGCTGGTTTCGTCGCTGGCACGGGGGATAGCTGTTCAGTCGGAGAGGTTGTTTTCAGACTGGTAATTAAGATGGAGGAAAGTTATACTGCTGAAATTATAAGTCTACGGGAAACTGTTGCTGATCTTGCTGGACAAATTTCAAGTCAAAACAATCGGCCGGCGTATATCAGAAACTTAATGTGTACCAAGGTTTATCGATGAGATGGGCTATCTGGTAGCTCTCGACGAATCAGAGAGTGGAGCGGGAATACGTCACATGAAATCCGAATTTAAATATAGTAGAATAACAGTGCATTGAATATTGAAATAAGACAGCATTTTTATGTTCGTCTTTCAAAGTTATGTTGTTTTTGAACTTAAAACAAGATTAACTATTTTTATTATAAGATTTTTTTCACATAGTAACAGAAAGTATTGAAATGTTAGGATATTAATCGATTTAAAATTAACGGTTTCAAACGTGCTTAGAACTCACCTTGGATGCATAAAACACAAGAAATTTTTTTTGCAAATAACCCCCAAACAATTACGAGACCAGGAGTGCTGCCGTGGAAGAAGAAACGAAAAATTCGAAAGACAGCTTAGCCGGATCTATATTTATTATTATACCATTCTGCAGTTAAACCTCCTTAAAATCATGTTTACCCCGCACAGAACTGCTATTCGCCTTAGATCCAATACCTTCCTTGTGGGTTGTTCCCAAGAAATTTTTCTTGTGGTTTATGCATTGAAGGTGGTTAAACGCATGCAGTGGTGAACCCCCGGACGAAGCACCCACCCCTACCCCCGTTTAATGCCGGTATAGCCCTTCCCCAACACGGGGGAGGGGTTATTCCCCTTCTGCACGCTTACAACCAGCCTCAATGCATAAACCACAAGAAAGATTTCTTGGGAACAACCCCCAAACATGTTATGAGACCCGATCTGTGTGGGAGAAACAAGATTTTAAGGAGGTGTAGCTACAAAATGGGATAAAAGCAGCGTATATAGGTACAGCTAACTTGTTTGTTTTTTTTCACATTTTTCGCTTATACTTCTTTTTATATTTTTCCCTGCCAAGCTCCCCTATTTACTCCTGGTACTTGGGGGGTTGTTTGCAGAAATTTTTCCTTGTAATTTAGGCATACAAGTGGGTTTATAAGCATATTTCTGATTTTTTTTAAAATAAACCCTCTGTGAGTTGCAAATATACCTAATACTTTTATTTTTACTGCGTTTGGAAAAGGGAAGAAAGTTATTCTCTACTTTTCATTGCTCTTTCAGAGCAATTTTACTTTTGTACATTAATACACTACAAACAACTCCACGAGGCATTTAGACAGATATTTAGGTTAAGTTATTTGTTGAGTTCTTATTTTAAGTATATACAACCTTTTTTTTTTCATTAAACACATCTACATTTATGACGATTCCCGGATTTAATCCTGGAACATAAAGTATAAGTAATCTTAAATAAATAACGTTCAACTCGTAATACCGTTGATTCCCTGTGCAGTTATGTTTACAGCACAACACCTCAAAAAATAAGATATTGTCTTTAAGACAATAGTTTCGATTTAATAGCTGTTTCGTACAAAATAAACATTAAAACTCAACTGATTGTGTTCGAAAATTTTTAAGCAAAGTTACACAAATTTCAAATATATGTTATTTAAAACACCAAAATTCCCATCTAGAATACACATGACGTATTACCCCCCTCTCACGTCTCTCCCCCTCAGAATTACCAGACAACCTGTCTAATCTATAAACCTTGAATGTGTACTTGCTGCAATCATAACAGGGAGGCGCATTCTCAATGCAAAACCGGAGCCATAGCTGAGCCCGTCAACAACCAGATTGCAACGTATACTACTGCTTTAGGCCGTTCTGGTAAAAAGATAACTCACACTAATAAAATCACTAAGTCGGATATATTGAAGAAGGTGGATCGTGTCAAATCAGATGTTGGAATTAACAGTGTCAAACAAAACTAAAAAATGTCTCATGACTATGTTGTTAAAGAGTTAAAGAACCTCAGACCCAGGCTAAGAATCGTATGTTGGAAGAACTTTCTAATGATGCTCTTTTAAAATTTATAACAAAACAGAATAGTCATATTTTTTCACAGCCTGATAATTTAAATATTGTAAAGACGTCATCTCTGAAAGGTGAACATGACGTTTACCAGGCAGTGATGCTTGTTGACCATGCAGATTATAGCAAGGCCTTAAATGGTGGTCATCTCGAAATTGGTCTAGAAACTTGCAGTATCTATGACGGTTCCACCATTAAGCTAACAAATGTTTATCTGATAACATCACCTGTCGTAGGTACAGCGAGTCCCACTAAACATAACATTAAACTTAAAGCTAACCCCCGTACCGACCATCACAGCCTCCTTTGATTCTGAATAATACCTCGAACATGTTCTGTTAGTCTGAGTTTCCTGTATATTGACAAAACACTCGTAACCTTAAAAAGAAACTGATTGACTTATATAATGCATCTGTTTCATGTCCTTATGACATTCTGGCGTTCACCAAAACATGGCTTAACTCTAATATTGAAAACGATGAAATCTTAGCTGGTGACTATACTGTCTTTATATCGGACAGAAAATATGAACTGACGGGATTCACGGGGTGGAGGTGTCCTCTTAGCGGTTGGATTGCACTATCAGGCTAATTTAGTGAACGTCTCAAACAGTAGCTTTGAAAATATGCCTCTAGTTGATTTACTATGTGTACAAATTTCTTAACAGAACACAGTTGTGTACATAATTCTAACTTACCTTGTTCCTGGTATCTCAGTTCACGACATGCCTGCGTTTTTCGAAGTAGTGTGTACCTGTGATTTCACATTTTCTTTACGTATATTGCTTTTAGGCGATTTTAACTTACCAGAGTGTGTTGCATATCTGGACTGCGGTATTGTTTCCAGAAACCTTCGGGTGCTATTCTCGATGCAAGACAATTTTAATCTTAAGCAAGTTAATGGCATTAGAAATTCTGCTGGGAGAATGCTTCATCTTGTTCTGACTAATATTGAGGGTTGTGTTTCCCGAGCATCTGATGTCTTGGTGAAGAAGGATGATCATCATCCAGATATCGATGCATCATTTAAATTAGAATAAAAAACAACAAGAAACAAAAATACCTTGGCCTCTTGTCGTTCTTAGTGTCGCACGGCCAACTTTCACAGACTCTACAGCCATCTTTTCTCTGTCGATTAGTCTTTTCTGGCAAACGAGTCTGACACTGATCATTGTTGTGAGGTATTTTATAATATGTTGTTTTTAATGATTTATCTACATGTTCCAAAGACTCGCTTTGCTCGCCGCCGGAGCTCACATTCATATGTATATACGTGCTGAATGTGGATGGATGCAACTTACTGTACTTATTTATACTTTGTCTTTCTTTTGTACACAAGATGTCCTGTAGATAGACATAATTTTCTGTACTTAATCTTAATCTCATATCTTATCTTTTTCTCTCGACACTATTATTAAGTTTGTGTTTGTTAATATGATATACTTTTTCTCGGCTGTACTCAAGCTCTTTCTTTGTAAATAAATAGCTAAATAAATAAATAAATGTGAATCTTTTCCATCTATTATTGGCGGAAAAAAGCTTTCGAACTGGCGGAATATCTGCCATTTTACTTGACGGGGCGCTGGTGTAGTTATTTTGCACAAGATACAACAGCCGTGTAAAAATTACTGCCACAAAATGCATTATATTATTGGCTGAAAAGACCTAACTGCATTTTAGCAATTTGGTTGCAATTTTAAATAGACAAAATTATGAAATATTACTTTTAGATTTCTTTTTATAGAAATATATAAATTAACAGCAAACTGATTCGACTACTCAGCATTTATTTAGGATTTGTTTGCATAAACTATAAACGTAACTTAAGATAATAAGTACCATTTCGATGTGAAACATTGACACTTTATTGATAAAATGTTTGCTAACGAAAAGAATTACATTTGAATAGCTTCCCGTTATATTAACTAACCAAACAGCACACACGTTTTTAAGTGGAGATGGGGATTCTAATCACCAATAAATATAATTCACTTACTAACACTTTTGTGTACAATCAAATATTATTTGATATTTGAATTCTTCAGAAAGAGACTTGGTGATTCAGCGGTAAGCACATGTGGCTTTGGACCAAAGGGCATTGGGTTCAATTTTCAGGGTTCTCCTTCCACTTTTTTCAGTACATACGATTAAATCAACATCAACTAAGTTTTAGAATTTTGCTAGAGCAAGTTTATTTTCTGCACGTTTCGCCCCCCGGAGACTGCGTAAAGTTGTCGATCCCGTGTATATGCAATGTTAGGCACGTTAATTATCCCTAGTATCTTTGCAGAAAGGCAGGGGTTGGGCAAAATTTCCAGAGTAGTGAGGTGAAACTACTCCCTGTCGCCGGTGATTGGCGATAATTTAGTTAAAGAAACAAAAACACACAAATTCTTTCAAAACAGTAATATCTTTATTATCTAAACTGGTATAAAAAATTAAATGACACCACATAAATGACACCTTCCCGCCCATAAGCTCTGAGCAGCTTTTGCGGGGGGAGATTACATATAAAAGACAACGGACGCACAACCAACACACAATGACAGAAATTGGCACCACCGGGAATCGCGAACCCGGACACTCCGTGAAGCAGCCAAACACTCGTTCCACTGCACCACGGAGGTGTGCATGAGAATATACAGTGTATCCCAAAGTGGATGGAAATGTGTAGCTATCTCCGTTATTATTAGAGATAGGGAGATGGTTATATTAGCAATGTTTTGTAGAATTTCATGCTCGTTCGAAATATGACTTTTCGAGTTATTTTGAAAAAACTAACATTTATTGATTTCTTTTTCTTTAATATCTAAGTAGACGTTGATTTGACATGTCTTAAGACTTGCACATTATCAGGACAGTTTTTACAGAGTAATCTTTTTGTGCCATTCTCAACTTTGGATTGTCATTTGTTTTTGAGCTACAGGTATCAACGTTTGTTTTTATTATGGCGGCCATATTGGATTTTTTGCTCATGTGATAAGCTGTGAAAAGAGATTTCCAATCATGTACAACATGCTTGAGAAATATTGTAATTGCACTGACAATTTTGAGAAAAACCATTTTGAGGATAGTAGGCCATAAAATCCAATACCAGAAAACAAATGACAAAAAAAAGTATTCAAAAAGCAGTAGGCCATGGAGTCTAACAATAGACTTCTACTTTTAACATAATTTTCCGTAATGATTCCCGATAAAAAAAATAGGAACTTTGAGCACACCAATGAATCGGCCCATTATTACAAATGATATTTTACATGACAACATTATCCTAAAAAATTGTTATGATTTAATTAAATAGGCAAACCTAGTAAATAACTAAATTTACCAACGGAACTGAATAAAAAGCAGATTAATGTTTTACGAAGACGCCTTCGAAAATGGTTTGATTTTCAAACGTAAGTCAACTGAAAAACAACAGAAGAAATGTTGCTATCGATATAACACTATCGCGACACTTAAGAATACTGCCATTCTTAATTATCTGAACAATTTGAGGTGTATTTAACACGTTGCCTAAAATTTTGTACTAACTAGTTTGCTTCCTGTTTATTTTAAATATTATTCAACAATATGTTCAGTAATGAAGAATATTTTGACATGTTGGAATGTTATATTCGTTCTAACCGAAATACTGAGGCAGCTACAAATTCATCTCAAAACAACTACCCAGAAAGACGACCAAAATATTTCGCAGAATAGTGACTAATCTATTTAACGACGGTAGCTTCCACGCAAAGAAACTACCAATGCCTAGAAATGAAGAAAGAAATAATGTCATCTTACAGGTTTCCAACGAAAACCCTCCGCAATCTGTTCGGTTTTATGGTGAACAAATTGGCGTTCCAAAAAGTACGGACAACCGTGTATTAAAACAAAGTCATTACCATCCATACAAACCTACAATCGTACAAGGCTTAAATATTGACAATTGCCCTAAGCGACTTCAATTCTGCAGATGGTACGAGTATCAAGGACAATGTCAGCAAGATGAAAATTTTCACTTGAAAATAATATGGACTGATGAATCCAGATTTACAAATTGTGGTGTGTATAATCGCCATAATAGGCATCACTGGGCAGATAAGAATCCCCATCTAAAGGAAGAAAGACGATTGCAAGACAGATTTGGGAACAACTGTTATTTTTATTTGTAGATTAGACAGTTAATTTTTTAAAAAATCAGGTAACTTCATTATTGGTCCGTTCTTTTTTTATAATTTAACTGGGGAAAGGTATCTTAATCTATTAAGAAATGATATCTTACCAACAATTAGAAGAGTTCATGATAATTTAGATGAGATTTGGTACCAACAAGACGGTTGTCCAGCTCACAATGCTGCGATCGTCAAAGAATTTTGTACCAAAATTTTAATAATCGTGTCATTTATAACAATGGACCGGTTCATTGGTGACCTCTAAGTCCTGATATAGCAACCATGGATTTTTATTTTCGAGGTACTCTGAAGAAAAATGTGTATAAATTCGATTCATCACAAAATATCAATGAATTAAGAAACCGAATCACGGAAGCTATAAATCATATTAACCAAAACACCCTCACCAGTGTTTGCAGGCATGTTTCAAAAAGATGTATAAAGTGCATTGAAGAAAACGGTGGCCACATTGAACAATTTTCTTTTTATTGTATTTTTAAGTTTCTATTTTATTATTTGTTGAGTTACGTTTCTAATTGTGTTGTTTTGTGGAGTTTAAGTTTATATTTGTTATTGCCCGTGACATTTTAGGGTTTGTTGTTAGACAACATTCAATTTCATTAAACATCTGATATTCTGCGCTGAAACGAGCGGTTGAAAGTATGGGGGTGGAATATAGGTGACAGAAATTTCGAAATTTTGTTTGCTAAACGGTGTAGAAAGTCTCAACACATATTAAAAAAAAGATTCTGGAACCAATTTTTTTTTGTCTATCGATCTGTCGGTCGGTCAGCCGGTGTGTCAGCCTGTACGTCTGTCTGTTAGTAGGCGCAATCACTTTCGAACGAATAGAGATATCATCTTCAAATTTGGTATGCAATTAGCACCTGACAAAGGAACGCTTTGAATTGTTTTTGGGTAAGATCGCTTTAGGGCGTGGGGAACAAATGAGGGTTGGTTTGGTGAAAATTGATATTAATTCGTTAAAACTCGAGTAATATAACGTTTAAAAATTTTATGGATACAGGAATACGAATATTTATTATTTTAAATTAATTTGTAGTAGTAAAATCTTGACTGAGAAAATTCCACATAAAGAAAATAAATCACTTGTTCAATGTTGATATATATTTAACTATTATTTAATGCATATTTCGATTTCTCTATTGTTTTAAAATGCCTGAGGTCTCTGAATGAACCCCTTCATACGACATCATGGTGGCTTTAACATGAAGCATCCAATAACAACTTGAAATAATCCCTCTGAAAGATTTGCCTTCTCTTAATAGCCTAGAAGACGCTCATTGCGGACAAACTGAGGCATTGCGAAGATAAAAGCACGATTTGCCCCTGGCATACGTTTATCAGGGTCCAAAGATAATCAAAACACCTTATACAGGACCAACGCACGAAATTATCAGTACAGCATTCATTTGAGAGATACAAGCCTTGAGCTCTAAGCTGTACAATAATGAATCTTGTTATCCTTCTTTCCTTTAACAGAGAGATTATAGAGACAGGATTGGCAAATAGTAGAGAGATAATTAAAATTTAAGCTGAGGAAAGTCGTTTGGGGAACTTAAACCGACCAGGAAGTCGCGAATGCTGGAGCTGCAAATTGAAAATCAAAGAAAAGTTAAATGAGTGTGTGGGAAACATGCAGCGGCGTCTGTTGGAAAATTTAATCTAGATACTGGTTCCTAATTGAAAATGTTTCTCATTTCTGCATATTCTGGGCCCAAAAATATTATGGCGCAGGAAATTATTAAACTTAAGAAAAGTATATGTGCCTTTGAAAAAT
The DNA here is from genome assembly GCA_964006375.1 of Tillus elongatus. Classification (NCBI taxonomy): domain Eukaryota; kingdom Metazoa; phylum Arthropoda; class Insecta; order Coleoptera; family Cleridae; genus Tillus; species Tillus elongatus. The sequence continues at coordinate 148,522,407 of OZ023263.1, read as the reverse complement.
TATTTATTTTGCGCTAATTTCAGAAGCAGCAACTGAAAGCTAATGTTTGAAACTTTTTGGGTTGTTCATAATATCTGCCATGACAAGTCTTGTGTTTTGTTCAATATAATCTACGTGAAGCCAAGCGAGCCGTCTCTTAGCCACATGGCTGGATTTGAAATAATATAGGGCGAAAAATATAGACGTAGACATTATTTTTCTATCTACAGTGCAAGTTTCTAACTTGGTATAAATTCAGTTAACTTAACAATGCTTCTTTTTTTTAAATACTCAAACATGTCGACTAGTATTCCAAATTTCAGTTATTAGAAGAAAAAAAATTATACGTTGTGTCCCAAATTTGAGATATGACTAATCGACTAATTTGAAGCCCTAGTTTTTGTTGACCAATTTTTAACCACGTGTCAGGTTATATAACACCACAAAATTTCACTTTTTTGTAGTTGGCCATTTAAAACGAATATTATTTTCTAATTTAAAAAAATACCTTAATGTTGCTTTAATAAATCCTTAAAGTGTCCATTCGCTATTTAGTAGGTACTACCTCAAAAGGAATTGAACTCCTCTTAAATATTACTTATGTAAAAATTAGTTTACGCACTCACTTCTTATTTGTCCTTTCAACTACTCAAGATTTTCAATAATAACTATTATAATAAAAAAATAATAATTTGATAGTTTTGTAGATATCGAATCTACTTTAAAAATAGTCAATAGAAAAGTGATGTAGGGTTGAAGGGGCAACATGTTTCTTTGTGGTTTGTGCAGAAAACACTCTACCAAGCAGGCCTAAAGGACCTGACCTGATCTGGTCTGATCTGACTTGTCCTGAACTGACCTGATCCTGGCCTGACGTGACCTGACGTGACTTGACCTGACCTGACCTGACCTGACCTGACCTGACCTGACCTGACCTGACCTGACCTGACCTGACCTGACCTGACCTGACCTGACCTGACCTGACCTGACCTGACCTGACATGACCTGACCTGACCTGACCTGACCCGACCCGACCCGACCCGACCCGACCCGACCCGACCTGACCTGACCTGACCTGACCTGACCTGACCTGACCTGACCTGACCTGACCTGACCTGACCTGACCTGACCTGACCTGACCTGACCTGACCTGACCTGACCTGACCTGACCTGACATGACCTGACCTGACCTGACCTGACCTGACCTGACCTGACCTGACCTGACCTGACCTGACCTGACCTGACCTGACCTGACCTGACCTGACCTGACCTGACCTGACCTGACCTGACCTGACCTGACCTGACCTGACCTGACCTGACCTGACCTGACCTGACCTGACCTGACCTGACCTGACCTGACCTGACCTGACCTGACCTGACCTGACCTGACCTGACCTGACCTGACCTGACCTGACCTGACCTGACCTGACCTGACCTGACCTGACCTGACCTGACCTGACCTGACCTGACCTGACCTGACCTGACCTGACCTGACCTGACCTGACCAGAAAACGTTGGAGACAACCGAAGAGATCACAAAAACATGCATTTAACAAAAAAATGTTAGTTTAGACTTACCGTATGTGGCCAGCAGCTAACTAATTAATAACTCGGTAACAACAAATTCCTACAATGTAAAATCGAATTTCCACAACATAGAAATAGTGTCAAAGTACATATAAGATAGTGAACTTCATCTATCAGCAGTCGATTTTATAAAACTAGTTAGCCTCTAATATACAGTATCACCGATAAATGTGCAATTTTGAGTATTAAATAATTAACTAGATTTTTTCAGCAATATTTGATCAGATGACAGGTAGTTGAGGAATTAAAAATTGGTATGATTCCGCGGAGTTTAAAATTTTACTTCCAATATTTTTTTTATTTTGGCTTATAACTCACAAACCGCTGAGAATATTAAAAGTACCATATAATGTTATACATACATTATATGGTACTTTTAAATAGAAAATCAATTCATATTGATATTCTCATTATCAAATAGAGGGTGTTCCATTTGAAAATCTCGCGTTACCTGCCCTACTGTATTTTACCAAAATCCCATTTTTTTTGTAGAGATCCTGTATGTAATAATTGGATTTCCATGACATTTCATGATATAGCAACCTATTGACAAACAGCAACCTGACACTCAGACCTCCACCTATGTTCGTTACCGAAAGATTTTTTTTCAATTAATTTTGTTAATAAGGTTGTGAAATTTCCTAAATAATAACTTTTATCTCCTTAACGATTTGAGATAGGTAAAAGATACATAATAAAGAAAACTTAGTGACCACTTATACACACTACCCAAATTTCAGATTTCTATCTATTTTGGTTTACTATATACTTCTATTACGCCATCAAATTTGGCGTACCTGTATATATGTTTAGCTTTTGTGACAGTAATATTATTATTTCTTAAAAAGTTTTGGGATAGTTGTCAATTGCTAGATAAAACTCTGTCTTAGAGGCCCATCTCTAGTAACTATTTATTCCTTCACCAATGATATAGAGCGAGCTTTAAAATTGAACTTGAAAAAAATCAATGGCAAATAACATTTACAAACTATTTTACCAACGTTCATTCAAATCTAACATACAAAATGTTGTAAACGTTGTTGTTATTAAATGTTGTCAAGTTTAGTTTTAAGTAAGTTTTCAGTAAGCTTGGCGGTGGCAAGTCAATTAGGTAGTATACTTACTATCTACTGATAGGCCAGGTCCACTCCCGCCACATCGCAGGTTTTTCCACGCACGCGACGGAATGCTTGAGCGTGGGTTGGTTCTTGATCATTAACGACATATTTAGGTATCGCATTAGAATTATAATTCATTACTTAATTATAATTAATTAAGCTGTTTATATCGTTAAGTATTATTGTGTTTCGAGCTCGGCAACGACCACACACAGATAAGTAGGTGGCGCATATAATAATATTTCGTTTAAGTTAATTTTAGTCTTTTTAATTAAACCTCTAATTCACTTATTTTTTGATTGTGAGCGCCTATTTTGGAGTTGGTTCAATTTATTTTTTAAGTTTATTTATTTTTCCATTTTTGGAGTAAATATACTTATGTAGTGACCACATTATTAGAAAACTGCTATAATTTAACCAAAGTGCCGTATGACAGTAGACCTTTAACTTACATAGATTATAAGAGGATTTCCTTCGATTTCGCTGAGAAATCATTATCAAATCTTGACTTGGTGAAAATGGGACCACCTCAGGAGTATACCCTTTTCAAACAAAAAATATTTTTTCTAATTGGGCCACAATTGACGAAAATCTCGATGAATATACATAAAAAATAATTGTTGAAGATTTCCATCTATTTCCCTAAGATTCCATCATTAAATCCTGACTTGGTGAAAATAGGACCAGCTCAAACAAAAAAATTTTTTTTTTTAATTGGTTAATAATTAAAGAAAATATCGGTGAACATGCATAGAAGATTTCCATCTATTTCCCTAAGATTCCATTATTAAATCCTGACTTGGTGAAAATGGGAACAGCTCAAACAAAACATATGTTTTTTAAATTGGTTCATAATTGAAGAAAATATCGGTGAACATGCATAGAAGAATACAGAGGAAGATTCAACCTCCTCGTTTTTTTAACTCGGTTACAAAACTAAAACTAACCCCATAGATGGATTCTAAGGAGACTAGTTCGCGCTCAATTGAGGAAATGTTTTTAAAATTCCAAATTGGCGGTCTCCTTATTAACGATTTTTTTCGAAAATTCGATAAAAGGTGAGCCTACAAAAAAGTGGCATTATAACCATAACAATGAAAATTCATAGCCTAGTTAAATTAAATATTATAACCACTGTACATATTATTTTGTTGATTCCTAGTCAGACCTAAGTTTGTATTACTAACATTCTACATGTTATGACATAGTTTAGGCCCATTGTGCTGTAAGATAACAGTAAATGAGATAAATTCCTATCCACTGACACAAACGTAACCTGGTCGAAGTAATTCAAACATAGGAACACATCAAAGGTAACGTTGTTTTGTGTAATAACCCTCTAGGGACGTACGTAAGGACTAATTGTAATTTTATAAGAACAAAGGGAGCTGTTTTGTAAGATAATTCCACCAAACGATAAGATAATAAGTCAAGAGAGTTATGTATGAACAATACCAAAGGTCTTGAGAAATAGTTCCCTGTTATTTAAATATATATCCCGTGAAATGACCTATCTATACTACACAGTAGTGGAGATACCGGGTGTATCCATTATGTCAAATCAGTTAAAATATATTAACGGATTTATAAAAAAAATTTGAAGAATTTTCCTTCATTCGTGTCTTTAAGTGTCGTGGTTGCATGGTAAATAGGGTGAAGGAAACACTCCAATAGAATATTTTAACAGTAACTTCTATGACTGGTCTAAAAGTTGTAAAACGGGGTTCAAGCAAAATAGAATCTCGCAACAACAGTTGTGTTATGATGATTCATAAAAATTATTCAAATTACGTAAAATCACGAAAAGTATTTAAAGAAAAGTTGATTTTCGACAGAAAGGAAGTTGGTTTATTAAAGTTGATTCACAATAAAAAATTTGTTGTGCACCAAAATTAAAGTTTCTAGATCGGTATAAAACTATGTCGTTAAAATTTGAATTTCGTTCGTTAAGCCTTAACCGTTGTCATTTGAGAAACGGAACCAAATGTGCATTCCTTTTTTTTTACTGGCGACTGCGAAGATGGGCCTATCCTTCCAGGAACCTTCAAGTCACCTTGTAGTCTACGGTCTGCGAGAGTTGGGGGTGTGTGCGGTGTACGAGAGTGACATACAATTCGTATAAACTTTTAAAACTGCCAATGAGACGAACACTTAGTGGATACGTAACTCTTTTCTGGCTTTACCTTATTCGATACAATTTTGTTTAGCTTTGTAAACAGTGAGCATATACACGAAAACAGTGCGATCAACTGATCAAATTTTTAGGAAGAACTCTTTCAGTAATGAAATCGAATCCAACAGTGACGCCGACGACAACTCCGACTTTATTGTGAGCGGCCATGAAACCGAATTCCGATTTATCAGCAGATGAAGTATAATAAATTCAAACTAACGCTATATGAATAATGTCCAAAAAAAGACAAAAATTCAAATGGGCTGTAAATTAACTTACCCCAATTCTAGTTGTGCTGCACCAATAGACCAATTACCTAGGGTGGTGTAAAGAGAAGGATCTAGAGCGTAACTTTGGCCCTTGCATGTCTAGTTTTATGGGTATGTCACTATAGTGTGTTTAAAAACCAAAATTCAATAGTTTTTCAACTATCTCTATAATACCACTACAAATCAATTCCCTTATTCCATAGCAAATATTTACAGTGACATACAATTCGTAAAAACTTTTAAAACCGTCTCTGAGACGGACATTTATTGGTTAGGCAACTCTTTTCTGGCTTTACCTTATTTAATACAATTAGCCTTAGAAAAAACATTACTATATACCGAAATTCGCTTTTTTCGGTTTATAAAAAATTAAATTATTCAAATTTAAAGCATTTATAGAAAATTCGCTGACATTACACACTTGCTGCGTCCCAAACTTATTAATATCATAAACTTAGGTAAGAAATGTAGTTACCATAGCTTTTTATTGTTGGAGTTAAAAATTATTTCCGAAATAAAACACAAAATCTTCCCGGAAAACCTGGTTTGATTTTCCTGGCTAACACACTTATCCAAGCCACTTACAAAAGGTAGGTACTTGCTAAATTTTATCAAAATCGGCCTATTATTTTTTGAGTTATCACTGTTATATATATATATATATATATATATATATATATATATATATATATATATATATATATATATATATATATATATATATATATATATATATATGAAACTGACCCCGGGTATGAGTTCTACGGGTCCTACTTAGCGCTCATTTAAGAAAATTTTTAACATTCCAAAGAAGATCTCCCCATTAGAAACTTTTTCTAAGAAAATTGACAAAAAGTCTAATGCGACGTTTAGCAGATCCTGTTGCACCGATTAGTGATTTTTTAAATTTTATTTGTAACTAATTGCTTATAATTGCTACAATGTTTTCATTGACAAAATGCTTATTGGATTTCTAGACAAATGTAGATTCAAGCTGTAGCTTCCAAGGAAACCCCTAAGATTGGCTTTAAACTGATTTATATCGATATATCCGTCGCTTTTCTTTAATAGTTCCGAGAATATTGTCGGTGTTAGGCACCGCGACATCAAACAACACTACAATGTCGCCTGACTTACCACCGATTGTGCTATCTGGTCCACTGAAGGGCATTGCCATCGCAGTAAGAAGAGTGCGACAACAAACTACGGTGAGCATCTATAATATGGTACCGCCGCACGAATTAAACCAAGATTGGGAGCGATTTCCTTGTGTAATATTTTAGCCACTTGGTTATCCTACATAGTGTGTAACGAAGTTACTTTTTTAGTTTAATTATATATGTAGCTCTAAGCACCGAAATTATTTTCCGAAGAGACATCTAATTAAGATTGCTCCGAAGTGTAGAAATTTCTATTTTACTTTTCTGTAAATATAAGCTTAGTTTAACTTTATATTATTTTCCGGTGAATTGAACTTTAAATTTTAATTTTGAGTTTGAATTTTGATTTTTAATATTTTTTGGAAAAAATAAATGGGGGGTATAACGAAGTTACTTTTTTTAGTTTAAATGATATATATATAGTTAAGCACCGAAATTATTTCCTGAAGAGATATCTAACTAAGATTGCGCATATACTAAAATATACAAATGCCGAATTCACTTTTCTATAAATATCAATTTAGTATAAAATTTAGTACTAAGCTCCGAAATTATTTTCCGAAGACATCTAATTAAAAAATATGCGAATGGTCTGACGACTGCAGCCATGAAACAAGACAACACACACACACGCGACATCTAATTAAGATTCCTCACATACCGAAGTATACGAATGCCGAATTTTACTTTTCTGTAAATATAAGTTTCGTATAATTTTATATTATTTTCCGATGATGTATTTACCTGCCGAAGTATATACGTACCGAATTTATTTTAATACGCGTATTATATGTTTATAGATCAAATTGGCAGTGAGATATACTTTTTAACCTTCTCTTCCTCTGCTTTGTTTATGTTGTGGTCACTGGAATGTGTAACATATACGATGAGTACTGTTTTGTCTTCCATGTTGTGTAGCACAAGGTCTGGTTTGCTTGCAGTTATTATTTTATCTGCATTACTTGGGAGGTTGTAATACAACTTATGTGTTTAGTTTTCTAACACTGGTATTGCTGTGGCTATAAGTAGAGAGATAATGTCTGTTCTGGAACGACCTTGACGCGGTGGTGGAGATATTTTCAAGGTCAAGGCCAGCGATATATTTTCCCACGGCCAGGTGTATTTTTAAGGTCAAGGCCAGATGTATTTTCCCACGGCCAGAGGTATTTTTTAAGGTCAAGGCAAGATGTATTTTCCCACGGTCACGGCTAGAGGTATTTTTTAAGCTCAAGGCCAGATGTGTTTCTGCACGGTCGCGGCCAGCGATATTTTTTTTAAGGTCAAGCCCAACCACATTTTCATGGTCACAGACACATTCAAGTTTACAAATTTATCCTTGAAATTTGTATTATATATGTACAGGAGATATCTCAGGGAATTAATATTATTAGAATCCTCTATACAAGAGTTCGAGTTTATTTATAATAAAGTGTAAAGTAGTAGGAATACAATGTCTGATCACAATTTTTTGATTAACTGGGACAGTTTACGTGACACTTCAAATATTCGCCAGCGATATGTGTTAAATTATGAAGGGAGTGTTTTGCAAAATCGCCATATTCAAGCTGTGGCATTAATGGAGGCACACCTTAGGGCTGTCGATGTGTGTGAAGAAAAATGTCAAAAATTTTATTTTATTGGGGATCCTTGTATGGGTTCCATAGTTTGCGGAGATTGCCTGGTAGGAGCTAGGTATGCAATGTTTACTTTGCGTGACAAAAGTGTCGTCGTAAAATATCATGTGCATAGTAGGTATATATCGCATTGCACACATTGTAACAGGCGAATAAAATATAGATCTGCAGAACAGTGTAGGCAGCCGGCCGAAGTGACCTTTGTGTGTAGTTGTTTAAGAGTGGGTCCAGCTGTGAATATTGGAAACAGTGAGTAGTGTCAGTAGTTAAGAAGCCACAGTCAACGTAAGTGCAGTATAAACAATTTAATATGATGGGGAATGTGAACAGTAAATGTCAGTGTGAAAAAATAGATAGTGATGAGCTAGAAGAGAAGTTTAGAATAATTGTCTGTAAAATAAGAAACATAGCTGGTGATGAAAAATTTGAGTCTGAAGGAGATGACTGGACCAGTTCATATTTGTATGAATTGTGTAACATATATTTAAGTGGTAACTGTACAAAAGAGTTTTTTGTTCTATCATACAAAGCTTATGTGCAAAATGGAGAAATTGAACACATACTTATGCATTTTGTTCCATTTTAAATTTATAGAATAAAAGAAATGTAATTAGACATTGTATTCCTATACATCGCTTTAAATAAATAAATAAATAAAAAAACAATATATTTTAACTAGTTTTATTTTTTACTCATTTTATTTTTTACAATACAAAACTTAATTCATAACATGATTGTTAAATAAAAAGTATACATTAGTAAGGGCGCAAACGCAATGATTATTTAAATGATAAATGCAAGAAGGTGTAGATGCTTGAAGTGTGGGTTGTTCATCTAATTCCAAAACGAGTGCTGATGAATATTTTTTTACATAATCAGCTTTCTCCTTTCCTTTCACATAAACGACGTTGGTGTCGCTTGTAAGATGTTTGATTATTTCAGCAAAATTGTGTACTGGTGTAAAACCTGATTTCCAATCAATACAATGATGATGGTTTATTAACCATTTCGTCTGCACTTGTAAATTTTGAGGTAAATAATCCAGACTAAATGGTGCTTTAAAAACATAGTGACAGATCTTGGAACCATCAAACGATGCAAGTTCTTTTGGAAGAAATTTATTATTTTCCAGTTTGAAACCTTGAATGTCAATTACGAGTACCATAGTTTACAATGATAAATTTGAAAAGCGTTTATACATTTTTTTCTTCATGTCGTAAAAGAAAATCACTTTTTTGAGTTCTTTTAGTTTTTTTAAATGAGCACTGAGTTGTTGTTTATACCTCAACGTCATCATCAAATTGAAATAGGCAAAGGAGTGCATCTAGCTTAAATAGTATAATTAAATTTGTCTTACGATTTTCGTCAGGGGATTGTAAGTAAATAGTTTATCATGCAAAATTAAACAGTATGCGGATGTGTTATGTGGTATGTTTGCATTTGTTTCGAATTCAAGTCTCACTACAACCGACCCTGATTGAATGCTATCCTTTTGTCGGGAGCAGTCAATATGAACTAAAGGCGCTAATTTTGCAAATTCAGTTGGTGTAAAGAGGGGTTGATTTTCCTTTTGATAATAAGATTGTTGAAATTTTGAAAACATTTCGTAAAGCGAGGCAAATTTATTTTCCAGAATATTTAAGTTGAGGTCCTGGTAAGGATACCTTTCAGTGTTTAGAAAAGCTCTAAAATTTCTTAGGTTACAATTATCAAATTTACTCATATCTTTTAAAATCTTTCCTTTTCTATCAGTTTGAAATCCTGTAAGAATATGGCGTGGTGATTCGAGTTTTGTAGTGGTCTTAACTGGCCAAGTATGTCTAGATGTTTCTGGAAGAGCTGGGTATTCTATTAACTCCCAGCTTCGAAAGGGTAATGGAATTTCCACCCCCTTTTGAATTTGTCTGGAAAGCTGTAACTGCTGTGCGAGAGAAACGGTAACATGGGGAACTTTCCAGGACACCTTCTCAATTGTAACTTTCGGCTCATCTACTGTAGGGGTGGGAGCTGCAGGATCATCAATGTAGATTACAGCATCTTTATCATCACTACTTCTAATAAGGATTAGTTCTTGTTTCATATTCATTATAATTTTACGATAATCTTCGAAAAATCCCAATAAGTGGGAACATGGAATACAAACATTAAAATTTCCATTCGCATCAACTTTGATACGATCATCTGTGCGTTTTTCGCTTTTAGGAAACCAACCCGCGTTTTGAAGTTTTATGCTTTCGTTAGAATTTAATGAAAAATAATTTTTCATTGTTGAAGCAAGTCCTACATTGCGTGTGGAATCTACTACTACACCGTTCAGTTCATAACGAATTTCTCTAAAAAGAAAAGCTATTGCGTTGTTAATAAAAAACAAATTGTTTGACACCGTACCATCTGTTTTGGTTAATTTACCTTCAATGTACAAAAAGCTGTCAGAAGGAAGTGTATATGCATCAAGTTCTTGAACAGTGATCCGTTGTTCATCGTTATAATCAAATTGTGAAGATGTACATGCCTGGTAGGTATGGTACTGGTAATCTACAATAGAATCATCTACAACTACTTTTTGTGCAACGTCAAGAATATTCATTTTACTTGAAAACCAAGTGATTGTAAGAATTGTCGGTTGGAAGGTGTTAATAGCTTAGGCCTTTTTAGAATACTGAATTTTTTCTGAAGGTTTCTGTTTTTATACTCTGGCAACCAAGAGGGTAGATATAAAGCATTATATCTCACAACCATTTATATATCTTTTTTTAAATGCACCTTTACTGTAACCGTTTCACCCCTAAAATTTACTAAATTTCCGTCTTGATCAAGCACCTTAATGGTTATATTAGTAATGGTCTTAACGGTAACTGGAAAGTAAATGATGTTTTGAGGCGTTTCCACTATTTTATATCCAGGAGGCACAGTGGGAAAAAACTGATGTATTGTATGAACCGGCTTACCATTATTATAGGAACCAGAAGATATGTTGCAGTCAATACATAAAGCATTTACTTTAATAATTTCAACTGGATTTTCTGATTCATGAACTAAATTCGCCTTTAAAAGCTTATTACTAAATCCTAAAAGTTTACCGATGGAATTGGCTTTTGAAAAATCAATATCTTTACTACATTTTAAAATAGTTTTTAATGTATTATTATTCGCTTCGAGTTCTAAAGTTTCTTTTTTCATGTTTTTCTGTAAATATTGATGTATATCTGAAATTTCATAAGAACCTGTTGGAATTGTAACATGTTCAGTGCCATAGAAAAATTTATTGTTGGTTTCATCAATATTAGGGATAACATTGAAAGTCTCGAAATTTGTTAGACCAATCACATATTGTGAATTGTCATCTAGAAATATTGGAGGATTAAAATCTGCGCTAAGCACAGATTCCTTTCCCGAAAATGTAAAAGCGTAAGACATGTTACACAACTGGCAATACAGCAGAGATTACTGTGTGTTATATAGAAATTTCAAACACAGGTGACCACACCTAAAAGAATGGGGACTTTGCTCCCTTTGATAATTATAAGTGATTGTGTTATTATAATCACCGCTAAAAAAATAATTAACTACATCGCTGGGGGGTCGTAAGTTTCCATAACTATCGAAATAATTTATATGTGCTTTTTTCTTTACATATGCGGTCCAATGAGTTCCGCTACCCTGTTTACTGTCAAGATTAATAATGCCAGACTCGTTGTTTTTAATTTTGATTGGTAGATTGTCTCTCATGTATACGCCCCGAAATTTTTTTATCTTTAACAAATTTGCAAACTTTAGTAAATCAATATTCGTCAAAGGTCGCGATGGTAGTTTTATCGGAAGTTTTTTTGGTACGGTTTTAAAAATAACCCAGAACCTTTAGATGATCTGGCGACTTTTTCAAGCTCCATATTATGACGTTTTGCTTCTTGTAATACCTTTGCAGCATTCTTGGCATCAACTACGGTTTACGCTATACTGGCGCCGCCTCCGGCTAATGCACCTAACGCTCCCAAAGCAGGTAGCAAGAAAGGTAAAAAGCCACCAATTTTGGGAGCACGTATTATTCTACTTTTCTTACTACGTTTCGATTTTTTATGTTTTCCTTTAATGCCGAAAGGCATTTTGGAAAAAGATAAACCCCTTCCTTTTTTTAATAATTTACCTTTTCTACGAAGTGCCAGTGCCAACAAACGTTTTAACTTCATATTGTGTGATTAGGTTGAAAAATAATACAAGTATGATTGATTTATGAAACTATTGGGCTATATATACTCTTGAAGTTTGTTTTTTTGTCATCATATAAATACATTTAATTTACTTAATTCAAACCATTTGTCATAAATAAAATGAGGGTGACGCAACAAGCATTAAAGTTGCCGATTCAGGATCACGATGACATTTCTTTAGCAGAAAAGTTCAGCCGACACGGTACTTTATTGGGTAGTGAATGTAAAAGAGGTCTGTTGGTTGGAGCATTCGGTTGTGGAAAAACAAATGTAATGGTTACGCTCTTAGAACATCCGAATGGATTACGTTTTGAAAACATTTACATCTATTCCAAGTCACTTAACCAATCAAAATATAAATATCTCAAACACCTTTTGCAACCTATTACAGATATAGGATATTTTGAATATGAAAACGGTGATGACATAGTGCCCCCTGACCAGATAAAGTCAAATTCAATAATAATATTTGATGATATTGTTTGCTGCAATCAAAGCATTATGAGAGATTATTTTTGCTTCGGCCGCCATAACAATGCAGATTGTTTTTATCTATGTCAAACTTATTCCTCAATTCCAAAACAATTAATTAGAGATAATGCAAATTTGCTTGTAATATTTAAACAAGATAATACTAATCTGAAACATATTTATGATGATCATGTTAATGTTGATATGACATTTCAGAAATTTAAAGATATGTGTTGTTATTGTTGGAAAGGTAAATTCGGATTTTTGGTTATAAATAAAGAATTTCCATTCCAGGCTGGCAGATATAGAAAAGGATTTGATGCCTATATTTATCCGTAAGGATGAAAAAAAGTTTTAGTATTAATTAACTATTGACAACGCAAACATGGATCAAACAGTTGCAAGACAACTCATTAAAACAAGAAAAGCACTTAAACGAAAGTTGCAAAGTCTAAAATCTGATGTTGTAGAGTCTGCCATTCAGAGAGAGGAAGAATTAAAACCTATTACAGAACCCTTAAAAAAGATACTTTCAGATATTAAACTGGAAAAAAATGCATCCAAAGTAAAAGAAGAAGAATTTAACAAGTCAGAAAAAACATCCGCAAAATATGAGACAAAAATGAGACCGCGTCGCTTATTTCAAGAAGAGCCGTTAGGTGAAGAGGTATTTATCGCAGAACCTGAACAAGAACCGGAAACTCCCGCTGAAATTAGCACAGCAGAACTTCAAAGACTGCTCGGTGAACCTTCTTTTGAGATATATTTGGACCAATTTGCTCCACTACCTCGACAATACATAGAAGCAATGATACGGGATTCCGATGATGCCTTTGATCATACGCATGGGATTAGGCATGACCTACTTTCAGATAAATTTTATATTGGAGACTCTGAAATTAATTTTGATAAAGAAGATATTGTTGTAAAAGGTGTCAGATATAAAGGAACAACAGGATTGTATGAGTTATTATTTAAAAAGAATCCAGCACCATATAAAGTAGCAGAACATAAAGATTATCTTCATATTTTAGAAAGAACAAATGCTCTCCGACGAAATTATGATGAAAATAACCCCAAAATAGGTAATCCCTCAAAGAAATATACTTCTGTAATTAAACCTCCTGGACAGAGACCACGCTCGGGTTCATTTCCTAGCAGAGTGTATGATTTGCGATCGGGAAAGGGTTTTATGAAATGGAACAAAAATCCAGTAAACTATATACACTGGGATGACCCTAATGAATTAGTTGATAGACTAAGACTTCTAATTGCGGCTCAAAATGCTGGTAATAACGGCAATCACAATGAGATAGTCTCCTTGATTGAGGAATTACAGGAAGCTCGTATAATAGTATAAAATAATAATTAATTGTCATCGCTTTATCAGTCTCAATATGACTTTAGACAAATTTGGTAGAATAATAAACAGAAATCTCAATTCAAAACTACAACAAAAAATAATTTTACTATATAATGGATATAAATCAATCGATAAAAACATCCATAGATGGTATTTAAATAATGAATCCTATGCAATATTGTTTGACTACGCTGCGGAAATTGAAAAAATTTATTTAAATCCTTCAACTGAAGTCACTATATTTCTAAATAATACAAAAATATCTGCTAAAAAATTAGTTGGTGTGAAGATAAAATCAGGAGATACATTTTATTTTGAACATTCTCCAAACAGCAAAGCGATCGCTTGCGCCATAGAACTACACCTAAAATGTCCGCTATCAATGTAAAAGAAGTAGTGGTGAATGAACTTCACAAACCCGCTAGAAGAAATTATAGAAGGCGTCATGTAATAGTTAAGGGTTTAAATGATTTGTTTCAGGCAGATTTAGTAGAAATGCTTCCTTATTCTAAATTCAATAAGGGGTACAAATACATTTTAGTAGTAATTAATGTTTTTTCAAAGTTTGTCTGGGCTGAACCATTAAAAAGTAAAACATCAAAAGAAGTTGCCAAAGCTATGGCTAATATTCTAAAATCTCTGAAAACTCACCCCAAAAATGTACAGACAGATAATGGTATGGAGTTTTTTGGTCGCGAGTTCAAATCCCTGATGGATCAGTTTCAAATAAATCATTACGCCACTTATACAAATCTTAAGGCTAGTATATGTGAACGTGTAAACAGAACATTGAAGACTTTAATGTGGAAGCAATTCAGCATGCAGGGAAATTACAAATGGCTAGATCTCCTTAAAAACATTGTTTCATATTATAATAATAAGGTACACAGTACTACTGGTATGAGGCCGGCAGAAGTTAAGAAGAAACATGAAAAACATCTTTTAAAATATGCATTTAGTTATATGAAAACAGTTGATCCGAAGAAAAAAAAATTTCGTGTTGGGGATTTTGTTCGTATAAGTAAACATCGTGAACTTTTTGAAAAAGGTTATACACCGAACTGGTCCAATGGGATTTTTCAAATAGCTGAGGTGAGAGTGACAAATCCAACAATGTATTATCTTGAAGATGGAAAAAAGCAATCAATTAAAGGAGGATTCTACGAAGAAGAACTTCAGAAAGTAAAATATCCAGACATATATTTAATAGAAAGAATTATTAGGAGGAGGGGGGGGGAGGTATTTGTGAAATGGTTAGGACTAGATAAATCAAATAATTCTTGGATACCTAAGGATACTTTTGTATAATTTACGTTAAATATATACTTACCTTGTTTTATATTTTTTTTGCAATGTAATTATTTACCTAAATAAAGAGGACTTTACAGGAAGTTTGTAGATTTTTCTTAAATAATAAAAACATTTTAGTTAGACATATGTTTATTATTATAATTTTTCAAACAATAATTTGACATAAAACATTTTAGTTTGACATATGTTTATTATAATTTTTACAAAGCACAATAATTTTACAAAAAAACCACCTCCTGACAAAAAATAATTATTTTATAAAATACTAATTAGCACACAAAATTTAAAAAGCGTTCTTCATAAATCCGCAGTCTATGACTTTTATCAAGAATGTAGTTAATGGTTTCAGCAGTTTTGTTTATTCGACGATGAAATCGATCACGATCCCTTGCATATTGCTCCCATTCGCCAATTCTTGCTTGACGATGTGCAAAATTCCAAACTGTAATATATTTTACTTGATTGCGTGATTCATTAAAAGTAACGTGCATCTTCATATTCAGTGTTGATTGTAAAATGAAAAAGGGCTGTATCTGTTGAATACTTTCAAATTCGGATACTGATATACCAGCTCCATTACTGAACTGACATTTTCCGAATTGCCTGTCGTAGACACTTCATTTAAAATAAACTGACCAACATCAATGTTGGGATTGACACTGTCGATCAAGGTATCGAAATACTTGGAAAATTCTTGTTTCTTGAGCATATCTACTTTATAGTTGATTAGGGATGCCAGTTCAAATAATTTGCTAACAGTTTCCATAGCTAAATAGACCCCATTACCATATTTATCTTCGACTTTTATGATTTTTATATCTCTAAACCATTCAAAATGTATTGTAAATGAAGACTTTAGTGGTTGAAAAGTTTCACCACTCGTTGTATAAAAATAGTTAGTTACTATGCCTTGATGCTTCAGGAACTCATTCCATTCAGACTCATTTAAAAACACACTATCACCTTTCAAACCTTTAATTATCACCAAAGGTTGAAAGTTAAATTCGTAAGCTAGTGCACAGCATACATATTTTGATTTGGATGGGTTGAGATGATATTGTTTCTCATTAATTGTCACAAAATTATTTTTCTTAGCTGATTTTTCAGAAATTGCTTGGTTAGCTGGCTGGCAATTGTTGTACTTATTCATTGTTTATTAAAAGTTTAAGAACTACCTATAATAAACATATTCTTCAACTTATAGTAGTTCCCCTTCCAAAAGTATTGAATGGAGGGGGATATCCTTGAGTTGCTGCAGATTTATGAGAACAATTTAAGAATAACTCTAACATACAATCTTGAAGTATTTAGTGACAATCATAATTAAACATGATAAAAAATATTAGGAATAAATTATTTATTCTGACATTTTGTTTCTTTTCAAACAATACATTAAATTTAGATAGAATAACTCTAACATAGGATCTTGAAGTATTTAGTGACAATCATAATTAAACATGACAAAAAAAATATTAGGAATAAATTATTTATTCTGACATTTTGTTTCTTTTCAAACAATACATTAAATTTAGATATAATGCAAGTAATATAATGATACACAAAAAAAAATGTAAAAAAACCTTTAATGAGACCATTCATACAAACAACTTAAAGTTTCAATATAATCTTTAAATTTTGTTGAAGGCCATTTGGCCATACAGGGTCCTTTTTCCCACCCTAAATTATCACCACCTTTCAACCCCTTCTCAATATTTTTTGTTAACCATGCATGAACTTGTTTATGTTCATCATTATTATTTGGCTCAAAGTGAAATTTAATATTAAATTGTTTAACAACATCCATTATACATTTTAAAAGTTTAACATCTGCAAAATGGGCAACATTGCAAATAGTTTCATCGATTAATGAATCAATTTTCCTATATTTTGAGGAAATATTTGTTGCTTGATATTTTTCATCAAAATTTTTCAAATCTCCACATGTTAATAAAGTAAACAAATAGTATTTTTCACAAATCGGTGAAGTTATGTGATTCTCACCAAGTAAATCGTCCAATTCCAAAATACTTAAAAACTCATGGCCATCATGCTTCACTACTTCAATCACATCATCTATAAACTTATCCAACTTTAATTTTTTTTCCACCAATAATGAAATTAAATTATTGCTGCAAACTTCGCTATCAACTATATAACGAAAAGCTGCATCTGGAACGGCTATTTTATTTAAAATAGCTACAGCAACTGGTAAATTTTCTTCACAAGCATTTCTAGTAATTATATATCGCAAAGTACGCTTACAAATTGTTTGTGTTTCACTACATAAGCGAGAGAAAAGTTCCGAATATAAGTATTGACTCATGTTTAGAGTTAAAGTAACTGACAAGCTAACATTAAATGCTACTTATATATTTTACCCCCCTTCCATAAAATCTATTGCTAAATGTCGCTTTCAGCAACCTCTTTCATTACTTGAATAAGGCGATCTAATCTTTCGTCAGCTGATAGACTTGCTAATGGTATATCTATATGCCCCCAAGCCAAAGTGGCACTTGATGAAGGGATGAGGTATCGTTTATCATCTTTATTAGATAATGCAACCTTACGTATAAGGTTGGTAAAAATCTGATGAGATTCTGATTTAAAGATATACATTAGACAATGTATGGTTGAACATTCTCCATCCACAATTGCTTTATAATGTTTAAGTTCTAACTGCTTTTTAATGCTGGACTTATTTATTCCTTTTGCCTTCTTTGAAATTGTCTCTGGAGTGTTAATGCAATATGCTTTTGCAGAAGTACCATAATAGGATTCTAACACTTTCCCACCATATTCATCCTTCATTTTTCCTATAGTCGATAAGTTTTTTGGAATATTGTGTATATTATTTAGGCTATAATTAGAAGTATCATATTTATCAATGTGCTGTTTCATATCTTCATAAAAATTTTCAGTTTCAACATAAACTATTAAAGAATCCGTATCAGTATATAAAAGAGATATATTATCACCATATAATGGTTTTAAAAATCCATAAAAAAAATCATAAAGTATAGTTTTTGATATATCTAGTATTGAAAATCCAACATAAATAGGTTTGTTATATTCAATATATGTTTTTTTGCATTTGAATAGCTACTAAATTGTCACAAAATATTCTTGATTCTTTAAAATGGGGTCTGCTTATATAATTTCCGGCACCATTTCTTTTAACATTTTTTTCAAACTGTGTTGCAAGCTTTATATTTACACGGTTTTCAACATTTTCCATTGTTTTTCCAAATATACAATTTATTTTCAATTTAAAACTACGACGCTCAAAGTCATTCTTGGCAGAATTTCGCAACTTTGTATTCAACTCTATGTATGGTTTAAGCCATGCCGATTGAGAAAATTGTATAACTCTGTGAATTTTTATTAATTTAAGACCATACTTTAGACATTGTTTTAAATTTCTATAATGTAAAATATACTTTTCTTTATTTTGCAAATTTGGAATTAATTTTCGACTTTTGCTACCATGTGGTTTATAATTTTCCGGACAAAATGGTAGGTCATTATGACAGTCATGTAAATATGTAGGATATTCAAGATCAACTTCCAAAACATAACCCGTCTCAGCATCGTCTGGAATATTTGAAACATTATTATGTAAAGATTCAATTTCCTCTTGCGAGAGCCAATGAAAATTCCCCGTGGGAAGTTTCTGGCTCATCACGAAGCCATACATGGATGTAATATCTAAGTTCATTATGAATGAGTTTTGCCTTGAGGGATCATAATTTGGAAGAAATTTATTGTTGGCGATAGCTTTTCGTCGAATGCAAGTACTCACACCACCTCGAATTCCCTTTTTAAAAAAATGCAGCATATCAATATCAGTTAATAGCTCTAATTCAACTTTTGTGTATCGTAACATTGCATCCCAACTTAAGCCTGGAGCTGTGTAGTAGTGGGCCGGGTCAAGTTTGTAAGTTTTGAGACATAAGTCCCTATAGTTTTCAAAAACATCGGCAAGCAATAGAACATCAGATATTAAGTAGAAGTCAAAGTAGTCTCCTAAAGTTTTACAATCTAAAACATGCCATGCATTGCAAGCCCTATCATAATCTTCTTGAGATGCTTCTTCATTTCGAAGTTCGTCAAAAAACTTATCTTTACTTGGTAAAAATGTTTCATGAAATTTTAAAAATTCGGTTACATATGTGTAAGGAAAAACTCCTTTCCGCCTCATAATAGAGAACTTTTGATCACCAGAAAAGAATTTACGTACTTCACGACATTGTGGCGAATCTAAGTTTGAAGCCAATTCATCTAATGAAGCGGATAAAAATTGATACGAGTCTAAAAATTTCATTTGTAGAAAAATCGTTTTTGTTGTGCCATCAGCACTAATATATTAATCAACTGGAAGTTTTTTCGCAAAGGAAATGTATTTTTCAAATGTTTGAGGAATTACAGTCACTTCTTCTTGATTGAGCGCAAGTTGCTTCACAAAAAGATGTGCATCATAATTTTTCAAGTTATGAAAAAAAATTGGTATTTGCAAAGGGGTTTTAAAATTAAGGTTGCAGGCGTTGTGTGCCGCACCTCTAAAATTTCCCGTTAAATGACAGTGATCCCTTACTTTCACATCTGAATCTGTAAATGGCATTTCACAAATAAAGCAAAGGGTGGCGTCATTGAATTTTTTTTGTTCTTGACATGTTAAAGGTTTCATTTTAATTATCGGTTTTAAATACTTATAATAAATATCTCTCAAATCACTTTCTAATCGTGAAACAAAAACCTCCGGGGCATCATTATTTCGGTATAAAACTAATTTTGAAAGTTCATCATTAAATGAACATTTTATGTAATAGGCGAAAGAACAAGGTATATGCTTATATTTTTTAATAGTAAAAGTTTCTTTGTTATTGTTATCGGTATTATCTTCTATAGGTTCTAAAATGCATT
The DNA here is from genome assembly GCA_964006375.1 of Tillus elongatus. Classification (NCBI taxonomy): domain Eukaryota; kingdom Metazoa; phylum Arthropoda; class Insecta; order Coleoptera; family Cleridae; genus Tillus; species Tillus elongatus. The sequence goes on along the minus strand of OZ023263.1, from coordinate 148,502,214 downwards.
CAAAGTCTGCATAAACAGAAAAAGGTAATCTCAGCTGCTTTTGGAAATTTTCAAATTTTAAAACGTTATCTAAAACCGTATGACCTAACTTATCAATCCTTGTATTTAACTGTGGAATTTTTGCAGTCACATAATTGCAATCATTTTGGGCATGTCGAAGTAACTTTTGCTCACAATCAAAATATTGTAAACAGCCATCGCAAAAATGCTTCGATCGTGTGTTTTTTTATATCTGGGAAGAAATGAGCCTAGAAAAATTATTTATAAGACAATAGTGATAATTTCCCTCACAATCATCAAGTAACAATAGGTTTATGTGGGTGGATTGCTTTTTCTGTGTGTAATGTAGAGGGCCCGTAACTTGATATTTATAGACATTATTTTTAAAAAATTTCTCTATGCCGTAAACGTTAATAGAAATATTATTCTTTTTTTCAAATTCAGGTATTGATTTTAATGCGAGAGGAAATGATAAATTAGTAAAATCGATACAGGTATCGTTAAAATTTGGATAGGAGCTTGGTGAAGAAACTGAGCCAGTTGGTTTGTAAATAGCAGCTATTACTGACCAAGCAAAACAATATACATCATTATTTTTAATATTAATTATAGCTTTTTTTAATGTGATTTCACGTGGTAATGGCAAATATGAAGCAGCTCTTAAAGGATTATACTTATTAATATTTATTTCCAAATATAAAATTTTTTCCAGCGCCCAGCCTGAATCTCTCTCTGTGAAGTCTGAAGCACGTTGGTCTATTCTAATTACAAAATCATTAAACAAATTTTCTAAATCAGATGAAGATGTTACTACTTTATTAGATGTGTTATGAGATTTAACTTCCCTTATATTACGAGAGGGTAAAATATATAATCCGAATAATTCAAAATTACATTTAAATGCTGTTAGTTTATAAAGTTCATTTTTCAGCATATCAATAGACTTATCTTTAACACTATTCATATAATCAATTATATTTAGTCCTACATAGTCAGAAGTAATTTGATAACTCACTATTCTCCCTTTAAATGTGCTCCTACACACACGAACACCATCTGCTAAAGGTTTCCAAAATTGAGCTTTATGCTTGGTGCTCCTGATATGTCCAGCATACATGTTGGCAGGAACTTCACAGTCGCAGGCACTGCAGCGTATAGTTGCAACTCGTTGATTTGTTGCCGATGGTTCGGGTCTAGCAATGTCTGTCGCCATGTCGATAGCTGTACGACGACGCTTTGCTGGCACTGTCGGTGAAACTGCGACATTGCTAATTCCACTTGGTCCAGCAATGCTTGAAATTGGCGCCGTGTCGATACCTGTGTGATGACGCTTTCTTGTCACAGTTGATTGATTTGCTATCGACTGTCCAGCGTTAGAACTATCTGTCAGTGATACTGCAACATTCCTGATTCCACTTGGTCCAGCAATGCTTGAAATTGTCGCCGTGTCGACGGCGTTGTCAGGGAGTTTTGTTAGTGGTTGGACGCAATGAACAGTGCTCCTGTGTCGCTTAAGACTATCTTTTCTTGTGAAGATTTTCTGACACGTCGTACATGTGAGACTCATGTTGATAAACTGATTCCGAAGTCAACAAAATTGCTCACTAAATACTTATTGTGATTATATCTTTGAGTTATCCGGCGGCACCACGTGGGATTGTTTAATCATCGCTCGCCATCTTGTTTTCTACAATAGAAACAATCTTTATTAGAAACAAAAAAAGTCCCTTTATTAAAAAATTTTGAAGAAAATGTAAAAAGAATGCGCTTTCTTCCTATTTCCTAAGCTATTTTTTCAAATGTTTAAAATCCTTGATGAAGAGCAAGTTGTTTTACAAAAAAACATGTGCATTATATTTTTTTTTTCAGTTATGGGAAAATGGTATTTGCAAAGGGGTTTTAAACTTAAGGTTGTAGGTGCCGTGTCGCACCTCTAAAGTTTCCCATTAACTGACAGTGATCCCTTACTTTTATATCTATAAATGACATTTCACAAATAGCGCAAATGATAGCTTCACAAAAAAATATTTGTGGTTTTATTTTAGTTATCGGTTTTAAATACTTGTAATAAATACCTCTTTAATCGCATTCTAATCGTGAAATAAAATAAAAAAATCTCTGAAGCATCATTATTTTTACCTGTGGCTAATAGATTCGTCTGAAGCCATACCAAAGCTGTTTTGTCACACACACACACACACACATCATTATTTCTGTATATAACTATTTTTTTTGCTTCATCTATCCCCCCCTCGTGCCCCTTCCCACACATTTTTTGAACTATCATGACTTTAGGTGTTCCTGAAAAAACTGGTTTCTTGGTTAACCTTATAAATTAAATTTGAAGCATTTAATGAAAATTCGCTACCATAATGCACTTACTGCGTCCCGAATTTATTTTCTTACAAACATGCATTATATTTCGAAGGAAAATGCAAAAATACAATTACATAAGGCATCTCCTATTATAAAAGAAAATTTGTATCATTTATGATGATTGTAGAAATAATTTTTTTAAATGTAGCTCAAATATTCCTACAATTAGTGTATACAATTTTGTTTCCTTATAAATTAATAGCAAATTGAGCTATTTAAATTTGAAACATTTCATGAAAATTCGCTACCATAACATGCATAATATTTTGAAGGAAAATGCAAAAAAAAAACATAAGGCATGTTCTATTATAAAAGAATTTTTTTTCACTTATGGGCCAGCCTGTGATTGTAGAAATATTTTTTAAGATGTAGCTCAAGACACCCTATAATTAATGTATACAAATTTTTTTTATATCTTATATAATAATGGATATATTAAACTTTATTGATTTTTGTATGAAAATTTGACAAAAATTATATATCATTGGATGATAAACTTTATAGGTAAAAATACTGCCAAATCATCAGAGAGAGGGTCTATTTCAAATGAATTTTCTGGAAATATTTTTGTAAAAAAATGATTCCCTCGTAACCTATATAGTAGAAACAATGTGCTATGTTTCATCAAAATAACTTTAGTTTTTGAAAATGTACAAAAAAAAAATCCGAAAGTAAACATAAAGTGTTTCCGAAAAAATGGTTTATTGATTAACCTTATAAATTAATAGCAAATGGATCTATTTAAATTTGAAGCATTTAATGAAAATTCGCTACCATAATGCACTTACTGCATCCCGAATTTATTTTCTTACAACATGCATAATATTTTGAAGGAAAATGCAAAAAAATACAAAAAAACATAAGGCATTTTTTTTTATAACAAGAAAATTTGCATCATTTATGGGGGCCTGTGATTGAAGAAATATTTTTTTTTAAGATGTAGCTCAAATATTCCTGCATCTAATGTATGCATTTTTTTTTCATATCTTATATAATAATGGATATATTAAACTTTATTGATTTTTGTATGAAAATTCGACACAAATTATATATCATTAAATGATAAACTTTATAGGTAAGACTACTGCCAAATCATTAGAGAGAGGGTCTATTTCAAATGAATTTTCTGGAAATATTTTTGTAAAAATGATTCCCTCGTATCCCACCTCGATATATATATATATATATATATATATATATATATATATATATATATATATATATATATATATATATATATATATATTTAAATTATAATGTAGCCAGAAAAAAATAATTCAAAACGATAATAAAAAAAAAGCAGCAAGTGTGTAATGGTAGTGAATTTTCATTAAATTGCTTTAATACTAAATATGTATTTTTAAGAAAGCAGGCATTAAATTTGGTTACCAGTATAACCTATATAGTAGAAACAGTGTGCTATCTTTCATCAAAATAACTTTATTGTTTGAAAATGTACAAAAAAATCCGAATGTAAACTTAGTGTTCCCGAAAAAAAACAATGGTTTATTGATTAACCTTATAAATTAGTAGCAAATTGAGATATTTAAATTTGAAGCATTTAATGAAAATTGGCTACTATAACGCACTTACTGCGTCCCGAATTTATATTCTTGCAAACATGCGTTTTTGAAAACAATGTGCTATGTTTCGTCAAAATAACTTTATTGTTTGAAAATGTACAAAAAATCTGAAAGTAAACATAAAGTGTTTCCGAAAAAATGGTTTATTGATTAACCTTATAAATTAATAGCAAATGGACCTATTTAAATTTGAAGCATTTAATGAAAATTCGCTACCATAATGCACTTACTGCATCCTGAATTTATTTTCTTACAACATGCATAATATTTTGAAGGAATATGTAAAAAAAATACAAAAAACATAAGGCATCTTTTTTTTTTATAACAAGAAAATTGGTATCATTTATGATGATTGTAGAAATATTTTTTTAAAGATGTAGCTCAAGACACCCTATAATTAATATATACAATTTTTTTTCATATCTTGCATAATAATAGATATATTAAACTTTATTGATTTTTTTTACGAAAATTCGACAACGCATTGGAGAAATGGTCTATAAATTCACTAGAAATTAAAAAATACACACTTTTTTTCTCGAATGATAATTAAGAGAACTTAAAATAAGACTTACCGTAATATATAGATATGCCCACTTAAAACAATTTCAGCATGGAAGCACTGGTCGTTGCTCACTCAAAACTATACTGCGACACAAGGTTCTTTCGAGGAGTGGGTAAATATTTCCAAGGTTATCTGACCGGTAATAATTGCTCAACCAGGCAAGGCGGCTTCTTATATACAAGTTTGGAGCTATACATAAATGATGGTAATTTAAAACTCGCCTGCATTTATAATGATGCAGTTTATTGGATTCTTATATCAGACCTTAAAAACTCGCTTTATTATAGGTATAATCTGCCACTTAAAATCCGCCATATTAGGCAGGTCTACACGATCCAATGTGAATAATTAGTCATTTAATTCTTATATGGGTATTCGTCCAAATTAAGGTTTTTTTTCTTCATATCCATTTATGGAGGTGATTATGGGACTCTTTATATGGTATTGAGGCAGATGCATGTAATATCTAGATTCTACAGAGATAGCCTGAAGCATTTTAATTTAAGCACTCCAAAAAATAAATATATACTTATTTGATTGAAAAGCATGTATCCTTAAATATAATGCAGATTCAGTATTCTTATGGCAATCATGTGTAGGGTCGCTGTATTTTTCACAAACTTGAAGCATTCATCTAATTATATATATATATATATATATATATATATATATATATATATATATATATATATATATATTCTCTGTTAAAAATATGTAGACATAGATATTGATATCTAGAATTTTTAATATGGATATATGGATCAAAAAAAATAGACAGGAATTGTGGAAGTATAATCTATTTATTTTAATATATATATATATATATATATATATATATATATATATATATATATATATATATATATATATTTAATTAATTTTCGCTTTTTTCTTCACAAGCAGCAAGACAATTCCTAATCATCTTAGTAAAATGCTCCTTATAATTAAAAAATAAATGCTGGAATGTAGACTGGCTTAGTTGCTCTATAAAGTGAGAACTAGAAATTTGATGATTTCTATACGATCTAATTGCCTTCATTAGATGATTGTATTTTATACAAACTTGAACCCATTGATCGTCTGGCATATCTTCTATGATTCTTGAACATAGAATTTCACTACGTAAATTGTCTTGTATACGGCTTAAGACTTCTTCAATGGTGGTTGGGGTGGTACTGCTTACATCGTTCATTTTTTTGTAAAAAAAAATTTTAACACTCTAATTAAAAACTCTCTACTTAAAAAAACTACTTTTCTTTTATGTTAAAAACTCGCTCGCTAATATTCTTTACACTTTATTATAAATAAACTCGAACTCTTGTATAGAGGATTCTAATAATATTAATTCCCTGAGATATCTCCTGTACATATATAATACAAATTTCAAGGATAAATTTGTAAACTTGAATGTGTCTGTGACCATGAAAATGTGGTTGGCCTTGACCTTAAAAAAAAATATCGCTGGCCGCGACCGTGCAGAAACACATCTGGCCTTGAGCTTAAAAAAATACCTCTAGCCGTGAGCGTGGGAAAATACATCTTGCCTTGACCTTAAAAAAATAGCTCTGGCCGTGGGAAAATACATCTGGCCTTGACCTTAAAAAAATACACCTGGCCGTGGGAAAATATATCGCTGGCCTTGACCTTAAAAAATACACCTGGCCGTGGGAAAATATATCGCTGGCCTTGACCTTGAAAATATCTCCACCACCGCGTCAAGGTCGTTCCAGAACAGACATTATCTCTCTACTGCTATAACATGGTAAGGTACCATTTCATTTTCAGGACGATTATTCTTATTATTGTCAACTTTAGCCTGAAGGGCTTTCAAACCCCCTTAAAGGAGCACATTCACTTCTCACAGATATATCAGATACCAGAGGAACTGAGCTGAGATGGAGCCCTCTCCAAGTTATCGGGTCCTGAACAACAACGCGATACATCATCAATTCCCAGAAATCTCCGCACGGTATGGGCGGTTGCAAGCATGACCGCTTTCTGGATAACCCTATTCAGCTGGTCTCCAAGGCCTGGCGGTTTGATGTTTTCTCGAAGACCTATATTCTAAGTTCTCTAGAATACGCTCAGGTGTGCATATATACTAGGGCACCTCACCAAAATACAAATGTCCAATTTTTAGAGCCAATTGAGTATTCTTGCAACTGCGTCGTGCCTCTCTTTGTACTCTGCTGTAGCAAATGGTTGACATCCTCCGGTGAAGTGTTGGATAGTCTCTGATGACTGACACCCAAATCTGCATTTGTCATCTTGTACCGAGCTATCGCCCACTTTATACTTCAAGTAGTTTCTTGTTGGAATGACCTAATCTTGTATGACCAGCAAAAACCACACTGTCTCTGGAAACATCTGTCCGGACACCAACCAGTAGTTCAACGCCGATTTGTCGACACGTGCCTGGGAGGTATCATTCAGATGTCGCTCATGGAGAGACTTCTGCATCCAAGATTGCAACTTGTCCTGATCAGTCCGGTGGTAACTTGTTATTTCACTTTCTCTTGATTGTAACGGCGCTGAATCAACTGCCTCGCAAATGGCACGGTGTAGTTCAGATGTAAACACCTTCTGATGTAAATATGTACGCAGGTTCACTAACTGCTGGTCCAACTGTTTATGGTCTACTAATTCGTGACTATTTAAATAAAAGGTTCCCTTGCCGTTAGATTGTAAGAAGGGGAGCCACTAAATGACCACTGAAATTTCCAGATTTATCTTGATTGGATTTTATTTTGTGTGTCAATTTTAAAAATACATTCGATGCCTCTTAATTTTCTTTGTTGGAATATTTACCATAACGCATAGTTGTTGAATAACTATAAATGCTCAAAAATCTATTACAAGGTTTTGAGCCATTTTTAAATTACAAGGAAAGTTCATGGCGAACATTTTTAGCATGTATCCCAAATAATTTAAATTAGCCTATTACAAATATAATGATTCTTGTTTATTGAATTATTAAAATATGGCTAAAATAACTCTTTGAAAATTTTATAAACTTTGAACTGTAATTAACAAAAAAATCAACTTATTTTATTTTTACCAACTTGTACAAGCAAAAGAATATGTGAAGTATTTTTGTAAAAAGAATTAAATGACCTTTAAAATGAAGTACTACTTTGGTCATATCTAATATAATAAATGATTACAGGAAAATGGATAGACGCCTCTTCTAAGGTGATGATATCAGAAAGTTCAATTTACCGGAGACTTAAGTTATTTTTTTTCTCCCTCAGGGCTCATACGCCATGTGTGACCTTAAAAATAAGGTATCGCTCGATATATGTTTTCTGGATTTATCGTAAAGATTTTAACGTTAGAGACAATCCATGTGTTTTGTTTTTGTTGGTACATACTATACAAACGAATATGAGCATAGCTTTAACTTTGAGATTAGTTAGCAGCAGTAAATAATGATGTCCTCTGTAGACCTATTAGTGCGTTGAATAAAACAACAAAGTTAATGTAATACTTTTATTTTATTGCAGGTGCTCCCCAGGTAATGAGGTACACAGCCACCCCCACAGTATTCGTAGAGCGAGGCCAAGATGCAGACCTGAGCATGGTTGTTTGTGCTGACCCTCGGCCCCGTGTGGTGGCCTGGGAGTGGGGCTCACTGCGCTTAGAGGCTGCTTCTGAAATGGGTAACAAATTACTACATAATTAGATCTCGATACGGCTGACCTATGACCCTCTTCCCATAAGTCCCTCCTAGCCCTTATTACTTCTCATTCAACCTCCACAGTAATTTGAATCGCCTCACTCATTAGAGATTCATAAACGTATTAATATGTAAGGTTATTTATGTGTAAAGTTCACTGCAAATTACAATCTAGTTAATGTAATTTACTGAACGATGAGGAGTCTATATTGCTTTGTAAAATAAATGATGTAGACATTGCTTGATGATTCATAGCTGTAAATTATCTAAAAACTCACGTCTAGAAATTACTGGATATAGTATAATGAAAAAAAACTAAGTTCAAGCAGTGACTGCTACAGCAAGGCTTTTTGATTATATGCAGTTACTCATTTAACATTTTCATTAAAGGGAAAAGTTAGAGAATACTCGAAGTAACCAAATAGATTTTATTATCACCAAGAAACGTCACAGGCATTCGTCTCAGCATTCCTGCTAATCATATCTTGGAGCAGATTTAGTTAGCGACCTTAATATTGTACCAGCGAAGTGCAAAAACACATTAGCCAGAATTTAGGGAAAACTGGAAGGAAATGGAATGTGCACGAGCTCAAATATCTGGAGAAATGGGAAAGGTTTATAAAATCTAATGAGGTAAATCTCAATGGTTGCATATTTGCTTGGACAGACGTATAGAAAATTGAAAAAAAAAATTGAACAAGAAAATTGAAAAAGAAAATTTAAAAAGAAAAATTAAAAAGAAAATTTAAAAGGGGGAGAAAGAAGCTGGAACCAATAACACAATGGACTACATCAAAACTGCTAATGTTAAAACAAGCACGTAATAAGCTGATAAAGGTTAAAAATGAAGAGGCACACAGTAAATACAAATAAATTGAAAATATCGCGAACAAAAATATGGGAACATGAATGCAAAGAAATACTCAATAAGCCCAAAATTAAATGAAAAAGAACCATCGGGCCAAGCTTCCCACCAGGTCAGAAGACTGGTAATATAAACCAGCGGCAATAAGTGTAGGCCTGAAGGAAAACGATTACAATTTGTTACTAGAACAGAAAGATATTTCTGAACACTGAGAAGCCTATCTAGAACAGTTTTGGCTTGGAGAGGGAGCTAATTGTAAAGAATAGTATATAGAAAAGATAAGGGTGACATAAAAGACCATTTATGTTAAAGAAAAGCTTATTCAGCAGACTACCTAATGGCGTAAATCAGGAGAATTGGCCATCGAGTTTACGAAGAGTAAGAGCATTACCCTTTTAAAAAATGGCAATAATTCAAGATGACAAAACGTGTCAAAGATAGATAACATAAAAATCTTGTGATCGCAGAAAGTAATCGGTAAAGGGGTGTCAAATAGCACATCATTTTAGAGCTGGTGTAGATCTATTTTTATCGGTGTCTTATTTTTTAAATTTTTAGCAGAGGGTTCTGATAAATTGATTCCCAAAGATAAGAAAGGGTTTTCTTTAGTTTCGTATAAATATCGCCGCGTGTTATTAATTATTTTATCTAATTTTTACTTACGAGATAGCGAGAAAATGATTAAATCGTGCTTTTCAGTTTCTTTGTTTGCGAAGAAACCTTAGTGTACGAGTGATCCGCACTTTTTCTGTCCATCAAGTTTTTCTTGCTTGTGCAGTTATTCAACAAAATGGTTTAGTTGATTGTATAGACGGTACCTGGTAATCTGACTGGAGATATGTACTCGGAGTTGTTGTAAAACATCATTGCTTCAATGTTGACTGACAGTATCGATGAGAATGATGAGCATTATCGTGAAGACCAGTTGGTATTTCAGCAGGATGAAGCTCCTCCACACTACGGTTTCCCTGTTCGACAATATCTCGACCACAGATCCGTGGGTTGGGAAGAGACGTTGCATAGAATATCTCGCACGATCGCCAGGGTTATCACCCCTAGATTTTTTTTGTGCAGTCACATAAAAACTAAAATTTATTTTACTCAGCCCGATTCCTTACAAATTTACTCCAACGTAACGTAAATGAATTCCGCCAAATCACTCCAGAAATGTTATAGAATATGCGCCGATGTTTTCAACAAAACTTGTACTATTTTATGAAAGCTGGTGGTCGAGATTTTGAGCATTTAACAAACTGACATGTACGATTTGACAAACAAATTACTCAACCGTAGAAGTCAATTTCTCAGACCCACTGCTGAAATTTAAAAAATAAGGCACCGCTGAAAAGAGATTTACACTAGCTCCAAAATGGTGTGCTACCCCATTGTCATTATTACAAAGTTATTTAATAATGACTGCGTCTCCCGTATACCGTCCACAGCGAATTCACTTATATGATTATAATTGTTATGTTAAGGGCGCTAGGCACAATGACTTAATGGCTGAAAAAATTGAACACAAATCGTTACGAAATATTGCTCCATACTGAAGAAAACGCGAATGTAAAGAGGTAATTTTTTGATAAAATAAATTACAAAAAGTGTACACCTGTTGAAATTCTTTGTCCATATTGTTATCATGTCTTAACAGACACAAAACAGAGTAGTATAGAAAATTTTATTGCGATTGGTCGACTCTTGCTTGGTGGTAAGATTTTTTTTAAAGAGTTTATATATATATATATATATATATATATATATATATATATATATATATATATATATATATATATATATATATATATATATATATATATATATATATATATATATATATATATTATAGGCAATATAAAATATTACCTCTTTTCGGTTATGTCAGAAATTATATTAAATAGCAGTCCTCTCCGTTTTATCTTTCTATTTGAACCAATAATAAAGTCCATGTAAACAAAAGGGGACATCAATGTTATTGTGGAGAAATAGAGAATAAAGTTGGTTCGTTTCTCGTATCTACTGTATAGTGGTCACTTGAAAACTATCCGCCGGCTAATGTGAAGATAAACTTGGATGAAGGACTTTAGATCTTAAGAAGCAGAAAATGGACTATAATCTCACACATGCTTCTCTATAACTTTACCACTAAACCACAGACAAACTCTAAACCGTCATATTTATAGATAAGGGCGAAAGCGAAACGAGAAATCAAAGATATAGCGATAACGCTCTGCGGCGAGTATGTAGGTTTGCTGTTAAGATAGAGCTATTATTACACTACGCTCCACTGTTGCCAGTTTGATTTTTTTAAAGAAAAACCCTCTCAAAATTGGAGATAACACAAGCTGCTATTATTTTTTTTTGCAATACACAGGGTGATTCAAATTTGAGCCTCACCATGTGATCTTGTTTATATCAAAGACAGAGAGTAGGTTATATTAGGGAAAGCTGCTAAGTTTTGTGCTCTTTAATATACCGCAGAGGGAACCAACTTTTCATAACTATCGTTCAAGAAATTGTCAAAAAACTGAATAGAGCAATTCTCGCTTCCGACTCATTTATTTGAACTCGTATAAAGAAAGTGAAAACACGTTTACAGCCATTTCAAGTTTTCTAGCTGTTAGCGAATACAAAATTTTAGAACAGCGTTTCGTCTTCTTTGTGACACCATAGGATTTCTGTCTTTTTTTGAATTCAATATGATTTAAAATGTTGAGATATATATTTTAGCAATTGGGCTTAACTGTCAAAGACTACAGAATCGCATTAACCAGCCTATGAGGTTGGCTATGAAATTTCAAAACGTCAAAAAAAAAATTTGACATCGGTGATAGCGCTGTGATACTAAAATGCCGTTCAATAATGAAGAGAAACGTAGAATGTTATGCGTTTTTATGCATCAAATCGATTACAACAATATCTGACAACAGAAACTTACATACATACTTACAATCAATAATGTAATAACATTAATAATAAAAAAAGGCTGGACGCAGCAATATAGAAGTGAATTTTCATAGAAAATATGTCTTTTTTTAATGAAAGCAGGCATCCAAGTTGGTTATCAGTATAACCTATATAGTAGAAAGAATGAATCACATTTCATTAAAATAACTTTATTGTTTGAAAAACTAAAAAAAATCCGAAAATTAACTTAAGATGTTCCTCAAAAAACAGGTCAAATTTTCCTGGCCAACGAACCTGTTCAAGTTATTCACTTGCCTAGCAAGATATAATTATTCACAAAAAGCTTTCCGACGAAACTCCCAAAAAAAATGTACATGAAAATTTGCATACAATTTTTTCATGAAAATCCGAATATATTTTTGTTACAATAATATATTAAACATTTATTACCAAAATGTCACAAAAATCTTACAAACAATGATTTCTACGGAAAACACAACATTTTCTGTGAAAATTGACTGTTTTTTTTTACAAAACATTTTTCTAAAGAATACATAACATTCAAGTTATATACCTAATCTGTAACTGAGTTTAAAAAATAAAATAGGATAATGCAAAAAATATTTCCAAAACTAGAGTCTGTGGGTATAGGGAGTTGTTTAACTTGAAAAAAATTAAGTTACGACAGTTCGAATTTTTCCAAATTCAGTCACTATTTGAGAGCGCTCTTTTTTTTCCTTAGGGCTCGTCCGCGTCTTTGCCGCCCCGATAGAACCGCAGCCTTTGGTTTATTGTGCACGCCCTTTGTCTTTTCTACTCCACCCATTCCAAAATCACTGTGCCTTGAACTAATCTACATAGCAATTGGTAGCAAGAATTTCTATATTGCTTTGTCTCCGGTCTAGGCTGTCTGCAGATCAGCTGTCTTTTGCGGTCCAGTGCTTTACACTCTCACAAGGGCTCCAGAGCGCTCTGTATACGGCACTTCGATTTTTTCGACAAATAATATTAAACGAAAACCTCTCTGAATGTGTCACTTTAACAGACTCTCCTATCTATTGGTAAAGATAATTTAAAACCTCTCTATATGCGGCATTTTCAAGGGACTCCCATTTCCATTGGTAAAAACCCCGTGTCACAATTTTTGATATGTTCTTAAATGTAAAAGGTTGAATAACAATTGAAATAATTCGAAAACGATGGGGGAGATAAATGTTTTCTCCTTGCAAGCATGCATTAAGAATGGATGGAAAATGCAATAATGCTACATTAAATGGGCTGTTGCATTGAAAAGAAAAAAGAAAATTTGTATCACCAACGACTTATGGGCCAGCCTGTGATTTTCATCATAATTTTATAAGATGCAGCTCAAAACACCCTATAAATAACTTTTATATTATTTTCTTGTATCTTGTATCATAACCGATATATTTAGCTTTACAGTAAAAAATGCACCACCTTGTATATATTTAAACATGTAAAAACTAAAATTGACCACGAAGGTGCCTAATTCGCACTCCTTTGAAGAAATATTTTAAAAACTTTAAAGTCGCAGTCTTCTCGATAACGATTTTTTTCTAGGAAAATTTGGGAAAAAGTATAGACTATTAAACCACAAACTCTGTAACTGAAACTACTGACAAATTATCAGAGAAGAGGTGTATTTGAAATGAATTTTCTGCAAATATTTTAGTAAAATGAAAGACAATGATGGCTAAAGCAGTAACTTAAGGCTTTATAAAACACATTTGCTTTACATAGCCCGTATTTGTTTCAGGTTCTCCGTCTAAAAATTGCAAATTTTGACGTTTCAAATGGCGACTTTGATATTTTAAGAAGAAAAACTATAAAATTTTCGAAGTAATTTTTTTGTTATTTCTCAACCTTTTTGCGCCAAGAAAACCTAATATTTGTTTGTAATGTGCAACAGATCTTATTATCCACACAAAATATTTTGGATTTGTGCATTTCTCTGGTCATCGGTGGCACCCAATTTTTTTTTAAATGTCTATAATTTTTTTACTTTCAACTTAGAGATCTTTATTTTGGCGTGTAGGGTAAGTTTAATAGTTTAAATCTAAGTACCAAATTTAGTTGCTATAACGTTGTTATTTTCGGAGATACAAAAATGATCTGAAAAAGAACACAAAATTTTCTAGGAAAAACTAGTCCGATTTTCCTGGCTAACGAACATGTCCAAGCCACTTGCAACGGCAAGGCACCTATCAAAATTTATCATAATCGGTCTATTATTTTTTGAATTGTCGGTGTGATATATATATATATATATATATATATATATATATATATATATATATATATATATATATCCTCATTAGTGAGTTTTTAAAGAAAATTTACTAAAAGGGAGGGAACAACTGCAATAGATATTCAAAACAAAAACTATGAAATGATAGCAACAACAGTAACTACAACAAACAAAGCATTTAGCTCAGCTCTCTGAACAAGCCTCCTATTATTTGTATTGACTGCATTGCTCTAACTTCCTTCTTCTTTGCTGGGAGATCTCTGTGGTAAATTTGTTTTTTTACCACTGTTCTTAAAAAACAAGTGTATTTAACTCTGAGGATCTAGCATAGATACCCGCCGTTTCCCATCCAGAATTTTGAAAATTCTTTTTGTAATTCCTGAGCCGTTACACCATTCTGCTGCCACCATAAATGTTTAACTTAGTCTAAAGAAATGTTATCTAAAATCTCAGAGACATGCGTACGAAGAAGTTTGAGGTAGCTTTCGTCGTTGAATTTTTTTTTTTTTTTTGGCAGTACTGGTCCAATATCTGGTTTTCTAACATAGCCATTCAAGTATTTAGTCCAATACAATATTGTGGCTTTTCTATATTTTGTCTCGGATTTTGTACTGACCACTAATTCTCATCGATTCTATTAGAGAGTCGATCATTTGTAAGCTTAGACTCGTCTGGCCAAATAATTTTATTTAGAACATTTCAGTCTTAATTTAGATTTTCAGGGCTCTTGGCGGGACAATAAGAAACACCTGCACAAAATGGGGTGGTTCGAGGGGGACCTGGCATGTAGACTCTACTGCGAGGGGTAAGAATCAGCCCAGCACATCTTGTGCGAGTGTAAAGCTCTGGACCGCAAAGAACAACTGATCTACGGACAGACCAGACCGAAGACAGAGGAATATAAAACTTCGCCCTACCAGCTACCGTGTAGACTAATTCAAAACACAGTGATATTGAAACGGGTGGAGTAGAAAAGGTATAGGGCATGCACAATAAGCCAAAGGCTGCGGTTCTTTTGGGGCAGATCGCAGACTGGCGCTAACGAGAAAAAAATGGTCGTCTGACTTGTGTCTGTGGTGTACCCAAACCAAGAACCAAGACCTAAAAAGTAAATACGAAAGGCACAAAAAGTAATCCCAAAAGTTACCTTAAATTTACCATTTCAAAAATGTTATTATGTTGATTAATTATTGCTCAACTTTCTGTTGCAATAGTGGTTGTGGGATCCAAACTCAGCTAACTTTATATCAAGCTGTTGGAAAAATAGTGTGATGTGGTTTTTGTCGTTCCCGATATCACACCAATAGCTCAAACACTAATGCACCTATCAAATTTGATACTTATCTACATTTGCCAAGTAGCTTGAATAGGTTTGTTGGCCAAAAAAATTTGACTAGTTTTTCCGAGAAAATGTTGGGGTTTCTTACGCAAAATTTTTGTATCCGCGATAATAACAAAGCTATCGCAACCAAATTTGGTACGTAAATTTCTAACATTAAAACTCATTTTGTGTACTGTGTGTATGTGTTTGCTTCTTTAACGTCGGTTTATCTTCACAACTATGGTCAATCACCGACGCCAGGGAGCAGTTTTGCCTCAGTACCCTGGAAATTTTGCCAAACCACTGCCTTTCTTGAAAGACAGTAGAGATCTTTAACGTGTCTAACATCGCATTCACACAAGACCGACGGCTTTATGCCGCCTTCAAAGGATGGAACATGTAGATATTCCAACATCTTGTGTACTAAAATTAAAATTTTTAAGGATTTTGTGTGCCACTTCTGAAATAATCAGAGAATCGCGCAAGTCAAAAATATGTTGTGTGATTAACAAGATCTATTAATATTAGAGAAAAAGATTAAGTGTTTTTGGCACAAAAAGTAAAAAAGTACAAAAAAAAATCTTTTTACATTTTCTACTTTTTCTTAAAACGTCAAAGTAACGACTTGAAACGTTACAATTGGCAGTTTTAAGGCAAAGAACTTTAAACTAATGAAATGAAGGACAGTGATGGTTGAACATGAAACTTAAGCGTTTGTAAAACACTCTTCTTGCTACATTTTCTTCACATAACACGTATTCCGTTCAAGTTCTTTGTATAAATCTTGACAATTTTTACGTTCCAAATCGCGACTATGTCTTTTAAGAGGAAGACCTCAAATGTTTCTCTTTAAAGGCCTATAACTTGCCCCGACCCCCCTTTCAAAGTAGTTCCCAACTTCAATCACTATAAATAAAACCTAATGATTTCGTTAATAATATAAAATATCAGTTAAAATTTTACAGTTTAAAATAATGGTAAAGGCTTATTCTAATATCCTTCTGGTTACTCAACTATCAATTGGAATTATTAAAAGTTGATTTAAAATGGATAGTTACGTTTTCGGGGTTGATTTTGACCAAAAGCTCAAATTTTTCAGATTTTTAGTATAAAATTCTGATCGATAACTATTAGTTCGGTATCTCGATATTCACGATAACAATATATTTTTTATGCTGCTGATGAGCTTAAAAAAACCTGGTAGGGAAGTTTATCTCAATAAAGAATAAAACACAACAATGTTTTTTATTAATTGTTAAAAAACATGAACAGTGAGATAAATGTCAGGGGTCAATTATGACAACAAATCAGTTATTATTAACTGAACTTCAAAATTAGTATTATATGGAAAGGTTCTTAAATATATTACTATATATGTATCTAGCCAGATAGGTTAATTAGTTTGTCGTAGTCGCATGCTCTGCTCAAAAATAATTCTGAGCCTAATGCTCCTTTTTTATATTTACTATTTATTAGTTCAATTTGAACGAACAAAAAAAAAATTATAGGTTTTTATCAGGCAAAAAAATATGTATATCATGAAATTCAAAAAAATATATGGATTGTTTGCTCGGCTTCAGAAGTGTCCGTATTGTTTCTGAAGGCGTGCTAAATACAGTGAAATAATATTGGTTTAATTAGTAATATAATTTAGTTTTTCACCACCACCCGATTTAGTTAGTGAAGATCTGCCAGGATCTGCGTATGTAGATGCCCTTTTGGTGGATATTGGTTGAAACGGAGTGTTGTAACCTACACACAAGAAGGAAGAAATTTGTATGTATACAAAGATTAAAATTATCTGCAAGTAGAGATAACTCTGAATAATATTAATACACACAGTCCGCTGCGGCTGGTTTTCACCGGCAACCAGCTATACATGATGCTGTTTAAAGGTTTGCCCAATAACTATTCTACAAATACAATATAAAATAATGAATGAAGAAAATAGTGCGGCCACTTCTGAATACAAAAGTGGCAATACAGAAACCCTAAACGTGAATAAAAATGTAAATAATAATCCCAATACCAGCTTGCAAGCTTTGGAGAGTAATACTAAAAGATCGTATGTTAATGCAGCGAAGAACGTACCCAAAGTAATGCATCCCACGAAAGAACAAGGAATTGTGATGAACGCTATAGGATCCCTCAAATTTGTTGATTATGTTTATGCACTGGGCTCTATAACTGGCCCCGGAAATATTATGTTTGCTTCCCGGATCTCGAATAACAGAATCTGCATGTACCTGACAAATAAAGAAATGGTCGACATACTAATCGACACACACCGATCTATAGATGTATGTGGTGAAGAAGTAAGTATAAGAAAACTGATTTCTCCAGCTAAACGCTTGATATTGTCTAACGTGTGCCCTTGTAATACCACAAGACATTATCGAAAACTCACTTAAGTCACTGGGGCTTACTCTAGTCTCCCAAATTTCCTTTATGAGGGCTGGAATAGCTGGAGATGAATATAGCCACCTGCTTAGTTTTCGACGACAAGTTTACGTATCACCTCCTGATACCAACATATTGGAAACAACGACCTCAATAGTAGGTACATTTGAAGACACACAATATAGAATATATTTGACAACAGACGATATGGCATGTTTTCTATGTAGGCAAAAAGGCCACATAGCAAAAAACTGTCCCAACGCAAGCGCTAACATCAAAGCGACGACACCAGAGCCCGTTAGTACAGACTTACCCCCAACAACTGAAACAAGGACCAACCCAAATGAAACAACAAATATGTTAACTACAAAGAGACCTGCAACATCTCCCATTACCACTTCGTCCATATCACCATGTGAACAAGATGACACAAATTTTTTTCCACCACCAAACAGGAAAGAAAAAGCTAAGAAAAAGAAAAAGGAACCAAATCCACCAGAATCAGTGGTCGCAGAAGAATCACTCAAAACATTAGATGAAATCTATAAAAAAGGCGATATAAGTCTTCCAATCGATTTAGATAGCTTGAAATCATTTTTAGAAAATTATTTCGGAAATCCAGATCCACTCTCCGAAGCAAAAAGATATACTGAAGGTGTCAAGGTTTACAAGATTACATAAAAAATTAAAAGAACAACTCAGATCAGAATCACTTGAGGTTGCAAGTATCGTCAGCATGTCATCTGAGCACTCATTTTCCTCGCATGATGAATTAGACACCGATATGGTGGCCGTAACCCAGGAGAATCTACAGGTTTCCAGGTTGATAGACTTCCCGACTGATAGTTTACAAGAATTTCAATAGCCCCCTTCACGATCATACAATGGAACTATCGCGGGTTTTTCGCCCGCTTCGAGTTCGTAAAGACACTTGTCTCTCAGCAAAATCCGGATATTGTCACTATTCAAGAAACCCATCTGAAACCAGATGAAGACCTAACCTTGAATAGATACAATAGCTACAACTATATCCGAACTACAGGTCTCATAACCAGTGGCGGCACATCGATACTCATAAGGGACACACTTCACTCCGAACAAATTCCACTGAAAACTAAACTAGAAGCTGTCGCAACCAGAGTACTCATACCAACTGCGGTAACTGTCTGCACTGTTTATGTCCCACCAAACACCAATTTCACACAAGCCGATATCACTAATCTAGTAGACCAGCTACCGACCCCTTTCATAATCACGGGTGATTTCAACAGCCACAGCATTGCATGGGGATCATCCCATACCAACAGAAGGGGCAAGATAATAGAGGACGTGATCACTGCCTTGGATATTTCTTTACTCAACAACACAAGCCCCACACACATGGACTGTTCCACTGGAAGACTCTCGAATATAGACCTCAGCTTTTATGATGCACAAAGCGCAGTAGACACTGCTTGGGAAGTGATGGAAGACCTGTATGATAGCGACCACTACCCCATCAATATATCGGTCGGCTCTAACAATGAAAAAAGTGCAACTTCCTTGGTGAAATGGAGAACGAACAAGGCTAATTGGCCTCAATTTCAGGCAACAATCGTCGAGAGCTTATCACAATTTGAAATAGACGATAACATAGATGATCCCATCTGCAAATTCAACCAAGTCCTAATAAACGCAGCTGAGGGCTCTATGGGAAAAACTAAAGCACACTGTTCCTTCAAAAATACTCCATGGTCGACTAGAAAATGCACAGAAGCATTCACGCGATGCAGAACAGTCACAAACCGCCTCAAGAGACATAATACACCTGAAAACCTCATAGAATATAAAAAAATGAGATCCAATCTGAGAAGAGTTATCAAACAGGCAAAAAGAGAATCCTGGAAGGCATATGTTTCAACACTGGATAATCAAACATCTCTCAGGGAGGTGTGGAATAGAGTGAGGAGGATCAAAGGCCGTCACTCAACATTTAACATAACAGCCATACAAGACACGAAACAGAACATAATCACATCCGCATCCCACATTGCCAACCATTTAGCAGAGACTATTCATGGAAATTCTAGCGATAAAATCTATTCAAATAAATTCAAAAATTATCGAAAACAAGCTGAATCCGATTTTAAACTTAACACAGTGGATTCACACGAATCCACACTGAATATCTCTTTTTCAATGCTGGAACTGAAAACGGCACTCAAGACTTCACACGAATCTGCAGCTGGACCAGACGATATTCCAGGAATTTTTCTCAAAAAATTACCAGAAGAAGCATTAGCTCTTCTACTAAGAATATATTATTTAGTTTGGCAAAAACAGACTTTCCCAATCATATGGAAACAATCCACGATATTGCCAATCACAAATCAGGGAAGCCGAAACTCGATGGCAATAGTTACAGACCCATTTCACTAACCTCCATTATATGCAAATTGCTAGAGAAGATGGTCAACCGAAGACTGTTATGGTTTCTAGATCATCACGGACATCTTAACCGGCACCAATCGGGGTTCCTACCAAATCGTAGTACCCTAGACAATCTCGCCTGTCTCCAGTCAGAAGTACTTTATGCTTTCGCTCACCGTCAAAAAGTAGTAGCTGTTTTCTTCGACATGGAACACGCTTTTGACACTGTCTGGAGAAAGGGCATTTTACAAAAATTATCAAGGTGGGGAGTTAGCGGCAGCACACTCATATCTATTAGTAACTTCTTTACTGACCGAAATTTTAGAGTAAAAGTAAACAATACCCTATCAGACACATACAACTTACAAAATGGTGTCCCCCAAGGCTCAGTCCTCAGCCCAACACTGTTTAACGTCGCAATCAACGACATACTGGACACCATTCGAAGCCCGGTCAGGGCAAACTTATATGCAGATGACTTAGTTATTTACTGCAGATGGAAAAATGTCATATCGACCTGCAAACTTATCCAAAATGCCATCCAAAAATTGGAAGAGTGGTCCGATCATAGCGGCGTCAATTTCTCCTCCACCAAAACCAAATTTATGGTATTCTCAAAAAAATGCGACAATTCTGTCACATGTGCCCCCAAAATCACAGGAATGTCGTTGGAAGAAGTCAAGGCACATAAATTTTTGGGCATAACGTTTGATTCTAAACTAAGTTGGAAGATTCATGTCAACCAACTCAAAGCTGACTGTATAAAGGCGCTTGGCCTTTTGAGAGCTCTAGCACATCAGAACTGGGGTGCCCATGAGACAGTGCTGCTCTCTATTTTTAGGTCCTTAATTAGATCAAAAATTGAATATTGCCAAATTATCTATGCAACAGCAACAAAATCAGTTCTGAAACCTCTGGATGTGATTGTAAATCATGCCTTAAGGATAATAACAGGAGCCTTCCGAAGAAGCCCTACGGACAGCCTGTATCGAGAATGTGGAGAAAGGCCCCTCTGGCTGCGAAGAGAAGTAGTGCTACTACAATATTCGGCAAAAATTTCGGCAGACCCAAAAAAACCAGTTTACCATCTAGTATCTCAGTCGGATACCAACAGATCTGAGAATAACTCCCTTGTGCCACTGTCGATTGTTCAACATATCAGAGGATATTACCAAACACTCAATTTCAGCGAAACATTACCGCTGCGAAATGGACAAATACCGCCATGGATTATTAGATTACCAGATACAGACACCAGTCTCACAACTTGTAACACAGACTCCTTGCCTACCGACAGTGTGAATAGACTATTTCAGGATACTATATCACAATATAAATTTGACCTGATCATGTATACTGACGGATCAAAGAGCACACGGGGTGTAGGAAGCGGTGTTATATCTCCCCTCAAAAGAGAGGCGTATCACCTATCATTAGAGTGTAGCAATTACACAGCAGAGTTATTTGCCATAAAGAGGGGAGTCCACACATTCATCGACTCCCCATACAAAAATGCTTTAGTATGCACAGACTCTTTAACCTCTATTAATTCACTTGCATCGCTTTATGCAAGAAATCCTATAGTAATTCAAATACAAGAAAGCGTCCACGGTCTCTCTCATGCTGGCAAGTCAATCACACTGATCTGGACGCCTTCCCACAGTGGCATTTTAGGCAATGAAAATGCTGACGAATGCTCACGGAATGCGATACTAGAAAAGACAATAATACCCATACAAACCCATTCAGACCTTATTGCCAATATTAAAGAAAGTTCTAAAGCCAAATGGCAAACCCACTGGTCATCACTTCACAACAAACTTTGCAAGATCGAAACATCAGTGACCCCAAAGACGCTCCCAAGTCTAACACGCTGGGAAGAAATCACTATCAGAAGAACTCGTATTGGTCATTGTAAGTTCACCCATGGATACCTACTTATCCAGCAACAACAACCTCAATGTGAAATATGTGACAGAGTGATTACTGTTAACCATGTGCTTCAAGAATGTCCACTATATATCAATCCAAGACTAGAATACCTAAATGGGAAAACACTAGCCCAAATTCTTGACTTGAGTGAGCCAAATGTGACTAATTTACTCTGTTTTTTAAGACAATCCTCACTATTTGATAGCATTTAATTGCAGATACTTTAATTAGGGAAACAAAATGTACCGATAGTGTCAATGACCTTAGATGTTAAGACACTTTAAACTTCCAAATAAAAATAAAATATATATATATTAAAAAGACGGATTTAAATTTCTATGAGCATCACTTCTTAAATCGTTAATGTTAACTAAGAAAAAAATATTTAACTACGGGAATTACTGCAAGTAATTTCAGATCATATTTTAAGTAAAAACACTGTTAAATTATTATTATGTAACTATTTCAGCGATGTCACTTCAAAAGAACAACTTTTAAAATGATTGGTTTCTAAATAACCTTCGTCCAGAAAAAAATATTAGGAGATTCATTCAGTTCAAAAGAGACTCACTTGTATCCTTCGACTTAATTACCATTTGTTACCAAAATTTAAGCTCGAGATCTATTTGGCAACTAATGCCCGACAATTTTATTTGGCACCACTTGCCCAACAATTTTATACGGCGGCACTTGCCCAACAATTTTATTTGTTAACACCTGTCCAACATCTCTGTAATTAAGAAGTAAAACTCTAAAATTTGTGTAATTAATAAAAATGAGCCTTTTGTGACTTGACATCATTCCCGATGAGGCTTTATACAAAGTTCTCAAACACAGATTTGTCAGCTTTTATTGCGATACTATGAGAATATAATGAGTGTTGCTATTAATTTGAAGGCAGCAGTGCCACGCTAGATTCTCACCAGACGAATGAAACATCCCTCAATGCTTCTTTACCTCCTCGAATCATCACAGTGCCTGTCTTTTAATATACGCAGCTTTGATTGGTGCGTTGAGTGATTGATTACGTAGCGGTCTCCAACGACATTTACTGATTTTCAGGATTGCAAACAGATGCTTAAACTCTATATTTTCCTCTCTTGAAATTGCGTGTTATTTATATATATATATATATATATATATATATATATATATATATATATATATATATATATATATATATATATATATATATACTAAAATATAAAAATTAAAACTGACCCCAGATATGCTGCCTAGGGGGTGCAGTTCGCGCTAATTTGAAGAAATTTTTCAAAATTAAAAAGTCACCATTAGTAAAATGAACGAAAAATTTAAAGGAACACTTTAGAGATATTTGGTTCTTGTAAGACAATACCCCTGTTTACAAACTATTCTGTTTCATAACATTCAGTTTAAATTTAGATTTTAATAACTTGAGCATCACCTTTTCACCAAATATTACTGCATGTGGCTATATTTTATTTCCTGGGCTGAAAGACACTTTGAAAAGTCTTAGATTTCTTATACAAGACAGCAGGCAAGGAATTTGTTCGCAATTAGCATTGTAACTAAACAGGTTTTATACATCGATTTATGGGGAAAATGAACGCTTCGTTACTGGGATTGGTGAAGATGTATGTATGATTTCAGAAATAGAATGGCTATTATCAACTCTGTTACAAGCCTACAATGGCCCAGTGAATGCCATCTATATGATTACAATACAGTGAATACCAGGCGACGGATGGCTATTTTAAATCTTACGAAACAAGTACATAATAGAGAAGTTTAACTGTTGTTGGCATTTGTGAATATTTTTGAGGCACAAACCTTAGTGATATAAAGAAAAGAGGCATAACAAGAAAGATGAAGCATGACTTGTAGTTAAAAATGATACATAGGCCAGTGTTTTTGGTCTTTGAAGCAGTGTTCTTCCAAATTTGTGGCGAGAATAAGCAATCAAGTTGTTTAATATAAAGGCGCTAACCTTATACTTACCAAATACAATTGAAGATCGTTGATGGTGACCCATGTCTGAATAATAATAAAAATCATGCTCTCAATGAAGTTGTCGACAAATTTTGTATGCCATCAGACAATAAAAGAAAAAATAAATGGAAAATACCTTTAACGTCACTATTGTATAAAAACGCTCAAAAATGACGCTTGCGGGAAGCTGCTATCCCAAAACTTATTTTAAATGGGAGCGAGAATAAGATATAAATTAGAGTCGCTCTGTAAAATGCCACCTGAGAAAGAAGTCCAAGAAGATTTCCATTCTGAAACAGAAAATGTTATTCTATTTTTAAACTTTTTAGAAGTAAGGCAAATTTAGTGGGTCAACTAGTTACATATCCTAGTATGGTTATTTACACAATCTGAAATTTGGCAACAAAGGATAAACGATAAGCATCTCCAATAGACCAGCAGGAAATAAAAGCAGAAGTCGGGTTTCTCACCGAGCAACCCCTACTTATGGCCCATATTCCACAATGTCATATAATTTATGAAGTTAATATTAAAGTGTGTAGCGGAGCAATAATTTCCACATTGGCTATGAAATCTTCTCTCCAAATGGCGACTACGTACATGCAGTTAAACTTAATATACTCATATTACTCCTCGTGTGACGTCCTTATTGCTGGAGGAAGCGTATCCCACAAATGCAATCTAATAGCCGTAAGTCTTGATAAACACTAGATACGTGGTCTATGCTTGACCCGGTATATGGAGATTAATATGCCTAACCACATACTTATAAAAGAAGAAGACGATAGTTTCAGGTGCTGAAAACGATTAAGTGACCTCTGTGTTTTAGTTTTACTGTCGAACTAAAGTGACAAGATTACATAATTTATTTTGAAATGCTTTCTAAGTTAATGCTTCATGGAGGTTTTTAAACGTTTATGTTCGCAAAACCATTTCTTCTTATTTTTAAAGTGGCTAGTATGTATAGACAACTACTTTGAAAAATACATTTTCCTCTACTATAACAGTGTACAGGTTTCTGCAGGTGTAGTCTTTTATTTCGCTTAATCAAAGCAATTTAGTATATTGGGGCTTTTTATCAAAAATATGTTTTGTGAGATATTGTAACACACGTTGTCTTTCACACACACACACACACACACAAATATATACACACACATACACACTAATATATATATATATATATATATATATATATATATATATATATATATATATATATATATATATATATATATATATATATATATATATATATATATATATATATATATATATATATATATATATATATATATATATATATATATATATATATATTACTTTCTTGTACGCGAACCGAAATGGTGCTACAAATTGAATCATAACTTCCACAAAGCTGTTATAATCTACTCTCCTCAGAAAGGCACTCGATTGAAATGAATTCATAGTTCATGACGTGATCACAAAGAAAATATTCGTATTCCTATACCCATAAACTTCTGAAATCTTATATTACTCGGGTTTTTACGAAAAACGTCAATTTTCACGAAATTACCCCAATTATTTCCTACCCTCTGAAGCCATCTTACCCAAAAACAATTCGAAGCGTTTTTTTCTCGGGTGCTAATTGGACACCTAATTTGAAGATTGTAACTCAATTCGTTCGAAAGTTATAGCGCCTTGAAGACGATATCTCAATTTTTTCTAAAGCTATCGTGGCTACAAATAGACAGACACACAGGCCAACAGACAAAACAAATTTTCGTTCCCAAATCATATTTTAATATGTGTTGACACTTTTTACGACGTGTAAGCGAAAAAAGATTTTTGCAATTTTTGTCGCCGATCCCATAGTTCCACGAGCAGTGACCATGTAGAAGTAATACAAATTATGTATCTATCAGTAATTAAAATTAGAAGAAAAAGAAAAATTAAAAAATAATTTTCTAACTATTCACAGAAATTCGGACCAGTGAATTCAAAGAAAATATAAGTGAAAAAAGACTCATATTTCCAGATCACAAGTTGTCAAAAATAAGAACGTTATTTAAGTCTGTCACCTTAAAGTTTTATTTGACATTTAGGGTTCCCCTTTAAATTTTTCAGTACATACTGTAACATTAACATCAACCGAGGGTGTGGCATAGTATTCGAATAAGTTGAATGTCTGCAATGTTCCGCCCTTCGGAGGGGGCGTAAAACCGTCGGCACCGTGTCCATGAAATTTTGGGCACGTTAAAGATCTCTACCGCCCTTCAAGCAAGGCAGTGGTTTAGCAAAATTTGCAGGGTAGTGAGGCAAACTGCTCCTTGGCGTCGGCGATTGGCCATAGTTGCGAAAATAAACCGACGTAAAGCCGTCGGTTCCGTGTCCATCCAATATTGGGCACGTTAAAGATCGCTACCATCCTTACAGAAAGGCAAGGGTTCGGCAAAATTTCAATGATAGTGAGGTGAAACTGCTCCCTGGCATAGTCGCGGAAATCGGCAGACATTAAAGAAACAAAACACACACCCACACACACAGACACACACACACATTTGTGAAAACAAATTATCAATTACTTATATGTTATGAAAATAAAAAATGTCTGGACGCAGCAAGTGCGTTATGGTAGTGAATTTTTATATAAATATTATATTTTTTATAACTGTTTTCCTTGTAACGTAGAAGTCTAGATTTTGGTATGTACTTTACTTTTTATATTTTAAACCGACGTACCAAATTCGGTTATCATAGTTATCGGTGATCGGTGTGATATATATATATATATATATATATATATATATATATATATATATATATATATATATATATATATATATATATTCCAAAATTCAAAAATCGGGATCTCCCCATTAGTGAATTTTTCAAAATAGTTAATTCTTACGTCTTTTATACCAAATTATTTTAATATTTTAATATTTCTCTTCTAAAATTAGCTAAATAATTCCACAATCTAGTCGGTTATTAGAATTAAATAAAAAGCCGAGAATTTAAATACCTACATTTCTGTGTTTATAATTGTAAATATTTCCAAAACTATGGTATTTGGGTATAGAGACAACAAGAGTTGAAGCACAAGCCATCCACTTCACGTCTAAAACACAAAATACAGGCTGTATTATTTGAAGAATTGAGGTACGGCAGTTTGATTTTCTTCAAATTCGGTCACTATTTGTGAGCAACCCTATATATGGCATCTGGATCTTTTCGACGAATAATATAAACGAAAACCTTTTTGAATGCGTCATTTTTATTGGACTCCAATATTTATGGGTGAAAACGCCATGTCACAATTCTTGGTATGTGAGAAACACGTGAAAGTTGAAAGGCAATTGGAAACGATATCAAATTTATTTTTCTCGCCAGCATGCAATAACATAAGGGGCGTTCTATTGGAAAAAGGAAATTCGTATCATCATCTACTTATGGCCTGTGACTGTGAACATAATTTCGTAAGATCCAGCTCAAGATGCACTATAATTAATGCTTTTTTTGGTATCTTGTATAATAACCGATTGAGCTTTACTGTGGAAATGTGCCACCCAGTATATATGTAAACATATAGAAACTAAAACTGACCCAGAATTTGT
The DNA here is from genome assembly GCA_964006375.1 of Tillus elongatus. Classification (NCBI taxonomy): domain Eukaryota; kingdom Metazoa; phylum Arthropoda; class Insecta; order Coleoptera; family Cleridae; genus Tillus; species Tillus elongatus. The sequence continues at coordinate 148,474,365 of OZ023263.1, read as the reverse complement.
GTTCTAGGTGGCCTAGCTTGCGCTCATTTGAAGAACGCTTTTTAAAATTCAAAAGTCAACGATTTTTTTACGATACATTCCTAAAAATCATAGATCATTAAACCATAAAATCTCTAACTGAAACTACCTCCAAGGCATCTATTTGAAATGAATTTTCTGCAAATACTTTAGTATAAAAAAAGAATGACGCTCAAAGCTAAAACTTAGAGCTTTATGAAAGACGCCTCTTACGACACTTCTTCTACATAATCCATATTTATTTCAGGTTCTTTGTCTAAAATTCGACAATTTTAACGTTTCAAGAAAAATTATGAAATTTTCAAAATAATTTTTCCGGTACTCCCTGACCCCTTTTCGCCAGGAAAATTTAATCTAGTCAAATATTTATAAACCTATACAAGCCAATTACAAAAAGAAGGTATCGACCAAATTTCATTAAAATCAGCCCATTATTTTTTGAGTTGTCGCTACGATGTTTATAAGCCAAATTTCAAATGCAGAAATTGGTTTTGAAGAATTTATATGTAGAATTTTTTTGTACGCAAACGAAAGGCGTGAGCAAGACAGAAAACGTTATAAATAAAGGGATAGATAGATAGATAGATAGATAGATGATATGGAGAGGGAGAGAGAAGACACAGATCTCCGTATTAGTGAAATAAATAAATAAATAAAAAATCCACAAAAAAGGCAAGTTTCTTTTATATTAATCGTTACCTTTCAACATCCCTTATATGCAGTTTTATTACTTCAGCAGTGGCTTCTCTCTCTATCTGTCTATCTCTCTCTACCTATCTCTCTCTCCCTGTCCCTGCCCCCTCACACCATTCCTTTTGTACAAAAATTCTACAGACAAAACCAATCTCCACAAATAAGATTTGGCTTACAAAAGGCGAAAATAGTAATAGGGATGCTGAGCACAACCTATTTTCAAAACTGTTTTTCAAATGATGGAGAGAAATAAATTGTTTTTAATATCTGAGTGCTTAAGCATTTTTAGAATACCGTTGACGCAAGCCAAATATTCGATAATTTGTGCATGCAATTAACGGACCAACGTTACCTCGCACCGTACAGCAAAATACCTAAAACCGATGCAGTGCACATGAAGAGTGTGCTGTGCACATAGGCGAGATTAAAGATGTCGATCGCTCCGGGAAACAAACGGGAAACAGGGTGTCGGCTTTTACAATCAAAGTCCGAGGTCGCTTGAGAAGTGGATGAAGCTACGAATGCATTTACGTTGCGTATTGCGTTGCGATAGTTTATTTAAATGTATTCAGCAGGATCATGTATCGACGCACTCTCCTTATTTTACGATAAGATACAAGATGTAGAAAGACAGATCTAGATCATATTCTCAAACAATATATTTCTCTTCCGGTGCTGCGAAAGTAAGCAGAGTTGCAGGCGAAGCCGGGTAGAACAGCTACTTTTATGTTTCACTTTGGTTGGGGTATTTACAAGCTTTGAGTTGGCTTTAGAAAAAAGTTACTTGTTTATTTATTTGAGGTTTATAACTGAATCATATCTGGAGGTTTTTGCGAGTCATTTGAAATTTATTTTTTGTGCTATTTTCATATATAATGGTTTTAACAGAACTACTCCTAAAAACGCGTATTTGTTTGTCTTACGTGATGTTGTAAGACAAAAATAAATGACGTAGATTATTTTTTATGGTGTGGCAAATTTTGTATAGTTTGGCAATGTCAAAGTTTCAAATGGCACGATATCTCGAAACGTGATTGGAGTCAAAAACAGTCACACTGGTTCATCTAGTCAATCGTTATTTTTGCATAAATAATTGAGAAAACCTTCTCTAAATTTACTTTTATGTCCTAAGATTTCTTCTGTGTGATGCTTTATACAGTATTGTCCAATGGTCTCATAAAAAGTGTAACAGCGAAAATGCTACTTTATGTGATTGTCTTTAGAACTTGCATCAAAAGGCGCTTTGAGGATGCTCTAGTGTATATATAGCCATACTGTAAGTAAACTATGTGGTGGAAAGTGTTACGTCTAGGAGATAATTAAACCAAGGCAATTATGTATTATGCATTGGCCCCGTTATAATCCGCTTTGATCACGTTCTTCTCGAAAGCATGAGCTAGAGATTTAAATTATAAAATTTCAATTAATTTCTGTTTGTTTTGTCACGCAGTGCTTTATAGATTATTAGAGCATTATTTATTGGTTCAGATATCAGTTATAGCGATCACTATTTACGTACAGATTTTCGTAATTTGAAAAAGCCCGGGGTTTAGGAAGTGCGCTATAGTAGTGAATTTTCCTGGGCAATAATCTGGCATCAAAAAGTTTTTTCTTAATTAAATGCTTATAACTTTTTTTCTTGTAACATAGGGATCTACATTTTGGTGTATAGCCTACTTTTGTAACGTAAACCTACATACCAAATTTGATTACCATAGATTTGTTATTTTTGGAGAGATATTTTGTTCCGGAAGAAAACCCAAAAACCTGGTTCGATTTTCCTGGCTAACGAACTTATTGAAGTTATCGGTGTGATACATGCGTATATATATATATATATATATATATATATATATATATATATATATATATATATATATATATATATATATATATATATATATATATATATATATATATAGGGTGCAGAATTAGGAACTCGGAAACCGTAAGAGCTACAAACTTGGTTATATTAGACAAAACTTTGCCGTCTATAAACTTGAATTTTTGGACAGTGACATAATTTGTTATTATGGTTGTCATAGTGACTTTAAAATTGGTTTAAATTCGTTACTTACTAACTTACGAGTCGAAATGGCAAACTTTTTTTTTCTTTTATGGACGCCATATCAATTCTTCCACCAAGATACTTGGTTTTTTCTAGTTACAATTATTTATCATTAGATGATGTCTTGTCCACATTTTTGTGAAAAATAATCAATTTTTGTTTTTTCCAATAAGACGGTGCGCCAGCTCATAATACACGAGTCGTGATCACATTTCTTAATAGCGGTTTGACAACAACTGGGTTGATACTAGAGGACCTGGGCGCAGTGGCCTCCTAGTTGTCATTTATTAATTTACGTCCGAAAAGTATATTATATAAATTTTAATTAGCAAGGGCAGAAAGACACTCTCCGCTGGTTTTACAAACGTGGATCAAAGTTAATCTACACTTAACTTTGGTCTCGGATCAACTACCATGGTAACCAAACAAATGCGAAAGCATCGAGTTTTCTGGCAACATAGTGCAACACTACCTGAAACAACTAAATGACATAAAGGTAGATGATGTTCTTGTTTGCCCGGGTTTTGAGGTCATAATACACAAAAATATATTGCACCGCTTCCAGAGAATATAGATATTATATTATCTCTGCCGCATCCGACAGTCAAAACTTAGTCAAGTAGTGTTGTCGGACTAAATGTATGATTAGAAGAACGAGGGGTGTACTAAGTATTCAGTTGTTTGTTGACATGGTACTTGATCCGGGACCAACGTTAATCCGGGCCTAAATCGTTTGTAAAATCGGTGGTAAGTGTTATTAACATACAAAAATCTGTGGTATTACTAACACTATAGACATATAACATAAGCAATTACTAAAATTACACTTTTTAAACAAAAGTTTAATAAAAAAAAACCATGAAAATAGATTAACACATCAACAGAGTAAACACGTCATTTATAGTATCAAATACGAAGTCAAAGTAACTGTTCGGAATATGCGTTGTGTCCTTGGATTCATAGACATGTGCGTTTTATGATATTATTTGTTGCGTACCTCAAGAAGTCACTGTTGATATTATGACAATTTTCGATAATTCTTGACTTCAGATCTTGTGTAGTATGGACTGGCCTCTTGTAAACTTAATTTTATAATTGTATTTCCCAATTGATATAGCAAAGACGTGTGCAGTAGTCATGTCACCTAGGAGGCCACTCCCCATGTCCACTAGTACCAATCCTGTTGTTGTCAACAACAATATGAAGAAAGCTTATCACGATTCGTTTATTATGGGCTGGTGCACCGTCTTGCTGGAAAAAACAAGATTGATTGTTTTTCACAAAAATGCGGGTAAAACAGCATCTAGTATAATTATTGTAAATTAAAAAAAAACAAATATTTCGGTGGACGAATTCAATATGGCGTCCATAAAAAAAAAGTTCACTATCGCGGCCCAGAAACTAATGAACTTAAACAAATTTTAATGTCACGGTGGCAACCAAAATTGCAAATTGTACAAACTGTACAAAAACCAAAGTTGATACGCAACATAGTTATGGAAATATTGAAGAAAGAAAAAAATGACATTTTATAGTGTTTCGCTTATATCTAGGAAGCTATGAAACTTTTTTGAAATCTGTAAGTACTTTCGAGTTACCCAAGTAATTGTGCAACTTTTGTTGGGTTTAACCAAGTTTGTATCTCTTATGATATCGAGGGTCAAAATTCCGCACCCTATATATATATATATATATATATATATATATATATATATATATATATATATATATATATATATATATATATATATATATACAAATATAAATTGAAACTGACCTCTAATATGGGTTCTAGGAGTCCTAGCTTCCCGCTCATTCAAAGAAATTTTTTCAAAATTCATAAGCCGGAATCTCCCCAATAGTAAATTTTTTCTACGGAAATTCGCTAAGAAGAATGCAAATAAATATCTTACGTCCTTATTGGTCAAAGAATTCGGATAAGATAATTAAGGAATAATAATTATCATTATGTTGGATATTTATTATGTTTTTAAGGGGTTTCTAATGATTTAGCTTTTAGATTATACAAATTGTAAATATATTGCAAATAAAAAAAGTTCTCAGCTTTATATTGTAGTATTTTTATATATTGCCATAAGTATTGGTATTATAAGCATATTTACTCTTGTAACAGTCACTGATACACTCTCGTGGCTTTTTTACACAGTGCTATAGGCATTTATACAAGCAATGGTGACTGTAACTTCACATTTAGTACATCTTAGCTAAATCTTCCTTGGATTATTTTTACCATACTTACTTCTCCCTTGTGAAGTCTGATAAAATCCACTATTGCACATTATTTGCCATACATACTACGCGTTGTTATTTTTTTTAATTTACTAATGAGGAGATCGCGACTTTTGAATTTTGAAAAAAATTGTTTCAATGAGCGGGAACTGGGACCACTAGATGATATCCAGCGTCAGTTTCAATTTTTATATGTTTATATGGATACACACACACACACAAACATATATATATATATATATATATATATATATATATATATATATATATATATATATATATATATATATATATATATATATATTCCAGCCGGCTGGCTTGACGGTTGTATATTTGAAATTTTGGCTATCGCATACATGCTTAGAGGTCTTAAAAACACCTGGAAACAAAATGGTGGAGCGTTCTGTTTAACCGGAAGTGATAACACCTTCTGATTTTTTAATGACACTATATTTTTTCCAGAATTTGAAATCTATGCCAAATTTCCTTTACAATGATGTATCATGTCATATTTTAATTTAATAATAGCTTAATAATAGGCCATTTGAAAGTGATCACATGCAGGCTCACCATTTAACTTAAAGAGTATTAAGCCATTAAACGTTATATATTTTGATTTGAAAAAAGTCCATTTGCTTTATACTTTCCTTTAACATTCACTTTAATACCATCGTAAAGATAACATAAGTTAATCTTTGGCTTACATGATAAGATTTCGAATCGGGATTTTCCATCATTCTGTTCATGTAACAACACCAGCCCAGCTGCCTTAAATCACTTGATTTTCGACTGTAGTATGCATCATGAACCAAGAAAAATATTCTTGTGCAATTTTATAGAATGCAGTGTTCCTATCCCACACAATATGGCATCACTATTGTACAAAACCGTTGGTAACAAAAACGTTATGGTAACTAGTATGTGTTTTGTGAAAGACTCTAAGTTGTATGAGGTTGTATAACTCTTAGGTGTAGATTGTTAGCATTTTAAAAATTGAACTGTCTATAAGCCTACATATGGCATTAATTTTAATACTTATTCTTAGTAAGCAGCAATTTCAATGCAAGATAAAAGAGATTAGGTCTAAATAATGAGCTTGTTAGGTTAACATTCACAGCACAAGTTTTGCCATTGTGAAGAGTAACGCGAAGTCCATCTCTATATATTTTAAAGATTGATAGTGACTAAATGATCCTGTTCTCAATGTCGAAATGTTATTCCTTTTTTTTTTATTAAAAAAAAGGGGAACCTTTAATATACATTTCGAGAAACATTTGCTATAAAATTGAAGGTCAGTCGCCTCAACTAATTGTTGTGGTCAAAGCATTGTTCAGCCAAACCAAACTTATGATATAGAAAATATTGACTTCACTAACGGAGAAAGTTAGATATGGTTTTGATTTATGGGGAATGTCAGCAAACTCGTACTGCTCTACGACTTCTTTGACATTCTTCGTGATTCAAAACCATACATTTTAAACAATAAAGTTGTTTTGATGAAGTACGGTACATTGTTTCTACTATATAGGTTATACTGGTAATCAAATTTAATGCCTGCTTTCTTTAAAAAAAGACATATTTGCTATTAAAAATATTTTTATGAAAATTCTCTACCATAACGCACTTTCTGCGTCCATACTTTTTATAGTGCTAGAATTGAACACATATCAGTATACTTTGGAAAGATTAACATGTTTGTACAATAAGGATAATCCGCAGAATTTCAGAGATAAATAAACCAGTAATTTATTAACCAACTTGGGAATCGCGATCATACCAAATCACATCAAAATATTTGCAGAAGGATGATGAATTGAGGGTACGAGAATATAGTAAGGTCCCTAAAAGCTGATACTGATCTTTGTAAGTATCATTATCTTCCAACAATAAGTTGATGCCGCCGCGTCCCATTCATAGCGACCTTAAATCTCTCAAATGAAGTCCTAAAGGGTTCACTCCACTTTCTATCACTTCCATAAATAACCACCAGAAAGATCACCAGACCAAAGTGATAACTTAATAAATAATTGTGTCAGATTCAGATAGATAAATTGATATTAAAATTATTCAATAAGAATATTTAAGACAGAGCATTTAAATTTATTATATCAACGCACCCGCAAAGACAATAATAATGGTTTTTCTGTAAGTAAAGATTGGAACCTGTGATGAGCACTGATAGGTACAGTTTGGGGAATACAGTTTTCTTTATTTAGTTTACTCACTCCTCTGATCACTTTGTTACCGAAACGTCAGGTTAGATTAAAGGAATATATCGTGATGAATTGGGTTCTCCAAACTGTACAGGGTGTCCCATTTTGGTGGCAGTTGCTGGGTATCTCGATTATTAGTAAAGGTAGAACCTTGCGATTTTCGCAAATCTTCGCTACTTTTTTGTACAACAAAAGACGACGCCAACAGAATTGTTCTCTCTTAGTTACCGATCTACAGGGCGATATTGCAAATATTGCATTTTCAGATACCCCTTGTATTTTAGTTGTCTGTCAGCTTGTCAAATAGGTAAAAACTAGTCCTTTTAGAACTGTTTCCATAGTATCCAGTGGCGCAGTTAGTTTTTTCCAAATATTACGGTTTAAAAATATTGATTTGGTTTTTAATTTGGACACCTGTATATTTGTCAAGAAATTGATTTACATTTTCACAATCTCCTTAAAAATATATAACGTTATGAGTCTATTTTAATAAACAACGAAAAAAATCCTAATTTTCATAATTCGCTATCAAAATTTTGCACTATGCTGTTTATCGTCTATTTGGAAGATTGACAGTTCCCAAAATTAGTTTAATGCCGTGTCACTGCTTGTCTTAATTATATAAATTATGTGTTTAATTTTCAAATTTGACTGAAGTTTTTTGTATTTATTTATTGTGTGAAGGTATATTTGTGACTATGACAGTAAACCAAACTTTTAAACACTTTGAAAAATACGATATGTTGTTTTATATTAAGTAATGAAATTGTTGAAGCGGCATCTAAGATGTATTTTAACAGGTAAATACTTAGTTTTCAGTGTTTAAATACTATTGCTTCATGTTTATTTAGATATGCAGGAAGGTGGAAACACCATACATGCACTTTTTACCGAATAAAAAAGTACTTACTTGATCACGGATCATTTAACGAACCTCGTTCAAAAACATATAATAAAGAAAATCGAGAGGTTGTGGAAGTCACAGTTTTGAATGATGTAGAAACTCACCCTACAAACTTTTGTAGAGCCATTGAAAAGATGTAGGGATTTCAAAAGCTAAAGTTCAAAAAATTCGAAGAAAACACAATTACCACCAATGCAAATTTAGGCTGGTCGAGCATCTACATCCGGGGATGTTAAGTATTCTGCAATTGGTATCGAAAAAGATGTGGTATGGTTAGAGATTTTTCAATGAAAGTTATGTGGTCAAATGAAGCGCATTTAAGTCATTCTGGTACACTTAATAGGCACAATATCAGAGCGTGATCCTAGGGAAACCAACACCAAATATTTCCTAGAAGACAGCAGGTTTGGTCTAGATGTGTTTTGGTTCATTTAAGGAACACGGATATGGGGATATCTGGGGAATAAAATTTACAAATTTCATTATTATATTATTCCAGAGTTAGGAAACGGAATAAGAGAAAGTATTTGCTACTTACAAAATCATCCCGTTGTTTTGCATAATTATGCGAAGCGTGCATACAACAAAAAGGAAATCATTTTGAACAGTTCTTTTGATTTATTAGATTTCTTTAGTGCTTATGTTACCGTTTTCAAAGACGGTTTTTGCTGATCAGCTTATTGGATAATAATTATTTATTAATGTTATTTTCTTTTGTTACATAAATCTAGGTAGGTAGCACTGTTTTGTGGAAAATTCACAATAGACATATTGATAAATAGCTGTTATTAAACAGGTTTTTCGATTTATTGTTAGCATATAAAAATGAATAAACAGCGGCGTTTGTTTGCATGGCCTACTGCAACATTTTGAATGTGAATTATTAAAAATTAGGATTTTTTAGTTGTTTATTCAAATAGATCCATAATCTTATATATTATTGACCAGCTTGTGAAAATGCAAATAAATTTCTTGACAAATGTACAGAGTTTCCCATTTAAAAATCCAAACAAATATTTCAAAAAGAGTATTATATAGAGAAAAACTAACTACGCCACTAGATTCTACCTAGCAAGTTCTAAGAGGATTCGTTTTATTTCTTTGACGAGTTGTCAGACAACTGAGATACAAGGGGTACCTGAAAATGCAATATTTTTAATATCGCCCTGTAGCTCGGAAACTAAGAGGGGGGTGAAAATTTTGTAACTAAGGTTTGCAAAAGCCGAAAGGTCTTCTATCTTTACTAATAACCGCGATACCCAGCAATTGCAACCAAAATGGGACACCTGTACTTATGAATGTTTCTTCTATAGCATTTTTACGATAAGAGTGGAATAACTCTATGCTATGGAGCAACTTAACGTTGACAGATTAAATTATCAAATATCACGGCCTGTATTTTAAAACCACCTTTTTCAGGAGTTCATTTTAGTAAATCGGTATTGATTTGACTTCCAAACATTATCATGGATGGACAATTTATCATAGGTTTTTTTTGTGTTCAGGCAAAGTGTTTAGAGATTGCGTAGACATTTTATTATTTTTGTAAATGTATATATTATTTTGTTAACCATTGGGTGCTTATTTAAATATGTTTTAAAAATAATAAATCGTTTTTGAAGTTTAATTTTTTATAATAAATCTATAAAATTTTGGATCGTTTGTAGATAACTTATGACCAAAGATAAAGCGTTTTTTGTTTTCATTACAGAGTTTTATTGAAATCTTTCTGTCTTAAGATTAGGCTAAAGGGTAATGAACCTCAAATATACAAAGTGTATACAGTTTTAAATATTTTGGTATCCAAATTGTAATTAGAACAAGAACATGGTACACATATCTAAATTTATACGTTTTATAAATAACATTTCGAACGGCAGTTTGGTGGAAATCATGGATATCTACAACTTGCCTGGTTCTTTGCCGTTTTCTCGAGGACTTCTTCGCCTTTGCAACATTTAGCTGTGCTATTTTAACTGTTGTAACACTTAGTATCCTTAACGCAGCTGCAACTCTCTGCAAATAATAAAGCTAATTATATATTATATAACTTACATTTTTGGCATACAACTAAAACCTCAATTTACAAATAATGTCTTCAACGTTGGATATAATTAATGATAAATTAATGCTACCTACGTCACATACATCAGTAAGAGATACAAAAGGCTTTCCTAGCCACGTTCACATTATTAGGTTATTAGCAATGTCACAATTTCTTGAGCACGACTTGCTAAGGACCTTGTACCAGTTTAGCCAATAAATAACGTAAATAGAATCCGTAAAAAATTACTGTTTAAAATCGTCTAATGCTATTTAAAAAGGCTGGACGCAGCGAGTCCGTTATGGTAGCGAATTTGCATAGAAGTATTAAAAATCTCGGAAAATAACAGAATAATTAGATTCAGAAACACAAATTTGATTAAGAAAGACTTTTCTAAAAGTTAAACGAAAAATTTATTATAAATTTGGCAGGTAACTGTAACTTGCATTTTGTAAATAGCTTAGATAAGTGTGCCTGGCTAATCGAACCAGCTTTTCTAGAAAAATTTAACTAGAGTTGGACACAGCATCTTTATTGTCAGGTCAGGTCAGGTGGCTACTACCCAAAAGAACAATAACAATAATGCCGCAAATCTACGTTAATAAATTTGGAAATTTGGAAATTTGGAAATTTGTCTTTAGTGATGAAATCGTTATTACTGTTGTTGTATACACCAATAAAATGATTGAGACTGTGTAGGGAAGCATCTCACGAGACAGGCATGCAAATTTTACAGATTCAGAAGAAATATATGCCCTATTAGGTTTATTATATCTGGCTGGAAAATATCGTGCAAATTATCTTAATTTGGATGATTTGTGGAAAGCTGACGGCTCTGGAATTGAAATTTCTCGTTTAGCTATGTCCCTTAGAAGATTCAGATTTCTGATGAGAGTTATTCGTTTTGATGACAAGACAATCCGACAAGACCGTGTAAAAGAAGATAAATTAGCTCCGATTCGTGAAATGTTTGATTTGTTTATTGAAAACTGTCGACAAGGATATCACCATTCCGAATACGTAACTATTGACGAGATGCTTCCAGAATTTAGAGAACATTGCTTCTTCCGGCAATATATCCCGTCTAAACCCAATAAATATGAGATAAAAGTTTTAGCCATGTGTGATGCTCGGATGTAATACACAAGTAATATGGAAATATATGTGGGTCTTCAGCCAGAAGGCCCATACAGAGTATCCAACGGTGTTCAAGATGTTGTTATGAGACTTTCCCGATACATACAGGGCAGTAAGAGAAATATAACCATGGATAATTGGTTTACTAGCGTTCCACTTTTCTGGCTTATTTACACTCATAGGTTGACAGCCCTAGGCACTATTCGTAAAAATAAACGAGAACTACCGACAGAGTTTTCTTCTCCCGAAACCAGACCACCAAAGTCAAGTATGTTTGCATTTCATAATGAATGCACACTAGTGTTGTGTTTTCCCAAAGCAAATATATATATATATATATATATATATATATATATATATATATATATATATATATATATATATATATATATTGTTGATGCCCACAATGCACCACAGTGATGACTAGATCCAAGTACAGGCGATCAGTTCAAACCGTTAACGATTACGGATTACAACAACACAAAAAGTGGAGTTGATGTGGTTGACAAACTAGTGACGAATTATAATTGTGCTCGTGGTACGCGAAGGTGTCCACTTGTAATTTTTTATGTGATGATGAATATTGCCGCCATTAACGCGCATATTATTCACACTGGTAATAATATACAAGGCGGATTATTGGCAAGAAGATGCTTTCTCCACACTTTGTCGTACGAACTTATTTCACCTCATATACGGAAAAGATCAAATGATTCGTACATTCCACGACCTATGCGATTAAGGCTAAAAGAAATAACAAATCAGAGAATAAATGAACGTCCTGTTGAAAGGGGACAAATTGGAAGATGTAGCATTTGTGATTCTAAAAGGATCCGAAAGATAAAATATAGATGTGAACATTGTGGTACTTTCCTATGTTTGGAACATTTATTGGGCCTATGTAATGAATGTAAGATGTCAAAATACTAATATTTTGTTATTTTTACTATTTCAATATTCGATTTTTATTATCCTTCATCTTTTGCAATTTTTGAATATTTTTTTAGTTTGTTTTAATAGCTAGTTGTAAACTATTTATGTAGGTTAAAGTTCAGCAATATATATTAGAATAAGATATGTTTTCTTAGAATCGTTTTTTTCAATCTGTGGCTGCTATCTTTAAGCGAAGTTAATTTTTGTCTGAAGAGCTTATATTGAAAAATCGACGTTAAGCGTTAAAATAGTGCTTATATTAAAAACTCGGTCTTTGAGACCGACGCGACTATAATATCGTAAATATCACACACGACAACTGTAGGGTTAAAGTAAAGTATATTTAGAAGTTATTGAGAACACTTATTTATTACCCATATAATTATCAACGTTGTTTTATTTTTTCAAATATCTTCATATTATGATTTTAAAAAAGGCATGCGTCTAAATGCTTGTCTTGTTCTTTTCTAGGAAGACACAAAGTAGACGAAATCATCCAAGAGGAGAGAGAAGACTGCTACTTGACAACATTACACATCAAAGGCGCCTCAGCAACTGACTCAAGAGCTTATTATTTAGTAGTTGAAAACGACCGAGGAACAGACAGGCATGCAATTGAACTTATAGTAAATGGTAAGTAATTTTTTAAAATTCTAACAGAGCAAACGTCACCTGACATGCTTCAATCAAAGAGACAAGTGGTAACAAAGCCAACTAGTTAAGAATCGTTGGTTTGATATACTGATGCTTTTAAGTTTTTACGTTGCTGCAATAAATTTAATTCTGTAAGAAAATCGCTAACGTAAAAAACTTTTTAAACAGCTCTTGTCAATTACATTGAAAATAGAAAAGATACCAACTTTTAAAAGTTTAAAAAACTCAAGTCAAACATTCGGAAATATCATGCAAAGTTGCATACTACAGATTTAAATGTCTATGAAATAACGAAACTAAACACTCATCTGGCTGATAGAAAGATAGAATTTGCCTATCTACTTCTGTTTTAAATTTATTATATACCTGTGAAGTTTGACAGTTATTTCCCGCACTTCACGGTTTACAAATCTTGTATTAGCGAATTTTTTTTATTCGCTAATGAGAAGATCTGTGTTGCCTTTCATTTTACTAAAATATTTACAGAAAATTCATTTCAAAGAGACCCTTTCTCTGATGCTTTGGCTGTCAGTTTAGTTAAGTTGATGCTTTCGCTGTAGGTTTAGTGAAGTTTATGGTTTCACGGTGTATAATTTTTTTAGCAAATTTTCGTATAACAAATTCGTTAATGCATTTTGGCATATTTTTTTTCGAAATATCATGCGTTTGTGAGAAAAAAATCTGGACGCAGTAAGTGCGTTTTGGTATCGAATTTTCGGTAAATTTGCAGTTAAGCTCCCGAACGCTTCTCAAAAATCTGTTTTCAGAAACCTGCCTAGGGCCCCCGCTGGATCCATAAACCCCAAGAAAAATGTCTTGTTCACGCCCCTCAAGGAAGTTACGGGACGAGGAGTGAGTAGGGGTGTATTTTTTTTTCAGTTAATTTTCGTAGAACAAATTCGTTAATGCATTTTTGCATTTTTTATCGAAATATGATGCGTTTGTAAGAAAAAAATCTGGACGCAGTAAGTGCGTTTTGGTATCGAATTTTCGGTAAATTTGCAGTTTAGCTCCCGAACGCTTTTAAAAAAACTGTTTTCAGAAACCTGTCTAGGCTCCCTTCTGGATCCACAAACACCAAGAAAAATTTCTTGTCTGAAGCCCTTGACCACCTTCTATAAGAATTCTTGACGTAAGCCAGCCTAGCTGAACCAATACTGTTCCTTAACGTCAAAATGTTTGCGGTTGACATCTTTGGGTGATGAATAAAAGGCCTTTTCTTTCCAAACAAATACTTTATTCCTTGTCCCGACGCGTTTCGACCTTACCTAACAGGTCATCCTCAGGGGAATCTGTAAGCGCATAATGCACTATCTTCATCCGTAAATCGATCGCCTCTTTCTTTGAGTAAGCTGCTCTAATCTCCCTCTTCAGTATGCATCTACTAAATTTCTTGACAAGTGAAGTGAACGAGTGTGGGATTGATCTGCTGTACATATTCTGAATGAACTTCGAAGATAGCTCCTTTCTGACACATGTTGCAAGAAACCAAATCCTGATAGACAACGAGACTGAAGCCCTTGACCACCTTCTATAAGAATTCTTGTAGAACAAATTCGTTAATGCATTTTTGCATTTTTTATCGAAATATGATGCGTTTGTAAGAAATAAAATCTGGACGCAGTAAGTGCGTTTTGGTAGCGAATTTTCGGTAAATTTGCACTTTAGCTCCCGAACGCTTTTCAAAAAACTGTTTTCAGAAACTTCCCTAGATTCTGGATCCACAAACCCTAAGAAAAATTACTTGTTTACACCCCCAAGGAAGTTACGGGACCAGGAGTGAGTATGGGTGCTGGACGGGGTAGGTAGTGAAAAGGAAATATGAGCAGAAAATTCGAATAAAACGGGCTTTAAAGCTGGATTTTTCAAATATTAAAGCCATATCCCTCTTATTCCCTGCCCACCCCGTACAGCACCCCTATCCCCCCAGGTGCCGTAACTTCCTTGGCGGGTAGGAACAAGACATTTTTCTTGTGGTTTATGCAGTAAGGGTGGTTGTATTCACGCGAGGGGGAAGGAAAATCCCTACGACGAAGCAGCCCCACACACACACCAACCCCCCACCCCTGCCACAAGTCGAAGGGGGGTCTGCTTCGTCGTATGCATTTTCCTCCTTCCCCCTCCCTCGTGTGCATACAACCACCGTCGTTGCATAAACCACAAGAAAAACTTCTTTTTCATACCCGCCAAGGAAGTTACGTGACCTGGGGAAAATGGGGTGCTGTGCGGGGTAGGCAGGTTTTCATGGGGATATGGCTTCAAATAGACAGCTATCAAGCAGTTTTCTTCGCATTTTCTGCTCATATTTCGTTTTTACTACCTACCCCGCCCAGCAACCCTATTCACTCCCAGTCCCGTAACTTCCTTGGGGGGTGTGAACAAAAAAAAATTATTGCGGTTTGTGCATCCAGGTGGGGTCCTAGTAATGTTTCTAAAAACAATTTTTTGAAAAGCGACCGGGAGCTAATCTGCAAATATACCGATTTTTCATTAAATCCTTCAAA
Organism: Tillus elongatus; assembly: GCA_964006375.1. Classification (NCBI taxonomy): domain Eukaryota; kingdom Metazoa; phylum Arthropoda; class Insecta; order Coleoptera; family Cleridae; genus Tillus; species Tillus elongatus. The sequence continues at coordinate 148,458,947 of OZ023263.1, read as the reverse complement.
TTTCAAAAACTCTATTTGCTATTAACATAAGCTTTGTTGGTTAGGAAACCAACATTTAAGTTTATTTTCCGAAAATTTGTGTATATTTTCAAACCATAACCAATTTTGATAAAATATAGTACATTGTTTCTACTACATAGGCTATACCGGTAATCAGATTTATGCCTGCTCGCATTTGCTATTAAAAACATTTTTATGGAAATTCACTTCCATAACACACTTGCTGCATCCAGACTTTTGAAAAATGTTTATATATTTTCAAACTATAAAGTTATTTCATTAAAATATGGTACATTGTTTCTACTATATAGGCAACCAAGTTTGATGCCTGCTTTCATCAAAGACATTTGCTATTAAAAATATTTAAAAAAAAATTCGCTACTATTACGCACTTGCTGCGTCCAGACTTTTTTCTTATTATTGTCATTATTGCATATTTAGGAAGCAACGTTCACGAACATAGTAAACTGATAATTATGTTGCTAATTTATGATTGGTGTTTTCAAAATTCGACTGCCGCATTGCACGTATACGTTGAACGTTTTCCATTTACGACCTACCCTCTACACTGATCGTTTGTAAATGTTATATGACGAGCGAAAGAAAATGTTAGTTGAGAAGAAAATCCTGAAGGAATTTATGAGAACCTAGCCGATGTTCAGATCAAAGAAGAAATTACAAACGTTGTTGAGGAATATGGATGTATCAAGAGTGTGAGACTGATATAAATAATTAAATAGGAAATACAGGTCCTGATTGGAAAAAAGGCTGGACGCAGCAAGTGCGTTACGGAAGTAAATCTTCATAAAATGTTTCTAATAGCAAATATGTCTCTTTAATGCGACAGGCACCAATTTGGTCACCAGTGTCACCTATATAGTAGAAACAATGTATCATATTTTACAAAACTACCTGATTGCTTGAAAATGTACACAAATTTTCCGAAAATAAACTGAAAATTTTTCCGAGGAAACTGCTTTCCTAGCTAAGGAACCTTAGGTTAATAGCAAATTGAGTCATCAAATTTGGAAGAATTTGGGTTTTTTTTCAAGATACATGGTGTCAAAGTTAAAAAATATTAATTGTTTTTTATCAATATCTTAATGATTCTTTTGTCCATTTTGTTGAAATCTAGCAGTTATTCAATGTAATAAGACGCTAAGTTGGCACTAACTAAAAGATAATTATAAGTTCCAGTGGCGTCTCGAGGGACAGTCTCACGAATGATATTGACTAAGAAGATGTACGCTACTGAGTTCTTTTTTTTAATTTTAATTTTTTTCAGATTAAGCACCTAAAAATACAACTTTCTACCTCTTAATATCTTTTCGATTATTACTTCCTTTTCGAGGAAAAAAATGAAAACGACTTCACTGCATGTCGAATAATTGTTAAAATAAAATCAAGTTAATTGTGATCGTTGCTATGAAACGTTGTTTTGTCATTATGAACATAATGTTTTTGACTTTCTGTGACAGTTTGTTATTATTTTCCCTTTGGTCAAAAGGTTAATTATTGTGCTATTAAAAAATGGTAAATAACTATTCTAATTTGGATATGACACAAATGCATTTCCTTTATGATCTTGCCAATGGTAATTCGGCGGAGGCCCGGCGGCTCTATTAAGAAAGGTATCCTGATCGTGTCCTTCCAGGTAGACAAATATTCATAAACATTCACCGTCGTCTGACTGAATCTGGCAGTTTTAAACATAATACCTCTGACGGAAGACCTCGTACAATTCGAACTCCAGCAGTTGAGGAGGCTGTCCTACATCCGGTCGAAGAGAATCCTGCAACTAGTACCCGAAAAATAGGTAGGAAATTAAATATTTGCTATAAAACGGTATGGGAAATTTTAAGTGATTCCCTGTTCTATCCTTATCACGTACAAATAGTTCAGGCACTTGTGCCAAGAGATTTTGAACCGTGTACGCAATTTTGTAGATGGTATCATCAAAGACTTCCTCACTTTGATTCCATCATTATGTTTACGGACGAAGCCCATTTTTCCAGAAATGCAATAATTAATTTTCGCAATAATCATAACTGGGCCCAAGAAAATCTTCATGATATTACAGAGACACATTTTCAGAAACAATTTTCTGTCAACGTTTGGATCGGTATCATAGATGACTATTTGATTGGACCTTTTTTTTTACCACGACGTCTTGATAATATTACAGTCATTTTCTACAAACTGATTTGCCACTGCTTCTTGAAGATGTTCCTTTATATGTACGTGAACAACATTGGTTCATGCATGATCGTGCTCCTGCCCACTTTAGCATATTGGCTCGTGAGTATTTGAATGGAGCTTACCAAAATCGTTGGATAGGTTCGTGGAGGACCACAATTCTGGCCACCTAGATCGCCTGATTTAAACAGCCTAGATTTTTATTTGTGGGGGCACCTAAAAACATTAGTTTATGTTACACCAATCGAGACAGAAGAACAACTAAGGAATATAATTGTTGACGGATGTGAAACCATACGTAGGTTTGTATGTGAGTTCGTCGCTCGATGAGAAGGAGAGCATAGAAGCGAGAGGTAGTCATTTCCAACATTTTTTTGTAAATAATTATTACTTTTCATTTGTTAGATTTTAAAAAATGGCTTAGAAATAAATATTCTGAACGATCACAATAAACTTAATTTTATTTTAACAATTTTTCGACATGCAATGAAGTCGTTTTTATTTTTTTCCTCGAAAAGGGAGTAATATACGAAAAGATATTAAGAAGCAAAAAAGTTGTATTTCTAGGTGCCTAATCTGAACAAAATTAAAGTTAAAAAAAACTCAGTAGCGTACATTTTTTTAGTCAATACTATTCGTGAGACTGTCCCTCGAGACGCCACTGGAACTTATAATTATCTTTTAGTTAGTGCCAACTTAGCGTCTTATTATAGTGACTAACCCTGCCAGATTTAAACAAAATGGGCAAAAGACTCATTAAGATATTAATAAAAAACCAATTTTTTTTAAAAACTTTGACACCCTGTATCTTGAAAACCAGACTCTTCAGGACACATGTTTATATAACCTTTTCTACTTGAATTTGATTCAGGAATGCGCCCTTGAAATTACGCCCTATTATTAAGTAACACCCTATATATACTATATAAGAATGTGTGTTCTAAAACCAAAGGACTAGGGTTTGCCAAAACAAAGTGTTTATGTTGAGAGACTTAATCAATGTTACATCTAAAAGTGTTTCAGTTTAAAAATTAGTGTTATTGTTGTATTCGAATTAGTGAGGTTAGGCCAAATGTCATTTAGTATTAGGAAAGTAATTCTAAGGTGGAGAATTTGAACTTACCGGGCTTGTAAAATATGCATACCTGTCAAAAGGTGATAATTAATTCAAGATAGTCGGCTATGAAAATAGGAAATCAAGGGTTCCAGAGTAAATTAATCACGACTTCGGATTTCCACTTGGGAAGGAGATTGTTTTTTGATAGGACGCGGAAAATAGGCTTCAGTATTCCCTTCACGAAGAATTTCAAGATTATTAAAGTATGTGTGCATCAACTACAGGCAACTTACCTGCAAGTAACAAATAAGTTCATTAATTAATGTTCCAGAGTAAAAAATGCATCCAGAAATAATGGTGTACAGAATAATTACGTCCAAACTTACCTAGAAATCATCCAAGGAAATCAGGTATCGACAATCTCTCAATTACTGTTAAATTAAATTAATGGAAAAAAACGATAATAAAGACAAGGTTACTGTGAAACACTTGTCTAAAAATAATAATATTGGTGGGAAAAAGCGAAATCATAGAGGGCGCGAAGTGTTTATATATATATATATATATATATATATATATATATATATATATATATATATATATATATATATATATATATATATATATATATATATATATATATATATATATATATATATATATATCGAAGATACGGGACAGGGACAGAGAGATACTATAACTGTACTATCAGCTCCGTAACAGGAAAGTCCTTAATGATGATTTTTTTTATATGGAAAGGTCAGTAACGAAAGTTACGTGGGTGTATTAGGAGTGTAAAACTGATATAAATAATAATATAAGGAAACAGATCCGTATTTAAAAAACACATTTTAACATTTCAAGTTTGAAGGAAAAACATTCTACAATTGCGTTGCTTACGTCAGTTTACAGACAAGAAGAAAGCATTTTTATTTTTACATTTTTTTCTTATAATTAAAACTGTTTTTTAACTTTTCCCGCGTTTATAAAAAGTTTGGCAACCTTCACCTCTAATTTACCATAAGAATGGAAACTTTTCCCTAATATAATCGACATCGTACGTTTCACAATTTCGGAAATAGCAATACCCAATTACCAAAACCCTGGATATGTAGATTAATTTATGGACTATTTCATACTTCTTGTTGCGGCCAAACATTTGGTTTTCAGCTTACTCGCTAGTATTTAATCTCTCTCGAAATAAATAAATATGATATATAAAGGTACTTTCGACCATCCACTAGGCAACTATATTGCAACAGCCACCAAGGACCGCTTCTATACGCTGCCATAATAGGTATTACAGATATAACAAAATTAAAAATTATCTAATTGCTTGACGTAGTTTTTGGGCTTGCATATAGATAATTGCATAAGCGTTGTTAACACGATTTACACCAAAAAGGTAGAAGATAACAAGATATCTTAGCTGACACTGAGCATGTGCTTCCAAAACGTTCCAGCATTTACAAATGGTGTTTCAAAATTACATCCGAAGGACAAAAAAATACGATTGCCATCAACCCTAGGCAAGCTGATATTTAGGGAACCAGTGGAATGTAATGGACCGCTACTAAAACTATAATATTAAGTCTGTAACAGGAATAAGTACCTAATAATGATTTTTGATATGGAAACGTAGAAGGTCAGCAGGGAGTATTAAATGTATGTAATAGCTATGCAATAGTTATTGTTTGAAATGTAGCCGAACTAGAAAAAAAATTGTGGTTCACAAAATTCTCCCGTGTTTGGGGCTACTTTGTCACTTATACACAATTGTTTTTAAATACATTTCAAAGCTGCACAGCGACAAAGTAACCACCGATTCGTAATTGGAATAACAAATGCACCGTTTACATATCATTTAAATTATTTTTTTAATTAAAATTAATCATGTTTTTTAAATAAACTTAGTATATACTACAAAAATATATTTAAAAGTACTTCCATAAACTTAACTTCTAGAGAAATAGAACATAAATCTACCTCTTGTTGGCACTAAAAATCACTATTTTTGTGTCAGGGATTCAGAATAGCACATCGCTTACTGTTAAGGCACATATTCATCATCATCATCTGTTTCATAAGAATCTAGCTCGTCTGAATCATCTTCACATACAGCACAGGTGAAGGAGGGATCTTTGTTACTGGCTTCGTTACATATGTGGAAACACATCCAGTTGCTGTACCTACAGCATTTGAACCAATTAATTAGAGCCTCAATGGTTTAATGGTAAGAACGTGTGCCTCTAAACCAAAGGGTACTTTGTTCGATCCCAGGATCATCCTTTCACTTTTTCAGTACATGCTGTAACGTTAACATCAACTGAGGTTGTGGCATTCTATTTGAGCAAGTTGAATGTCTGCACATTCGACGTTACAGAAAGGCAAGGGTTCGGCAAAATCTCCAGCATAGTAAAGCTAAACTGCTCCCTGGTGTCGGTGACTGGGCATAGTCGCGAAAATAGGCTGACGTTAAATAACCAAACACACACAACCAATTAACACATCTTGTGTAGTTTTCCACATCATTTAACATTGATTCTTCCCGAGTTCTTTCTGATGTTCGTTTGGGTATGCTGAAGACATGTGGGTCATTTTGCTAATTCTGTATATACGTCTGCCCTTCACACATTTTTCTTTTTGTCTTATCGTTTGTACCGCATGTGGATGGCGCTGTAGCTTCAAGACGATTGCTAGCATGAACAGCTTTTTTAGGAGTCTTAGATGTGGGCTTAACGTTCACCCCGACTCCTATTTTTTGGCGCGTTTTCTTTTAGCATTTGGGTCATGCACACCCCTGTGCTGCTGCAACAGTTCAACAAGAGTTGTGTCAAGCATGCGCCCAATGTTCCTGATGCACATCCGCATCTGGGAGTCTTCTCAAAACCTGGATGGATAGAGTCCAGTGGCTCTAAAACCGGAGATTAAGTTTTGATTTGCTTTCGGCTAAATTTTTGTCCAAAGTCTGGTTAAAATAACAGGAAAATGCTCTTTTGGGACCTACCCTGGATATCTGCCCTCTTGTCGCCAAGCGTCGAGTAAATATTGTAGGATATCTTACCGCATTGTTGTGCCTACCAAGACGCTTGTTTACAAGCGTACTGCGTGGAATTCGGTAGGTAATGGCCGCTTATTGTTTGCTCATCCCGTTTTGAACGACACGTACTGCCTTTTCTACATCGTCCTCACTGTAATTACGACATTGACAGCTGCTTGGTGTTTTTTCATATGTTATCATGTTTTTTATAATAGCTTAGAAGCTGTAAAATAGGTTAATACACTGAGAAATTCGCACGTCACTACATCAGATGGAAATTAAAATAGTTAGGTTACGTCATGCGCAGTGAAAAAGTAGCCCCGTGGTAATAACGTAACCCCGATTTACGATATTCCTATTAAGCGTATAAAGCAGTCGAGTTTCATTCAGGTTCTTTGAAGGATTGACTTTTTTATGTTGTATGTTATTACATTTTTTTGATTTAACGTAGAGTTCTAAATAGATTTCATGTAGCATAATCTATATCTAAGTTCAACTGTTTTAAGATAAAAACTATCGAAAATAATCAGTATTTTACCACCTCCGGTTAAGTTACTCTAAGTTATTTTAGTAGAGTTTGCCTGTTAAATGTTTTTATTGTTTAAATTTCTCATTGATTGAAATAGCTCGTTCTCGAGAAAATGTAATTGAGTCAGTTATGATATTTGGTGAAGCTAATTGAAATTACCACGCTGCTGTTCGCATTTGCAATTTACGCTTTTCGGGGCGTCTGGTGTGTAGAAAATATCTTCAGCAACTAATGGCAAAATTTCCCACGGTGAAAGGTGCTTCGAAATCTGTAAGACCGAAAGTTACGGAGAATGTTCAAATGTAGGTACTAGTTAAAAAAGTTAATAATCCGCAACAATGAACTAATCAGGTGGCTGAGATATGTAATATTTTTACTACCTCAGTAAAGAGAATTTTAAAAACAAATAAATTTCACCCTCATAAAATAGAGATTTTGCACCAGTTAGTTTATGATGATCTAGGTTTCTTGAATTTTGCGAGATCGTGGTAAAAAGTTGCAAGTCTTCTTTATTTACAACACACTTGTTTTAGCGATGGAAGCACTGTTTACCGGAACGTAGCTGTAAATACCCATAATTGTAGATATTAGAGTGATGAAAATCCCCATGTGTTCCGTAAGTGGTATACTCAATTTCCCCAAAAAATTATGTTGTTATATAATAATAAAAATAATACTAATAATATTTGCTGCAAGGGCATTTTAGGTCACCACATTATAGATCCCATTTTTAGTGAATTTTCTTTAAAAAAATTCACTAATGAGGAGATCTCGACTTTTGAATTTTGAAAAAATTTCTTCAAATGAGCGCTATTTAGGACCCCTGGAACCCAAATCCGAGGTCGGTTTCAGACTTTATATGTTATATATATATATATATATATATATATATATATATATATATATATATATATATATATATATATATATATGTTTATATATATATATATATATATATATATATATATATATATATATATATATATATATATATATATATATATATATATATATATATATATATATATATATATATATATATATATATATATATATATATATATATGTTTATATATTTATGTGTCACACCTATAACTAAAAAAATAATGAACCGATTTTGATAAAATTTGGTGAGTACCTTCCTTTCGCGAGTGGCTTGGATAAGTTCGTTATCCAGGAAAATCCGCCGAGGTTTTCCCGGAAAATTTTGTGTTTTTTTTCGAAAAAAATCGAAAAAAATTTATATCTCCGGAATTAACAAAGTAAGGGCAACCAAATTTAGTACACGGGTTTATATCGTTATATGTAAGCTACCTACCAAAATTTAGCGCTGTCGGTTAAAGGACAAAAAAGTTACAGGCATTTAAAGAAAAATAAATTTGGGTTTTCCTCAAAACGTCAAAGTCGCGATTTTAAACGTCAAAATTGTTCATATTTAGGCAATGAACCTGAAATTAATATGATCTATGGAAGCAAAATGTCTCAAGAATAATGTTTTACAAAGCCTGAGCTCTTAGTTTCAATCGTCATTGTCCTGCATTTTACTAAAATATTCCCAGAAAATTCATTTCAAATAGACCCTTTCTCTGATACTTTAGCAGTAGTGTTGGCTATAGAGTTTATCGTTTAATGGTATATCATTTTTGTCGAATTATCTTAAAAAATCATTAAAGCGCAATATTTCCGTTATTATTCAAGTTACGAAAAAAAGTTGTATACATTAATTGTAGGGTGTCTTAAGCTACATCTTAAAAAATATTTCCACAATTACAGGGTGGCCCGTAAGTCGTTGGTGATTCAAATTTTCTTTTTTTTTAGTGAATTTTTTTAATCGAACACGCCCTTTGTTATTGCATTTTTGTATTTTCCATCGAAATATAATACATCTTTGTAAGAAAAGAAATTCGGGACGCAGCAAGTGCGTTATGGTAGCGAATTTTCATTAAATGCTTCAAATTGTGGATCAATTTGCTATTAACCTATAAGGTTGACCAGAAAACCAGTTTTTTCGGGAAAAATTTAAGTTTACTTTCGGAAATTTTTGTACATTTTCAAACAATAAAGTTATTTTGATGAAATATGGTACATTGTTTTTAATATATAAATTATACTGGTAACCAAATTTGGTGCCTGCTTTCTTAAAAAAACATATTTGCTATTAGAAACATTTTTATGAAAATTCACTACCATAACGCACTTGCTGCGTCCAGAGTTTTTTTTTTATAAAATTTAAATGGCCTCAAATACCTCTAAATACTGCAACACACAATCACTCACATCATCAATGAGAACTCACGCGAGTCTTACTTGGATGTAACCTTACAGCAAGATGGTGCCCCACCACATTCTTTGCGGGAGGTGAAACATTATTTAGATGAAACTTATCGAGGTAGGTGGATTTGGCGTCAAGGTTCCACAGAGTGACCAGCTTACTTGCCGAGCGTCACATATCTTGATTACTTTCTGTGGGGCTATGTAAAGACAAATTAAAAGTTTTATAGGAAACTACTCAAGGGATAATTTAGTTAGTTTTATTAGAAAAATCTGTAAGTAATATAATTTTTATTTTAAAGAAGACCAAAGAGGTAATAAATGTTGATGATTATTAATAAGCGTAATTTTATGCATTTTTGCATTTAATTAACAATTTTTTGATTTTCGAGATGTTTTAAAAATTTCTCGAAAATTCGAGAATTGCCGTGAATTCCTCGTTGAGAAAGAAAATAAGTCGAGAAATCGGTAACCCGATCAGTAACTCAAAACCACGCTTTATAAACTTTTCCCATTCGACATTGTTTTATCTTTAATGATATAAAAGGGTTCCGCTAATAATTTATAGAACCTTTTATTTTGGTACGATAAACTTATATTAAGCGTTTTATTTTTTTATATTGTAAAGCGCTCTATTTTAACGATATGGTTATCCACTTTCTATTGAGCGCGTTATAATATATTAGCATTGTGATCGCCACCATTTTACAGCATTAAGATAAGAGCAAAGACAACCAGCTTTATGGTGCAAAATAAGACTGCAGATTGTGCAGTAATGTACGCTCATGTACTAGAGGTGTACGAGTTCTTCTCGCTCCATATACACTTAAGGACGGATTTATAGGAATATAAGAGTATTTGAGATGTGCTACATACAAGCTCGAGGGGATAAGAAGTACTATACTAGTATATTCAACTAGCTACTGCATCATCTGGAGGATTGTACTGGGAAATCTCTAATATGAACGAGCAGAGAGATCTGCTTTATCTTTAACAAGATCAATAAATAGTAGATTATTTACAAGAGCAAATACAAACATCTTAGGGGGGAGGGGAGTCAAGAGGGCAATGAATTTTCATTTAGGTGGCAATGAAGAATATTTAATAATCTGTGACTAAAAAATTTAACAAGTTGAAAGGTAAATGCTTTTTAAAACTTTTGTACTGCCTACTATTAGTGAATTTTCTTTAAAAAAAAAGAGATCCCGACTTTTGAATTTTGAAAAAAAATTTTCAAATGAGCGCCAATTAGGCCCCTTATAACACGTATCCGGGGTAAGTTTCGATTTATATATATATATATATATATATATATATATATATATATATATATATATATATATATATATATATATATATATATATATATATATATATATATATATATATATATATATATATATATATATATATATATATATATATATATATATATATATATATATATATATATATATATATCACACCGAGAACTCAAAAAATAATAAGCCGATTTTGACAAAATTCGGTGAATACCTTCCTTTTGTAAGTGGCTTGGATAAGTTCGTTAGTCAGAAATATCGGCCTAGGTTTTCTCGGAAAATTTTCTGTTTTCTTTAGAAAAAAAATCATATCTCCGGAAATAACAAAGTAAGGGCAACCAAATTTTGCGCATCCTTTTACGTCGCTATAGGTAAATTACCTACCAAAACTTAGCGCTGTAGGGCAAAAGACAAAAAAGTTGTGGTCATTCAAGGAAAAATAAATTGGGGTTTTCCTCAAAACGTCAAAGTAACATCTTAAAACGTCAAAATTACCTATATTTAGACAAAGAACTTGCATCTAATACGGGCTATGGAAAGAAAATGTCTCAAGAAGAATGTTTTACAAATCCTAAAGTCTCATTTTATTTCAATGTTTCCAGAAAATTCATTTAAAATAGACCCTTTCTCTGATGCTTGGCAGTAGTCTTAGCTATAGAGTTTATCGTTTAATGGTAAATAACTTTTGTCGAATTTTCGTAAAAAATCAATAAAGCTCAATATATCCGTTATTTTACAAAATATGAAAAAAATTGTATACATTAATTATAGGGTGTCTTGAGCTACATCTTAAAAAATTATTTCTACAATCACAGGTGGCCCATAAGTCGTTGGTGATACAAATATTTTTTTCTCGAACACGCCTTATGTTATTGCATTTTTGCATTTTCCATCGAAATATAATGCATGTTTGTAAGTAAAGAAATTCTGGACGCAGAAAGTGAGTTATGGCAGCGAATTGGGATCAAATGCTTCATATTTGAAAAGCACAATTTGCTATTAACCTATAAGGTTGACCAAGAAACGGATTTTTTCGGTTACACTTTAAGTTTACTTTCGGAAATTTTTTTACGTTTTCAAACAATAAAGTAATTTTGATGAAACATGGCACATTGTTTTTACTATATATGTTATACTGGTAATCAAATTTGATGCCTGCTTTCTGAAAAAGAAAGACACACATATTTGCTATTGAAAACATTTTTATGAAAATTCACTACCATAACGCACATGCTGCGTCCCGAACTTTTTATTTATATTATTTACTTACCAAGGCCTTTGTCTAAAACTTAAATAAAAATGTAAGATAATAACCAATGGTTCCAATAATTCCAATACTCCCCATATGTAGCTGTAAATTAAAAAGTCTGGACGCAGCAAGAGCGTTATGGTAGTGAATTTTCATAAAAATGTTTTTAGTAACAAATATGTCTTTTTCAAGAAAACACGCATCAAATTTGTTATTATCAGTATAGTAGAGAAAATATATCATATTTCGTCAAATAACTTTATTGTTTAAAAAAGTACATAAAGTCCTGAAAATAAATTTAAAATGTTCCCTAAGAAACTGGTCCCATTTTCCTGGCCAACGAAGCTCTTCAAGATATTTACCACCTGTCCAGATATTATTATTAATTATTCACAAACAGCTTTTTGACGAAACTTGCAAAATTTGCAAACAATTTTTTTACGAAAATCTTTTCTTTCTTTCAACATAGAACTAAGTTTTGGTATATAGTAGACTTTTGTAGTAATTTATTTTTAAAGCTGCTAATAAACCTGTATGATTTCATGCGGCTTTAATCTTAATGAAGAGAAAATGCGTGATAAATCTTGTGTTAAAACGGATTACCCTAGTTTCGGTAACGGCTTAAAAAAAATTTGCATGAAAATTTGCAAACAATTTTTTTACGAAAATCCGAAAACATTTTTTTACAAGATATTATTATAAAATTTATTATTAGTTATCAAATTTAACAAAAATCTTACAAAAAAATGATTTCTACGGCAACATAAACGAATGTATGCAAAAAATAACTACATATTTCTACACAAAAATTTGCTAAAACAATACATAAAAAACTGGTCTCATTTGCCTGGCCAACGAAGCTCTTCAAGATATTTACACTTTAGCCAAGATGTAATTATTCACAAAACGCTTTTCGACGAAATTATTCACAAAGCATGAAAATTTGCAAACAATTTAAAAAACAAAATCGGTTTCAGAGGAGGAAACAAACATTTATGAAGTCACAGAGAAACATATACGTCTGTGTTAACTATGGAGCAGCTTTACCAACTAAGAGCAACGAGAGCTGCTAATTAAATTAAACTTTAAGTCTTAAAAGTCATTATCCCCCCCATTAGTGACTTATTCAACAAACAGTCGCTACAAAAATTATGGAGATTACATAATCTGTTTAGATAAGGTTAACATTGAATCAGAGGTAATGTGAAACTCCTATTTTACAATATATTTTCACCTTATGTTTATTTGGTTGATGTGTTACAACTACACTTAAACTAATTATTCAACGAGGTTTCACTAGGGTTGGGATTATAACTTTTCTTTGGATTTCTCATGAAAATGTAGCTGCTGAAAAACCTGATTCAGATAACTGTTTTTCATATTCATATTTGGGACATGCAGTCGCTTAGTTTACTTGTTTTATTTATATAAGTGTTTTTGTAATCCTATCATTAATTTTATTTTTAAGTTTAATTGTGTTTTGTTTCAGTGAAAAGTTGCAGATGTTGGTAAATTAGTCTATGTTTGATCCTAAAGTCACTGTTGTGTCTTACGGCGGTTAGATTTTCAGTCAACTTGTTATTTATGATTAACAATCTGAAAATTTTATCAGATGTTTTGTTTATATGTTCTCTAAGTGTTGGAATGTTTGTTAAATGGTGCAGAGTACTGATGCGTGTATACCTGTTAAGACCGGTGACTAATCTGAGGCATTTGTTCTGGAAACGTTGCAGAGGTAAAAGTCTTGTCTTTGAGACTCCACCCCAGACTTGACAGCCAGTAGTGATGACCGGTCTTAGTACTGATGTATATAGAAGTTTTTTTATTTTTATTATTTAGGTAGGGATTATTTAGAATGGAGTATAGGGTACGCATTGCAATGTGGGCTTTTTGTCTGAGTAAAGTTAGGTGTTTGTGAAAATTCAACCTTCGATCCAATTGTACACTAAGGTATCTCACGGAGTCCTTAACTGTGATATTTTGGTTATATATTTTAAGCGGTGTATAAATTTTGTCGTTGTCTAGTTTTTTACTAAAAAATATGTTTTCTGATTTGCTGGCATTTAATTTAATTTTCCATTTATCGTAGTACTTCTGTAACATGTCTAGGTGTATTTGAAATTTTGACAAGTCGGCTATCTAAACCGCCGGGCCATTATACCTCGGAAATCAAAATGTAATAAAACGTAGATATCCGATAATGGTCTTCGATTTATTTTAGATTCGTTTTTGTTAATGGTGTAATCAAATGAAAACATTTGATATGTAAATGTAGCACCTTCTAATATACATTTCTTGCAATATTTACGATTCAACAACCGCATTAGTTATAGAAGCTTTATTTAAACATTACTCATTTTTAACGTTTCAAATCTTCACTTTGACATTTACATTTACTTGATCTTTGTGCGCGAATGAAAAATAAACGTTACCTCTAATACTTAATAGATTTTGTTTAACACATACAATATTTTGATGTTACATCTTCTGTGACTTTTAGTGGCACTGATATTTTTCTTCATTAAATGCCCATAACTTTTTTTTCTTTCAACATAGAACTAAGTTTTGGTATATAGTAGACTTTTGTAGTAATTTATTTTTAAAGCTGCTAATAAACCTGTATGATTTCACGCGGCTTTAATCTTAATGAAGAGAAAATGCGTGATAAATCTTGTGTTTAAACGGATTACTCTAGTTTCGGTAACGGCTTAAGAGCACCAAAGAGAATGCAACACCAATATTGGCTAAACCCAACATTACCGATTTTCTACGTTAATGTAATCACAGTTTTGCAAAGCTTAAATTTTATATGAACACTAGAACAAGAATGTATTTCCCAAAAAATATTAATCTTCAGTTATTACCGGAGTTGAAGCTGTGAATATTAACATTTGCAATCAGTCGTCTATTCACTGAAAGCAATGGAACTGCCCTGGGAAATCGAGCCTTTAGCGAGATCGCAGCAATCGCTGAATTAAAGTATCAAATTTTTAGAGGACGACCTCCCTTTCTGTGCCTGCTTTAGGGATTTTTCATTTATTTCTACATATTTAGAGTCATGAATGAGAGTCATTTTCTCTGAATTCTAATTTGCATTGCTCACAACGGCCTCGTTTATTATTATTAAGAATTGTGACTGATAAAGATGGCGTCCTCTACTTTTGATGCTAAACGTGCAAGAGGCTACAATATATTAAGTTTGAAACAAAAAAGAAGCCGAGAGGTATTTACCTGGATAACAGTCACTATTTAATGTATCTTCAAGAGCCCTATATAACAACAAATCATAATATCTATTGATCTGTAAGTTAAAAAAAAATTCTTTTATTATGAGCTTTGACTGATTTGCTAATTACAATAATATGAAGATTAATTGCCTTAAAAGACAATAGTATTCTGCCTATTATTTCTTTTGTTGAAAAACAATCTTTGTTCAGCAACAAGAGCAGGACACCGGCTACAGAAGGCTATCAAAACGTTATTTTTGTATAGGAATTCAATTAATATTATTTAAGATAGTTAAGTTAATAATAGTGACAACAGTCACAATGTCACGGTACTAAGCTAACCAAGCAGGGTCTAGTTACGATGCAGTTTCACAAATCAAGTTTATTATTATTTCTTTTAATAATGGTGTTGTGTGTGTGTTTTGTTTCTTTAACGTTGGCCTATTTCCGCGACTATGTCCAGTCACCGACGCTAAGGAGCAGTTTCACGTCACTATCCTGGAAATTTTGCGAACCTCTGCCTTTCTGTAAGAAGGGTAGGGATCTTTAACGTACTCAACATTGCATGTATATGGGATCGACGGCTTTACGCCCCCTACGAAGGGCGGAACGTGCAGACATTCAGCTTGCTCAAATACAATGCCAGAACCTCGGTTGATGGTAATGTTACTGTTTGTACTGAAAAATTGAAAGGATAACCCTGGAATCGAACCCAGTACCCTTCGGTTTAGAGGCGCACGTTCTTACCCCTGAACCACTGAGGTTATTAATGGTGTTTTCAATAATATAGCTTACTATGCAGAAATCAAGGTTATTATTGTTTGTTTCGATATCTGTTTTTAATTTAAGCTTCGTTAATTAGATATACAGGTGACCCATTAAAAACGAGCCGGCAGTCATAAGTGCCAGGAGAGGATTTTGTCTAAAAAAAAAAACTAAAACACGTTAAGTTTGTCTGTGAGGGGGACAACTTCTGACCCAAAAAGTAAAGCCCAAACTTTAACCTCCCGAGCGAGGGTGTCATCCCCCATTTTTTTTCCAGTAGGAATGAGGGTCATATGATAGTTCATTAAAAAAGAGCTTTTGATTTCCTATACACCGCCTTTTTATTTTTGAAATTTGGTCTATTCGTTTAGAAAGTATTGATTTTTGAAATCTCACTAATGCATTTGCCAAGAAATTCTTAATGCTTGAGTTGGGCCTCACCAGCGTCCATTACAAGGCAAAAATGGTGCTAAAAGTTTGCGTAGGTAATAAAAAGTTATATAAATTAAGATGCTCCAAAAAAACGTCAGCAAAATATGTCTTGTGATAACGTATTCTTGATAGAAACTTTTTATGCCTACATTTGAATTGAAGTAACTCGATCGATAAAAAATTCAGTGTGATTACTGATTCGCATTGTTGAGTGGATTTTTATAATCAGTCATTATGCTGTATTTAATTGCCGAAAGAGTTGAAATTGTGAGCGTTTTTTTTTAAATCATGGAAACGCAAAGTAAACAGGACGTGTATTCAACAACCTGCATCCTCATAGGCGTGTTCGTCATAAGTACGTGCTAGAGTTGCTACACAAGTTCCATGAAAGTGGATCAGTAGCTAATAAGAAACGAAATCTGAACGGGAATTTTCTACGGTAAATGAAGCCACAAGCTTGGAAGTGATAGGTCAAGTTAGTGCAGATCCAACATTAAGTACACGAAAATTTGTTGAGAATACTTATCTACGTAGAACGATAATTCAAAGAATTCTTTTTTCCGACGAAACTTCTTTTTTTCTGATTGACACTGTAAATCGTCATAATTGCCGGTTCTGCTCAGATCAAAAACCCTAGTGTTTTTCATGAAGTCCACACTCAAACTCCAGAAAAAAATCAATGTTTGGGCGAGTATTTTTGTTTCACATCCTGGACCAATCTTCATAGCCGACACTTTGACAGGAGAACGGTATTTATGATTAAATATTGCATAAATTGGTTTACCTTATGCTAATTGATATTGTTGAGAACGATGAGTGATACTCGGAACAATATTTCTTTTACCAACAAGATGCTTCCACAGCATTATGCCGTTACTGTTAGGGAATTCTTGGATAGACACTTTTCCGGTCAATGGGTACGTCAAAGAGATGCTGTAGAATGTCCAGCCCGATCTCCAGACCTGTCCCCTTTAGACTTTTTTGTGGGGCATTTTAAATCAAACGTTTATGTTACCGAGTGGAAGAGTTACGTCAGCGCATTATTGACGAATGCCGGAAAATTACATGCTTGCAAAAGTTAGGCAAAATTTTGAACAAAATGTATACAATTTTATGGAAGTTGGTGGTGCTCAATTTGAACATTTATGGGATTAAAGTTTAATTCGTTGCTTTGTTGGTTTGTTGGTTTGTTGGTCTAATAGTATGCTTGGTCCTAATTAGTTTTAACATTTACTTCAATACTATGCTAAGTTTTTAAGTTAAACTATATAGTTTTTCAATTTCTCGGAAAATTCATTAGTGATATTTCAAAACTCCATATGTTTTAAAAGAATAAAATGCATTTTATAAATCAAAAAGCAATGTATAGGGAATCAAATGCCCTTTTCAACGAGCTATCACATTACGTCTAATCCTATTTGAAAAAAAATTTGGGATGAAAGCCCCGGTTAGGAGGGTAAAGTTTGTACTTGTTGGGTCAAAAGTTGCCCCCCTCTCAAACTTGACGTGTTTCGGGCTTTTTTCGACACAATATTTTCCTAGCAGTTATGGCTGCCGGCTCGTTTTCAATGGATATAATCGGTCTATTGACATTGATTCATTCAACTTTGAATTTCGAGTTGCAAGAGAATAACAGCCAAAATCTTCAAAAAAAAATTTTTTCTTTTGTATTGTTTTATTTGCTCTAATTCATTTGAGCGTTGATTGAGCCATATGGAATATACTTTTGTCCTTCAGAGCCTTCTTTTCCAAAACTTATGTCCAAGCAGATGTTGTTGCTCAAAACATAAAAACTTAAGTCTTAAATGCTACAGCTTAAAAAAGGCTTGACGCAGCAAGCCTGTCATGGTAGCTAATTTTCATTAAACTCTATCAACAAACAAATGAAAAATATTTTATTCATGTGTTATCTTCTAATATGATGAAGGTGGGTGGACGAAATTTGGTACACGTATTTTTCTTATAACGGCTTTGTAATTTGCTAAAATTGGGCTTTCTAAGTTAAGAAAAAATAGTGCTGCAAATTAAATCATAACTTCCACTAATCTGTGATAATCTAGTCTCCTTAAAAAGACATTTTCATGAAATAAATTTAGGGTACATCACTGACCACAAAGAAAATATTCGTATTCCTGTACCCATAAACTTTTGAAAAGTTATATTAGTGCAGTTTTAACCACCAAATGTCAATTTTCACCAAATCACCCCTCCTTTATCCTCTGCCCCATGAAGCGATCTTACCCAAAAACACATCAACCTCTAATATAATTTTAGCACAGAATGCCAGATGTTTGCTGAAATTAAAACTTAAACCCTAAAACGTTATATTACTCGAATTTTAACGAAAAAATATCAATTTTCACCAAATCCTTCCTCCTAGAGCGCTTTTACCGAAACACAATCCGACGCGTTTGTTTGTCGCGTACCCTAACTGTATACCAAATTTAAAGACGATATCTTAATTCGCTCTAAAGTTATCGTGGCTACAACAAACATTCAGACCGACAGAACGTGAGACCGACAGGCAAAATAAATTTTCGTTCCCAAATCGTATGTTCTATATGTTCTGACGCTTTTTATGACGTTTAAGCGAAAAAAAAATTGAAATTTTTTGTCTTCGATGCCATACTTCCACACGTATTGACGATGTGGAAGTAATTGAGTTATTAATATTTGAATATATATATATATATATATATATATATATATATATATATATATATATATATATATATATATATATATATATATTTATTTATTTATTATATATATATATATATATATATATATATATATATATATATATATGATGCCATATTATAACGCACTTGCTGCATTCGAATTATTACCACTGGACATATACAGTGTATCCAACATAAGGATGTCTATCATTTATTTGTATCTTGGAAACCATAATAGATAAATAAATGATAAATATTGTACAGTAGAATTGAGTGGTAATTAGGAGTTTGTTGAATAATAAGTTATATCTTGTAGGTGTTAAATTAAGTTTTCATATACAATTTGTAATGTGGAATGTAATAGACTAATTCGACAATACCAATTTAATAAAAAACAAAGTAAACCACAATAGTACATCATAAAAATTAAAGTTTTATGTCCTATATGTATAATATCGACATTAATATCAATTTAAGCATTATAGACAATGAAAACCGAAATATGTCAAAGTTTAAATTTCCCGCGTATAAAAATGCCGAATTTGATATTTAGCATGAAAACAATTTATATAAAATACCTGGGAGCTGGCCGTGAAATTTATTGGTTACAGGGGTTTCAGATTAAAATAAACTCTTGAACCCAATTTCCAGTAAAAAAATTGACTCTCTTGACAATACAATATTTACTCATTAGAAGTGTTTTTTACACAGAATAAGAAAAATATATGTTAGAAATTTAAATAAACATATCCATCTGCAATAGTGTTTTTTCCACTGAGAAAACGTAATAGAGCACTAACTAAACATGTAAATAGCTTATCACTATAGCTTGAGCCGTATAGAAGTTTGTAGCAAAACAATTTGTAGAACTTTTGAAGAAATCATATATTTGAAGAAACCACATCATTTTAGTGCGATTTATCAACTGACGAAATTCGCTTATTCGAAAACGCTGTGTACACAAATATTAAATCAAATTTTATGAGATTTATTCATGGACAACCCAATCATGTGTCTACTTTACACTTTCTAAAACATCTTAAAATTGAAACGTCGTAGTAGAATATATGAGCTGAATGTAGTGTGGCAGTTGCAGTAGAATATCATCCATTTTCTCAGGCTATTCTCTGCTTGTCACCAGATGAATTTATGTTTCCTTGCCATAATTAAAATGTTACCTCAGGGATCTGGTAAAGGTATAAGTGAGGCTTTGCTGACGATATTTCATTCCCGTTTATTATTAATGCTTCACTTAATCAATTCTTTATGCACATTGAACGTAGCAAACTAGTCTTTGTAGGTTGATATAAATTGGTTTTCATTTCCATAATGGAATAACTGAAATGCGAAAAGATATAACAGAATATTCATATTGGTACATTTTAATATTTGAATGTTACATTTTCAGAGGAACCGAATATACATAAACTCAACTGAAAAAGTCAAACTATAAATTATTTCTACGAGCCTCTCCCAATTCAGTTAGTTCACCTTAGGATTTTTTAGAAATTCGTCTTGGAGGCAAAATAGTAGTGTTACATAAACTTTGAATTTGTTTATCCTGTAAGAGCAACTTTATCATCTTTATCCAATAGAGAGACGTATGAGGTGATTAAAATCGTAGCACAAAAAAGTAGCACAAAATGAAGACAAATGTAAAGCATTTGAACAAATACCTAAAATTAACAACACTACAATTACTTGTTTTTTACTGGGTATAATCGTCTTTATTTTTCATTACAGTGTAAATTCTCTACGACGTAATCAAGTCTTGCAATATTTTCGGTGTAAGCGATTCGCATATATCCTGGAGCATTTGATTGAGTTAAGGTATTGTTCTAATAGGATGTTTCCGTATCACCTTTTTCATTCGTGCCATAAACTTTCGTTAGTCCATAAATTATTAGAAACAATTCCAGAGGTGGTACATCATTGTCTTTTATGAATTTTGAGGCTCTTTTTGAGGTGTGGCCTAAGGCCACATCCACATGAAACCAAAATCTTTTTTGATGTCAATCATTCTTCCGTGACCGGCAAAGCGATTCTGCTAAACTGCTCAACTAAGCGTTTCGCATTCCTTCATGGAAATGAAGTTTTCCTATTCCTTTGAATGTCATGCTTCCCCAGAGCATGAGTGATGTAGAAAATTCTCATCTTTCTTTTGAGACAGTCAAGATGGAATGACTCTTTCTTTTTGATAATGTCTCGACAACAACTATTTTCAAAAATCACTTTGAACCGGGCATCATCGGTCCAGTGTATTGCTTGTTATTGCAGATATGTCAAATATTTATGCTCTTTGCTCATCTTACTCTATTTCTTCTGCTGTGGTGTTTAAATCTAAAGATTAGTAAACAGATTTTGTTATCAATAATATTTTCTCTGGCCATTTTAAAGAGCCTAACTACCTCTAATACCTCTAAGCTCTATCATATGTATCTTACCAGCTGCGGGTATTAACAGTTTCCATGACGTCCGTTTTTCAAATATACATATATATATATATATATATATATATATATATATATATATATATATATATATATATATATATATATATATATATATATATATATTGTTTCTTTAAACACTTAGTTAACGGTTTTGTAACATGAGCAAAGTTTTGTATAAATTTACTGTAGTAGCCTATAAGTCCTAGGAACGATTGAATTTCTTTTGGTGTTTTGAGTATTGTACATTTTCCTATGGCATCTAATTTTCTAGGGTTGGGCTTGATGCCCTCTGACGTTACTACATGTCCCAAAAGTTCCGCTTCTTTTTGCAGAAAATCGCTTTTGTCTAGCTGTATTTTCAAATTACTTTGTCTAAATGGTTATAATACTAATCTTAATTTTTCTATATGTTCTTGTAATGATGTTTAAAATACTATCACGTCATCCATATATACCAAGCTTGTTTTTCCCATTGAACCTCTCAAAACGTGTCGTATCAGTCTGATTAACGTGGCTGGTGCCACTGGAGGCGCGAACGGCATTCTGAGGAACTCGTAATGAGCTGTATCGGTGTTAAACGCTGTTTTTCAATGTTATTTTAGTCCATATCAATCTGGTGGTAGCCCGAAATGAAATGTATGGTCGAAAAGTATTGTGTGCACCCGAGTTTATCCAGTATCTCTTCGATTTTTGTATAGGTACAGTTTTTTCATTTAGCTTGCGGTAATCTACGGTGATTCGCCATTTCTGTTTGCAACTGGCATCTGCTTTTTTTGGGATCACCCATATCGGACTATTATAAGCATGACTTCCTAATTATTCTTTGATTTAGCATTTCATAAATTTGTTTGTCTACATCTGGTGTGTGAATATGTGGGTATCCATATAATTTTGCGTTTATTGATATGTCGGCTTTTAGCCTAGTTTTCTGTTTAATGGCGTTTCTATACGTCAGCAGTTCATTGTCGTTTGCAAAAATATCTTGAAATTCTGTACATAAATCAGTTAAAATTTCTTTGTCTTGGCTATTTAAGTGATCTATCCTAATTTGATCTGCAATATTTTTTGTACACTCCCCGTATAATTTTTATTATAATTATGGTGATGGTAAGAATTATTTAATATCTCATTCATTTTATTCTTAATTTGATCCGTTATATATTTTTGTATCATCCTCGTATCACTGTTATTTTTATTTCCGCGATACTCATATGTGTTTAGTGAAACTATCTCTTTTACGTTTGTTGTATCCAAACATTTCTCCCGTTACATTCATGACCCTTTGCAATGCTTCGTCGGCATTTATTCTCTTATTGTGTCGATTCCTTATGTTGAGTTCAAGTTCAGCAAGTCTGTGTATTGTATTACTTACATTCAGGTTATTTATTTCGTCATCTGCTTTTACGTTCTGATTTATTCGATTGTTATTGCTACTAGTATGATTGCCCGTGCCGTTATCGTGACTATCCGTACATGAAAAGTTTATTCTAATCCTTCGATGTATTAAATTGAATCTCTTAGTTTTAAAATCAATGTTGGCTTGATTTTTACTGAAGAGTCTATTCCGATTAGACCTACATAATTATTATTAAAGTTGAACAAACAAAATTCTTGTTCACTATCCTTTAGTGATTTTAAAATTATTTTAGCGTGATTATTGTGGCTGGAGTAGACTTGCTCTGTCTTTTTCGGAAAGGGGTTTTCGTAAATATTATTATAAAAGTTTGTATATGCTATGGAGGGATTTAAAAGCCTTTTCGTGCTACCTGAGTCAAGCAGTATTCTTCCGGGTATTTCTTTATTGTGACGTAGGGTAGTTAGGATACAGTCTTAAAATTATTAATATCTATTATGGTTCTGTTCTTGAGCTCTCTGCTATTGGAAAATTTTGATTCTGTTTATCGTATAATTCGAAGTTGATTGTTCGTTATTTGTTACATCATCGTTTAATTTCTCTGGTATGAAATTTTGTCTTTGTTCAAAATCATTGGAAGGGAAAGGATTATTTGTTTCGTTATAGTTTAATTCTTCTGGTATGAAATTGTGTCATTGTTGAAAATTATTGGAAGGAAAATTGCTCCGTTTATTTTGGAAAGGTTATTGCCGGCTGAAATTTGTATGTCTTGTGTTACCACTGCCGGTATCCATAGCTTGTGGATATGTTCTATTATTGCCATTAGGGTGGTACGTCGATCTGCTAATCGAGTATTGCTTTAAGAGACTTCTTGGAAATTGTTGGTGAGGCGTTTGGGGTTTATTTGAATTACGGTGAAAAAGTGCACGATAATTTTGCTCTTGAAAGGGTTTCTCAAATTGAACGTTGCTAAAATTTCGGACATTCCTCGCGAAAACGGTTTTTGTTGCTTGTCTTGCCTGTTAGTCAGAAAATATCAATTTCATCGCTTGTTCTATGCTGCCTGGGTGCGTGGATCGCACGACCATACCCAACAGATTTTTTAACCCCCCTATAAATGCTTTGAGTGCCTGTTGTCTGTACATGTTTTGTTTTAATGCTAAAATTCCCTCGTTAGGTTCGTTTAATATTAAATTAGAGATAAGTAATTGTTCAATGTGGCCGCATCGGTTACAGAACGTTAAGGCGTCCTCGTTAAGTTTCTGTTTCAACGTCAGTAATTCGCCCAGTAAGCTAGTATCATCGCGTTGATTCGTAAAGTTCTCAACAATAGTACGTCTTAGGTCTACCCATGTATTTATGATTTTCGTGTTAATAATTAACCTGGCCTGTTTAGTTAGTTTCGCTTGAATGTAACTTAATAGAAAATGCTAAGGATATAAATTTTGATTATCTGCATCATAGAATTGATTCACTACTAGATAACAAGCTTTTAAAAAGTTCCCTACATTTTCAGGCTGTCCATTGAATTAGGAAATTGATATAATATATATATATATATATATATATATATATATATATATATATATATATATATATATATATATATATATATATATATGAAAATAAAGGAAGCAAACAACTTACAGCATCGATGTCAATGCTGCTGTGTTCGTGGTATCTTTATTGATAGGTTATTTGGCTGTTAAGCGTTGAAATGCAAAGAGTCAATATTCTTTTGGTTCTTCAGCACTATCCGTTGCGAATGCGCCAGTTAACTTTCTTGTTAACACACTTGAATTTTTAAAAGATTTTATTGATTTATAATTACACTAAATAATTATTAATATAAAAAATACAAGGATAAAATAAAATAACAAGTTAAAATGAAGCTCAAGCAATAGCAATGTAGGATTGTTCATCTGTGGTCTGGATACTTCCATATATAATCTCTGGTGGGGGGTGGACTTAAGGCGGTTTGCTCACGAGGTTGCTGTTTTGAAGGTGATCTTTGCCTAGGCAGCTTAGTTGGCGTTTTAATTCACTCGACTGTATTACTGAAATTTGCTGGCAAGGCCCAACTGCTTTGCTATCAGTAATTTATCCCATAATAAACTTAGGTTTATGGTCAGTAAAAATACTACAGACTCTATAAGCACAATGTAAGTGGCAGATTTTATTTAAATATGTTTGTTATTATTAAAGATACAAAACTATTCCGAAAGACAATATAAATTGCTATAACGAAATTTTCTGAAGGGTAGAATTAGAAGTTAGAAATTTTTGTGCAAATGTTTATAAAACAACTTTGTTATTTTCGGAGAAACAAAAATGCACCGAAGGAAAACTTAAATTTTTATTGGAAAAACTAATCACATCAAGCTGTCCAACTAATTCATCCAAGCTATTAACAAAATAAATGTCATATTTATCAATTTCTCTGGTTAATCGCTTGGATAAATTCCTTAGCCAACCCAATCGAATCAGTTTTTCATCAAAGTACCTTTCTTTTCCAAAAGAGATTTGTTTGTTCAGACCTAATTAGGCTGTTTGGTTAAAATTTGGTACACATATTGCTTCAAGAAAAGGCTTCACTATGTACCAAACCGAAGACTGTAGCTGAGACAGAGTTAAGAAGATTTAAAGCATTCTTATGAAAATTTACTGACCGCATCCAGACTTTTGAAATGTGTTGAAATTCTGAGTCGCATACCTTAATTTTATACTAGTATCATTTTATTGAGATAAATCATTTTAGTGGTAGTTTATGTATCTTTCGAGTTTTCGGTGAAAGCAAGATTAAGATTAATTTTTGACGTTTTCTCCTGATTACTGGACTTTATTGCAATAACTGCAACAAAAATAAACCTACTATCATTATTATTAATAATAATATTATTACTATTTGTATCATAAAGAAATTAGTATATGTAGTTCTGTACCCGTTAAACTTTTATATAAATACTAATAATTAATATATTAACAGTATCGGCTTTCATAGATTTTTTTGTGTGTTTCAGAGCCCATCCAGACGAGTACACTTGTAAGTTTAGCAGGGGGTTGTCTGGTAGCCTTTCTTCTGCTTGTCTGTGGTTGCATCTATGCTATACGCACTGAGAAGTGCTGCTTTGCCCGTAAGTATCTTTTTGATTCCTCTTTTTTATTTAAGAAGGATCTTGCTCTAAAACTAAGGTCATTGCAGGTGAATAGATCTTTTAAATATTAATTTCTATACCTAAGTTATGACTAAAACATATAATAAAAGGATTTCCTCTCTTTAAATTACTAGACTAAAAGTAAATTTAAAAAAAATTAAACACTAAATAATATCATATTTTCTTGCCTTCATTTATATGTCCAGGAAACTGACAGTCTTGTGGATGTTTCCTATTAATAACTTAAAAAAGAACTAAGTGAAAGAGGAAATAGTGCTGCAAATTGAATAATAACTTCCACATAGCTATGATAATTTATTCTCTGCAGAAAGACATTATCATGGAATTAATTTAGGGCCTATTACTTGACCACAAGGAATATATTTGTATTCCTGTACGCATAAACTTTTAAAACGTTATTTTACTCGAGTTTTATTGAACAAATGTCAATTTTCACCAAATCACCCCTTACTTATCGCCTACCCCCTGAAGCGGTCTTACCCCAAAAGAATTCGAAGCGTTCCTTTGTCGGGCACTAACTGGATACCAAATTTAAAGATGATATCTGAATTCGTCGAAAGTTATTAAGCCTATTAACAGCCAGACGTACATGCAGACACACCGACAGACCGACAGACCGACCGACAGACCGACAGACCAACAAACAAACAAAATGTTGTACCGGAATCAAGTTTTCTATATATTTTGAAACTTTTTACGCCGTTTTAGCAAACAAAATTTTGAAATTTTTACCAACAATATTCCATCCCCCACACATTAAACCCCTAATTTAATTTCAGCACAGAATACCAGTTTGTTAAAATTGAAAGTTTTCTAATAAATAAACCCTAAAACGTTATATTACTAGAGTTTTAACGCAAAAATTTCAATTTTCCCCAAATCATCCCCCCATTCATCTCCCACCCTCTAAAGCGATCTTACCCAAAAACAATATGAACCGTTAATTTGTCGAGTGCTAACTGTATACCGAATTTAAAGACGATATCTCAATTCGTTCTAAAGTTATCGTGGCTGTAAACAGACAGACATACATTCCGACAGACCGATAGACCGGCAGACCGAGGGACCAACAGACCAAAAAAAAATCGTTCCCAAATCATGTTTTATATAATATTTTGATACTTTTTCGGACGTTAACAAACTTTTTGCAATTTTTGTCGCCGAAGCGATACTTCCACACGTTGTGACGATGTGGAGCTAAAATGGATATATATATATATATATATATATATATATATATATATATATATATATATATATATATATATATATATATATATATATATAACAACATTTTACTGTAATATGAACTAAACAGCATATGTTACTATCATTATCTAAATTGTCGAGCTGAAAATCAACCAGATTTAACTGGTTTAGTATAAATTGCACTGTTCTGAAGAAAAATGGAAAGCACTGCTTTACTGTTAGATTTGAATTGCAGACCGGCGAATTTATTATCTAACACATCCAGCATTATTCAGCCTAAAGAACGGTAAACGTTTTTCGAAACAAACGTGACAAATAAATCATTAGAAGTAAAGCAGGCTTATCCAGTGGCGTAGTAGAGCAATTTCGCGTAACCTTTTTACTAATTTTATTAAGTAAATGTTTAATAAAAAAAATCGGTTTTAATTTTAAGAATCAAATGTTAAAATTATATAAGCAATTCGCTCGGTTCTATATTTAGATTTGTATACTTCGGCTTCGTTGATGTATTATGATGCAAATATATAAGTTGTTGTGTAAAATATGCATGGAAATCTGTTGCATGAAGCTTTAAACCCAAAAATATTAAATTTAAGAAACCACATATCAGTCTTGCTCTTATTAGAAACTTATCAGTGTGCTTTACCAGTAATAATCAAAGTGCATCTAAAGTAATTGAATCAAGGTAACCCAAATATCAGAGAGAACCGCGTGTTGAGTTACAATTATATATATATATATATATATATATATATATATATATATATATATATATATATATATATATATATATATATATATATATAGATATATATATATATATATATATATATATGTATATATATATATATATATATATATATATATATATATATATATATATATAATTAGGGTGTCTCACGGTGACCACCCATTATAATATTTCAGAGACAACTTCGTTTTAAAATTTTGTGATTTTCGGGTATTTGGGCATGTTCTCCTCTTATAAAATAATGGCGTCCACGTAGCATTTTCGGTTGTACAGAAAATCGCCATGAACTTACCTATTTTAAAAGGAATACTCTATAGATTATTGCATTTTTAGATTCTGCGTAAAATTTTAGGCAAACCTTCATTAAGTTTCTCTTGTTCTAAAATTAACCGTTTTCGAGATATTTAATATTTTTTTTTCCAAAAAAATGATGAGAAAAAGTAACTAGCTTAAAACCATGTGTATTTACAGTAAGAAAGATAAACCGACAGTATTCATAGGGAAGTAGCTAGACCCCTGGGCTTCTCATCCATACTCTTAAGGCGGCTTCATTGCATACAAGGTGGTGGAAATTTATTATCGAGTTAAGTTAGTTTCAAACCATCATAAGTCGCTTTTTTTTGTCAAATAGAACATGTATGTTTCTATTGTCTTGTAAAATAATCTCTTCAAATAAGCGCGAACTAGGCGTCAGTTTCAATTTTTATATGCATATATATATATATATATATATATATATATATATATATATATATATATATATATATATATATATATATATAGGTGTGTGTGTGTTTGTGTGTGTATGTGTGTGTGTGTATGTGTAATAACTAAAAAAATAATGGACCGATTTTGATTAAATTTGGTGAGCGCGTTCCTTTTTGCTAGTTGCTTAGACAAGTTCGCTAGCCAGAAAACATTTAGGGTTTTCTTTCGGAAAATTCTTGTTTCTCCAGAAATAACAAAGCTCTGGCAACCAAATTTAGTGCGCAAATTTATATTATAAAAAGTATACTACCTCCCAAATTTTGATCTCTAGGTTAAAAAAAAAAGTTATAAGCATTTAAAGAAACTAATTTTGGTAACAAAATCCATTGTATATTACAGACAAAGGGTAAGTTTTTTGGCTCAAAAATGTCAAGAAAGACCAGAAAAATGACTGAAAATTATATAGTCTTTCTTCTTAACGCGTCAAAGTCGCGATTTGACACGTAAAAAGTCTGGACGCAGCAAGTGCGTTATGGTAGTGAATTTTCATTAAAATGTTTTTAATAGCAAATATGTTTTTTTTACGAAAGCAGGCATCAAATTTGGTTACTAGTATAACTTATATAGTAGAAACTATGTGCCATGTTTCATCAAAATAACTTTATTGTTTGAAAATGTACAAAAATTTCCGAAAGTAAACTTAAAGTGTTCCCGAAAAAACTGGTTTCTTGGTCAACCTTATAGGTTAATAGCAAATTGAGCTATTCAAATTTGAAGCATTTAACGAAAATTCGCTACCATAACGCACTTGCTGCGTTTCGAATTTCTTTTCTTACAAACATGCATTATATTTCGATGAAAATGCAAAAATTCAATAAGATAAGGCGTGTTCGGTTAAAAAAAAAAAGAAATTTGAATCACCAACGACTTATGGTCCACACTGTATTGTAGAAATAGTTTTTTAAGATGTATCTCAAGACACCCTATAATTAATGTATACATATTTTCGTATCTTGTATAATAACGGATATATTGAACTTTATTGATTATTTACGAAAATTCGACAAAAATTATATACCATTAAACGATAAACTCTATAGCCAAGACTACTGCCAAGGCATCAGAGAAAGGGTCTATTTGAAATGAATTTTCTGGAAACATTTCAGTAAAACGAAGGAGAATGACGATTGAAACTAAGACTTCAGGCTTTGTAAAACATTCTTCTTGAGACACTTTCTTTCGATAGGGGATTTGGGAGGATTTGGGAGGCAATAAGTGTGTTTAGCGAATTTCCATTAACTGCTTCATATTTCAATAACTCAATTTGCTATTAACCTAAGATTCGTTGGCTAGGAAACCAGTTTTTTCCGAAACATTTTAAGTTTATTTTCAGAAAATGTACATTTTCAAAGAATAAACCTATTTCGATGTAATATGGTACACTGTTTCTACTATATTGGTTACCAAATTTGATGCCGGCTTTCGTTACAAAAAGACATATGTGCTATTAAAAATATTTTTATGAAAATTCACCTCCATAACGCACTTGCTGCGTCCAGACTTTTAATTTATCCAATCTTTTTTGTGTAATCATTATTTAGACGCTACATATTATAGTCCCCGTTAATGCAGGAAGAATATGTTTTAGACCATGTTGATTACAGAAGCTGCTTTCAATAAGACTTTACTTAGATATACTGGGTGGATCCAAAATGTACTTTTTTAGCATTAACTGCATTTTTTTAAGGAACACCCTGTATTTTATTGGAGATTTGGATTCCTTCTTGCATCTTTAATCAATAATGTGTAAAATATTTGCAGGGTACAACAAAATATAAAATAATAGGCTATTTGTGCACTTGCTTATAACACAACCTACAACCTATATAATCGCAAATTTAATCTAAAGTGGGCGATGGAAATCTTTGCTTCCGTGTTAATATCCCCCAATTAAAATTACAATTTTCGTAGGCTCTTACAAAGTAAATCCATAATAATCCTTAATTAAAATTTGGTAAGAAGCTGATAGAAGGGAGACAAGAATCCACTGTACAAAATATCCAATCAGAACATTTTACGTTGTCCCTTAATTCGAGACATCATTTGATACACAAATGACGTCAGCACAAGAGCATCAGCCTAATTTCCCCTAACGTATAATCCAAAGTATATGATAAAACAATCTACTTAGACACAAAAGTAGCCGAGTTATAATTTGACAGCTTATCGCAATCTATATTATATTCCTTGATCCAGTAAAATGCATTTTTGACAAAGCGAGACCAGATTCTGTCGCTTAAGCTCAAGAAACGTTTGATCTTTTACACCCCCGAAAAGCTAATTACAAGTGTTTTAATATTTTCCTACAATTAGGTTTTTTTGCAAATTCCATGTTCTGAATTAGGCTTGAATCAAGTCATTGTTTCTAAAAATAGACGCATACCACCGCGCCTCAAAATTAGGTTCAATATATTATAAAAATGAGTAAGTAGTATATAAAAACATTCCAAAAAATACAAACTTCCAGTAAGAATCGACCACTTGTAAAAAGGTTTTCTATTCTATTTTTCTAGGCGTCGTTTATGGAACAATTACAACTATTAGGTGAATTTGAAACGGGGCGCATTGTTGGTATGCGGGGAGCCAGTTTTTCAATCAGACAAATTTCCGACCTCATAGGAATCAATGTGAAAACAGTATTACGGTGTTGGCGCTGGCGGTCTGAAGAAGGAATCCATAACCATCGTCATGGATCTGGACGACCTCGAGCAACTTCAGCACGGGAAGATCGATATTTGTGGGTTGCGGTTTTACAAGACAGAGTTTCCAAAACACAGTCGATTCGAAATTCTGGGTTGGGAATTTTACAACAAAGAGTCTTTATGGCAATGATATATGGTAGATTATATCTCTTGGGAGTCTTTTGTGTAGACCATCTTTACGTCTTCCACTGACACCTCAGCATGTGAAGCAAAATAAAGTGCAGGCAACATATAATTGTCCACCACCAGAATCAAGTCCATATCTAAGTTAAAGATAACTCATTAATTGTTGTTGCCCTTACTTGGTGAAAATACTAGAAAAAATTTCGTTTTCTATTCTGTAACCGATTTCGCTGCATGGCAGCATCATCAGACAGGATAAAATTGCGTTGATTTTTATGTATTTATGACTACAAATAAAAATCTGTTGCTAGGTTATGATTTTTTTAATCAAAATCTTTTTTAAAAACAAAAATCGAATAAAAAGTAACTGTCGACGCTTTCAAAATGTCTATGTGATGTGCGTCAATATTAAACATGAAAATAGAATCAACCTATGAAAATCATAAAAATTACCAATTACAACAATAATATAACTAAACAATAAGAGCAATAAATCAGACTTTATACAACGAAAATATCAACAAACATTAATCCATTATCTTATTACAGCTTTTCTCAAATATAGTTAGACATATGCTGTTCTAAGTATTTCATTAGAAAGAAAAACCCACAAGAAAAGGGAATTTATGAGATCAGTTTGCTTATTTAAAACAAGGGTACTTACTGTGGGTTTATGTGAAGTATCAATAATATGTTTTGCAAATATAGATTCGTCAGCCTGGTTACTTCTGGTATTAACATTTTTAGAAGTTTGACCTATGTAAATTGTCTTGTAAGATATAAAAGATACCTTTCTATTTAAAATATTTGAAAGGTATTCAGGAAGGTTTACAAAATAAGTCATCAAAACCAATTTCTTATGTTTTGTGACCCTAATATGTGAATAAATTAAATTAAGCGCTAGTTTGTATTCTTTTTTCTGCACTATTTGATCTATTATTTGAACAGACTATTATTAAATGCTAGTTGCTTGATTATTGAAACGGCTTTTTCAAAATTGGTTTTCTAGACATATGTACTGAAAACGCACGATGTGTCATTGAAAGATAGGCTGAAAGCTTTTGTGAAGAAAGGTGACATTAATATTATGATATAGTTACTTCTGTGTAAGGTTGCCTGTATATTGAGAAGTGGCATGAATTATTTTCTAACCTTCTAATGGTTAAATCTTTGAAAAAATTGACAATTATTTACTTCTCCTTCTAATGTAAACTTGATATTTGCATAAAGGTTATTAATACAATTTTAAAATTCATCCAATTGTGTAGAGCTACCTTGAAAAAAAGATAATCGCTACACATTTCCATATAGTGTGGATCTAGGGAAAGACAATAGGTAAAGTGCGCGAATGGTGTAAACACCGAGGCCTGTGTACTAACGTCACAAACACACAGTTACATATTCTTATCACAAGAACGTTATTCTTAAACAATGTTTTTATATTTTCTGATTGGATATGACACAGTTCTAGCTTATATTTTCTTAGACGTGCTTGTTGGAATTGTTTTAAGTTATCATTGTTAACGCAGGTAATGTTAGTGTTCTGCTTGGCAGTAAATGTGTTGAAGATTGGGTGATACCAGCACATAGCTTGCTAATGTACTACATATAAATCGGAGTAAATCATGTTTAAAACGTTTTCTTTAAAGTATTATTTCTCACTTGTTCAAAGTCAGCTTTCCCACCCACACATTACTACATTTTATACGTATGACTTGATGAACTTCTCGCTCAGGTCCAAGTATAGATGTTTGTTAGTGAAAATATTATTTTGTCTATTGAATGCTTGCCATACCGTCGCGATCCCCTCTGTCCGTCTCTTGATACATTTACCATAATCTGTAAGTACGTAAAAATATCCACTTGTTTAAATGATTGCATGCCAAAACAGTTTGACAGAAATATGAAAAACCTATTCTGCCTGTCCTTTATATTATGTACTGACTTTCAAAAAAATCCGAGCACCCAGAGTTAATCAATTTTAATGAAATTTGTAGATAATGTGTGTTGTACCAAACTTAAAATACGCTTACATCTTCAAACTAAAATGTTAAAAAATGACAAAGTTGTTTAATAATGAGTGGCTCCGCCGTGGTTTTTTATGCATTTGAAAACTTTTCGAGGCACGATTGCAGTTAGATGGTTTATGGTATCCTTAGAAATGTCATCGCAAGCTTCTTGAATTCAGGGACGAAGGTCAACTTGCTTATTTGTTGGTTGGGGCAATGACCCAGTTGATTGACAATCATATCTCACACATGCTCGATTCGTGATAGCTCTGGGGAGCAAGAAGGCCATGGAAGCAAAGTCAAGTTATTTTATTGTACGAACCTTGTAATAACGCTTGTTTATGAGGACATGGGTTGTCTTGTTGGAAAAGTGTTTGAAGTAACCCTCTTAAGCATGGCAGTGCAACAAGCTACAGCATGTTCTGTACATAATAATTTGCATTTAAATTTTTGTGATTAAAAGCTAGAGGTGACCTGCTATCGTATCTTATAGCACTCCATACCACCACCGCCGTTGTAAGCTCCGTATGCCGTTCCATAGCTAATTCTAAATGTCCACGTTCTCCACGTAACCTTCTTACTTTGCTCTGACCATCGTGAACCGAAACCCAGGATCAGAGCACGTCAGAGAACACAACACTGTTCCATTCGCCATCCTAATTTCATCTTTCATTACACCAATAAAGTCGAGCAGCACGATGTCGAGGTGTCAGTGGGAGACATAAAAGTGATCTATACGAAGAAAGCCCAAAGGCGCATATTCTGCGATATATCATTGGCATAGTGACTCTTTATTGGAAAACTCCTAACCAAGCATTTCCAATCGACCGTGTTGTCGAAACTCTATCTTGTAAAGCCCCAGTCCTCAAATCACGATTTTTCTATTCTGAAGTTGCTGGAGGTCGTCCGGATCCATGACGATGGTTAAGGACTTCAATACCAACATCTTAACAGTGTTGTGAAACTGCTTTATGCGATCGTAAATTTATATAATTGAAAAACTGGCTTTCTGCATACAAACAGTGCGCCCCCTTTCCAATTGACTTAATTATTGTAGTCTTTCCGTACACGCCGGCTAGGAAAAGTAGTATAATAATTTTATTTCTATTGGTTGAATCTATTTTTGAGAGGTGGCGATATGCATTGATATTTTTTAGAAACAGTTGTAGGAAAATATTACAACACCTGGAATAGCTTTTTGGGGGTTTAAAAGATCAAATGTTTCTTGATATTAAGCGATAGAATCTGCATAGAGACTGGGAGGCTACTTCTGTATGGAGTATGGACCAGTTTTGCCAAGTAAGGGAAACAACAATCAATGAATCGATAGAATCGGCTTTCGTTTTGTCAAAGATGCGTTTCACTTGGTCGAGGAATATAATACAGATTGCGATAAGCTGTCCAATTAACTTGGCTGGTTAAATGTCTAAGTAGATGTATTTTATCAAATATTTTGGATACTACGTTAGGGTGAATTAGGCTAATGATTTCGTGCTGAGGTCATTTGTGTATTAAATTATGTCCCGAATTAAGGGACAACGGAAAATGTTCTGAGTGGATATTTTGTACAGTATATTCTTGTTTGATTATGGATTCACTTTGTAGGAGCATAGAAAATTATAGTTTTTTGGGGGGTATTAACACGGAAGCAAAAAATTTCCATCGCCTACTTTAGATAAGATTTGTGATTACTACCAGTTCATATATAGGTTGTGTTAGAAGCAAGTGCACATAGAGCTTAGTAATTAATAACTCAATTTGCGCTAACCTAAAAAGATGAGCTTTGGTATGTAGTAAGGTCTTTACTAGGACAACATGTCTGCCAAATTTCGTCAAGTTATTTTTTGAGATGCAATTTTTTTTTCAGAATTCTTTTTTAAATAAAACTAGGTCGATCGGTAACGGACCCATCCAAGCTATTATAAAAATAAAGGTATATGTCGCGTTTTATCAAAATCGGTTCATACCTTTTGAGTTATTGGTTGGACACACAAATACATATGCATATATATATATATATATATATATATATATATATATATATATATATATATATATATAACAATTCAAACGGACCTTGGTTTCGGGTTCTTGTGGCACAAATTCGCGCCCACTTGAAAAAAGCGATACCTTTCTCTTAGAGAATTTTTAAATAAAAAGTCGCCAAAAAGTACTGATTAAGAAGATGTAGCTCAAATGCTATTTGTTCTGTAGCAGACAGTAATGAGTGATAAAAGAAACACCCAAACACTGTCTTAAAAATAGCTCCCGAACACATAAAACAATCTTTTGAAAAAGTGTGTACGTTTTGATCTATAGTACTCTTCTTAACACTTCTTGCATTCATTAAAACATGTAATGAATGACTTTGAGCGCAATCACGAGTTTATGTACTTCATAAAACCGGTAATTAGTCATCTCTTCATGTTGACGATACAATACATCACAAGAGGTTTTTCACGAATAAGTTGGTGATACAGACGTTGCTTTCGTTACTAGAGAACAAAGAGTAAGCGCACTGACTTGAACTTTGAAAATAGCATAGAGGGGACAAAGTTCTTGTTTGGGCGCTGTTTTTCCGTTATACTGCTTTTTACTAGAAGCGACGCTGTTGTGTTAGAATGATGTTGCATTTTAATAATGTGATGTCAGAAAACAATACCTAATCTAACATGTCAAATAATCTCTAGCATTTCTGTTAGTAAGTACAATAGATTTATGTTAATGCGGTTTTTTGTACCAATTTACCTAACCAAAATAATGTAAATATCCTAGCGACAATTTATATGAGGTTCGTAGTAAAATGTTCACTTCTGATTTGTAATTCTTAAGAGTCAGGCCTTTCGTAACAAAAGTGTTGAAATACCATTGTCTTTGCCAATTCTCATGAAGAAAAGGTTACTCATAGATAGCTAAGCATTCTCGAATTTTCGATTATTTTTTTTTTAAACAAGCGCGGTTTAGAGCCCCTAGGACCCATATATAAGGTCAGTTGTTTTGGATATATATATATATATATATATATATATATATATATATATATATATATATATATATATATATATATATATATATTTATATACAAATATATATATATATATATATATATATATATATATATATATATATATATATATATATATATATACAGGGTGTTCAAATAAGGACACGGACCGGCTGTATCTCGAAAACCATCACAGATGCAGCTTTCGGAAAAAAATTAGCATAAGTAAAGTGGCCATGAGAAAATGTTTGAAATTATTTTCAGCTTTCTAAATCTGCTGCTAGGTGGCGAAAATGCCATGGCTTACCTAAAATCTTTAATTTCTCGAGAATCTTGACGCATAACATAAGCTGGTTTTAGGTAATTTGTAATCAACGTACACTTGTCTACAACTTTTGTTAAAACAAATTTCCTTATAGACCAGTGGCGGAGGTAGGGGCCGAAATTTTTTTTTACAAACAAATGCCTATAACTTGATAACCAGTAGACACAATTTTAAGAATTTTGGCTTGTTAGAAAGAGCTTTCATAAGAAATTCCAGGTATTAGTATTTTAAATCTACAGTCACACATGCACAAAATACAGAGGGCGCTAGAGTAGAGGAGTCTAGTTTTATCAAATTTTACGAAAATTTTCAAATGGCAGCATAGTATTATAATATAACTATCAAAAAGTGAATGAAGGTAGAAATAACTCAGTGAAAACCCAAAACGAATATGTTTTTTCGTTTCAGAGAAAACTCGAATTTTATGTATTTTGGTGCTTATTATGCCATTTCTCAAATTTGGATATGAATATAGCAAAATCTCTATAGAATATTTGTTTTCAGGCATCGTTATACAAATTAGCATAGTAACCAATAACAATTAATCACTTTAATATAAAATAAATTTATTACCTTATCATAAAACTAAGATACAAGAGCCAAGAATCGATTTTAAGGTTGTATTCGTAAATTAAGTGATTATATTATGAAACCGAAACTATATGAATGTAAAAACCTAAAATTTAATTAAAATTTTATTATTTACAAATGTTCAAACTGCTGTCCTTTTTTATGTATACATTTAACTAATCTCTGACGAGTAGAGGCTACCGCTGTTTGAACTTCAGCCGTAGATGTGCTATTAACAGCAACTTATATCCTTTCCATCATATTTTCTCTAGTTGTTGGTCGAGTTTGATATACCATATCTTTCACTCTCCCCCATATATAAAAATCTAAGCAAGTCAAATCAGGTAATCTGTGTGGCCATGGAAATAAGCTTCCTCTTCCTATCCACCGATTTGGAAATTGAACATTAAGATATTCGCGCACACTTTGCGCGAAGTGTGCTGGACACCCATCGTGTTTCAACAACATTATTAATCTTGTTTCTAGAGAAATGTCTTCCAATAACATTTTTATGCTTTGAGTTAAAAAAATTAAATACAGATCTCCGTTAAGTGGTCCGTCAAAGAAATATGTCCAACAATTTTTCCTTTAGCTATACTACACCATACGTTTAGAGTCCATCGATTTTGCCGATCTAATTCTCTCATTCAATGGGGATTACTGTCCGACCAATAGTGCATATTATGGAGATTTACTTTCCCACAATTTGAAAATGTTGCTTCATCTGTCCATACCATTTGTGATAGAAATCGTGGTGTTTCTTCTAGCATACTCAGCATATAATGGCAGTAATTTAATCTGTGGTCACAATCAGTTTCATTTAGCGCCTGATGCAATACTGTGTGATATGGGTGCATATTATGGTCTTTTAAACATTGTATACAGACCTACGGTCACACCTTAGTTTCTAGAAATTTGTCGTACACTAATATGTGGATTAGCAGTAACAAGAGCAATCACATTAGTAATGTTTTCTTCATTTCTAATCCTCCGAGCTCTGACTTGTCTTCTGGTGTGTCTTACAGATCAAGTTTCCTGCATATATCTTGCAATGGTAATAAACACCTCTCTTGAGTAATGTCTTCTTTGCGGGCACCTTAAAGCATATTCTCGTGATGCGACAACAGGATTCCAAAAAAATATAAAATAAATTTCAAGCATATCAAATGCTTCCTCGTTAGAATAAGACATCCTGAAAACGTAAAACACCAACTATTGATAAAAACACACAGAAACACTACCAATAAATAATAAGATCAGTAATAAATTGAACATAGGATTTTGACGTTTATAAAACAAATTGTTTCAATTTCCTTACCTTCGTTGACAACATATGGACTACATTGATTGAAGTACAAAACTGCATATGAATTTCACATGGGCATTAACAAGTGTTTAAATGATTTTAGACATTGGTTGTATTTATTACTATATTATGATAAAGATATTATGTATGGAATGAATTTTCAAAATAAATACTGAGAATTTTCTCTAAACGCCTAATGAAAAGTGTTTTATTTTCATAATATAAATTAATTTTTTCATGACTTCTACATTACTTTTGTATAGTAATTTTATAATAAAGTAATGAATTTATATCATTTTAAAGTGATTACATAAATGCTATTGGTAAGTACGTTAATTTGTATAATGATTGTAATGAAGATTAAGTTCATTCCGTGTCCGTGTCCACTTGGCAGACATGATATTCTAATTTAAAGTAGACACCTTCTAGGATATAATCAAATAATATATATCGTATTGTTTTAGTGCGTAGAGTGAACAGATGTAAAACATTCAAAATTCTGATGCCGGTACATGGCACATTATGTTCTGAGCATAGATGAACCTGCTCTGTGGTTCTGTGTGCCGGTATGCGCGAGTCGCACTTACGCGATTTAGTCCAATCACAATCACTGACGAGATAACTGTCACGTTCGACAGTGTCAAAATTTCCTATTCACGCAAGAGAGTGTTCTGTGTTCACGCATTAACCATACACAGTTTATTTTCAAATTGCCTCTACTCGTCAGAGATTAGTTAAATGTATACATAAAAAAGGACAGCAGTTTGAACATTTGTAAATAATAAAATGTTAATTAAATTTTAGGTTTTTACATTCATATAGTTTCGGTTTCATAATATAATCACTTAATTTACGAATACAACTTTAAAATCGATTCTTGGCTCTTGTATCTTAGTTTTATGATAAGGTAATAAATTTATTTTATATTAAAGTGATTAATTGTTATTGGTAACTATGCTAATTTGTATAACGATGCCTGAAAACAAATATTCTATAGAGATTTTGCTATATTCATATCCAAATTTGAGAAATGGCATAATAAGCACCAAAATACATAAAATTCGAGTTTTCTCTGAAACGGAAAAACATATTCGTTTTGGGTTTTCACTGAGTTATTTCTAACTTCATTCACTTTTTGATAGTTATATTATAATACTATGCTGCCATTTGAAAATTTTCGTAAAATTTAATAAAACTAGGCTCCTCTACTCTAGCGCCCTCTGTATTTTGTGCATGTGTGACTGTACATTTAAAATACTAATATCTGGAATTTCTTATGAAAGCTCTTTCTAACAAGCCAAAATTCTTAAAATTATGTCTACTGGTTATCAAGTTATAGGCATTTGTTTGTAAAAAAAATATTTTCGCCGCCTACCTCCGCCACTGGTCTATAAGGAAATTTTTTTTTAACAGAGGTTGTAGACAAGTGTACGTTGATTACAAATTACCTAAAACCAGCTTATGTTATGCGTCAAGATTCTCGAGAAATTAAAGATTTTAGGTAAGCCATGGCATTTTCGCCACCTAGCGGCAGATTTAGAAAGCTGAAAATAATTTCCAACATTTTCTCATGGCCACTTTACGTATGCTAATTTTTTTCCGAAAGCTGCATCTGTGATGGTTTTCGAGATACAGCCGGTCCGTGTCCTTATTTGAACACCCTGTATATATATATATATATATATATATATATATATATATATATATATATATATATATATATATATTTGTGTGTCTGTGTGTGTGTACAACATGTTTCGCACAGCTTATATTACACCAGTTCCAAGAAACCAGATTTTACATCGAGAATCGCTATTTATCATCCCGAAAATGCTATTTCTTTAAAATTTGTTAATTTATTTTTACGAAAAATGTATGGTCATTTTGGGCTAATATATATATATATATATATATATATATATATATATATATATATATATATATATATATATATATATATATATATATATATATATATATATATATATATATATTTGAAAAGTGCATCGCAGGCGAGATATACCGGGTAATTCATTATGTGAATGACTTTCATATCTTGGTAACTATGGAAACTCGAACTTCGGATAAAAACATTCGAAAGTTTTTTTCAAGTATAATTCAAGTTACATAATACATTATTTTCTTCACAATATTTTGCAACTTCCCTCTCACTTAATCAATTTTATATCTTCTGGCTTATAAATATACTAATGTGTAGTCTTTTGAAGCAGAACACGCTGAATACAGGTAGCCTGTGTGGTGATAACTCCTAACTTGGCACTTTTTTAAAGTGTCTCGTCAAAACAAACATGATTGTGTAGTAACTTATTGAATTTGAGTATCACTATGTTGGACTTGTCGAAACAATTTAATTGATGTATTACACGATGGGTCTGAAGAGAAAGATTTTTGACTTACATCAGCGTTTGATTGAATTCAACTCTTTTATGACCCTTTAATATAACAGGGTCGTAACTCAGACAAAACATTTAGACAAAGATTATGGTTTGCAAGAAAAGTAAAAAGAAGATAGCATTGTAACAGGAATATTTTGAGATAAAGGGTTTTGAGAAGCTTTATCAAAAAATGCGCCCTCTGGTGCTAAGAATAAAGACACACAAAAAATATATCCTGAGTTATAATTGAAAAAAACTTTCGAACGGTCTTTTTCCGAAGCTCTAGTTGTTATAGTTACCGATATATGCATGTCGCTCACCCATAGAATCGCACCGTATATGTGGGTTCCGATGCACTTTGAAACCTCTTTTTACGGCGATTACGTAAGATGTTGTATGAGGTGTTATTAAAGCATGCTATGTTTATTTGTGGACGCTTGTTAAAAAAGTGATCATCTCAGAGCGCAATGTAAAGTGACCGTTATACATTGCTATCAAACTACTGATACAAAGTTCCAAAATTAAGTTTTTCCGGAATTAAATTTAACAGAATTAGAAAATGTTGCGAATTTTATTCCTTATCGTTAGAAAAATAAATTATTGTGCATTATATAGTTAAACAGAATAATGTATAATGTATAATGTATAATGTATAATGTATAATGTATAATGTATAATGTATATATTAACAATGAAACAGGCCAATGTCACCTGAATGACACAGGGATGTTCATGTACGTCAAAAAATTAACAATAAGAACGACAATAGCACACACAATAAGCATAACAATTAAGGAAAATTTTTCCTTAAATAATACAAAACAAAGATACTTATAAAACACACTTATAACGTTTATAACGTTCAAAAGATAAGAGCTGCAGACATGGATATTACCTAAATCATCTAGTCGTTGTCATTAGTGTTTCTAATCAACAGAATGTCAAATAATTTGACATTCCATACTGAATTCATAAAAAAATCAGATGACTTAAATTAAATTGTTTATAAAATAAATCAGTTAGTTTAATTTAACAGAGATGAGTGCAAATAGGTGGACCGATATACCTAGAAGATAAGGTAAGTTACTGCTATACCGCACTTGCTGCGTCCCAACCTTATCAATCTATTAATTTACCTGACAAATCGTCATTTTTTGACGTAGCAATTGAAAACACCAAGTAAATTGTTTATCCACCACTGGTGGGTTTATGTAGAACTGACATTTCGCTAAACTGCAAAATCACTTTTTATTTCAAAATTTTATGAATTAACGGAATTATTTCCCTTGCATGGCGTTACCTATTAACAAATTTTTGCGTAAAATCTTCGTTATCTGTTAAACTAATTCCTATGACATTTTAACGAATTGTAGTTAAAAAAAAATCGCGCCTATTGCATTGTGGAAAAGTTTTTTATAATGAGCGCGAACTAGACCTCTTGGAACCGATATCCGAGGTCAGTTTCAGACTTTACATGTTTATATATAGATACACACACAATATATATATATATATATATATATATATATATATATATATATATATATATATATATATATATATATATATATATTGTGTGTGTGTGTGTTTGGAATGTTGCACTACACTGTAATCACTTTTAAATAAACACTTTATTTGTGTTTTCTGTAATTTTTATGCTTTTTTTGTTTGTTTACGTAGACTGCACTTTCTAACCGTCCTGCTTCATCATCAGCACGCTACTGATTATGATCGTTCCTTGTGGTCTATATATGAAATTTTATGTGACGTCTGCGTGTTAAGCTTCTATTGGTCGATTTACTGTTCTCTGATTGGTTATGTTTTCGGACTGTGTCTAGTGTATCGCTTTCCTGTTTTGATTATTGTGGTTTGATAATTTGTCTATTTGTATGAATTTTATTGAGTTTTATTTAAATGTTTGCACTTGGATTTGTTCTGGGATTAATTGTTTCTTGTTTGTTTGCTGAATGTAATATTGTTCCCAGATTTTAATTTTTTGTGGCCTTCAATATGTTTTATTAGTTGTAAGTGGTTGATATCTGGTTTTAAGTGTTTTCTGTTGTGAATATGTGTAGACACCTTTCATTTGTGGGAACTTTAAGTGAGTGATAATTGACATTTCACAAGCTTTGTTAAATAATTCATTTTGTTTATTTACTTTGTTTTGGTCTAAAGGCCAAATTTTTGTGTGGGAACTATGATCCCTAGAATCCATATCCGGGGTCAGTTTCAATTTTTAGATGTTTATATATATATATATATATATATATATATATATATATATATATATATATATATATATATATATATATATATATATATATATATATATATATATATATATATATATATATATATATATAT
This sequence comes from Tillus elongatus, assembly GCA_964006375.1. Taxonomy (NCBI): domain Eukaryota; kingdom Metazoa; phylum Arthropoda; class Insecta; order Coleoptera; family Cleridae; genus Tillus; species Tillus elongatus. Next base: position 148,415,689 of record OZ023263.1, on the reverse strand, counting down.
ATATATATATATATATATATATATATATATATATATATATATATATATATATATATATATATATATATATCCGCACGATAACTCAAAAAGCTATTAACCGACTTTGATGAAACTCGGCAAGAATCTTTCTTTTGTTAATGGCTTGGATGAGTTCGTTAGCCAGGAAAATCTGACACAGTTGTCCGGAAAAATTTGGAGGTTTTTTTTTCGTAAAAAATTTTTATCTCCGAAAATTACAGCTTTTTGATGAAATTTGGAAATTTAGATGTGAAAGACCTTACGAGATACCAAAATTCAACTTTTTAAGTTGATAGAAAATTGAGTTATTCAAATTTGAAGCATTTAATGAAAATTCACTACCATAACGCACTTGCTACGTCCAGAACTTTTTTCTTTTGTAACAATTAAATTGCAAGTTAAATGGCGGCCATTTTTTTAACACGGACGACGACAAACACAAGTAATAAGTAATACCTTTTTGCAATAGAAGTAATTAGAATGTACAGACATGATAAATGTACAGAACGGCTGTCGCTGCAAGTGCATATGATAGAGAATTTTTATAAGTTTTGTGATAAATAACTTACGTACTTATCTTAAGTTTAGTCTGTAGATGATGGATAACCTTCCAATGTTATCCCTTTATGTGCACACACACGCACACACACACATATATATATACACACACAAACACATCTTAAATTTAAGCTGCTGATTTTTATAAACACTTCACTCTAAAGCATCTGAAATTTTTTCTCACATTAATGTCATTCATGTTACATTACATTGATTAGAAACAACAATGTCAACGATTAATTATTTATCATATACAGTTTTGTTAATTTTAATTAACTTTTAGTACACAGTAAAGTCCTTTTCAAACAATAATGAATGTCATTAGCGTTTTTATTAGCAATTTATGTTAAATTTAATTCCGAAATAAACCTGTAATAAAACTACTCAACAAAAATTAATTGTAGGACATTGTATCTACATATATGTTAGTGGCAATATATAAGTTCCATTTCTGGAAAAAAACTTGACTGTCAGAACTGTCCAACAAACCTAGCCTCAGCAAAACATTCTCCAGTGTAATGGAAATATCGGAAGTCTCAAGGTGGCTTAGAAGCTTTGCAAACACACAAAAACACACACGCGCACACACACACATACACAATATATATATATATATATATATATATATATATATATATATATATATATATATATATATATATATATATATATATATACATGGCATACCACGAAATGTATTGGTTAGATATTTTTATACATATTAACGTATTTCAATTCTGAAAATGTGCACTCATATATTAGTTTTGGTAAATACAAATAGAATAATAGGAAACATTAAAGTGTTTCATATGACCTCACTATTGAATACATATTGGAGCATTCTCATTTTACACTCATTTGCAGATGCTCTTAGTATTTCAACAGGATCTAATGAGTCGAAAGCTGTCCTTACTCTATTTGATAAATATTTCCTACTTTCCACGGATTTGGAGTAAACCTTGCTTTTTATATGTCCCCACAAGTAGAAATCTAAGAATGTGAGATCTGGAGATCGTCGAGGCTTCCTGCAAGATCCATTTGGACCGATCCACTTGTTTCCAAACACATGTGTCAGCTCTTGATGAACTACTTTGGCAGAGTGGGCAGGCGCACCATCTAGCTGATACCAACAATTATTAAGTAAATTTCCTGGTTGATAAAATGTACTACTGTTTACCTCAAAATATCTAAATACTTCTATGAAGTAAGGTTTTCATTATATATTTTATGACGCACCTTTTCATTTTCGATAATACAGAATACCTTAAAACTAAATCGTCCTTGGAAATTCCTTTGTCTAGTTACATGCGGATTTTTTCTAGCCCAATAATGATTGTTCTTTTCCTGGTAAATTTAAAATCGTCACCCCAAACTATTTTTGACAGAAAATCTGGGTTATCCAGCTGTCTTGATTGGATATCTTGGCAATATTGAAGCCTTATAAGTTCATCTCCCGTATGAAGGGCATGTACCGCAATCTCCGAATAAGGATGCACTTCATGTTGTTTCAGGATTCGTTGGATTGACATTCTTGAAATGCTTAAATCTTGGGTAGCGGTCATAGTTTGTTCTTTTTAAGGTTGTGTAGTTTTTGTTTATTTTCTCTAATTTGGGTTTATAATCGGTTTTTATGTTGTTCATTATATTGCTATATGTTTGTGACCATGTTTCATATTTCATCTGGTTTGCTAATAAGAGATGTAGGCTATATAATTTTCTTGTAAGTGTGTTTACATTGCTGTATTGATGTTTGATTTCGTTCGTGATATATAGTTTTTCTGCTTGTGTTTGGGCCATTGTTATTGAACAATCACAATAATTCAATTTGAAAATAAACTAACTGTTTTGTGTACTAAACCAAGCAAGAAGAGGAAGAAAATATAAGTAAGAAGATTTTCCAGTGAAATTTAATAGTTGAAAGGTGAGAATCATAAGAAATTTCATAACAAATGTGTCCATGTCAATATATATATATATATATATATATATATATATATATATATATATATATATATATATATATATATATATGTTTTGTGTACTAAACCAAGCCATAAGAGGAAGAAAATATAAGTAAGAAGATTTTCCAGTGAAATTTAATAGTTGAAAGGTGGGAATCATAAGAAATTTCATACTAAATGGTGTAATGGTGTCCATGGCAATATATATATATATATATATATATATATATATATATATATATATATATATATATATATATATATATATATATATATATATATATATTTGTGTGTGTGTGTGTGTGTGTGTAATTAGAACGAGACAACACAATTTTCATTTAAAATTAAAAACGTTGAAATGAAGATAAGAATACTGTACTTTTACAACTGTACTACTAAACTACGTAGCAAAGGCAAGGGTGCTATTTTGTTTTAAAAAAAAATTTCATTCAACTATATAATTTCTCACGATAACCAGCTGTGGGATCACAACATAGGTGAAATTGCAAAAGACAATTTTCTATTTTTAGAATGATTTTGTTTTCCTAAATAAACGATATTTTGTTATTGCTCGTAAATATATCTATTATAGAAAATACAGTGTATTAGAAAACATATTTTACGTTCTAGATGTATATAGTTTATATAGCATAATATCCTGAAACAAATCAACTCTACAAAGTTTTCCAACGTATGTGCACGTACAGTATGTAGTGTTCAATTTACTGAAGTTTTCAATGCAGCTACCGATTTTCTAGTCAAACAAGAGCCGAGCGGATGAACAGTTGATGGGACCGTATTACATAAAAGAAGATATAGCCTAAATAAACACGACAACTAACTAGGTCTGCCTTGCAAAACCTGTGAGCAACATCCGGTAATTTACTGTCTCTATAAACTCTCATATATATTGTATATTCGAGTAGACAACGCATACATGAACATGAACATCTGTATCTTATATTCGTATCTTTACAGTTTTCGTTTTATACAAAATCAATAATCGACTTAAACCAGTCAATGTAGCTAGAACAAAAAGGACACAAAGTGGAACAATATAAAATGGCGAGTGGGTAGGTCTTATCAGCTTTAGCGTTATAAGTTTTATCTGTATTGTACTTTTTAGGGCGCTGTGGAAGAGAAATATGCTATTTTTAGGAGTTGTTTTGTGCAAACAGGAGATAAGGTTATATTGAAGCCAATAAGGGGACACTAATTCTTAAGATTAGCTGCAATGGCAATGTTACGCTCTGCTTACATTGTAAAATATAGTAAAGAAAAGGCGGTTATATTTTTAATAAGAGCTGCTAATGAAACCACTGTGATAACGCATTTAAAATAAGTTGTGGCACAAGAAATGTGTTATGGCAGTCAACTTTCTTGAGTATACATTTTTTTTCAATGTTTGGTACACATTACGGTATATATAAAGCATGGTAAAAAGTAATCAGAAAAATATATAAGTGTGTGTGCATGTGTGTTTGTGTCCGTATAATTAGGAGGACAAACCACATGCATGGACGTGACTTGTCGGGTCTTCCCAACTTGTCGGGCCATACACGCGTCCCGACAATTTAGAGACGTGGTTTTTCGGATTGTCCACCCCTTCGATAGTATAAATAACTAATTTTCTGACGATGTCCTGATATACATACTATATGCATGTGTGTATTTTTGAGTTCGTGTTACTAAAACTGTCGGGCCCTATAAAAGTGACTGATAAAAGCGACCTCCGTGGTCAATTTTTGAAACAGACGTAATTGTGTGTAAGGCCCGACAACTGTTTGGTAAAATTTGTGTAAGTCCCGATAAATATAACATTTTTTTAACTCGTACAGGTAGTAAATGATCTGTTTTCAAGTGACTTGTCCCTGGTTTTATAAATAGCGTCTTTCTTGTTATTTTTACTGCTTCATCTGCAAGGGTTATTGACGGGGAATAACGGTACATTATTTTTCCTTGGGCACTAAAACAGATAGCGGTGGGTTTTATGTAGTATGTTATATTTCAAAGAATATTGAAATATTGTTAAATTTATTTATTAGGGAAATTTCTTAGAAAACATTCACTCCCTTCTTCAACCGAAACAGAACTCATATTTGGGATGGAAACATTAGTTTATATATTATTTTACATACATACACACACACACACACACATATATATATATATATATATATATATATATATATATATATATATATATATATATATATATATATATATATATATATATATATATATATATATATATATATATATACTCATAGGGTCAGTATCGGACGGATTTGTATTTACTGAAATATTCCTTATTCAAAAGAAAAAAAAATCCTAACAAAAGCTTTTCGACATATTTTTTGCTACAAAGTGGCGATATTCAATTTATCCTAGCGTAAACAACTTCGTTGCTATGGCAACTAAATCTTTCTTTTTAAATGGCAAGATATGATTTTTTCGCGATTTCGGAAATAGCGTCTAGTTCTTGATACGCCACTATAAAAATGTAATTAGGTTAAATTAGAAAAAAATTGAGAAAAAATTAATGTAATTATGCAGATGATCGCAAAAGTGATTTTTTTTAAGAGAAGCACGCTTAAAACCAACCCTGTACGCATAAGCAACATAACAAATGCTGTAAAATCATCACCCCCCCCCCCCAGTTACGGGACCTCTGGCGTGAATAGGGGTGCTGGGTGGGGAAGGAAATATAGAAATCACATCAGCAAAAACACCTTCGTTGGGCTTCTATAAGCAGCCTTGCTTACATTTTGCTCCAACATTTCTTCTTAATAATGTTCGGTCCCCTCCAACACGGCTTTGTGCTCCAAGTTCCCCAGCTTGTTTGCAAGTTGAAGAGACCAGAGTTTTGTTGTTGTTTGTGCGCAAGACACTCTATCAGGCAGGCCTGAACCACCTGACCTGACCTGGCTAGACCTGACCCAACCTGACCTGACCAAACCCGACTCTGACGTGATCCTGACCTGACGTGACCTGAGTAAAGGCGTATGAGAAAACCCAAGAAAACATGAATTTTACACATAAAAATGTGTATGTGACTAGCGATGAACCAATAATGTCAATAAGTTGACAACAACAAATTCTCATAATGTAAAAAAGAATTTCGACAACATAAAATAGTATAAAATTGCATATAACGTAATAAACATTATCTATCAGCAGTCGACATCACGTTGGTGAAACACACAGAGCAGATGAGAAGCAAACTAGCTTTAATTATTAACTTTAATTCTAAAAGAGACTGATAAAAAAAACTAAAACAAAACAGCAATAATATTTGTCAACTAACTCAATGTTCAAAATGCTGTCCATTATTATCAATACATAATTGAACTCGCGTTTCAAAGAAATTTATTAAACTAATTAACCTGGAATGCACAATCCATCTTGCTTGGCCAAAGTGACCCTAAGAAAACAATCACATGGCGTCAAGTCAAGAGGGTGAGCAGTTCATTTAAGTGCATCACAGCGCCCGATTCAATTTTCTCTAAAAACTTCATCCAAATATTGCCGCACGCGTCTCCCAAAATGACTGTGAGCTCCATATTTCTCAAACCAAACTTCATTGACTGGGCCCACTGCAACCACTGTGGTATAATTTCTTTTCTTAAAAAATTTTATTACTTTTCAGATGTTAGATTTATCTCAATAAATAACCGCCCAATATTACTACCGTCTAGTATACCCGTCCATACATAAGTTTTTTGTGGTCGTTGGGTTTGAGCCTCCAGCATCCGATGTGGATTCTGCTGAGACCAAAATTCAACACGCCTCTTAAAATCGCCAACTACAAGTTTCTGTACTAGCTGGGTGAAATTTTTTCTTTTTCTTTTTAGCAAAGTTACCGCATATTTTTGTGAAAGACTGTGTAATGTAGTAACTTAATTTGTAGACAGATGAGGGGTCTAATAAAACGACAACAATATATCTAATGCGTTATTACCAGCTACAGCCGTTTTTGGTCTTCCTATTCTTGGCCTATCATTGACACTACCACTTACGTTAATTTTTTTCAATGTTCTGGAAACATACACTTTTTGTGTAGTTTGTAGCCAGACTCGTGAAAAACATGTACATTTCTTCACAAAGCTTCCTGTCATATTTCAATTCTTAGCTTTTCGCTCAATTCTGCCATGATAATAATTATTATTCATTTCTATAAGTTCTCTATTTTCCAATATGATGCTCTCTAAAGTATTACAAACATAACTGACAGAAAACAATGCTTAAAATTGCCAGCTGCAAATCCTATCGCATTTTTTCAATTGGTAACTTGATAAGAAATTGATTAATGAAATCTAACCGAAGGTAATTTTTAAGAAACTTATTTTTTTTTGCATTTTTTTTTCTTATTAATCCCGATTACATTTTCATAGTGCCGTTGCTAAGAAGGATATGTTCTTTCCGTAAGTGCAAAAAAGCATATCTTGCTATTTAAAAAAAGATCTAGTTGTCCCAGAAAACTTGAATCTAGCCAGTTTGTAGCAAAAAAAATATGACGAAAATGTTTTGCTTAAACATTTTGTTTGAAAACGAATATTTTAGGAAATGTGAGTGCCTTTCCATACTTTTTAAAAACACTGCATATGCTAATACATAAATATAGCGTGTGCGTAACGTATATGTTGTACATTTCTTAAATCCTTTGAACCCTAATCTCCAAACTTACCTTTTACTAATTCATACATATGTCTAATATTCAGGGTATTGCATTACGTGATGTCAGTAATTAAAGGAGTTAATCTGTCTATAATTTAGAGAAGAAAAATATCTATAAACATGTGTCTATTTTTGCCTAATTTTTGAAATACAGAGTGTTAAAAATTTGTTTGTTTTGATAGGTGTCTAAACTGTAAAATAGATTATCACTTTTTATGAAATTTGGTGTGTCTAAATTAGGGCTAGATACACATATTTGAGGAGGAAAAAACATTTTTACATTTAACAAGCTGCACCCCCACAAATATGACCTTGGCGTACTATTTGAAATGAGAATACAATACGCTGCTGCTTTTTTTCAAAAGCAAACATTATTCCTAGAATAGTACTATACCTTATATTTTAAAAAGTCTAAACGCAGCAAGTGCGTTATGGAAGTGAATTTTCATAAAAATGTTTTAATAGCAAATGCGAGCAGGCATCAATCTGATTACTGGTATAGCCTATGCAGTAGAAACTATGTACCATATTTTATCAAAACTACTTATTGGTTGAAAATGTTCACAAATTTTCCGAAAATAAACTTAAAGTTGGTTTCCTAGCCACAAACCTTAGGTTAATAGCAAATTGAGTTATTGAAATTTGAAGGATTAAATTAAAGTTCGCTACCAAAACGCACTTACTGCGTCCAGATTTTTTTCTTACAAACATGCATCTTCTTCTTCTATTGTTTATCCATTAATCGATATTCGCGATCACATGTGTCCATTCTTCCCTATTTTTGATGGCGCTTAATAAGTCTCCTACAGTTTTTAATCCTGACCATTCTCTCACGTTTCTGAGCCATGGCATCCTCTTCCTGCAGACTCCTCTCTTCCCCTCGATCTTTCCTTCGATTACTAATTGTAGGAATTGGTATCTTTCATTCCGTATTACGTGGCCCAGATATGCTGTTTTCTGCGCTTGATGGTGTTCAACAATTCACGTTCTCTTTAAACCGTTCTTAGGATCTCCTCGTTTGTTTTTCTGGCCGTCCATGGGACTTTTAGTATACGTGTGTATGTCCACATTTCGAAGGCTTCAAGTATATTGATGATATTCACCTTCAGCGTCCAGCCCTTCACACCATATAGTAACACTGACCACACGTAACATTTTACTAATTCTTAGGTTGAGGTCAAAATCAGTGTTGGTAAGAACTTTCTTGAATTTCATAAATGTGTTTCGGGCTATTTCGATTCGGCATCTGATCTCCGTTTCAGACGTCCAGTTTTCACACAGCCACGTGCCTAAATATTTAAATTTATATACCCGTTCTACTGGGCATCTGTTGCGTGTTAGGCTTGGATTTTGACGTTTTTCCGGCTTGCGAGAAACTATCATGAATTTTGTTTTCTTGGTGTTGATATTAAGGCCCAAGTTTTTGCTACTGTCGCCTATAGCATTAAGAAGATCCTGCAAGTCTTTCATGTTGCCTGCAATTAGGACTGTGTCGTCTGCGTACCGTATGTTGTTGATCCACACCCCATTCACCTTAATACCTAGGTCGCGTTCTTCGAGCGCCTCCTGAAATATGCTTTCAGAATACAGGTTGAAGAGGAGTGGAGAGAGAACGCATCCCTGTCTGACCCCTCCAAGGATCTTTGTCGGTTCTGTGTGTTCATTGCCAACCTTGACTACGGATGTTTGGTTCCAATAAAGGCTTTCTATGCAGCGGATATCCTCCTGGACTATATCCATCCTCTTCAAAATTTGAATGAGTTTGTGGTGTTGGACCCTGTCAAACGTTTTCTCGTTAGTCGATGAAGCATAGCATCACATCCTTCCTTTGGTCGTTGCAGTTCTGGATCAATACTTGAGTTGCAACTATAGCCTCTCTCGTACCTAGTCCCCTTCTAAATCCAAATTGTGTGGACCCTACCCTTCTTTCGCATTTTATGGAAATTCTGTAGTGAATAATCTTGAGGAATATCTTTAACGTGTGGCTTATTAGACTCATCAGTCTATGGTCCTCGCACTTCGTTGAGTTACTCTTTTTTGACAGGGCGATAAAATGTGATGTAATCCACTTGGCAGGGAACTCCCCTATGTTATATATCTTGTTAAATATTCTGTGCAGTATGGAAATGCCCCTGTCGTCTAGTATTTTTAGTAGTTCGACAGGTATGCAGTCCAGTCCAACTGCCTTTCTGCCCTTTGACGTATTTATTGCTCATACAATTTCTTCTTTGGTGATAGGGGGTTCAGACAGGTCTACGTCCTCTGCAACCTCTATATCAGGTCTATTATCGTTGAAAAGGTTGTTAATATATTCCTCCCAAATAACTTTTCGTTGCAGATCATCTTGTGGCATTTTCCCATGTTCGTTTTCTACATAAGAAAAGTGTCTCTTCCGGTAAACTACGGACGCCTCTTTTATTTTTTTTGTGTATGTTAAATTTATCGTGTAGCTCTTGTAATTGTTCTATCTCCTCGCATTGTTTCTTTAACCAGTCATTCTTTGCCGCTCTTATTTTCCCCCTAATAATTCTTTGGATGTGTTTATACCTCTCTGGATTTCCTTGACTTTTACATCTTCTCCTTTCTTTGAAAAGCGCCATGATTTGTGCTGTCATCCAATTGCGTTTCTGTGTTTTCCGCTTATGACCTAGTTCACCTTCTGCGACCCTTATCAAGGCTTTCTCTATTTCTCCCCATATGACATATATGCTTGCACTCTCTTCCAACTTCGGTTCTATGCATCATATTTCGATAAAAAAAGCAAAAATGCATTAACGAATTTGTTTTACGAAAATTAGCCAAAAATTATAAACCGTTAAACCATAAACTTAACTAAAGGTACAGCGAAAGCATCAACCTAACTAAACCGACGGCCAAAGCATCAGAGAAAGGGTCTATTTGAAATGAATTTTTTGTAAATATTTTAGTAAAATGAAGGGAAATGACATAAGGGTTCGCAGAACACACGTTTTGAAGAAAACTCCTTTTTTTTTAATTGCCCATAACTTTTTTCTCTTTAAATTTAGAGATGTACATTATGCTACATGGTTCACTCTTTATAACACAAACACGCGTACCGAATTTCGATGCCCTTACTCTGTTATTTCCGGAGATAATACTTTTTTTAGAAAGGAAACACAAAATTTTCCAGGAAAACCAGGGCCGATTTTCCTAGATAACGAACTTATCCAAACCACTTGCAAAAGGAAGGCACTTACCAAATTTTATCAAAATAGGCCCATTACTTTTTGAGTTATCGGTGTGATCCATACATACATATATATATATATATATATATATATATATATATATATATATATATATATATATATATATATATTTATATATATATATAATATATATATATATATATATATATATATATATATATATATATATATATATATATATATATATATATATAAATATATATATATATATATATTTATATATATATATAAAAATTCAAACTGTAATTGCGGACAAATAAAATCATTATTGAAAGGAACATGAAAAAACATTTTATGTTGGGTTTTCTAGAAAACTTTTGAAATAAGAAAAATGTTTGACATATCATTGATAAAGAATGGAATAAGAAATCCAAACTTGACTAAAATACAGAGTGTTCTATTGACAGAAATTAAGTTTATGTCAAAAAGCACACTTTGGATCCACGCTGTATGTCTAAGTAAAGCTTGTTGAAGCAGCCTTTTACCCACCAAATTTTGATCTGAAACTTTTTCTTCTAGCATGTACGGGGGCTGTAATATGTAGCGTCTATATAGATCTAAAAACACACACACACACACACACACACATATATATATATATATATATATATATATATATATATATATATATATATATATATATATATATATATATATATATATATATATATATATATATATATATATATATATGCAGTTGTCCCACGACGAAAGCCCGGAATCGATTTCTCGGAAACTAGACTTTGCAAAAAATTTTAAATTTGGCAGCTTATTGAAATCGATGGATGCACCTTGGTTAAAGTATTTTCCAGATAGTAGCACTTCTGGATATACAAGCTGTTGATGTTAGCTTGCTTATTTTAGATAGGACACCATATATATTATTGGGTTTTTATATTCAACGCAAAAGTTTAAACACGTGTTGTGTATAATATTCCATACCTAAGTCCAACCGTGATGTGCTCTTATTTTTATAATAACTACAGAGTGATCAAAAACTCTCATTGAAAATTGAGTTTAAAAAATCTTTGTCTGTTTTTCAAATAGAAGCCTCTTATTTTTATAATCATATCTTATTCAAAATTTAAAAGAGGGTAACTTTAGGTAAGCTTAACTCTGCCAAAAATTTGTAGTTTTCAAAATATTGGTAATTTAACATTTTTGTATTGAAAAAATGTTATACGGCTTTCAAGTTTTGTTGTTATATAATCATGACGGCGACGCCTGTCAAAAAAAACCTATCGAAAACCACAAAAACCTCAATATTTATTGTCATTTGACAATATTATTTATAAAAATGATGCCGGGGCGACTGAATTATACTCACGAAGATTATTAAAATTTCTTTATTATCTATGGTGAATGTAACCAAGTTTTATCAAGAACGTGCGAAATATTTGCTGATATCCAGATAAACAAAAACCGTCGCGGAGGAGTGTTCGGGGAATAATAGAAAATTACAAAACTTTTGGCACCGTGAAGGCAAAAATGCATAAAAGAAATAACATCCTTAAGACAGACTCTCGAAGACTGGACTCTCGAAGATCTTGATACACAGAATTCCGACTTCCACCCTTATTCAGTATATTTGGTTCAACATCTGAGAGAAATGGATATGCAGAAAAGAGTTTTGTAAATTCATTTTAACGATGATACAAGACGACTCTCGATTTTTTGGGCAGCATAATTAGGACTGATTAAGCGAAATCTATGAAAAATGTTCTTTTTAACACACAAAATTCTTATTTTTGGAGTAATTCAAATCATCATGCAGTAAGAACCCGGAATTTTCAAAATAGCTAGCAATTTAACGTCTTTTGTGCTGTGAAAACTTATAGAATTTAATATAATATAATTTATTAAGAAAACCTGAATGGTAACTCATTAACCATATATTGCAAATTATTTCCCCATTCTAAATTATGTATTAACTTTTGTAAGATATACATATTTAAATATTCTGGAAGAGATGAATCATCAATATTTGAGAAATTTACCTCTGGCGGAACACAAGCAAATTTTTTAACAACGTGATAGCGCCCCACCACACAGAACCGTTCCGTTTTTCCCCTCAGAGCTCGTCCGCGTCCTTGCCGCCCCGATAGCACTGACCGTTCCGTTTACTGAGAACATTTGATGACAAGTAGATTTACAACTACTTGCGTTTTCTCGGGCCTTCCCGTTATCCTGATTTGACTGTGTTAGATTACTTTACCTGAGGAACGATAATAAACATCGTTTTTTCAATCCAGTTAAAACGATGGGGGACTGTATGGCAAGGGTGAATGGCGCGTTCGAAAGCTTATCTCCAAATTCAATTAGAGCGGCCTTCCATGGAGAACTAACTCGAAGAGGAAAAATTGTTTGGAAATGGAAATTTTGAACATTTATTAAAATAAGTTGGTACCCTGTGTAGGTATTGTTTTCTTTTAGTAGGATAAATGGGTTTTCTTCTATAGATTTTTGCCTTGGCGGTGTCAAAAGTTTTGTAATTTTCCTTTATTCGTTTAACACTATTCGGTTTCTGTTATTGATAAAACTTTGTTGCATTCCGCCGAAATATTTACACCTTAAAAATAATCCTAGTGCGTATAATTTAATCACACCGCCATGATTATTAGCAATAAGTATTTGTCAAATGACTACCAATAGTGATGTGTCTGTAGTGCTCTAAAGTTTTATTATGAGCCATCATGGCCAACTAACAACAAAACTTGAAAGCCGTATAACATTTTTGCAATAATAAAATGTTAAATTGCCAATATTTCGAAAACCACAAATTTTGGGCATAGCCAGCCATGTACAAAGTTACCCTCTTTTTAATGCCAAATAAGATAATAAGATAAAAACAGGGGATTTCTATTTGAGAAAAAAGAGTTTCAACGATTTTTTCAATTCAATTTTCAATATGAGTTTTTGATTTTCCTGTATTGATTTATTATCAAAATAATAAAGTAAATCTGCTTCTAGAAGGAAACCAACCTATATTAAATGATAAAGGCTTTCATATAGGATAAATTGATAGTTATGTTTAGGCCTGCAAACGTCATTCTTGACATAAAATTTGAGATATGTCAAAAGCGGTTGGACTCCGGTATAGGACATTATACATATAATATATCTAAAATTTCATGTAGAAGTTAAAAATGTAACAATATCTAGATTATCCTATTTAAAATAATCAAGTTAACATCAACAACAAACAAGTTTATTTATTATTCGCTTAAGTTGTATTTAAATCAAGACATATTTAGTGGTGTGCTATATCTTTATCTATATTGCAAAGAATGGTATTTTGTAATCAAAATTACATAAATCGAAAGGCTTGTTAGAACATATTTGATCTAAAATGGTGCTCATGTGAATAGAACCTACATTTTTGTTAAGTTTTTGTTTAGTGACGTTTTATTTCGTCTCGGTACCTATGTTGATTTTAAAACTCTTCATGTGTTATCTAAATATGTGACATCACCGTAACAAAGTGTTTGCGCTTATTTGTATAGTGAATGTTTCTACTTTTTTTAATCTTACAGGTTTGAACTTATATAAATTTTCGAGACATAGAGTTTACCAGGCGCCAACATCTGAGTTTAAGCGCCCATCTGCTGATTATTTTAGCATTTTGGAGACTGATGAACGTACAGTTGACTGCAAGCACTATGGTGTAACTTTTGTCTGTCATTCCGTTTTGACAAATTGACAACAGTTAAGTTCCAACAAAAGCTTAATAACTTTTTTTCTGGTAACTAAATGTTGGCATATGGTTTACTTTTAGTGAATTTGCTCCACAAAATTAACTAAGGAGATCGCGACTTTAGAATTATGAAAATATTTCTTCAAATGTGCGAGAACTAGGCGCCTAGAACACATATCTGGGGTCTGTTTCGATGTTTATATATATATATATATATATATATATATATATATATATATATATATATATATATATATATATATATATATATATATATATATATATATATCAACTTAAAAAATAATAGGACGATTTTGATCAAATTTTGTAAGCATTTTCCTTTTGCAAGTGGCATAGATAAGTTGGTTAGCCAGGAAATGCGGCCCAGGTTTTCCAGGAAAATTTTGTGATTTCTTTCAGGAATAACAAAGTAAGGGCAACCAAATCTGGTACATATGTCTGTATTATAAAAAGTGAACCACGTACCAAAATTTTGATCTGTAAGTTAAAAGTCAAAAAAGTTATAGGCATTTGAAGAAAACAAAATTGGGGTTTTCCTCAAAACGTCCAAGTCGCGATTTAAAACTCAAAAATTGGCAACATTTAGGCAAAGAACATGAAATAAATACGGGTTAGGTAAAGAAAATGTTGCAAGAAGAGTGTTCTTAAGTTTCAGATTTAGCCGTGATCGACCTTTATTTTACTAAAATATTTCCAGAAAATTCATTGCAAATAGACCCTTTCTCTGATGCTTTGGCAGTAGTTTTAGTTACGTTTATGGTTTAACGGTCTATAATTTTTAGCTTATTTTCGTAGAAAAAATTCATTAATGAGCAGACAGCGACGTTTGAATTTGGAAAAGATTTCTTCAAATGAGTACAAACCAGGCGCCTAGAATCCATATCCAGGTTTACTTTCAGTTTTTATCTGTTTATATACAAGGTGACGCATTTCCACGGTAAAGCTCAATATAATTGTTATTATGCAAGATACGAGAAAAATTGTATACGTTAATTATAAGGTGTTTTGTGCTGCATCTTATAAAATTATTTTGAAAATCACAGCGTGGCCCATAATTTGTTGGTGATAACTGCAATATTTTTTTTCGAACATTCCTTATATTGTTGCATTTTTAATTGAAATATGATGCATGTTCTTAAAAAAAAATCGAGACGCAGTAAGTGTGTTTTGGTAGCGAATTTTCATTAAATGCTAGGAAACCAGTTTTCTCAGAAACATTTAAAGTTAAAGTTATTTTCGGAAAATTTTTGTACATTTTCAAACAATACGGTATTTTAATAAAATATGGTAAATTGTGTTTACTATATAGGTTATACCGGTAACTAAACTGATGCCTGCTTGAATTAAAAACATTTTATGGAAATTAACTTCCATAACGCACTCGCTGCGTCCAGACTTTTTATAACCTATAGCCACATACCCAATTTGGTGGCCCATTATTTTTTGAGTTACCGGGCTGATACACACGGACAGAATATATATATATATATATATATATATATATATATATATATATATATATATATATATATATATATATATATATATATATATATATATAAACATATCAAGATAGTAACTGACCACAGACATGGGTGCTAGAGGTGCTAGTTCGCGAATTGTTTTAAAATTCAAGTGTAGGAAAATTCACTAAAAAATATATGTAATAATATATTTCAGAATAACTGCACAAGGTCAATGTGATCAACTATACAATACCTCCACACAGCATTTAATAAACAAACCCTTCCTCTTATATTTGTCGGTCCTTACACGTACACAAGCCAGACAGTTTTTTTTTTAACTGGTTTTTTTGTTTCCATGTGTAATTCAGAAACACAGTTATGTTTGTAGAAAAAAACACTATGGTTTATGGGGTCTTATACACACTTCAAACATAATCTATATTTAAGGGGTCTTCACACAACGTGTGCATTAAACATAATTGCGGGACCTCACTGTATTTGCAAATATTTTCTAAACGAGCGTGTGTATAGTATTTTGGCGAGAATTATCCACATCTGGAGATAAATCTACAACCACGACTCATCTCAAACATTAAGATCCCACAAGTTGGTGTGTTTTGGTGTGTCCCTGCAAACATACGAGCACATGTATGTGTGCGTGCGTATGTGTGTGTGCGTGTGGGCGCGTGCGTGTGTGCGTTGTGTATGTGTGCCTGTGTGTGTGTGTGTGCCCGCGTGCGTGTGAGATGGCTACAAAAATATAATTAACAATTAGTTAACATTGCTAACGATAAAAATATAAAAGATGCTCAAACTAGCGACCATTTTCTCTTTAGCAAACGTCATATCTTCTAATAAGCTCCACAATGCATGCACTTCTAACAACTTGAATCGAAATTTTCCTGCAGGGGCGAGTAATTTTGTTTTCAAACCCTTTAAATTTCTTGACTAAACCAAATAGAAGACATCTTTTAGGTAGCCCCATAAAAAAACAATCTAATGGTGTCAGGTCAGGTGACATCGCGGGACTCCTGACTGGTCCTCGGTTCCCTATCCATTTTGTTCCAGATGTATTGTTTAAGAAATTTCACACAGACATAAGAACGAACAGTTATGACACTGACATAATAGCTGTGCTGCTGTCATTGCTCAAAAATAAGCATTATTAAAAGGCACCTGGAATATTTTTTTGGGATTTTCTCAAAAACTATTGAAATAATAAATGTGTCAAATATGTATTGTTTTTAAAAGAACATTTGGTTGGCAGTATAACCTATATAGTAGTAACAATGTACCACATTTCAATAAAGTAGCTTTGTTTTTTCAAAAAGTACAAACATTTTGCAAAAATAAACTTAAAATGTGATATGTTATATTTTTTACAAAAATTCGACAACATTTATTTACAATAACTTAATAAACATTTATTATTAATTACCAAGATTTCGCAAAAATGTTACCAAAAATGTTACCAAAAATGATTTATACGGAAACACTAAAAACATTTCTGCGAAACTTTTCAAATTCTGCCACTATTTGAGAATGTCTGTATACGGCAGCTCGACTTTTTCGACGAATAATACAAACCAAAAGCTCTCTCAATGCGTCATTTCCATGGGGCTCCGCTATCTATTGGTACAAACGCCTTTTTACAATTTGTAATATGTGTTTGTGCAATATGCCAAAAACGTGAAAAGTTGCAAAACAATTGAAAGGCCTCAAAAACGATGAACGATATCAATTTTTTTCATTACAAACATGTACTATAGTCCAATGAGAAATGCAAACATGTAATAACATAAGGGGTGTTCTATTTAAAAAAGAAAGTTTGTATCACCAACGACTTATGGGCCAGTCTGTGATTATCAAGATAATTTTATAAGATGCAGCTCAAAACCCCCTGTAATTAACGAATATAATTTTTGCTCGTATCTTGTATATAAACAAATAAACCTTTAAATATTGAGTTTTACGGTAGAAGTGCATCACCCTGTATATGTGTAAACAGACAAAAACTGAAACTTACTCCGGATCTAGGTTTGAGGTGTTCTAGTTCGCGCTCACTTGAAGAATTTTTTTCAAAATTCAAAAGTCTACGAAAATTTTCTAAAATATAGACGATCAAACCATAAACTCTATAGCTGAAACTACTGCCAAAGCATCAAAAAGAGGATCTCCACCCCATTATGCAATACAGGCTCGTAATACTTTGAATGGAATATTTGAAAACAGGTGGATTCGTCGATCAGGTCCGGTCAACTGACCTGCTAGGTCCTTGGATTTGTCCTCCATTGATTATTCGCTTTGGAGTTTTTAGTGAACAGAGTGGTGGAGGTTGCACCTACAACTTTAGATGATATGGAAAACAGAATTTGCTTTACCTGCTCATTAGTGACACCCAAAATATTGCAGTATGTACGAGATTTATTTAGAAAAAGAACGAGAAAATGTTTAAAAGTTAAAGGCGGACATTTCGAACAATTTCTCACATACAACAGACGATAAATAAGTTGAAATTTGGTTGTCAATATTTTTTTATATGTTAACCTAATACATCATAATTCCGTAACCAAAAGAGCAAATCACATACCTAGTTTTTTACGTGGATTCTAATTTTATAAAAAAAAAATTCATTACCCAATTTAAAAATCTAAACTTCCCCACATCCACAAGTAGAACTGGGTAAATGTCTAAAATATGTTTAAATATGTCCCTCCGTCTCCCTATTACCTTACTGGATTAAAAAAAAATTAAACAGCTTTCGAGATGTTCACACTCTAGAACTAACCAACAATAATCATAATGCCGACCCGGACACCTTCTTCCCTGATAAGGGATCAAGATGCAAATACGCAAGGCTAACCAAAGTAGCGAAAGAGTAATAATATTATATAGAACTGAATACAGTGAAGTGAAAAAATGGGGTATAATGAACAAGGTTAATAAATTTTCCTAATAGTTCTGCTAAGTGAAATAGTTTGTAATAGTAATATTCAAATAGTAGTGTCAGTAATTGGAAATTTGGTGTTTGGTTTGAAACAGTAAAATGCATTATATATAAGCACAAGTACCCCATATATTTATATGAGCCAGTGTGCATATACTCATAGTTTTTATTAGTAAATTAAATTATACTTCCTGTCATACAAGAAAAGCTATGCTTGTGCATGTATTGAGACACAATGTGGCTTTTTGCTTATCTTCTCCTGAAAGCTCAGCTGACAACAATTGTTTTGTCACTTTTTCACCCGGCCCAATTTTGCTAACCCTAACGTTTAGCAACATTTCTACCAGAGCAGCGACTGTTTATCCTCAGTAAAGCAGAAGAGAGATTGTTTCAGAAAATAAAGAAACAATAATAAACAATATTTATTATAACATATTAAGGTGCTTTATTAAGAGCGAAACCGGTAGTGTTGCTAGCGATGATAAGAATACATTTAGCTCTCATATTTTTCTATTTTCTAATTTGTAACATAATTTAAGATTTATTAATTTCTTTGTTTTAGGTAAAGGTGACTTTAAACCTTCCGAAATGGACGGGTAAGTACAAGGCCCATTTTTTAAATCGCAAAAGGTGAAAATATATTGATAAGTTTAAAATAAAACATTTTTGGGCTCGATAATCTTGAATTTCAGATGATGGCCCACTAACTTAATTATTTTGTAATTATATTTATAATTATTTTCATAGTTGAGGATTTGACATTTCCAATATTAACACTTTATCTACCTTATACGAACCTATCAATATTATTTTATATTTCGTTTCATATTCAATACTTATTTATTTAAACGGATCCTTTTCTGGGGTTTTGATGCGTCATCTGCAAGTATTACTAATACTTTTTTATATTTTTATGATGTGTGCCTACACAGATTCTAGGTTTTAGTATTAAAAGCTAGATATATCCGTTACTATAAAGGATATAAAAAAAGTTATGTATAAAATTTGTACACACTAAGTACCAGCTTGTTTGCAGAGTGTAAGCACTCCAACACTCGGAAACATGGTTGGTAGTCCTTTAGCGTCCTACTTATAGGCTATGTCATTTCGTCATCAAGTGCCAACTCCTTCTTATTAAGATTTCAGAACATCAGCAACACAACAGGGAAAATCACCACTAAGCCGAATATCAAAGTTAAAATTACTTAATTACTTCCATCTTTCCTTTGTGCTTTCAACCAGGTCTAGTAGCTGCTCAACTGTTTCTTCGTTTAACTCAAAAGTAACAGAGCCATCTAAGATTAAGGCGCCTTTATTTTTTAATATTTTAATTGGTTTGATGGCGCAAATTACAATATTTTTAGGTTGAATCTCATTACCGTTGGTAAAGTACTTTTCCGCTACTTATTTCAACGTTAAAATAAAATACGCCCATTCCCATTGACCAGATGAGATTTATTTACTCGAGTTTGGTAGATAAAGGTGTGTGCTTAGATTCTTAATTTTTGAAATCAATCCAGCTATTTTTAATGTACCAATTGTCATACGGAAGGATGGAAAATATTTTTTGTTTCCAAAATGAATTTGTGTTCTTGTTTAATTTCATCAATATTCTGATATAGAGCTTCGAGTGTTTCACCGGAGTGACGGAATTGCCACTTGATTTAGCTGACATGAATCAAGCAACGCCTGGGAACAGCCGATAACTGCGAGCGTGTTTTTTTTTATTGAGGATACAGCCCTGAAACACTTCGGTAGGCTGGCTTCTAATTTGTGCAGTGCACTGAACTGGTAGTGGTATTCTGACATAGAGTTTACAGTGTTTCATCTAAGTGATGGAATTGCCACTTGATTTAGCTGTTGACGAATCAAACAACGCCTGGGGACAGGAACCTGACAGCTTGTTCGTTTTTGGGATTGAAAATACAGCCTTAAAGCACTTCGGCAGGCTGGCTTCTAATTTGTGCAGTGCACTAAACCAATTGGTAGCGGTTTGAGTCGCTGCTACATCAGCTAGACAAAAATTCCGAGGCACTAGTTGTGCCACAGTGCGCCTATAAGGGGTCCAAACCTCCCTTACCGGATGGCACTGCCAAAGCCGCGAAGTAATGAGCTAATTATCTAGAAGCTGGTTAGTTTAAAAACAGCAGTCATCAGAGGCTATTTGTAATGATCAAAATTTCGTTATTGAAAAGTTTATTATTTGCGCTTGTCGTTCTTCTAACGATACAGCAAATAAGCTTGGGTTTATGTGTGTCTAAGGAGGAGTAGGCTACAAGTATCTTCTAAGGCAGCCACACGAGTGGAGGGGTTGTCTTGTTGACAAGAAGAATATTCGGGAATATTAAGGTTGTCAACCATACTTTGCGCATAGGGACTCGAAAGCTTCAAACTATATATTTAAATAAATATTGGTATTTTATCAATACTGCGACAAAACAGTTGGAAGTAGGAAGTAGTTAAAATGAGTTTAGAAAATTGAATCGCAAATACTAAAACGTAAAAAACTAGCATTTTCTGCATAAAAAATATACTAAAATTTTTATTATAGAGTAGTCATCTTTAGTAAACTACTATAATAGCTTATAGGTCAGGTATAATATGATAAATGATTGATTTAAATAAAAATCCAAAAATTTCATCTTTTTTACGCGCCACATTATACAAGGTGTAAAAGAAGTGTGGAATATTATCAATATTTCGAAAATTACTTAACATATTTTTTGACACTTGGTATACTGGTGTACTCAAATTTAATATTTTGTTGACAACTAAAAAAGTATGTGTAACTATACAGAGTGGCACAGAACTAATACGAACATTCTTATTTCAAATAGAACAGCCTCTATGTTTTTACGTTTTCTGAATTTACATCTAATTTAATTAATTAGGTCTAATTGTATTCAAAGTTTTTTCCTATCTTCATTCATTACTGAAAAAATGGTTATTAAAAACAATTTTCAAAACTTGTTAATATTTCGAAAACCACGGAACATATTTTTTGACACTTGGTATATTGATGTATTTAAGTTCAATGTATTTTTAACAACTAAAAAAATATGTGATACTATACAGGTTGGCTTAGAAGTAATGCCAAATTTGTTAATTTAAATAGAGTACCCTGTATATTTTGCAAATTCTACTAGGCATTTAAGAGATAAATTCAATGATCTTAGTTGTGAGTTATTTATTCGTCTATATAAATGAAATTATGGTTTCCATATTACAATTTCAAAGTGTGTAAAGTATAAAAAAGTCGGGACGCAGCAAGTGCGTTATGGTAGTGAATTTTCATAGAAATGATCTGGCACCAAATATTTTATTATAACTTTTTTTTATTGTAACATAGAAATCTAAGTTTTAGTGTGTAGTTTACTTTTTATGTCGTAAACCTACCTACCAACGTTGGCTATCATCGCTTTTTTATTTTTTGAGAAAACAATTTTTTTCAAAAAAAAATCAAAATTTTCTTGGAAAACCTCGTGAAATTTTCCTGCCTAACGAACTTGTCCAAGCCACTTACAAAAGGAAGGTACGTGCCAAATTTAATCAGAATCGGCCCTTTATTTTTTGAGTTCCCGGTGTGACACATAAATATATAAACATATATATATATATATATATATATATATATATATATATATATATATATATATATATATATATATATATATATATATATATATATATATATAAGCATATAAAAATTGAAACCGACCCCGGATACGGGTTCTAGGGGTCCTAGTTCGCGCTCATTTGCAAAAATTTTTTCGAAATTCAAAAGTCGGGATCTCCCCATTGGTGATTTTTTTCCACGAAAATTCACTAAAAAATATATTTAGTTACTTTGTGAGATGTGCCAAAATGTTGACCATTAGTTGCTTAACAATTGCCAAGTGTGTGTGTCTAAATTCCCGCAAGACGTTATCAAAAGTATTCCAATGACTTTCATGAAGTTCGTTCCCAATTCTTATCTTCAAATGTTCAATATAATCCGGCCTATGTTCGTAAACTTTACTCTTTAGGTGACCCCACAAATAAAAGTGCAGAGGTGTCAGGTCTGGGAATTTCTGCGGGCCATTCAATTGCACCTCTTCTTCCTATTCATCGATTTGAAATGTCTGGTTCAAAAATTGAAGAAAAGGTAAACCAAAATGTGCAGGAATACCTGTTGAAACCAAATATCTCTTGGATTTGGGTATATAGTTTCTAATTGTGGCATAATCTGTTCACGTAACAACTGCAAATAAAGTTCTGACGTAAGGTTTTCGTTAATGAAAAATTGTCCAATGATATTATGGCCTATAATACGTATCCAAACGTTGACTTTTTGTGGTCTTTCTGTGTGTGCTTTAGCCACCCATCGCGGACTGTCTGCTGACCAATATCGATAATTCTGCCAAATGACGATTCCCCTAAGCAAAAATGTTGCCTCATCGGAAAATGGAATATTATTTTTGGGGTCAACATTGCACCTCTCCTTCATAATTTCACGAACCTCCGTTCCTCTATCAAATTTTTCTATAGGTGCTTGAACTAGATGTATCTTGAAAGGGACATATCTTTTGGATTTTGAATAAGTTTTTAACTGACATGTGAGGCATATTGTGGTGTTGTAGGATAAGCTTGATTAAATAAATCGATAACTTTCGCTTGTGTTCCCTTGCGGTCACCATATCCAACCATAATTAATATTTCAATTTTTTCTTTTTAAGTGAGAGCTACCATGTTACTTTCTGTTAACTGAAGCGCATGCTTATCTGAGTGCTTAAGAACATTTAACAAAAATTGTCAAATATATCATTGCAGATAGAGCACCTAGCAACTTTACATATTAGACGACATATATTTATTTATTTTCAACAACACACCACGAGGGCTTACAGCCTAAATACTATCGTACTGTGTGTGTCGATAAGGTGGAAAGAGGACACTTGTTAATTCTAGACTTGAAGGTTTGCAGGTTCGGAGGAGAAAGAAAAACATGTGCCGGCAAGGAATTCCACAACTTGGAAGTCCTCGAGAGAAAAGAGCGGGCAATAACAACTATGTCTGGTGACCTGGACAGTAAAAGGGTGCATTCGCTCTGTTCCCCTGGTATCTGTTGGAGGCAGCAGGTGGAGGAACTATGGAAGAAAGCTCCTCTGAGCAGTAACCGTGCAGATATCTATAGGAGAGAGAGAGAGAGAGAGAGAGAGAGAGAGAGGTCACCAACGGAACGTCGGTGAGCAAGGGATGGCAGCCTTTGGGTGAGGGTAGGGTCACCAATGAGAGGAGTAGCTCTTTTCTGAATGGAGTCCAGGATAGCGAGTGTAGAACCGGCAGCTGCACCCTGATGTGGGAGCAGTATTCAAGGTTTGACCTTATTTTTGAAGTATATAAGGTATACAGATTAGCTGGTGAAAAGTATTTTAGAGCCCGGAAGAGGAAACTTATTTTCTTAGCAGCCGCTTCTGCAATTGATTTGACATGTTGGTGTCAATTGAGATTTCGAAATGCCAACAAGTGAAAAGGACTCATTACTTTGGATAACTTGGTTGTGCATTGTGATGGGTCTAGTGCTGGTGTATATCTCTTATGAGATAGAAAGCAAGACTGAGATTTGGTGGAGTTGAATTGTGCAAGATTTCTATTTCCCCAGTTTAATATATTTTGGAGATCCACAGACACAGAACCCTCCACGAGTCTGCGATCCTATCTAATTGGGCTAAAGAGACAGGCTTAGAATATTGTATATTTAAGTGGAAGGTGCTGTGATCTGCGTAACTGTAAACTGGGTTGGATGTGCTACAGAGGTCATTGATGTGTAGAAGAAATAATGTAGGGACTAAATCTGAACCTTGAGGGACTCGATGTGTAGAAGAAACAATAGGGGCTAAAGCTGAACCTTGAGGGACTCCTGAATTAATTGGATACAGTTTAGAGGAATACCATCCACGACAACAGAAATGCTCCGGTTTAAGAGGAAATTAGCTGCCCGGGTATAGAGTTTTGGTGGTAATCCATAAGCCGGAAGTTTATTAAGCAGCGCTGCGTGCCAGACCTGGTCAAATGCTTTGGATATATCTAGAACGACAATCTGGGACCCACCTTGTATTTCCATAGAATTGCTCCAAGAATGGGCGACAAAGGAAAGGAGGTCGGCAGTTGATCTCCGCTGACGGAATCCATAGTGCCTGTCATGGATTAGACTGTGTTTTTCAAGAAATTTTTGTAATTCGGTGTTTATATACTTTTCCGTCACTTTAGAGACGACTGAAAGGAGAGAAATAGGCATGTAGTTGCTAGGAAGCACTTGGGATCCTTTCTTGGGGACGGGTTGTACTCGAGCAGTTTTCCAGTTACTAGGGAATATGCCTCTATTGTAGGCTGTCTGAAACAGACGAGTCAGGAGAGGAACAAGTTCTGGTGCGCATTTTTGAGAACAATTGCTGGGATCTCGTCAAGGCTAGAGGCTTTCCTGGTATTAAGAGAAGAGAGCATCTTTCGTACCTTTTTAGTTTTGAAAATGATATCCGTCATTGTATGCGCGACATTGAGGTTGGTGGTTGAACATTTTGAGGTGGGTTAAGAGTAGAATTGCAGGCGGATAACGAGGCAAAAAGTTCAGCCTTGCCTAGGGAGGTAGAAACAATTTCATCCCCAAGAGGTGGGAACGTGCTCTTGCAGAAATTATTCCCAATAGATTTAGCAAGAGTCCAGAAGGGTTTGCTGCCGTTGGAGCTTGAGAGTACTTTGTTTTTGATGTGGTTATTAAACGAGTTTTTTGTCCCAGAAAGAATGCGGACATAGCGGTTTCTGGCGTCGTTAAATGCTTGACGGTGTTCTTGACTGGGATTGTATAGAAGCGTTTTGTGAGCTTTGACCTTTTCAAGTCAAACCTTGTCACAGGATTTAGAGAACCAGGGCTTTTGAGTGGCTGAAGAGGTTTTCTGTGTACGTGGAATAAATAATTCCATGCCAGCTTGGATAATTTCGGTGACGTTTTGTGAGATATCAGAGCGGTCAGGATGAGAGAAGCAGAGAGAGGTCCATGGAAATGAGGAAAAATAATGCCGCATTTCGTCCCAGTTCGCGGAGTTGTAATCCTAAACGATACGTGGGTGTGATAACTGTGTGACCTCGGGTTGCATTGCTCAGGAAGCAGTGACCATGCCGTGGTCTGAACGACCAAAGGGGGCGGTGACTGATGTCTTATAGCATTTAGGTTTTGTAGTATTGTTTTATAGTTTCAGTGTATTCATGTGACCAAATTTAGTTTGAGTACATGAATGTCTCATTGTGGCGAATAAACAACGTAAAACGTACATCATTTAACTGGTCTCTTAAATGCTTATTAGATTCTGCAAAATATACTGGCTGTTCCATTTAACATAACAAAGTTGGTATTATTTCTCAGTCACCCTCTATAGTTACACATATTTTTTACTTGCCAAACGTGTACTGAACTTAAATACATTAATATACCAAGTGTCAAAAAAATTGTTCCGTAGTTTTCAAAATCTTAATAATTTTTGAAAACTGTTTTTAACAACCATTTTTTCAGTAGTGAATAAAGATAGGAAAAAAATTCCAATACAATTAGACCTCAAATTTGATGTGAATTCAGAAAACGGCAAAACGTACAGGCGCAAAACATACAGGATGTTCAATTTATAATAAAAATGTTGGTATTCGTTCTGAGCCACCCTGTATAGTTACACATAGATTTTAACTTGTTAGCGGAGTATTAAATTTAAGTTTATCAATATATTAAGTGCCAAAAAATATGTTTAGTAGTTTTTGAAGTATTGGCCATATTCCAAACTTTTAAACACTGTATTAAAGCTGTGTAAAAAAGAAATCTAACTAACTAGACCATAAAGGTAATTGTTAACAGTTTATTGTAGCAGCACCTTTCAATAATCTAATGCAGTACAAGCGTCGGGCGGGTCAACAGTAGTTGCCTGCAGTTTCAAATTGCGTTATAAACTTTATATCGCGTTAATTGAGCTGCATTCCCTTTAAAAATGTAACACTTTATTAGCAACCAACACAAACAATACTGGATCATTGTTTCACGTTTTGTTGTTGTAGTGAACAAAAATTATTTTGTGTTAACATGCACACATAGCATTGAACTGTGCATTTATTTTGCCTCGTTGTTTTGCAGATAAAAATGATTCTTCATATGTATTCAGGAATATTGTGGCATTATTTTTTACAACAAATATTATTATTTTAGTGTATAGTAAAACAAATTGATAGGCAATGTGTTTTATACTTCAACATTATTAATAATAAAAAGTCTGGACGCAACAAGTAAGTGATAGTAGTGAATTTTCATAAAAATCTTTTTAATAGCAAATATGTTTTTCTAATGGAAGCAGGCTTAAAATTTGGTTACCAATAGAACCTTTATACTATTAATTAATATAACCTTTATAATAGAGACAATGTACCAAATTTCATCAAAATAACTTTATTTTACATACAGACTTGGAGACTATTTCTCTGGCTTCACTGTTGGTTTTCGTTGGTGAAGGACGTAGTCAGCGCGTAAGCTAACTGGAGCAAGTGGCCCTTGCGAATTCTGGAAGTTCTAGGATGTTCTTCAACGTTTCATGACAACTACAAATAAAGATCTGTTGCTATGTTATGATATGATGTTTTGATCAAAAAATTATCAAAATGAAAATAAAAATGAAACACAGATGACAGATTAGGGTGTCAAAATGTCTACGTGATGTATGTCGATATTTAACATAAAAATAGAACTAGCCTATAATAACTATGATAACAGTTACAACAATAGAATAACTAAACGATAACAGTATAAAAGCAGTCTCTATATAACGAAAATATCGACATACATCAACTCATTATCTTATTACAACTTTTTTGAAAGAATAGTTAAATTTATTTTCTCTGACTTATTTGATTAGAAAGAAGAATATCCAAGAAAGGGGAATTCATTAAATCAGTTTGCTCGTTTAAAACAAGGTAGCTATTGTCGTGTGTGTGCTTTTTGACTTCCAAAGCTTCAAAAAAATCTAGTTTACGCTTGTCATTATAAAAATGTTGTGGTTGTATGCGGTTATTTACTGTAGGTCTATGTTCGGTATCAATCATATGTTTTGCAAATGTAGATTTGTCAGCGTGGTTATTTCTAAATGCAGAAATATGTTCTTTGTATCGGGTGTTAAAATTTCTAGCAGTTTGACCTATGCAAATTGCGTTACAATGTGTACAAGCTAATTTATAAACTCCAGCTTTTGTCAGGAAACAAGATTTTTCTTTAGCGTTAAATAGTAAATCACGCGTGGTGTTGTAAGATTTAAAAGCTACTTTTGTATTTGTACAGGTATTTAAAATTTTTGAAATGTTTTCTGAAATGGTTCCAAAATAAGTTATCAAAAAATTTTGAATATCTGTACAAATACAAAAGTAGCTTTTAAATCTTACAACACGACGCGTGATTTACTTATGAACTTATCTGAGAGTGGTCTCTTTTTTACAAAAACTTTGCTTAAAAAGTACATCAAATACAAATTATATAGGTACGTAACCTGCAATCAAGATTTAAGAAAAGAAAATGCAAAAAATGTTTCCAAAGGTGTGTAGGTATAGGAAGTTATTCAATTTGAAAAAATTGAGTTACAACAGTTTGAATTTTTTCAAATTCAGTCACTATTTGAGAGCGCTTTGTATACGGCATCTCATTTTTTTGACAAATAATAAAGGAAACCCTCTCTGAATGCGTTACTTTCAGGA
The DNA here is from genome assembly GCA_964006375.1 of Tillus elongatus. NCBI lineage: Eukaryota > Metazoa > Arthropoda > Insecta > Coleoptera > Cleridae > Tillus > Tillus elongatus. Next base: position 148,387,364 of record OZ023263.1, on the reverse strand, counting down.
GACTCTCATATTTATTGGTAAAAACGCCGTGCAATAATTTTTTGTATGTGCCAAAAATGTGAAAGTTGCAAAACAACTGAACTAGCTAAAAACGATGAACGCTATTTATTTATTTCTCTACAAACGTGCATCATAATTCGATAAAAAAGGCAAAAATTATATAATATAAGGGGTGTTCGGAAAATAAGAAAATCTGTATCACCAACGATTTATGGGTCACCCGGTGATCGTCAAAATAATTTTATATAATGCAGGTTAAGCCCTATAATTAACGTATACAATTTTTTTCTCGTATCTTGTATAATAACGGATACATTGAGGTTTATCTTAGAAATGAGTCACTCTGTATATATGTAAAAAGATAAAAACTGAGGCTAACGCCTGATGTGGGTTCTAGGGGGCCTAGTTTGCACTCATTTGACGAAAGCGTTCCAAAATAAAAAAATCGCAATCTCCTCATTAGCGAATTTTTTCGACGAAAATTCGCTAAATATAATTATAGACCATCAAGCCATCATAAACTCTATAACTAAAACTACTGGCGAAGCATCGGAGTAAGGGTCTACTTAAAATTAATTTTCTGGAAACATTTTAGTAAAATGAAGGACAATGACTGTTGAATCTGAAACCTGAGGGTTTGTAAAACACTCTTCTTGCAACATTTTCTCCATGTAACCCGTATTCGGCACAAATTATTTGCCTAAATATTGCCAATTTTGACATTTGAAATCGCGACTTTGACGTTTTAAGAGGAAAACCTATAAATGCCTATAACTTTTTTTCTTTTAAGTTACAGATCTAAATTTACTGGTACTCGGTTTACTTCTTAGCATATAAGCCCACGTACCAAATTTTATTGCCCTAGTTTTGTTATTTCCGGATATATATATAAATGTTTAGAAAGAAACGGCAACATTTTTCAAAAGAGAACACAAAATTTTTGGGAAAACTGGTCAGATTTTCCTGGCTAACGAACTCATCCAAGCCACTGGAAAACGGAGGGTACTCACAAAATTTGATCATAGTCTGCCTATTTTTGAATTATAGATGTTGCATATATATATATATATATATATATATATATATATATATATATATATATATATATATATATATATATATATATATAAACACATAAAAATTTAAACTAACTCTGGATGAATGTATGTTCTATGGGGCCTGGTTCGCGCTCATTGAGGAAATTTTTTAAAAATTCGAAAGTCGGGATCTCCTCATTTGTAAAATTTATGTTTTAGTATCCTAGATCATTCAATAGGCAAATTTTTAAATATGCCAAATAAATTGCAAACATGATACTAACGAAAGAAATATTCGGATATGAAGTATATCATAAATCTGGGTATCGAGCCCTGCTTCTTTATACACAATAAAGTAGCCACCTAAACTAGAATAGATGACAGCAAAGAAACTTACGAGTTAAGCAGGGCATGGATTATGCACATCAAATTATCTACCACATGGATTCAAACCTGCAGAAAAATCGTAATGAGAAGACGCAAAATATTTAGACCTGCCTTTCACCTTACAATGCCCAGATCTCAAAAGAAACAGGAAACCCATACCAATTTAGATTTATATTTTCTTCTTTGTTTTGGGGAGTTATATTTTTGGGATAAGCAGTTTGTACCATCTGAAGATCCCCGTACTATCTAAGCCTTTCCAGTTTTACGCTATAAAATTTGGTTATACTTTTTCCCTCTTATTTCTTGCTTTTTAGTCCCACTTCTAATATGTTTTTGTCGTGTTAACCTTCAGAATCACATTTCCGTAATTTTAGTTTCTTATTTTATTTATACTTTTTTAATGAAATAATTCATGAAAGGCAAAGCATATGTGTCTAATGGGTATCATCAACTCAATTGTTGTGCGACAATATGGGTATCTACTAGCTTCTTGAATAGCTAGAAATATTGTGTCTTCGAAAATATGTCTCCTGGGAGGGCATTTTAAACTTAAGGTGCTCCATGAGAGACCGAAAATTCGTAACCAACTGTTCGATATTTTTGTGTTATTATCAAAAAACAAAAAAATCGTTTTTAAACATCCCTCTGATTGACGCTTTGGCGGTAGTTTCAGTTTTAGAGTTTATGGTTTAGTAATCTACAATTTGTAGCTAATTATCGTGAAAAAAATCGTGATTTAGGAGGCCGCGCCTTTTGACTTTTGAAAAGATTTTTTCACGTGAGCGCAAACCAGGCCCCCTAGAACAATGGTTCTGAGGACAGTTTCAGTTTTTATAGGTTTTTACCCAGGGTGGTTTGCAACGCAATGAACACAGAATTCATTCGTGTAGAGGACCTCAAAACATGCCGATTTTTATATAAAATGTTTCTCTGACGCTCATGGTTGGTGAGGTATTGACCTCGAAAAAGTCTGTATCAATTTGCTATAAAATTAATGGCTCTTAACTTTTACTTAGGTTAGAGTTTAAAAATACATGTCATTTAAAGGGGGATCCACCTCGAGTTCACCCCTTCTTCAGTTTATATCCACTTCAACTTTTTGTCAAATAACAACTTTAATAAAAGAAAACCATCTGCCAAATTTGGTTGTTCTATGTTGGAGCATTGCTGCAATCAGCTGTCTCTTGTAATTATTAAAGAATTTTTGCGGTCAATACCTTACCAAGCATGGGCGCCAGAGAAAAATTTTATATAAAAAATCGTTCCGTTTTGATGTACTCTACATGCATATATTCTGCGTCCATTGTATTACGAATCACCTGTATATACAGGCAGGCGCATTTATGCGTTAATGTTCAACATATCCGATATTATACAGGATACAAGAAAACATTATATACGTCAATTATAGGGTGTCTTGAGGTTCTTCTTACAGAACTATTTTGACAATTACAGGTGGCTCATATGTCGTTGATAATACAAGGTTGATTTTTTTAATAGAACATCCTTATATTATTTCATTTTTGCAGTCTTCATCGAATTTAAGGAATTATTAGAGAAAACAATTTGCATAGTTCATGATTTTTGAGTTATTACAACTGTCTTGAAATTTTTTACGTCTTTTGCATGTATCAAAAATTATGATGCGGCGTCGTTGCCAAATGAAACCTCAAAATGACAAAATAACCTTTTTATTTCTGACAGCTTGTATCATGAAAATATTTTTTTGCGTGTTTTTTTTTTTAATTCCACTTGTCCCTCCGTGAGTAGTTAAAACATCACTTTTTTTATTTATTTTTTGTTTTAATTACAGATTAGGTATCTCGTTTAACTTTCATGAATTGTTTAGCAAATTTTCGTGTAAAAACATTAAGTCAAATATTTTTAGTGTTTCCGTAGAAATCATTTTTTGTAAGATTTTTGTGGAGTGTTGGTAATTAAATGTCCAGAAGAAACTGGTGAATTTCCTGAAAGAAATAATGATAATAATAATAATAATAATAATAATAATAATAATAATAATAATAATAATAATAATAATAATAATAATAATAATAATAATAATAATAATAATAATAATAATAATAATGATAAACTGTTTTATTCACTATACATTTCCTACATTATTTACATTTTTTTCTTATACTATTTACCATACAGTGAATAGGACGTGCATTCAGATACCCTCTGTGGTTGGTTCAGAATAATCCGTGTTATATTGTAGTGGTTTTTTATAACAAAATACTGACACGGGTGAAAGGCACAGACTCTAACAACAAGTTTAATCTTGTTTGCTTTAATTTTTATTTTGCTCCACCGGGAAATTTCTCAGTACATAGATTCTTTTGAGAGTGATGTTTTGTGTTTAGTTATCTGTGGATTTAGTTCGATGTATGTAATTTTCATCTTTTTGGTATATATGAGTTAGTTAGTTAGGTAAGTTGTTTATTACTTGATTGATAAATAAATTTTGATTTGATTTGAAAGATTATTTGCTACTGTTATACACAATGTAGAGAGGGTGGACCTTTTGGGCGGTATCTAGCCAACCATCTAAAAGTATAGGCACTGTAGGTCACTTATCCTATATAAGATGCAACTCTGTATTTTTAAAGTACCAGATATACCTAGCACCACTTAAAAGTCTTAAACAGCACGTCATTTAAGGAGTTAGTTATACATTTCTCATTGATAAAAAAGCCACAGCTAAAGCAGATAGAAGGTACATTCCACTTAATCTCTCTCAACTCTCAATTAGACACACCACCAACAGAGCAATCCGTCAACAAGAAGGAAAGATGGAGCACCAAGGCACTACACGGTAGATATTCTTACACCTTGGTGGCCCCAAGACAGTAAAAAACTATCGTACACATAGCTGCAGAAAGGACAACAGTTCCTGGAGACTGCGGGTTTCCTCATTATGATCCAGTATCAAGTTATTATCATTAACAACAACTACAGAAAGTATCTGATCAGTAGTATTGAAAACGACAAATGCTGCATATGCCATCTAGCTCAGAAAACCATCGATCATCTCACCGGAGGCTGCCGCCTCCTCGCATCGAACGACAACATGACGCACAACCACGCCGTGAAAATACTTAACATGAAATTGATTAAACGGTACAAACCAGCACCTTATTATAAACACACCGGAAAGTGTTGTGGGCAATAAATAGGTGACCATGCACTGGGACCGCATTATACACACTGACTATACGGTAATAACAAATAGACTTGGCATCACACTTATCCACAAACCCAAAAAAAAACGTTTTTTATCAACGTTTCAATCCCAAACAACATCTTCGGTCACAAATACGCATAGGGGATGACTAAATGATCTGCCTTGGCGATTGAGATGAGGACAATCTGGAAACAGAAAAGTTGGCATCACCGATAATGTCTCTAACATGAATATCACCTCATTCATTCATAGAACACCCACGCGCCCTTCAGACATTAGCCGGCATACACACGCGCGCGCACATCCAGAAAGTCGTAATGCAAAGCACATGTAATACAATCCGAAAATTCTTCCACCAATAAAAGTGCAGTGACTTGACCTCAATCCCTCATCCAAAAAAAAACCGGGAAAAGCCCACAAACCACTGCAATGGTAATAATATAAATAATAATATTAGTAGTGCAAAGCTTGCATTTGTTTGTCTGATTAATATTACAGAAGAATAAAAAATCCCAAAATGCTCAAATTCTTCCTGATCTAAAGTCGCCTAAAGAAATTGCTAGTTCTTGCCCCTTCATCCGTTCCAGTTTTATTGCATGTTTTTGGATATGGCTCGGATGAATCTCGGTCTATCAAGATACATTTGTAAATGTGTTTCCAAGCAAAGGCTGAAATTTGATAGCACGTTTTGTAAACACAAAACATATCCTACTTTTCTTTAATACTAAACAGCCGTCGATTTTCAAGATAATTTGTCCTTATTACATCAACAGATATTTATTTTTCTAAAGCAATATGATTTCCTTGCGCAAAGACGTCATAAAATATACATTTTCTATTTATTTACAAATAAAGTACAATGTGCTGTATATAAATGTACTTGCCATAAAGTAGTATTTAAATGTATTTTATAGTTCTTAATTTTATATATAATTTTGTTATGTAGTTGTTTAAAGTATCATTAGTGTCAGTGAGCTTAGTTGTTAAGACACTTAAATTATAAATTAAAAAATATATAGTAATTAGTTATGACGTCCTCAAGAAAAAGTAGACGATCTCGCATTCCAGATTTACAAATGGGTATTTTACGAAACAGGTACAACCAGGCTTCTTGGTTTCTTTGTGTCATATTTTGGTCTGTAAAAAAATATAAAAAACTTTAGAAAATAGGATAGAAAATCTCTAAATTATGTTTTTTATAACAACTTCGGAACTTTCTGAGATCCTAAACCTGATATTGTATAAGCTTCAAGAAAGGTTTGCTAAATGAAGCATTTCTTTAACTCTAATAATAAAGTAAATAGTTATAGGGAGCCAATATATTATAGCACCTGTATATACACTGTGCAACAGGCAAATGGAATACATTCAGTATATCAATTATTGTGCATATTTATAATAGTTGGAGACGCAGTAAATGCGTTATGGTAGTGAATTTTCATAAGAATAATATATTATTGATTTAGCCTTTTATGAAAATTTTAAAAGTTACATTTAATTTAATTCATGTAATTAGAAGTCATAAGGTAAAAATGGCCAACAAACGCATAATCCCTAACATAAATAATTATAGTCAGTGGTATATATATAACTAGAAAAAAATAAACATGAAATATACTTAATAAAAACACACTAGAAAGCTGAACGTAACAAAAAATACATTAAACATTAAAATGCACATTCAGTACAATTTCCAAATATAAAGTTATATAAATATTTATCGATTTAAAGTTAAGGGCCTAATTTAGGGTATTTTTTGAAATCACACATCCTGCTTACCCTACATATATAAATGGATTAACTATACAAAACTTATTTTATAAATATATTAAATGTTTCTTGACAATATACAACAACTGATCCCGCTCAACTGCACTGGCTTTTTTTTCAGTAACTGTTTATGCAGAATTCAACGGTTTGATTAGAATTCTTATATGCCGCGATCCCAAATCTGGTGAACACAACGTTCTCATTAAAAAATGGGATATATATATATATATATATATATATATATATATATATATATATATATATATATATATATATATATATATATATATCTACAGTTCTGAAAATAAAAGACAATTAGTCTGATTTTTTAATTAGAAATCCAGTTTTGTAATGTGCAACAGAAATGTGTGTGTGTGCGTGTGTGTGTGTGTGTGTCTAGGAAGTATAAAAAAATTTACCAATTGTCCCATGTAGCATAAAAATATAACATTACTACGAAATATTGAACTTTTTAGCGTCTGCATCTAGTAGTATGGAATCTTTTCAGAGTTTTATTCTGTCTAACCCTAGATGTATATACATATACATACATACATATATATATATATATATATATATATATATATATATATATATATATATATATATATATATATATATATAGACATAGACACAGACACATTTATTTGACCACTTTTTACACTTAAAAATTCAATAATTGTGGCAAGTCGAAATACACTAACAAAAAATCAAAGTTTTAAAAGTACAAAGCAAAATACACACACATATAAATTAGTTAAAATTAACTACACAATAAGTGAACCTTGTAAAATACAAATTACTACCTGTGCGAGATACAAAGACTATATCACTATGGAGGCATCCATGTACTCACGGACTGAATAATAAGCGTTTTGCTTAAAGTAATACTTTATAGCATTTTTAAATTTCCCATAATCTAAGCACTTTATGTGAACTGGTAGCTTATTATATAAGGCGATATGCAAAGAATTATTTACAGATTTTTGCAGTCTAAATCTCTGCGGTCGTATCAAACCAGCCGATCTTGTACTATAGTTATGGTATGCAGAATTTAGCTGATAATCGAATTTATCCCTGTGTATATTTAATAACTGACTAAAAATGTATATCGTGGGAAGAGTCATGATTCCCAGACTAATAAAGTACGGCTTACAGTGTTCACGGCAGCCAACTCCAGCAATCAACCTAACCACTTTCTTTTGTAGCCTGAAGATTTCTATAGAATTTGTGGAATTTCCCCACAAATGAGTGCCATACGATAGGTGACCGTGAAACTATATAAATATATATATATATATATATATATATATATATATATATATATATATATATATATATATATATATATATATATATATATATATATATATATATGTATGTATGTATATGTATATATATAAACGTTTTTTGTAGTTATTTAGTTTGGAATTGATTATTTTTTATATCTAATTTTAAAATATATCAGAATGTTTTGTATTTAGATTGCTTCCATTGCACTTAGTGGTATTAAAAGAATTAAATTCTAAGAGTAGTGTACAAAATTTGTTAATCATTGTATTGCATCCACAGATATGAAATTCGGACGCAGAAAGTGCGTTATGGTAGTTAATTTTTATTAAATGTTCAAACTTAGATAACTCAATTTTCAATAAACTTAGAAAGTTAAATTTTAGTACGTACTAAGGTCTTCTCTGAGGCAACACATAAACCAAGTTTCATTAAAATAACTTTGTAATTTTCTGAGAAAAAAAATTGTTTTAAAAGAAAACTGGAAATTTTAAAAACTCAATTTTTTTAAAACTTAAAAAGTTTAATTTTGGTGTGTGGCAAGGCCCTTCTCAAGGCAATATATCCACTAAATTTTATTAAAATAGCTTTGTAATTTTCGGAGAAAAAATTTTTTTTCGAAAAGACACTCAAAATTTTTCCGGAAAACCTGGTCATATTTTCCTGACTAACAAACTTATCTAAGCCATTAATAAAATAAAGGCACTTGCCGAGTTTTATCAAAATCGCTTAATTATTTTTTGAGATATCGGTTGGATATATATATATATATATATATATATATATATATAAATATATATATATATATATATATATATATATATATATATATATATATAAACATATAAAAATTGAAACTGACCCCGGATATGGGTTCTAGGGGTCCTAAATCGCGCTGATTTGAAAAAAATTTTGGAAAGTCTTACCATCGATACGTCTCTAATAGTGAATTTTTTTTAATAAAAATTCACTAATAATGATGGAAAGCGTATCTATCACACGATGATAATAAAATTAAGTAAATACTCAAACTCAACCTGAGTGTTGCTGCTTCTCGAAGAAAACTCGATTAGCAAAATATACTTGTTGCTTTGCTATCGCTTGCTGAAGGCATTCAACAGCATATTGTTTCCAGTCACTTGACGAAGTGCTGATCTTGCCAAATGTTGCTGACCGGTAATTACACCAATGCGTTTACTATGGTATGGCTATTGTCGTGCCTAGTAAGATTTAGTTATTGTTATTGTCTTGTGGTAGTAGCATTAGCGTAATATGCTAATTTAGAATATGAAAAAATTATTTACAAAATGTTTAATAAATCAAGACAAAACACTCATAGCATTTCTAAAAATATTGCATTTTCTGTTTCGCGGTATTAAAAAGAAGCAGATTGTTTGGAAAATGCTGTTCGTATTGTAAAATATTTACTGGAGTTATCTTCTATATAATCAATAAGAAACCCAGTTAATATTATAACAGAAAACGGTAAAGTATAATATATAATCTATAGGCAACGCTCCAGTGCATGACAAATTAAAAATTTTAAAAACACTATTCCGCCATTTTATGTATATAGGCTAAATTTTTGAGTTATTCATGGCTTTGCCGAATACACATTTTAACAGAAAAGTTAGGTTATGGGTAGTCAAGTTATTTTAGGTTTGCAGTCTCGAAGTATAGTCTAAAATGTTATAGAATAAAAATGCATACCTTTTAATGTATAATACACTTCTTTTAAATTTTAAATTCCATATCAATTCATCTTTGATTAGGTTTATACAAGAGGCATTACACTGACCTGGAAATTTTACGTTAACACTGATAACACAGCAACTTCATATCCATAGCATTATCATCATTAGTAGATATTTAAGTTGACGACGTTGATAAAGAAGCTAATAAAAAATTATAATTGTATACATTAAGGTCATTATGATCTAAATTTAGGCTAGCAATAGTAAACATGTAGCTTGATATTATGACAAATGAAAATGGCATTTCGATACAACTTACAACAGAATGCAGATTGAAGAATGACAGCGGCGCGTCAGGTTAAGAATAGAGCCGCGAGCAGTGCACCGATCTCTCGCAATCGTTTTCAGGTAGAATAGGTTATAGTTCTAGTGATGAACTAAAAATCATGAGAAACTGGTAATTCGAATTCTTAAGGTATTAATTAGAGTTACAGATTGCCGATAAAATTAACCTTTATAGAAAAACATTATTATCATAAGTTATGAACATTTGGAATGTTTATGTATATGCAGCGTTTAACTACATGAAATTTCTGAAAATCTGACAGTCCCGGTAAATAAACAGTTTCACCTTCCAATAACAATTAAAACGGCTATTGTTACATTTTTATCTCTGATTTATATAAAAAGCAGGTCAGCAGACATGCGCACAGGTAACATCATCTGTCTTTGTCCAACATTGTAGATATGTCATTACGAAATTTAAAGTCATGTCAAGAATTATTTATCTTTAATTTCGGATAACTTTGTTATTCTTTGATTAAAGGACTTGAAAATTGGTAAGCAGACATGCCTATTTATTTTCTTTCAAGTTTTTAAATATCGTGTTAGTCGATTACATACTTTGAAATATACTGCGTTTAAAAGAATATTTTTTTATATTTTTTTTAATTGGGCGTTAAGTTCTGAAGAACGAACTCATCTGAGCTATTAACGAAGTGAAGATAATTCCTAATTTTGGTCCAAAACAGTCAAGTAATTTTGTGTTATCGGTTGGATATATATATATATATATATATATATATATATATATATATATATATATATATATATATATATATATATATATATATATATCACACAAAAAGTAATTAGCCGATTTTGTTGAAACTATTTCTTGTATTAATAGCATGGATGAGTTCGTTAGCCTGCCCAATCGGACCAAGTTAATTTTTTCGAAAAAAAAAATGGTATCTCAAAAAATAATAAAGTATTTCGATAAAATTTGACATATATGTTGCCCTTGTAAAAGCATTATTGTGTACCAAAATTCACCTCTCTGATCTTATAGAAAATTGAGTTATTAAAATTTGAAACATTTAATGAAAATTGGCTACCATAACGCACTTGCTGCGTCCTTTTTTATTTTATTTTTATTATCAATAATGACACGCAATTTGTTATTAATTTTTTTTGTAACAATATTCGTTAATAAGATGTATTTCAATTTTTTTTCTTTTAATTTTCTCAATAAGTTTTAAAAGCATAGCAATTTTCAATAGAGAATCAAGAGATATCGTCTAAACTGCAGCCATCACTCAAAGGTAGTGAATGTAGGGGTGAAGTTTTCACTTGCAAGATGTCATTTTTAACCAAATTTGACGTTTCGGAATTTTGTATAAATATGCACAATATTTAATATTTTGAATTAATTCCGTTTGGCTGTTTCACCCTGTATGTAACTATATACCCCCATTTACCACAAAAGTATCGCAAACAGAACGTCTGATTGTCCCCATGTATTTTATATGGGAAAAACAAGAAAGTTACGCAGAAACTGCATGCTGCTCTGCTTAAAAATTTAAATTTAAATTTTAAATTTATGCTCTAACTTCTGGATTATTTTAATTTTATTAGAATTGTCTTATCTATGACGACAATAAACTTATCCTTGACGTGTAATATATACGGCTTTTCGTAGAAATAGAATGCGGGCTGGTCTATAAAAAGTAGGCAGATAATGGATACGCGTCTTTAGAGACACATCATCCATTAGGTATCTGTAGAAAATAAAAGCCCTAAGAGTCTTCTCTATATAACAAGCAACCGTACTTCTAGAAACGGCTTGTATTCCAATTCAAAAGACGTATACTTTCAATCTTTATCATGTTTTATCTCTTCTGCTATGTAAGAAAATTATGTTCAGGAACAATACAAATCCTGCTATGCCAAATGAAATTTAGTTCACTTCGTACCAAAACGACTTTGGCAGAGACAAAGGGCAGAAAGGAAAAACATTGGGATAAAAATGTCTCTGTGTTAGCGGCAGGCGTGCTTTCCGAACCTTTGACGGATTGAATGGCTTTGAGAATGAGAAATAGATTATATGAGAATATACACAAATATCAAGAAAAAAGTTTTAAAAGCATTGTTTATCAACAGGAAACAAAAACTTTGATTTTTCACAAAATTATGCATTAAAGCCTGTAAACTAATATATCCCTTTACGTTCGAATATCATTCATAAGTAAAATTTTGTCTTTTCTTAAACTATAAAAGTATTCTATTTGTTGTTTGTGCGGCTTTTCTTACACGTGGTCAAATATTTTTGCCACCTAAAACTAAAATGAGGATCTTACACAATTTTCAACAAGATAAAAGTGATCCGGGGACCACTTGGCACTAACATGCGTTTAGTATCAGTTTGGAAATCAAAATCCTATTACTTTTTATTGCATCAGAATTTTCTCTTCGTCGTCAAACGAAAACGAGGAAAATATAAGCTCGTTAAGTACTACTTTGGAAAAATTTAATATAACCTTAAAACTACAGAAATGGTCTTAATGTTGGCGTGTAATATCAAAGATTATATTGACTGATTTTTGTAATTTACAATTAATAATTCATCGTTTAAGACATCTTACTACATTTAAGTGATCATCTACAAAGGTAGACTGAATTTATGTCCTAGTACTTTATGTTTGAAAACTATACAAGGCATATCTGCTTATGATTGTTTACCATTAGCGTGACGTCACACAATAAAATATAATGGCGTCGAATGTTTTCACGCCAATTTGATAATTTTAATTGAAATGCTATTTTAGGTCACCTATCATTTTCGTTTTTGTGGAATAAAAGTAAAGTCCTTATTACTGCAACATAACCATTTTAAAACACTTTTCTAAAGAACTGTAATGCAAAAAGTGCTTTCTTTACTAATAAAGCTTTAAAAAACCGAACACCCGGTAAGAGTTGATTAATTTTAATAAACGTTATACATGATGTGTGTTTAATTAAACTTAAAATAGTGCTGCAAATTGAATCATAACTTCCACATAGCTGTAATAATCTACTCGCGTCAGAAAGATATTCTCGTGAAATCCATGACTTAACCACAAAGAAAATATTCGTATTCCTATACCCATAATCTTCTGAAACGTTATATTACTCGAGTTTTAACGAAAAAAAATCATGTTTCACCAAATCCCGCCTCATTTATCTCCTACCCTATGAAGCGGTCTTACGCAAAAACAATGCAAAGCCGAGTGATAACTGGATACCAAATTTGAAGATGATATCTCAATTCGTTCGAAAATTATTGCGCCTACTAACAGACAGATGTACAGGCCAGCAGACCGACCGACCGATAGACCTACAGACTAAAAAAAATTGTTACAGAATCAAGTTCTACATATGTTTTGAGACTTTTAAGTCGTTTTAGCCAAAAAAAATTCTAAATTACTGTGATCGATATTCTACCCCCACACATTTAACCCCTAATTTAATTTCAGCACGGAATCTCAGATGCTTGATGAAATTGTAAGTGGTCTAATAAACAAACCCTAAAACGTTATATTACGCGAGTTTTAACGGAAAAAAATTTCAATTTTTACCAAATCATCCCCGATTCGTTCCCTACCGCCTAGAGCGATTTTACCCAAAAACAATCCGAGTCGTTCGTTTGTCACGTGCTAACTGTGTACCAAATTAGAAGACGATAAGTTATGGTAAAGTTATCGTGGCTACAAGCAGACAGGCATACAGACCGACAGACGTAAAAAAAATCCCAAGTCATGTTTTTACGACGTTTAAGCGAAAAAAAATTGATTACATTTTTAAACTGAAATATTTTAAAATAACATATATATATATATATATATATATATATATATATATATATATATATATATATATATATATATATATATATATATATATAATAATAATAATAATGCGTGGATTCGCCGCAGTTTCTTATGCATTCAATAACTTTTCGAGGCATGCTTAAAATTAAATGGTTTATGGTATCCTAAGAAATGTCACCCCGGGCTTCTTGAATTCGGTGACGACGGTCAAGTAGGCTATTTGGTGGTTGGGGTAGATTACTCAGTCGATTGCCAATCATATCCCATACAGGATCGATGGGTGACAAGTCTGCGGAGCGAGAAGGCCATGGAAGCAGGGTTGCATTATCTTCTTAAGAACCTTGTAGTAACCCTTGCTGTATGAAGACGTGCGTTGTCTTTCTGAAATAGGGGTTGAATTAACCCTCTAGGTATGGCAGTCCAACAGGCTGCAGCATGTTCCGTGTGTATTGCATTTGCTCTCAAATTTCTGTCAATAAAAAAAAGGTGACATGCTACCGTATGTTATCGCACCCCATACCATCACCTTCTGTGAAAGGGTCATATGCTGTTCCACAGCAAATTCTAAATTTCTGCGTTCCCCATGTAATCGGCTTGCTCTCCTGCGAGCATCGGGGACCCAAAGACAGAATCGGGACCCGTCAGAGAACACAACACAATTCCAGGCACCGTCCCAATTTGATCTGTCGTTACACCAGCCAAGTCGAGCAGCACGATGTCAAGGTGTCAGTGGGAAACATAAAAATAACCTATACGAAACAAGCCCAAAAGCGTGTATTCTACAATATATCGTTGACATAGAGACTTTTTGTTGCAAAACTCCCAACCGAGCATTTCCAATCAAGCGTGTAGTGGTATATAAAATTTAATCGCAATTTTTTGACTCAGACTGGGTGTTTGGATTTTTTTGGAAAGTCAGTATATTAAAAAAATTCCCGTCGCAACTTGTTTGACAGATATCAAAAAGTAGCATTGAAACAGGGTTTCTCGAGTTTGTGCCTAAAGGGTTTTATTAAAACAACGCATCATTTAAATTAGACAGACTTTTGTATTTTATTTTTTTAATGATAAGCTTCCGAAACCCACAATTACCCGAAGTTAACTGCATGTATGATTTCGTTGGGGAAAATGCATTAAAGGCCCGGCGATTATATCATGAGCAACTCCGAAATAGATTCTGCTGGATCCGCGAACATTTTCAAACACTCAGCGAAGGTTGACTAAAAGAGAAAATTGCAAGGGGCTGCTTCAACTGTAAGATCACCGCAAATAGAATTAGCCGTTTAAAATTCTGTTGAAAAGGATCCAAAGTAAGCACGAGGAAAATTGCAATCAAGTTAAATATTACGCATATTCTAGTATGGAAAATGTTACTTCTTACCATACCCATTGAACGTGATTCAATGAGTTTAATCATTACTTACTCGAAGCTTAGCGTTACGTATGTAACTGATTTTTACAGAAACTTGTAAAAAATCATTTATTTAAAAATTGCATTTTATTAACCAACGAAGGTAGTTTTTCTAGAAACGCTAACTGAAATCTTCAGGCAACTGAAAATTCCCATGGGATCACGGAATCTCAGCACCAGTAGCACTTCGCGGTTAATTTCTGCCTGTAATATTTCGACACTTTTTATATATCTAGATTTTAGTGAATTTTCTTTTAAAAAATTCACTAATGAGGAGATCGCGACTTATGAAAAAATTTTGTTCAAATAAGCGCTATTTAGGACCCCTGGAACCCAAATCCGAGGTCGGTTTCAGACTTTATATGTTAATATATATATATATATATATATATATATATATATATATATATATATATATATATATATATATATATATATATATATATATATATATTGATATAGAATGTTATTTACAGACTTTCGAAGCCCTCACGTTTGGTGCCAATTGTTATAGAATTTCAAAAAAATGTAATAAGCTATGGATTTTAAATTTAATTTAATATATAGAATTGATATATATATATATATATATATATATATATATATATATATATATATATATATATATATATATATATATATATATATATATATATATATATTTAGTTTTTTTTTTAGTTATATTTTAGGTATCTTAGCTTTTAACTTTTATTTTCCTGTAAAGTTTAGTGAAATGTGTTGTAAATGTTGTTATTATGAAATATATGTATTTGTGTATGTAACTTACACCTGGATGTACTCAATGTATTTTTATTTTTTTACCTGTTTAACACACAGAAAACAACCAATCACATATATGAACTGGCATCTGCTTGGCCTAGCGATTCAATGTATAGTTTATACACGTAGTCAGTAGATGATTTTCGGTTTCGGCGATGATGTGATGATGAAGGACGTTACGGCTGAGAGATGTCTCTACAGATATCTCAATATTATTGATGGTAGAAAGTGAAACAAAGATGATGGCTTGAATGTTTGCCACACTGTGTTGAAGTTGCAGATATATCACATAAATAAGGTGTCTTATTACTCACTTAGTTTTCCATCCCCTGCAAAGTTGCCCTGCTCTGAAGTTCCACGTTGTCTGTGACCAGTGACGCCTGTTTTTCCTCAACCTGTTTTCAAACTTTTTTCCAAAGATTTTTTATTTATTTTTCTAATACCAAAAATTTAATCAATCTAAACTTTTAAGCAAAATTTCCCTGTCTTATATTTTAATCCAAATTGTCCCATATAATAATTTAATGACAATTTCAATCTTTTTTTATCTCAAAAATTTTCAATCTGATACTTTTATCAAATTTTTCCCCTCTGTTTTTATTTTTCATACGTAACCAGCGTAACTAATCAAAAAACTGTTATCTGCCTGCTTCAAATAAAATATCCTAACAAATTTTAACACAATAATCGTTTTTCATCATCTCCTCGGATACATACATACTTCTGATTGTTGTTAGTCAATGAGAGAATAATTAACCAAACTATAATTTTAGTGTCAGTTTGACGTCTGTCCTAAATAAAAAACAGCTGACTTAAACATAGGTTATAACATGACATTTCTTACAATTTAACACTCAAATTTTGACATCTTACTATTCTTAAAGCTAACAATATCCTTAATTCTAACAAACAATAACATCTTAAATTACATAACAGCTATCAAACAATAATACCTTAAACTATCTAATTAAACTGGTCATACATTTACACCTGCCTTGCCTCCTTTCAACACATATATATCTGTAAAATTTAGTTTCTCCCTGCCTTACAGTGCAAAAACATTGCATACACCAAAGGTAAGTTGTTGTTTGTGTATATGTATGTGTATATATGTATATGTGGCCCCCTTTAGTAACCATATCAAATCCCCAATAATAAATTTTTACTGCTTCAGAGGCTTGCCTTCTGAAGCTAGGAAAAATTTTTTATTCACGCTTTTAGTTTATAGCAATATAATCTTTTCCTCCCTTAATACATTTTTTTAGCATTTCAGAAACAGTCACTGCCATTCCTGTAAGAAGTTATGCTGTGAAATCAGAAGTATCATCTGAGATTCAAGTGATCTAGCTGCGAACATGAGAAGTTATTATATTTACGTGTCAGATGCACTTATGCATGAGAGACATTATTGTGCTTATAAGCATGTTTAAAAAGATACTAGCGTGCCTTTAATTGTTTTATAATAACACCGCTGTGCCAATATTTTGTCAATTATGTTTTTGAAGACCACTGCTGTGCCCACAATTATTTTAAGAAAAATACTACTGTGCCTGCAAATTTATGCTACTGATCCTGTTGTCATTATTGCTGCATGTTTGTTCCAGCTTCATAAGTGTTCAGTTCTTCGAAGTGTTTATGGCCTTTATTTAAAATAGTGCTTCGTTAGTTTAAGTGCTTTAAAAAAAATATGTGTCATGTCAGTGCTTTGTTCGTCTAGGATTTCTTCAACTTATATTCCTTTTTTTAATGTCACGTTTGCCCAAGCAACGTTCGACTTAGCTATTAAGTTTGCATGTTGCATGCTATAAGAAATGCCATCAACATTAAATGAAAATGTTGTTAATTGACTATGTCAAGGCTAAATTTAGTTTTAAGTATCCCCCCAAGTAAAATAAGAAATTATCTCTTGCTTTTCAAATTCCTTGTTGTTTAACTTATCTCTTTATCATCATTATTTTTTTTTATTACCGAGTTTCCCTTTTCTCATTGCGTGTGTTCGTACGTGTGATAATGAAGCGATTTCTATAACGACATGTTTGTATATACCCCCATATTTGGACTATTTTTTCTATTGCTGCTGCCATTGTAAGTTTCTATATGTTTCTTTTTTGATATTAGGTCCTTTCCTTTTTCAATTCGTTTTATTCTTCTGATACCCAACTTTTTTTTTATTATTAATCTGAAACTACTGTTTATCAGTCACTATATGTTCCTTTTACTTGACTTTTTCATCTCATTCCCCTATATCTTGCAACTACTGTGCATATAATCATCTATATCTATTTTCATTATCTCAATATGCCCTCTATGGGTTTACATATTCACTGGTTAGCTTCTCCATCTATTAAATTCATTTCACTGTTCGTACATATATATTTTTGACTTTTCCCATTACTCCTTGATTCAGACGTCCTTATTTAGTTGTCTATCCTACTAAATGTTCCATAATTTTAACGAATTTTACATAATTGGCCTTGATATCTGTTTTCTTCATATATCTTTCTTTCTTTTTCCTCATTTGTTGGCAGCTCTGGTCCTCTTATCTTGGGTTTAAACTTGTCCCCACTACTTCGTTTGTTTCCGATCATATATGTCTTGTTTGACGTGCATTTCTACTGCTTGTTTGTCGTGAGATTCTTCCCCACGCTTAGCTGGTTACTAACGTTATCTACCTCGGTTTTAATTTGGCTATACTCTTCTTTCATGCTTGACATTTGCTTTAAATTTTGAATTTTTACGTGCTATTTGGTCGAACTAGTTTTGGTTCAATTTATAGACTTAATCCAGGTCTGCAATTTTGAATTTTGATTGTTATGTTATTTCAAAAATGTTGGTGAGTTTAAAGACTTCCCAGGTCATTCATCTCATTCTAGTTCATCAATTATTTCTAGTGATACCATATTTTGTTGCTGCTTCGTCTCCATATCCGTTATGTGGTCTTCTCCACTGCTTATTGTTTCCATCAGACTCTTCTGCCTGTCTTGCCTTGTATTCTATGCTAAAATCATCTCTGGAGGTATCCTTATTCCTCTGGCATTTATACCTATTCGTGCCATCGTTGCCATCCTTGTTTTCACGTCTATACCTCTTATTTCCTATACGTTTCCGTTTAAATTTGTCACCCTTATTCCTGATTTCTTCTAGGCATTCTTGTTTCTTTTTGTTTCTTCTATTCCCCATTGCTCTTGTCCATTTTGGCCCAAAACATTCTTCTACTTCTTCTCTCAGACTTTTATTTCCCAACGTCAGCTTTACATCTGGCTCTTCTCTTAGATTCTCCAAATTTCCATTCGTTTCTCTCAATCTCTCTTCCATTTTGGTTTCATATCTGTTTCTTTTATGTTTGCGCATCTTTCTAGGCCCTCTCATTCGCTGATTTCTTTCATTCACTCTCTCTATGATTTTATCCATCGGTTCATCATCATTTGCTCTGATTTTCTCTATTATTATCTTACGTACTACATCCATCTTTGTTACTACTTTACTTTCCCACTTTCGCTCTGTCTCACTTATCTCTTCCATCTCTATTTCTACATCTTTTTTCACTTCTTGTACTCTTTTTTCCACTTTCTCTGTGTTTTTTCTATCTATATTATCCAATCTCTCAATCATCTGCCTCATATTCTGCTCTTGTTCAACAAATTTCTCAGTCATACTTCCTTTTATCTTGTTTATATTATCCTCTTGTCTTTCGAACCTGTCATTCATATTTTCATTTATATCTTGCCTCATTTCATTCATATCTAGTTTCATGCTATACATATCCCCTTTCATTTCTTTCTTACTTTCATTTATGTCTTGTTTTAGGCCATTTATTCTTTCATTCATATCTGTATTCATACTATTTATGCTCTGCATTAATTTCATCAACATTTCATTGTTATTGTCAGGTTTTTCTTTTGTCGTATTTGTGTCGTCTACCTTACCTAGATCGGGTGTCTGTTCTTCTATTGACGTTTCTCCTCCTGTTTGTACCATTCCTTCTGCTTGTTCTTCCACATTTTCACCAACTTCTTGATCATATCTTCTCTCCTGATCTATTTCCATACTTTCCTGCTGTTCATGTTCTCTTTCGTCTCCCCTGTCCTGTCTGTCCTTTGACGTGGTCATTTTTCTTCCCCTAGGCATTTTCTCGACTTCCTTATTATGTTTTGTTTATTTATTTATTTTTTTAAATTTATTTTACTCGTGGACCTCGAAAGCTCCCACGTTTAGGCGACAATTGATATATTAAGTTAGTTATTCACTGACTTTCGAAACCCTCACGTTTGGTGCCAATTGTTATAGAATTTCAAAAAAATGTAATAAGCTATGGATTTTAAATTTAATTTAATATATAGAATTGATATATATATATATATATATATATATATATATATATATATATATATATATATATATATATATATATATATATATATTTAGTTTTTTTTTTAGTTATATTTTAGGTATCTTAGCTTTTAACTTTTATTTTCCTGTAAAGTTTAGTGAAATGTGTTGTAAATGTTGTTATTATGAAATATATGTATTTGTGTATGTAACTTACACCTGGATGTACTCAATGTATTTTTATTTTTTTACCTGTTTAACACACAGAAAACAACCAATCACATATATGAACTGCCTCTCACCTCAGGGAGCTTAGTAAGCAAGTGGGTTCCAGTCCCCTTTGGTTTTTTTTTTTTTTGTAATTTCGAAATATTCTGCCCTATCTAATTTCAGTTCTTTCCTCCCAAATACTCATATATGTATAAAAGGAAACAAAATAAGGCAAAGGTTTCAAATGATCGCCAAACTTGAATATTTATTACAATTAAAGAACAAATGACAAAATTCTAATGCTACTTACTATTTTCAATGTATTTTTTTTGTTTAATTTAGAGCTCTTTCTTATGATACTCCCCCCCCCCTAAAAGTTATAGGCCTGTATTTCTTGCTTAAAATTTTTAAAATTACCTATACCTATATAAATACAGATCTTTTCAAACTATGTACTACACGAGAGCGACATCTACTGGCATCTGCTTGGCCTAGCGATTCAATGTATAGTTTATACACGTAGTCAGTAGATGATTTTCGGTTTCGGCGATGATGTGATGATGAAGGACGTTACGGCTGAGAGATGTCTCTACAGATATCTCAATATTATTGATGGTAGAAAGTGAAACAAAGATGATGGCTTGAATGTTTGCCACACTGTGTTGAAGTTGCAGATATATCACATAAATAAGGTGTCTTATTGCTCACTTAGTTTTCCATCCCCTGCAAAGTTGCCCTGCTCTGAAGTTCCACGTTGTCTGTGACCAGTGACGCCTGTTTTTCCTCAACCTGTTTTCAAACTTTTTTCCAAAGATTTTTTATTTATTTTTCTAATACCAAAAATTTAATCAATCTAAACTTTTAAGCAAAATTTCCCCGTCTTATATTTTAATCCAAATTGTCCCATATAATAATTTAATGACAATTTCAATCTTTTTTTATCTCAAAAATTTTCAATCTGATACTTTTATCAAATTTTTCCCCTCTGTTTTTATTTTTCATACGTAACCAGCGTAACTAATCAAAAAACTGTTATCTGCCTGCTTCAAATAAAATATCCTAACAAATTTTAACACAATAATCGTTTTTCATCATCTCCTCGGATACATACATACTTCTGATTGTTGTTAGTCAATGAGAGAATAATTAACCTAACTATAATTTTAGTGTCAGTTTGACGTCTGTCCTAAATAAAAAACAGCTGACTTAAACATAGGTTATAACATGACATTTCTTACAATTTAACACTCAAATTTTGACATCTTACTATTCTTAAAGCTAACAATATCCTTAATTCTAACAAACAATAACATCTTAAATTACATAACAGCTATCAAACAATAATACCTTAAACTATCTAATTAAACTGGTCATACATTTACACCTGCCTTGCCTCCTTTCAACACATATATATCTGTAAAATTTAGTTTCTCCCTGCCTTACAGTGCAAAAACATTGCATACACCAAAGGTAAGTTGTTGTTTGTGTATATGTATGTGTATATATGTATATGTGGCCCCCTTTAGTAACCATATCAATATATATATATATATATATATATATATATATATATATATATATATATATATATATATATATATATATATGCGTGTGTCTATGTTTATATATTTATGTGTCACACCGCTAACTCAAAAAATAATGGACCAATTTCGATAAAACTTGATGAGTACCTTCCTTTCGCAAGTGGCTTGGATAAGTTTGTTATCCAGGAAAATCGAACTAGTTTTTACCGGAAAATTTTTCGTTATATCTCCGGAAATAACAAAGTTATTGCAACCGTATTGCGTACAAGGATTTATATCATAAAAAGAAAACCATGCACCAAAATTTGAATCTCTACGTTAAAATAAAAAAAGTTATAAGCTTTTAAGTTGTTCTTCTTAAAACGTCAAAAAGTCGCAATTCAAAACGTCAAGATTGACATGTTCTGGATAAAGAACTTAAAACTAACATTACGGGCGATGTAGCAGGAATTTTGTAAGAAGTGTCTCCTATAAAGCCTTAAGTTTTACTCTCAGCCACCATTATTCTTCATTTTACTTAAATATTTGCAGAAAATGAATTTCAAATAGACCCTTTTTCTGATGCTTTAGCTGTGGTTTCAACTAGAGGGTTATAATACATGAAGAAAAACTTTGTACCTAACCCTTGTTAAGTACATTGCGAGCACGAAGAATTGTGAGATTTGGGATAATTAAAGTGCATATAAACAAGGAGAGCAGAAAGATAATATGTGTGTATAGTATGTGACTAATAGATCAAACATTGCTTTTTTCTAATTAGACAAGCGTCTCGCGACAGTAAAAACTTTAATGAGTTTTTAGTCGTTTTAACGAAATAAAAGACCTCCCTGACTGAGCTGTGTACACACAACCTGACCTGACCTTCCTGACCTGCCCTGACATCAGTTTGCCTAATCAAAAGCTAAAAGAAGTTAAAAAGGAAAGGAAAAGTTCATTATGCTCACATAACCTTGATATATGGCAGGGTTAATTTTCCTTCTCATTTTAGCTTTAAATTAGGCAAACTGATGTCAGGGCGGGTTAGAAAAGTCAGTTGGTAGAATTTTTTGTAACATCACGTTAGGGAGGTCCTTTATTTCGTTAAAACAACAAAAAACTCATCCAAGTTTTAACTGTCGCGAGTTGATGATTGGGCTGTAGGTTTGGTGAAGTTTATGGTTTAACTGTCTATAATTTTTAGCTAATTTTCGTAGAACAAATTCGTTTATGCATTTTTGCATTTTTTATCGAAATATGATGCATGTTTGTAGGAAAAGAATCTGGTCGCAGTAAGTGCGTTTTGGTAGCGAATCTTCATTGAATCTCTCAAATTTCATAACTCAATTTGCTATTAACGTCAGGTTTGTTCGCTAGGAAACCAACATTGAGTTTAGTTTCGCAAAATCTTTGTACATTTTCAAACAATAAGTAATTTTGATAAAATATAGTACATTGTTTCTACTACATAGGCTATACCGGTATTCAGACTGAGCCCTGCTCGCTTTTGCTATTAAAAACACTTTTATGTAAATTCACTTCATAACGCACTTGCTGCGTCCAGACTTTTTCTTTCTTCCAGAAAGATTAAATGGATTTGTCTACCGCTTGTTTATAGAACACACTTTGTCGATTCTTCTAGAAGATGTCTCAATTTTAATAAAGAATCGAATATGGTGCACTACGAATTTTAGTGGTGCTTTGTGTTAATACCTACATCAGAATTGCAACAATCGCTGTAGAGATGGCAGATGAACGCGGTCAAAACTTTCTAGATCTCCTAATTTAAATAGGCTGGATTTTTTTGTGGCATCTGAAGTCGTTATTTTGCAAAAAACCAGTGCATACTGGAGCACAATTAAGAAACCGCATGATCGTTTCGTACAAAACGATATTAAATACTTGAGGAATTCTTGAGGCGGTAGAAAGTGGATCGAGATATGTATACTTGTGAGTAAAAGACATTTGCAACAATTCTTGTAAATAGTTGTTCTTCGTTTAGTTGTTGCATTGTACAAATATTTATAAGTTTTAAGATTCTTAAATTGAAAAAGAATCTAATGTAATGTTGCGTTTGCGAATCGCATTAGGTGTTTCTTTTTTTATTGGTAAACCGTTCATCAAGCTAAGTAAATCTATAGTACTTTGCCGAATTTTTATAAAGAAAATTTTGCTTACAGAGAGGTAACGACTTTCGAATATTTTTTTTAATGATCGCGATTTAGACCCTCTAGTACCCATTTTTTAAAGATTATTCATTTATTGGTGATCATATAAGTCGCTCTCATTTCTTTGAAAATACTCTGAATGTATGAAGGTACCTGGAATTTCTCCAGTTTAAACTACCTAAATTGCTCGAATGCGTTAATTTGCGTCTAAGGACAAAAATTATAGTTCAGCACGATAACGCACCTTCACATTACGCAAGTAAGTTACCAACTATGTTAACAGCAAATATGATACATGTATTGGGCGATTTGGTAGAATTAAGCAGCCTGATAGGTCACCTGATCTCCACTAATAGATTTTTTCGTGTGGGTATATGTGAAGGATCATGTATACAAAAGGCCTTCAACAACCCTACAAAACATGAGAGTTCGCATATGTGAGGCATTCCGCAGTGTTACGCATTGATGATTTTTAATGCCATGAGAAACCTCAAAGCCTTAAAGTCAGGTTTGCTTTTAATTTCAACTCTGTTTTCAATATTTGTTGTATTTTTGAGCTGGACTTAATTAAAACTTTTTTTTATATATATTTTTTAGTTTATTTAGTTTCTTTGTTCTTTAGCGGTAATATAAAGAAAATTTTGCTTATAGAGAGGCAACTTTTGAATTTTTGAAACATGTTTTCAAGTGATCGCAAATTAGAGCCCCTAGATCACATATCCGAGGCTCATTTTTTTGGAGTATAGTCTAACGCCATAAAATGACATTTTCTTGTGGTATAGGGGTCATCCAAAAAAAAATTAAACTCTGAGGGAATTGTCAAGAAAGTGACATCATATGTAATCATTTGTTTTGATTTTTTACGTCAACAACGTTATAACTCAGATAGTCTGATTGAGTAGCTGAATGTATTTGGAGGCTTTTTACCTGCTAGAAAATGTTCGTTCCCTGAGCGGTTTTGTCTGGAATACATTAATAAAACGAAGAGTAAGTGTTGGAACTCTAAGTACACTTAGAGAACTCAAATCACCACAACACACCTTTTTAAAGACCTGACAATCGTTTCACTAACAAAGTTATCGTCGCGAGAAGAAGGAAATTTCTAGAATACTTACAACTAAGTACTACTATGAGTAGATTTGAACCAAATTGAAAATGAAAGTGAGTATTTCCTAGAGTATATTTCGTTATGTGGACGATATGTTTGCAGTGTTTAACACAAATATATTCAAAGTAGATATTAATAGACCCAACTGTCAATGAGATTAATAAAATTCACCCAGGAATTGAAAGTTAACAGTAAACTTCCTTTTTTGCAGGTATTAGTTATTAAAAATAATGACTCACTTGAATTCGGTATTCACAAGAAGGAAACTACCACTCTAAGTTACAGGCCAAATGACTCGCATCATACGTTTATACAAAAAACGGCGAGTTTAAACTTCTTAGTAAATAGATTAATAAAATGTCCCTTAAGTAAAAGGAGATAGAGTAGAGAATTCGAGTGCATTAAAAACCTAGCTAAATATAACGGCTATTCGGATTACGTAGTGTAAAAATTGATAAACAGACACGGAACAAAGAAAATGTTAGCGGAATCCAGGATATTCAGGAAAGATAAAATAGAAAACAGGTTTGTTTGTTTACCATTTGAACCACGTATCAAAAGGGGTCTCGAGAGCATTTTAAAGAAATAAAGTTTGGGACGCAGCAAATGCGTTATTGTAGTGAATTTTTATTAAATGCTTCAAATTCGAATAACTCACTTTTCTATAAACCTAGAAAGTTGAATTTTTGTACGTAATAAGGTCTTTTCCAAGCCAACGTATCCACCAAATTTCATCCAAATAGCTCGAAACATCGAAAAAAAATTCGTAGAAAACTCACAATTTTTCCGGAAAACCTTGTCTGATTTTCCTGGCTAACAAACTCATGCAAGCTATTCATAAAAGAAAGATTCTTGCCGAGTTTAATATATAGAAGATTTACCTGGGATTTTGTCTCTCTCTTTATCGGTGTTTACGCAAGACGTATTGTAAAAGGTGGTGTTTGTAAGTAGTTTAGAATTGTTCATCCTCTAATGACGCTACCTTTGTTAGCGATACAATCGTTAGCCATTTAAAAAGATGTATTCTTGTGATTTGGGTTCTCCAAGGGTACTTATCAGTGCTCATCACAGGTTCTACTCTTCACTTATTGTTGGCAATACATATTTAAAGTGTGTATACTGCAAAATGCCGGCCTTTTCTGACAGCTGCTCAATTAATGTTTTCTTTTGACTTTTTAAATACATATATCCAACAATTATTCTTTGTTTTTCTATTTTTTGCTGATAAAACCTCCTATCCAACAAACATTTTTCGAGAAGTAAAAAGCTTTCCAAATACGTGCAGTTACTCTTTAAAACTATTTGAGTTGGTATAACGTTGATAACGTAAAAAATGAGAACAGTTATTACATGTGATGTCACTTTCCTAACAATTCCACCATTTAAAGCCGACCACTATACCACTAGGTCTCGAATTCGATTCGCAGGCCAACGAAAACTCGACCTTATCTGGACAATTGGTAAAATTTATAAAGAATTGGGAATAAATGTGCTAATGGCCTGTGATGTCGTGGCCATTAATAATAATTTAAAAAAAACTATACCACTAAAAAACGTCATCTTACATATTTTCAAAAAGAATTTTTAAATGAGCGCGAATTGGAGCATTTGGAACCCATATTCAAGAACAGTTTTAGACTTCATATATATATATATATAACTATATATATATATATATATATATATATATATATATATATATATATATATATATATATATATATATATATATAACTATATATATATATATATATATATATATATATATATATATATATATATGTATATATATATATATATATATATATATATATATATATATATATATATATATTCCAAAATCTCTAATTTGCGGTCATATGAAAAAAATGAAAATTTATCGTTGCCTCTCTATATGAGCTTATATATTTTTGATATCACCATGACAACCAGGATGACCAATTATGACCATGTATAAAATTAAAAACACCTTGGGGTCAAATTTAAAATAAATTTAAATTTTTAAAATATTAGAGAGAGAAAATCAATTTTTAGTTTTAGTGAATTTTCATTAAGATTCGGTAATAGAAGGCTAACGATGTTGAGCCTTTCGGGAATTTTTTTCAAATGAGCGCAATTTAGAGCCTTAGGACCCATATCCAAGGTCCGTTGGAATTTGTATATGTATGTAGGCAAGCAGGCATCAATCTGATTATCGTTGCATAAACCACAAGAAAAAGTTCCTGTTCATACCCGCCAAGGAAGTTACGGCACCTGGGGGAATAGGGGTGCTGTGCGGGGTAGGCAGGGTTTAAGGGGGATATGGCTTGAAGATGTGAAAAAGACAACTTTCAAGACCGTTTTAATAGCATTTTCTGCTCATATTTCCTTTTTACTGCCTACCCCGCCTAGCACCCCTATTCACTCCTGGTCCCTTGGGGGGTGTGAACAAGAAATTTTTCTTGGCGTTTGTGGATCCGGGGGGGGGGGTGCTAGGCAGGTTTCTGAAAACAGTTTTTTGAAAAGCGTTCGGCATATAATCTGCAAATTTACCGAAAATTCGCTACCAAAACGCACTTACTGCGTGCAGATTTTTTCTTATAAACGCATCATATTTGGATAAAAAATGCAAAAATGCATTAACAAATTTTTTCTACGAAAATTAGTTAACAAAATTATAGACCGTTAAACCATAAACTTCACTAAACCTGCAAATAAATATCCAAAAAAGCATCAACTTAACTAAACTGACAGCCAAACCATCAGAGATATTTGAAATGAATATGCTGTAAACATTTTAGTAAAATGAAGGGCAATGACGGTTGAACCTGAAACTTAAGATTTTGCAGAACACTCTTCTTGCAACACTTTTTTTTCACAATCGGTTATTGTTTCACATTCTTTGCCTAAACATTGCCAATTTTGACGTTTAAAATTCCGAGTTTGACGTTTTGAGGAAAACTCCAAAGTTTGTTTCGTTAACTGCCCATAACTTCTTTGTCTTTAAAGCTATGGACCTAAATTTTGGTACAGAGTTCACATTTTATAATACAAACACGCATGCCGAATTTGATTATTTGTTATTTACGGAGATATGAATTTTTTAGAAAGAACACACAAAAATTTTCGGGTAAACCTGGTCCGATTTTCCTGGCGAACAAACTTATCCAAGCCACTTGCAGAAGGAAGGTACTCACCAAATTTGATCAAGATCGGTCCATTATTTTTTGAGTTATTGGTCGGATATATATATATATATATATATATATATATATATATATATATATATATATATATTAATCTTGTTATAGTTAGTATAACTTCCTGGGCTTCGGATGTTCACGCAGGTGATTTCTTTGCCTCCGTGGCTATTTTGGTTGTTTCCCTCGGATTGATGGTCTTCCAAATGTTGCTGCATATGTGCACTGGTTGCCTGTTGTGACTCCGTGTATTTTTGCGTCTTCATCCAGAGTGTCCCCATCTTCACCTGGCTATACCGTACTGATGATGGCTAATAAGCTTGAAACACGTGTATGCGGTTGTCTCTTTGCGTCTTTGCCCTTAACCCTTTTCCTTATATATATATATATATATATATATATATATATATATATATATATATATATATATATATATATATCTTTATATATATATATATATATATATATATATATATATATATATATATATATATATAAACACAGATCTCCTCATTAGCGAATTCTTTTTAATTCGCTAAAAGTAACCTATGTACCAAAATTTTGATTTATAAGTTAAAAGAAAAAACAAGTTATTGCCACTTAATGATGAAAAATATCAGTGCCACTAAAACTCAGAGAAGACGCAATACCAAATTATTGTATGGGTTAAACAAAATCTATTAAATATTATAGATCACATTTATTCTTTATTCGCGCAAAAATGTCAAGAAGTATGAAAAAAATTACTTGGCAAATTTAATAATGTTTCTCCTGTAAATGTCAAAGTGGAGATTTGAAACGTCAAAACTGAGTAATGTTTAAATAAAGCATCTAACTAGTACGGTTTCTGAGTGGTAATGATTGCAAAAAATGTATATTAGAAGGTACACTTATATTTTATAAGTTCCCATTTGATTACAATATTTACAACAATGCATCTAAAGCAGACGTTATATATTACAAATAAATAACCGAAGACCATTATACGTTATCAACGTTTTAGTATACTTTATTTTGCATACTTCGATGGTCGGGGGGCTTAGACGGTTGACACGTTAGCAAAATAATGTTGGAGAACGTCGATTCAAATATCCGTGGTGACTGAATTTATTTCGACTTTTTTACTTTTTTTCTTTGAATTAGTTTTAACGTTATCTGAATAGATTATGCAATCCCATTAATTTCTATAGTGATTATTTGTTGAAAAAAGTCACTAATGAGAGGATAACGACTTTTGAGACTTTAAGTTCAATATTAATAACACAGACGTGACTTTAAGTTCAATTTTAATAGCGGCTGTTTTGGCCCTTAATTGCGTAAAACCGTTCCATAGTTAACATAGACCTAGATGATTTTCTGTGACTTCAAAATTGTTTCTTTTCTTCTCTGCAACCGGTTTCATTTTTTACAGCATCGCCAGGCAAATTTACTTTGTAAAGCTACAAAAAAGGTATCTATTTGTATATTTAGATCAGATTCTGAGAACTTTTTCATTTATTTAATTTATTTTTATTAGCGAATTGTCTGGTACAAGGTGTTTTTTAACAGAGAATTTTCTTATAAATAAATGTATTTAATTTTCTTTGAAGAAACGTTCATTACGAATTTTGATGTGAAAAAGTAATCATATTTTAATTGGAATTCCAGAACAGGCATATAATTTGAATTGTATGTATTCTCCTGGCAATTTTTGTGTAGAAAATATTTAATCAGTTTTCACAGAAATTTGTTTGTGTTGTTGTTGTGTTTGTGTAGAAATAATTTTTTTGAAAGATTTTTGTAAAATTTGGTAACTAGTAATAAATATTTAATAAATTATTGTAAAAAAATGTTTTCTGATTTTCATGAAATTAATTGTTTGCAAATTTGCATGCACAAATTTTTTCCAGAAGTTTCCCCAAAAAGGCTTTGTGAATAATTATATCTTAAGAGGTTGGTAAATAGCTTAAAGAGTTTCGTTGGTCAGGAATATGGGACCAGTTTTTTCGGGAATATTTTAAGTTTATTTTTGTAAAATGTTTCTACTTCTTCAAACGATAAAGTTATCTTTATGAAATATGGTGCATTGATCCTACTATATAGGTTATACTGGTAACCAAATTTGATGTCTTTTTTTTAAACAAAAGACATATTTGCTATTAAAAACATTTTTATGAAAACTCACTATCATTGCTGCGTCCAGACATTTTTAATATTTACCACTGAACGACATTGATAATAAATTATAATACATTTATAAACAGTTTATCTGTCTTTGTTAAAACATATACAACTCAACAGTATTCAGTGAGATCACCTTCTAAAGATAATGTCGTTAAAAGATAAAGGAAGCAATTTGAAATGATAATTTGGTTGCAATTAAGATGTTTCGAAACATTTACAGGAGCCTGTATAACAAGAATTTCCTTTTTTTTAAGTACTTTGGAAGACTTGAAAACATTATCATTTTGTGCAATAAGATAAAACGGCAACATTTTTAAAAGGACCTTACTTTGTCCTAAAACATCTGCATGCCCCGGTATACGCTATTATCATTTATCGGGACAATGGGTTGAGTTATTTCTACAGTGTCGGTAAATCGATAACTGATTGCTAGTAATTACATTCGATATTACAATGATTTACTAATTACTTCCTCAATTTCTAGGTATTTATGTCTTCCTGTCATGACTCGGAACTATCAGATACTGCTTTACCCCATCCATTTTTCCTTTCACAACACGTACTATACCCCTTTACCACGCTTCTCATATTTCATCGTTGGCCGGCCGTGAGCTACAGGATATATAGCTCAGTCTGGCACTCAAATTTCTACCCGGTGTCACAATTATATCGAGTAATGATGGCAGCATATCACAAGCGATCATCGAGTTTCAGACCCCACCTTCATAAATTACACGATATTCCAGTGTGATTAAATTGGTTTTGTTTCAGTGTGATTGCGGGATAGCACTAATTAATTTAGTATAATTGAATTGAATAAAACGTCACGTGTTGCATAACAATTTTGTGTGCTTTTGCAGATCAGATAAAAAAGAAGCTTTAATTAAAACAAGATATAATAAAATATTATATGACTTTCCTTATGAAAGTGTGTTGGTAACAGCGAATACTCTAGAATTATATTTCGAGAATGAACTAGAAATGACAGATATGGAACAATGTAGAAACTTCTCTATGGACAGTATTAATAAACGAGCCTAGAGTAGTCAGTACTAAGAGAATCAGTGTAGTGTGAAATAATAGGCGCGAGAAGTAGACTATACACATTCAGTAATAGAGATAAATATTTTAGTTGATGGTGGGATTGGAAAATAGTTGGTTAGAATAAATTAATAGTTTGAAAAGCAGCTGTGTTTTGCTAGTTAACAAATCCAGAATCACGAAGAACGTAAAGTATACCTATATATATATATATATATATATATATATATATATATATATATATATATATATATATATATATATATATATATATATATATATATATATATTTGTGTTGTGTGTTCCATGGTTTCCGACACGTCTAGTTACCTACAGACTCCTGGTTTTTGTGTTAGACTGGAAAATTATTTTCGGAGGGTGAGTTCGTTTAGTTCTAAGAGTCACGTGCTTTTTCTTCTCGAAATGCTATTCCTTTGAAACACGTCAATTTATTCTTCCTTCAATGTTGCAAAATTTATTTTAATTGTTTAATTGCAATCCAAGTCTTTCCGCATTCAAATTAAGCTAAAATGGAGAAATGCCGCAGAAATGCTGTTGTTAGGAAAAACATTACTGTATATTATAAACTTCATATAGAATAATAAGTACACTTGGTGAACCCAAATCACCACAACACATCTTTTTTAAAGACCTTGCGATCGTTTCCCTAACCACGTTAGCATCATCAGAGGATGAAAAATTCTAAACCAAATTAACAGCTACAATGTATTTATATCATAACTAGATAGACGAACTAAGCCGAAGATAAAAATTGTAGTCGTGGACCCATCGTTTGTCTATTGTGTCTATATTGGACGGACGAGGTCGACGAACTAATTTAGTCTTCTAGTTGAGAAATATATGAGCTTTTATCTCATTTTAAGGATAATGTGCGTAAAATAAAAGGTACCACGTTATTTAAGGAAGCTCACGTTATTTTTTGATCTATGAATTCATTATGTGAGTATTGTAACACGTGATGAGCGCCGACAAGCACATCTGACGAACAAACCAATAACTGCTGCGCATCTTTTTTAAAGCAAAAACGACTGTTTTGCACACCGTGCTGACTTTAACAGAGGATGAATATTCCAACTGAAATTTTACATAAAAAAAGTATTTATATTGATTTCTTATATACAAACAACACGAAATGGGATTTTTAAGTCGAGAACTCAACGTAGAGCCTAGTATCTGTATAGACCGGCTGAGTTATTGACAATACTTTATTATTCTGCTCGACGGATTAGGAGTGTTTAGCTGCTCAAATGCAAAGTGAAAATAAAAGGCTTGAAATCAAAGGTGCCGCACGATTCAATGACGTTTTGTTCTTAATAAATCTTAATATATATATATATATATATATATATATATATATATATATATATATATATATATATATATATATATATATATATATATATATACGCTTTCATAAGCGTTAAACATAGTTTGATGTCTAACATTTTTGACAAGCTTCAAATGTTCCTTATGAATGTGGTCATTATTATCCCATATATGTTGTGCCACACATGATTTGTCTACCGTACCATATCGTAACACATTTGTCTATGAGAATTAAGTTTAGGAACTTTGTTACTTCTATGGTAGTGTGTTGGTAACAGCGAACACTCTGGAACGATATTTCTAGAAGAGACCAGAAATGACAGGTGTAGAATAGTGTAGAAGATCTAGAATCTCTATATAGTGTCTAAATAGACGAGCGGTGCGCAGAGTAAGTCAGTTCCGTATTGAGTAGTGTGGTTTAACAGAAGTGATCATAGAGTATTAAGCGAGTCAACAGTAAGTGTTGGTGCATAAGGAGTGATCATAGAAGGTGATAGTGGAATATAGTTCTATGGACATTTAATAATAGAGAAGAGAAATATTTTAGTTGGCACTGGTGTTGGAAAATAGTTGGTAATAATAAATTAGTAGTTTGGGAAGCTGTGTTTTGTTAATCAACAAATCCAGAACCCCGTAGAATGTAAAAATATATACATACCTTGACCACATGGAAATTACAACCTAACTTATAACGTACGATAGGAATTTTAACCTAAGTCGCTAATATTCATTGCGAATATGAGGAGCTACTTACATTAAAATAGTCTTCACAGCCATATGAGGCTTGAAATATTTTTTGCATCGTTATTTTTGTAGTATGTGAAATGAACAAAATAAAAAATCAGCTTTGTGCGATGTCTACCAGATGTGATAAGAAAAAGCATGCAAATTGTCTATTCAATCGAATAGTACTTACTAGGCAAGTACTTATTTTGCAACAATCTATAACTGCGAAAAATAATAAAAACAGATAGTCTGTAAGCTATTATAATAACTGTAGTGGACACTAATGTCAGTAGCAGTCATTTCAATAGGCTACTATGCAAAACACTAAAAATATTTACCTGGATTTAATTTCAGCTAAAGTTTTAAACATACTCCAAACTAGAACACATAAGAGTAGAAAACCCATACACCACTGTAAAGGTTATTCAATCCAGAAGAGAATGAGATTATAACATAGAGGTGTTTCATTTTAAATTTTTGACTGAATGTGCTTTCAAAATTTTTAAAACCGTGTATAATTTTTAACATGTGTTAAGGAATGAAATTCTAATTAGATATCTCGAAAGAACACTATTATCTGTTTGTATGTACCAATTTGTGTAATGGGTTGTTGATAAATGGGCAAATCCAGATTTGTTTTTAATTGACCTCATCTGCAAAAAATTTTTGGAGAAACTTGAGTAACGCAAAAAAATCCTGTTATTTTACTAATAATAGCCCATATGAATTTAGGCTGGAACTTTACGTACGATTCACAAAGGTAATAATATGTAAAATGTTCCGTTTAAAATAACAGTTTATGGCCACTGCCGGTATAACCGGAAGAGCAACCATTTCAAAACAATTACATTTAGATATGGCTTCAGCGGTATTGGCTTGATCCAAATTTTCAGAAAAAAAAATTAGCTGTGGGTACGAAAACTTTTAACTAACAGGTTCAATGAATCACCTTGTATACATGTAATAATATTGATAAATCTGATAGATATTTAAAACTCACGCTTCAATGTAAACACAACCTTAATAGTTTAATTCTATGTACTTTATTTGGCAATAAGTGACATAACATTAAGTTTACTATGAGGTTAAAATGTGTTGTGTAGCACGCCTCGAGGTACCGCTGTGTCACATAGTTATTTACTTCGCTCTGCGGTAGGCGACAGCCTAAGGCACCACATGTTTACACAGCGCCGCGAGAGTCTTATCACAGTTCCCCCTAAGCTGATAACACCTCGCAGGAATTCTCTCCGTGTCTCTCTTTTACACATCATGTTTCACGCTTTATGTCGGCAACTAAATCACAATTTAACAGTCACAGATATATCGTTCATCAGATTCCCTTATAGACGTTTTTATATAGCCATTTTAGAATGTCTGAAGCAGCATGCAAAGTGTCTATTAAGTTTTATTTTTAAGGATGTAGGATTTTTCCAAGATACAATCGAAAACAAAAAAGCTTTATCGTTGATAACCGTATCCTAACATTACCATGTGACAAGTTTTTGGAAAATATTTATATGCGTTTTCGCATTTCTTATTAGTCTAAGATCCGGCTGCTAAATTAGTACATTAATAATCTAGATTATCAAGATTTAATTTTTAAGTATTTTTACAACTAGGAGAAGTCACTTTGCATCAGGTGCCAATTAAAAATTACCCGCCAGTATTATTAATTAAAATATAATTAATTTACTTTTAGAGAAATATTTCGTTAACATCTTACGGAAATAAAACCTACACAACTTCACAACAGTGTATTTAAAATATCTGAAACGTCATAGTTGCTGCTGATTGCTTAACCGCTACCTCTACGCAGCCAGGTGTAAACAGGTATAATTTTATTAAAACTTTTCGTTCTTAGCGTACACTTATTTCATTTATACCACATTAAAGCTCATTTTTTCTGTAGTTAATGATATAAAGGTGCCTATATAAAAAAACCCGCAAATCAAAATTTCCTACCCTAAAAGATGCTAGGTATGAAAAATAAAGTGACAGAGAGTGATCGCGCGACGCTACTTGTTAGACAAGGATGCTCAATGTCAGCTGAGCGTATTTTTTGAGCTATTGTGCATGCTCCGATAAATAGGGTTCTCAGTCAAGCAGCTGGGCAGAGGTTTATGTTTATTGTAAATTCTAACCACACTGTTTTGGTGCTCGTAATACGTATTACTTTAATTGTTTTTATCTAATAATCAATCTTATATTAATATAATTAATATTGTGATAATATTACTATTGTTTATGCAAAGCTGAAATCGAAAAAATGTCTGAGTCTGAGTTGAGAACCCTATTTATCGGAGCATGCGCAATAGCTCAAAAAATACGTTCAGCTGGCATTGAGCATCCTTGTCTAACAAGTAGCGTCGCGCGATCACTCTCTGTCACTTTATTTTTCATACCTAGCATCTTTTAGGGTAGGAAACTTAGATTTGCGTTTTTTTTATACAGGCACCTTTATATCATTAACTACAGAAAAAAATGAGCTTTAATGTGGTATAAATGAAATAAGTGTACGTTAAGAACGAAAAGTTTTAATAAAATTATACCTGTTTACACCTGGCTGCGTAGAGGTAGCGGTTAAGCAATCAGCAGCAACTATGACGTTTCAGATATTTTAAATACACTGTTGTGAAGTTGTGTAGGTTTTATTTCCGTAAGATGTTAACGAAATGTTTCTCTAAAAGTAAATTAATTATATTTTAATTAATAATACTGGCGGGTAATTTTTAATTGTCACCTGATGAAAAATGACTTCTCCTAGTTGTAAAAATACTTAAAAATTAAATCTTGATAATCTAGATTATTAATGTACTAATTTTGCAGCCGGATCCCGTACTATATGGTTAAATGGTATCAACTGGTCATACATTTTCCAGAAATTTATTTGTACTGTCAATTTTATTAGCTAGAGTCCTACAATTTAACTGATCATTTTAGACATTTTGGTTAAATATCTGTGACAAAAATATAGAAGCGTCAGCAAAGTAATTGTAACAATGGCTGAGTTCACCACGCGTCAATAGCCGCCAGCCGCTACCAACAGCTGAAGTCTCATCGGACATTTTTTGACATGACAATTTAACTGTTGGCAGCGCCTGGTGAACTCAGTCATAATTTCAATAGTAAAATATTGTCATTTTCATAAAATAAACAACAAAATAACATACATCTAGTTTGTTAAAAATAAAAGTGGTTTTCGAGCTACATAACATCTACTACATACTGGCATTTTTTATGCAATTAACTTAATTTAGACACAAACCATTAGGGTGTAAATGCAAACGTTTTATACGAAATATGATGCAGAAATTTTTTATAAATGAAAATAAGAAATACAAAAACTTAGTTTTAGTGATTTTTTTTAGAAAAAATTCACTAATAGGGGGATCCCGACTTTTGAATTTTGAAAAAAAATTCAAATGAGCGCGAACTAGGACCCTTAGAACCCATATGCGGGGACAGTTTCAATTTGTATATGTTTATATATATATATATATATATATATATATATATATATATATATATATATATATATATATATATATATATATATATGGTTAGTTTAAAGCATAGAAACATTTGAATATCTATCAAACGGAAAACGATAAAAACAAGATGTTAACACAGGTTGAAAGGTTGACATAGCTGCATATTTTCGCGTTACGACAAAACATACAGGCGGTCTTGAAAAGCGTAGCGGTTGCAATGATTGATTTTTTAAATGGAACACCATGTATATTATATTATTTTATGATATCTTTTAAACTCTATATTAACTTTGGTATAAGCTATTATATGCCCAAATTCTATGGTTACGCAGATATCAGCACTTTAATTATTGCATTACATGTATTGATAAAACTAATAGTAACACATAAATATCTTATGCACGGAAAACAACGAATAAAAATATTTTCACAGGTATTGTAGGGTTGTCATGGCAGCGTCTTTTCAAGGTTACCCAAAATATACAGGGTGGTCCTGAAAAGCGTTGTGTTTACAATGGTTGATTTTTTAATGGAACACCATGCATATTATATGATCTTATGAATCCTTTCCTACTCTAGATTAACTTGGTTATGAGAGTAGATAGGGCCCCACCTGGGTCCATCCCCTCCACTTTTTACTGCGCATGCGCGATGACGTCATGCGCATGCGCTGACCTGCGCAGACCTGTGACAGTTGACAGCTGACCTGTCAGATTTGACGGGTGTCAAATGTCACTGACCTGACAGCTGTCAGCTGTCAGCTGTCAGCTAACCTGACAGCTGTCAACGTCAGCTGTCACCTGACCTGACATGTGTCAACGTCAAATGTCACCTGACCTGTCAGATGACGTCACAAGCATTCCAAGATGGCTGACCTGTCATAGACAGTCGCAAGCCGGGTTCTCTCTATGGAACTAACCTGAGATGACGTCACAAGCATTCCAAGATGGCTGACCTGTCATAGACAGTTGCAACCCGGGTTCTCTCTATGGAACTAACCTGAGATGACGTCACAAGCGTTCCAAGATGTCTGACCTGTGTGTCCATAGATATCTACAAGTCAGGTTTGCTCTCCATGTGTGTTTGTCTGATTGTTTATTAAGGTTATGTATTTGTTTATTAAGGTTATGTTCGCTCACGTGTTGATTACCCCAGTCATCTGTTTGTTTATTAAGGTTATGTTTGTATTTGTTTATTAAGGTTATGTCATGTGTGTTGATTACCATGCATCTGTTTGTTTATTAAGGTTATGTATTTTGTTTATTAAGGTTATGTTCGTAAACACAGCTGTTTGGTTTGTTTATTGTGTTGTTGTTGTTGTTAAGGTGTATTGAAGTTTGTTAGGGTATCTCGTTTTTGGCGGGAAATTTGAATTTGTTTGAAAATTTCTGTCTGTTGTGTCCAGAGATATGACTCATCGAGCTAGAGAATATTCTATTTGTAAAGTTGTAGAGTGTAGAGAATATTCTCTAGCTCGATGGGAGACATCTGTTGGACACAGTCATTCGGTTTAGTCACACACACACATACATATATGAGGAAGATATATTGAGCGGGTAATTTGAAATTTTGATTTTAATTTGAAATATGATTTTTGAAAGAAAAGCATTCGCCAGAAATTAGATTTGAACCCCCAACCACACAACTTACTCAGAGAGATACCTGTCGCTAAACCAACTATTCCACAGACACACACGTTAAAAGTTTGTTCGCAGTTGTATATATAAAAAAAAACCTGTTACATAAAACGAGTTTATGAGGCTGCTGAGTTTGTGTGTAGGCAGGGGTTGTATCTCTATTACATTCCAATTGAATAATAGGAACTGTAATGTTAAAAACAATTGTTTATTTATAGTAAAAAGAAATTTAAAACACGTACCAATTTACCTATCTAATATCAATTAATAACAAAAACGTTTGAAGTAAACTATATCAATAAGAAAAACGTATTTACATCTAGATATGTTAATGAGTTTATTTTAATAGCCTAATAAAACTCGGGGACTTGGTTTTATTGCCGGCGTGTTTGTTTATGTTAGTGTGTTTGTATTTTGAATGAATGAATCTAAATTTATATAGGGAGTGATCAAAAACACACAAGTAACAAACTCGATTTAAAACAACTAAATTAAACTTTGATATACGAGGATTGTTTGATAAGTATTGTTTGTATGTAAACATAAATAATATAATAGTATACTTACATACAGCAAGAGACGTCATACTTGTTTCACGGCTTAGCACACACTAACGTATGTTGAGGTCTTGAATGGGGCCCCGTTATAGAAATAACACAGTTGTTTAATGACATCCACTTGAACCAAACAAAACATATAGACGCTGTTGTTGATTGTTAACACACACACAAGCACTCTATGACTAGAGAGTTATAGATGTACAACGGTCGTCGTACACAAGCCAGTCTTGTGTTTGATTCCGCAAAAACAAGAAACATTTTAGTTCCATACTATGGCGTTCTCAATTGTTGGAGAGTCGACTACAAGAAACAGACGTTTTAATATTATACAGAACATGGTGCGTTTCAAGTTGAATCCACTCAATAGCAGTGGCGTCAATAATCCTGAACAATGGCTTAAGAACGGTATGCAGGAAATTTATAACCGAGTTATTAGAGACTTGAACACCGACACCAAAGTAAGCTTTACATTCTCCGGCTTGGATAGAGACTATCATGTGCCGTTTAGGAAGCTGTCGTTGCTGACGTTTGAAGAAGTGTGGTCTGAGCTGTACAAGATGTATCAGAGCAATAAGGGGGCCATTGAAGGTGATGCCTTTACTATAACAGCTACAAGTCTAGGATCATCACAGCACCAGCAAGCAACCACTTCACAAGGTTCTGGTTTGTCGACGCAGCAGCAGCACCAACAGCAGTTTAATGAAATCAATCTACAAGAGAGTGAAGAAGAACACACAGCCGCGAGACCAACAACAACAACACAACCACTAACACAGGATGACAAGCAAGAACTGAATGATGATGGTCTCCGTTGCTGTGTCATTTGTTTTAAACGCTGTCCACCAACAGAGAGAAGCTGTTGTGACAAATGTTTCATTAAAAATGGTCAAAACTTGGGAAAATGGCTACCATACAACGCACACTCATGGGAAAGTTATGAAAATTTCGTAAAATGGCAATACACGTACGACAGGAGGAAGGTTACATGTTTACACTGTAATAAACAAATGTTGAGAACGTCCATTTATAGACATAAACAAATATGTCTAAAGAGAGCTGACGTCGATCCTAGGCCTGTAAACGAGTAAAAAGTATGTCGCTCTGTACACATGTCCATATCAGAATACATAACACAATAAAACAGAGAACAAACAACATGGTTATGACTCATATCCTGTAGAATGACATCATACCATTATTCGTGTTTGAGCTTGTCTGTGCATCTGTTTAATATACGCAAGAGAGAGGCCCTCTTAGGGGTAAATAACATGTCTGTTGATGACCTTGGTCTGATAAACCTGTTTGACGTTGTCTTTACAGTTATGATCTAGGGGTTAGTTCTGTTAGGTGGTATCCAGCCATCAGTTGTGTTTGAGCTTGTCTAGAAGCTAGTTTTGTTGGTGTACGTTGAACAAGGTGTAACTAAAACTAATATGGTGCAGAATACGCGAAAACGAAAATCTCTCAACACAGAAAATACAGGTAGAGGTGCTGGTGGAGGTAAAAAGCTTAAAGTGTTACAAGATGTCTTGCTGGCTAACGCAGTTGAAAGTATTATAACAAAAGAAGAACCAAAGACGTGGGATAATATCATAGGTGAGCTGTACACAAGCTATCCAACAACAACAAACACAAGTGAACCGAATAATCTCTCTGATATTAGTATGAATGCTGCAGATCCTACAAACATACAAACAGTCGAATATCAGCCTACACACGATGAGCTATTCAATGAGAAGTTGGTGCAGATCAATCAGAAAAGTATGGAGAAAAAACTAAAAACACAAGACTGTGAGCTCGTTGGTCAGACAACGTTTGCGCTGTTGGCAAACGGTGAGAAAATACTTACGATCGGAGCTGACCCCATGCTTAACTTTATGCCTCTGGTTAAGGTTTCACAGAAAAATTGTAATATACCTGTGTTTTTCGACATGTGGACATTTGAAGAATTTTTAAACGTGTTACCCACCATAATTTTCAACCTGGAAAACCAATCACAAGGTACAGACAAAAACACCGATTCGTATACACTTACTAAATACTTGGTTCAAACACAACGAAAATCAGTGTTTTTTAAGTTTAGGTTGTGCAGTGATGAATATGTCACTAATTTCAACCTAAGCTTGGAATCATTGAAAATACTAGAAGATGTTGGCTCTGTGGTCAAAGACTTATTATTGGAATTACGTTTTAGGAGTTTCTTTGACCTAAACATGTTTATGGCTGACATTAGATCGGAACTGTCCAAGTTCAGAGACAGGGCAGTTATACCTTGTGCCTTCTTCATTGCCCGCTTAAAATACTCTGAGAATCTGTGTATAGTGTGTGAATTTATTACTAAATATCAACTTGTACTGAAAGATATGCTAACATGTAACAGATTTACCTATAACACTAGTTGATAATAAAATATATGTGTAAAAATCTCTGTGTTTTATTAGCTGTATTTTCTGACAATCATTCTGTTGGCGTGAATGCGTACCAGCAAACACGCTTCTGCCTTACCCATTACAAATATAGACGATGTTGTTACGGACACAGCTCAACAACAACTGAGGCATGGTCCTCTCTTTCCAAACACCGTTCGCTGTATCATATGTGGTCCGAGTGGGTGTGGTAAAACTAATGTCATGCTGAGTTTATTGTTTGAAGCAAACGGTTTAAAATTTGATAACGTGTATGTGTATTCAAAGTCTCTGTATCAACCGAAATACAAGATGTTAAAGGAGGTGATGAATGCAACAAAAGGTGTTGGTTACTATCCTTATAGAGAAAACGATGAAATATTAGATCCGGGAGATGCCTTGGACAACTCTGTGTTTATCTTTGATGATGTAGCTTGCGACAAACAAGATAAAATAAGAGCATACTTTAGCATGGGCAGACATAAGAATATTGATTCATTCTATCTCTGTCAAACATATACACGAATACCCAAACATCTGGTACGTGACAACACCAATGTTATTGTGTTATTCAAGCAAGATGAAACCAATTTAAAACATGTGTACGACGATCATGTAACCACCGATATGGACTTTAAACAATTTAAAACTATCTGCTACCAATGCTGGAAAGATAATAAGTATGGTGTGTTGGTGATTGTGAAGGAAAACGATGTACACACGATATAGAAAAGGATTCGATAGATATATATTATTCTAACAATGGTAGACAGGACAGACAGCTGTCTAACACAGGTGTCTAACACAGCTGTCTAAGACAGCTGTCTAACACAGCTGTCATACAGCTGTCTAACACAGCTGTCTAACACAGCTGTCTAACACAGCTGTCTAAGACAGCTGTCTAACACACAGCTGTCTAACACACAGCTGTCTAACACACAGCTGTCTAACAGACAGCTGTCTAACAGACAGCTGTCTAACAGACAGCTGTGTGACAGACAGCTGTCTAACAGACAGCTGTCTAACAGACAGCTGTCTAACAGACAGCTGTCTAACACACAGCTGTCTAACACACAGCTGTCTAACAGACAGCTGTCTAACACACAGCTGTCTAACAGACAGCTGTCTAACAGACAGCTGTCTAACAGACAGCTGTCTAACACACAGCTGTCTAACAGACAGCTGTCTAACACACAGCTGTCTAACAGACAGCTGTCTAACAGACAGCTGTCTAACACACAGCTGTCTAACAGACAGCTGTCTAACAGACAGCTGTCTAACAGACAGCTGTCTAACACACAGCTGTCTAACACACAGCTGTCTAACAGACAGCTGTCTAACACACAGCTGTCTAACAGACCGCTGTCTAACAGACAGCTGTCTAACAGACAGCTGTCTAACACACAGCTGTCTAACACACAGCTGTCTAACAGACAGCTGTCTAACACAGCTGTCTAACAAGACAGCCGGATATCGTGATAAATAAGAAGGCATGTACCATGACTGAGTCAGTATATGTTAAACCACCACACAACCTGTATCGCTCAAACAAATGATTAGACCGTCTGGTAACACCAAACAGTTGTAGCACAATGGAAGTGTTGGGTAAGGAAGAGCGAAAAGTTAAGAAAAAGATTTTACAACTTGCTGACAATATTCGAAAAAAACATTTAATGCTTAAACTTAACAGAGCTGAGAATGATGATGCTCTGCAACGTTTATATAAACCACTTGTTGAGCCCCTAAGTGAAATATCTAAAAACACAGCAGCACTGCAGCAGCAGCAGCCCCAGCAACCACCAAAGGTTGAACAAATCAAAGACGAAGTCGATATACCAGAAACGAAACCCCAAGTACAGTTCCTTAAAGACCATGAAGTTTTTGAAGCTGAACCAAGGGAAGAGGCTGAGGCGACAAGTTCCGATGAGGATATCCCAACATTTGAAGAGCTTGAGGCAGACCTACAAACTGTCACAACCAACCCTGCATATCAAGAATTTTTGGAGCAATATCCTGACCGAGTTCGATATTATGTAGACAAGTATTTTACTGAACCACCAAGGCTCGGTACCATTGATCAAACGTATGGTGCCCGCTACGCTAAAGATACCGGTAGCTGGAGTCTTGGTAACAAACACTTAGACTTTACTGATGCTGAGATTCAACTGGGCCAAAGGAGATACCCTCAAACACAAGGTTTGCTAGAATTGTTATTTATGAAAAGACCCCGGGGGTATACTTATGACGATCTTCAGCACTATAGAGATATTCTAGAAGCAACTAGTGTTTATAAAATGAACTATGATCCTAACGCCCGAACCAAGGGTTGTTCCTCTGAAAAGTATCTGACTCTAATAAAACCAGTGATAAATCCACGAGGTCGTAGATCCTCAACACCTCAAGGTTTTGGTTACACCTACGAGGAAGACGATGACGACAGCAACGACAGACATCTTAACAAAAAACAAAAGACTGAACTTAAAACTCAGAGTGATAAGAGCAGCGATAGCAACGGCATGAGCCCTAACAACAACATCAGCACCAACAACTATATGATACAAAATAACAAACAAATAGCCTATGTGTATTGGAATGACATAAACG
This sequence comes from Tillus elongatus, assembly GCA_964006375.1. Taxonomy (NCBI): domain Eukaryota; kingdom Metazoa; phylum Arthropoda; class Insecta; order Coleoptera; family Cleridae; genus Tillus; species Tillus elongatus. Next base: position 148,343,169 of record OZ023263.1, on the reverse strand, counting down.
AGTTGGTTGACAGACTTAGACTTTTAGTGGCTTCCCAAGTTGCAGGTAATAATGCTCATAACAACGAAATTCAGTCAATCTTGGAAGAACTAAAAGAAGCTAGTGTTATCACCTAGTAAACCCACAGCCATGAAGAGGCACCAACGACAACAACAACAACAGCACCAACGCAACACTGAACCATCTAATGTTAATAATTCTATAAATGTATTCCAAGAGTTTACATACTTGTACTTAGAATCAAATAAAAGTCTTTGTTAAAATTACTGTGTTTTTATTTTGTAATACAATTAAAAAAGTATGTCTTAAAGCAATAATATCCTGAACAAACTTATCTTGTGCTACATCAGCTATATGTAGGTTGTTTCTATGTGCTGTAAGGTATTTCACTTCAGTCTTTATTCTGTTAAAGAGATTTACTACATTTGGATCGTACAGCTTGTTTAGGATCACTTGGGCGTTGGGGTGTTTATTTTTAAAGTTCCTCACAGCTCTTGGGAAACTTTTCTTTTGTGTTCTTACCACATGATATGGATAGGGGGCGCCTGTCTCGTTTCTTGCAAGTAAACCAAACACACTTATTTTTCCCAGGTTACTTGGCTTTGGGGATATATCTTCAAGATATTCTGTGACTTTAGCATTTGTTTCTCGCATACGTTGCACCTCATCATTTATCTCCATTAATTTTACTTCAATCGCATCTAGGTTGTCCTTGTATTTCTGATCAAATTCGTTTAGGAAAAAATCAAAAATAATTTGGTTGCATTTGTCATAGAACTGATTGGATATCCAGCAAGCCAAATTTACTATCAAATCTTTACACACATATGTACCAGATATCGTGTCGTTTTCAGCGAGCGCTCCACCAATGTTTAATACGTATGTAGCTGTTGCTGGTGTTACTTGAGATGCTGCGTCCGTTTTTAGGGTATTGGTATTTCGACCTTTTGGAAGCGACTGTAAGTGGGCTCCTTCGGTTGGAATATTTGGCTTTTCGGTATTCCGATAACCCAATTGTTCCTTCAGCCGACTGTTGTAATAGGCAATCAACTCTTTAGTTTTCTTATTTTCCATCCAATGATATAATTTTTTATTACTAGTTTTACACAGTTTAGTTGCATTAAAATAGCCAGTGTTCTTATCGATAATAAGTTGAAAATCTCCAAATAGACCATACCAGAAGTTGTCTTTAATTTGTTGGTAACACACATCACTTAATGTAGCCATTTTAAAACAGATTTTGGGTTAGAACAAACTGCAGTAAGTCTTTTCTCAACAACAACTGACTTGTGAATATGTTTAAGAGTGTCTGTGTGTAGCCTATTTATACATATTACCCACAGTAACCGTTTTTAAACTGTATTTGTTTTTACATGGATGATGTCATACTTCTAATGACTGTATTCTAGACAAGCTCAAACACGAATAATGTGGGGTTATTGAACAGATATAACACAAGGTCATCAACTGACAGGTTGTTTACCTTTAAGAGGGCCTCTCTCTTGTGTATATTAAACAGATACACAGACAAGCTCAAACAGGATCAAGGTTAACAACTGTAAAACGTTGTTTATCCTTTGTAAGGCCTCTCTCTCTTACATCAGTTTGTTTCCTCAATACAAGAGACAGAGACACTTGTTCAGTATGTGTTAAGTCGTGAAACAAGGATGACGTCTCTTGCTGTATGTAAGTACACTCTTATTATTATGTCTGTTTGCATTCAAATAACAAATACAAACATAACCTTACTAAACAATCAGATGATTGGTAATCAACATGTATACGAACACCTAACCTCATATGTAAACAACAACTGGCTTTTGTTTTATATATACAACTGCGAACAAACTTTTAACGTGTGCGTCTGTGGAGCTATTGGTTTAGGGACAGTGTATATCTGAGAAAGCTGTCTATGGCCGATTCGAGGTTCGTGGGTTCAAATCTAAGTTCAGGCGAATGCTTTTCTTTCAAATACACATGCATCTGTCAGTCTAAGCAAAGACTTTGAACTGTCATGACGTGTTTGTTAAACAACATGTACAAGCTTCAACAATGGCAATCAGTTGTCTGTTTGTCTGTATCCTCAACACAGAAGACACCTGTTCAGTAGTGTGTGTGTATTAAGCTGTGAAAGAAGGCTGACGTCTCTTGTTGTATGTAAGTACACTCTTGTATTATCTCTGTTTGCATTCAAATAACAAATACATAACCTTAACAATCATATGACTGGTAATCAACACGTGTGTGAACATAACCTTAATAAACAAATACAGACAGTAGTGTGTGTGTGTGTGCGAACATAACCTTAATCAACAAATACAAACATAACCTTAATAAACAATCAAAATGGCTTGGTAATCAGTCTGTATACGAACACCTAACCTTAATAAACACATACATACATAACCTTAATAAACAAATACAAACATAACCTCAATAAACAATCAGATGGTGGGTACTAAGCATGTCATACAACACTTAACCTAAATAAACAATCAGACAGATGGTATTCTTCAAATACACACATGGAGACCTGACTTGTAGATATCTATGGACACACAGGTCAGACATCTTGGAACGCTTGTGACGTCATCTCAGGTTAGTTCCATAGAGAGAACCCCCGGAGTTGCAGATGTCTATGACAGGTCAGCCATCTTGGAATGCTTGTGACGTCATCTCAGGTTAGTTCCATAGAGAGAACCCGGTTGCAACTGTCTATTACAGGTCAGCCATCTTGGAATGCTTGTGACGTCATCTGACAGGTCAGGTGACATTTGACGTTGACACATGTCAGGTCAGGTGACAGCTGACGTTGACAGCTGTCAGGTCAGTGACATTTGACACCTGTCAAATCTGACAGGTCAGCTGTCAACTGTCACAGGTCTGCGCAGGTCAGCGCATGCGCATGACGTCATCGCGCATGCGCAGTAAAAAGTGGAGGGGATGGACCCAGGTGGGGCCCTATCTACTTATGAGGTACTCTATGGTCAAACTCTATGGTTACGCAGATATCGATAATTACATAATAAGTACTGATTGCCACAGCTGGCTATGCTTTGTAAATAAATATTAGTCAACTGTCAAAATTGGTTAATGTCAATCACTTTATAAAATGGCATATCTTAGCAATACAAATCCTAATTTTACTAGGCTTTGGCGACAAGGAAAGAACGTATGAAGAAGTTATACGCATATTTCATGAATTGAACCCTCAACACGTTATTAACAGATCAACCGTTTTTAAAACTATCAAGAGATATAAAGAGACTGAAATGTTAAAAATTGTCCTAAACATGGCAGGACGATAACTGCTACAAATTATGAAACAAAACTAAATGTGACACTCCAAGTTGAGGAAAACCCTCAAATATATTCAAACCAGTTGGCGCTAGACAAAAATATCGCTCAGACGTCCGTGATAAGAATTTTGAAGTCAGAAAAAATGAAACATTATAAAATTCACTACAATCAAGAACTTACATAAGATGACCCAAACCGCAGATTGCAGTTTTGTGAAATAGTTGAAGAAAAAAAGAACGTTGGTGTTAATTTTGAAAAAAAAAGTTGTATTTTCTGATGAGGCGACGTTTTGCTTATATGGCAATCCCATTTGCCTGATACCGCGTATCCATTATAAGATGACTTTGACCATGTTCTCCACTGACGTCGCCGATATTTTGGCTAAAGAAATCAAAATACGAATGAAAAACATGCAGTTTCAGAGTGATGCGACATCCTAGTTTTATAAAACTAAATATTAAATTTAAAGTTGACAAAATCATCGCTTTTGCGATTTCCAAGATGTTCTGTCCCCTTCCGAAAGGTTCTAAATGCTTCTCGTTCAGTACGTGTCATTATTTCTGCAAAAGTGGTTGACTTGAACACGACATATATGTCAGACTCTGTAAAAGTACCGGCCTTAATTAAACAGTTCAAACAATATTCTGAAATGTAGCACTATTTTATCTAGTGCTTTCACAAACTGCTTTACCCGCTCAAACTGAATATGTAACGGAGACATTAGAACTTTGTTTGAATCTATTAAAGTTTTATATTTTACATGCTACAAGTCTGGCGTAAGGACTGCTCGTAGCTGCTAGTGTTTTATGCAGTAGTGTTCACGTGAAGCACAACTATCCCACAAGCAAAGCCAGCAGGAGCGTTTCGTAATGCCTCTTTGCATTAGTTTTAAAAAAGCCTGTTTAAGTACAAGGGCTTCTTGAGACGAGCTGTATTCTTCCCTTCCCCTCTTAGGAACAATAAAGACATTTAATTTTAAGTAATAAGGAATTTGGGCATTTGTTATAAATTATCATAATTATAATTATGTGAGTATGTTAAATTGGTATTCTAAACATTTAACAAAGATTGGGTAATATGGTGTTGCAGAAGTAGCGTGTGTTTATGTAAACAGACGCATTGTTTTGTGTGTGTGTGTGTGTTTTGTTTCTTTAACGTCGGCCTATTTCCGCGACTATGGCCAATCATCAAAGCCAGGGAGCAGTTTCACCTCACCATCCTGGATATTCTGCCGAACTCCTGTCTTTCTGTAAAGAGGGTAGGGGTCTTTAACGTGCCCAACATCGCATGGACACGGGACCGACGGCTTTACGCCCACTGTGAAGGGCGGAACGTGCAGACATTCAACTTGCTCAAATACAATGCCAGAACCTCGGTTGATGTTAATGTTACAGTTTGTACTGAAAAATGAAAGGAGAACCCTGGGATCGAACCCAGTACCCTTCGGTTCAGAGGCACACATTCTTACCTCTGAACCACCGAGGCTCTTGCATTGTTTTGTTTTGAGTTGCAAATAAGAGAAGTACCATTAATTTGCGTAGATTGTGCAATGTAGAATAACGCTGAGTAATAATGTTTATTATTTGTAGAAACCTAATTTTTACAAAAGTTATATATAGAGGTGTTTATACGTAGTTCTTAAGACTTTTATTAGTTTTATTAAAGTATAAAAATCGTTACTATGTTCTTGTCAGTGACATTTCCAGTGTTTTTGTATTCCCTAAATTTACCCTCCTCGGTAAACGAGCCATTTATTTTAAAATCGCCACATTTATATTTTTGTGACTCAAAATTTTGGTAATCTTCTTTTAAGTGCACCGAATGTTCAATCGGTATTAACGAAAACCGGTTTTAATTGTGCTCCATAACACGTTCTTAACACTTAGAAAAACTGTTTACAAAAAGACGCCATTTTCTTGCTTTGTGATTGATTTCAATCCCTTTAAGCTGGCCATCAATGTTATGACAGAAGCACAAATCATTTTTTTAATAGAAAAGTATGTAGAGAATTGTGCGAAGTGTTTTCTCGTAGATGTAGCTAAGTAGCTGCTATCTAAGAGGTTTCATTCTTTTAAGCTGCAAGTCGAAAGTTTAGCATCGGACTCTGTTAGCCCTAAATCACGAATTAGGTCAAACAATTCTTGCTTGTCCGGGAATTGTGGTTGCTCAGGTTACTTTTGAGATAAAGGGATAAAAATTACCTTACAACTGTATTGTAAGTAATATTCAGTAGTTTCATTTTAATGTTTCTTGGGTGGTAAAGTAATATGTCCGAAGTGTAAAAGTCAAGCAGTTCATGATTTTATATTTTAATAAGACATCCGACAGCAGGTTTTGGTCTTTTTCAAGTTTGGTATATCCATAGGACAAAAGTATCAATCATTCAGATAATGTTGGGCTTTACTTCATATTCTAGGAATGGAAAATAACAATACATGACTCTCTTCTCTCATTCTGGCCTTTAAAGTCAAAGGCATAAACCACAGACTACTTTGGGAACCTATATTTAGTCTTTATTAATGACTTTCAATTCAAAATACAATACGTACGCTTTAGCAAATTTCGTAATTTCTCTTATACTATATTTCACTATAAACTACCTTCATACAAAAAAAAAAGTTAAAATGGGGAAAACAGGAACAAGAATGTGGCCTGGACGTGTTAAGAAACAACCTAACAGCTAGTAAGCAAACAATAGTAATTAAACACAATGTTAATACTAGACAATTTATTGGAATCTAAGAACAACTGATTTAAAATCGTATAATAGTATGCTGGACATGATTTTCAGAAGTAGCGAATATAAAACACCGACTACACATGTTAGGTAACGGCCTTAGCGAAGATTGTCAATAGCTAAAGACAGAACGGCGTCTTCAACAAACTACTGGTATTTTTATGTAGAATAGCACCAGCATGACAATAAACATATCCATAAATATGATATTGTAATATTTTGTTCCTTTCTACATATTAGAAGGAAAGATTAATATACATAATGGTTAAGAAAATTATATATATATATATATATATATATATATATATATATATATATATATATATATATATATATATATATATATATATATATTTTAACAAAAACTCGAAAAGCAATGAAATTTCAACAACTCTTAAAAGCTGACACCCGAAGAACATAAATGAATTGAATCTACTTAAGCTGATCCAATAATCTGAAAAATAAGAAAATATTGACCTAAGTAACTTTGTGTTGCGTTATGTAATCGATTCAGTTATTTTTTCATGATTAGCACCATAAACGGTGTCTTTTATTTAGTCATATATGTATTGCGAAAGTATAAATCGCTTATCAGCTTATATTTCAATTATTGAGGAATTTTAGAAATGGTCTCAATAAAATGGTTTGGATAGTGTCTCTTCAAGGGCAACTTTTATGATTAAAAAAAATTATTATACTTTTTCAAGTAAAATGTCAAAATTTGTAATACAGAGCTCAAACCGATATTATTTTAGGTAATAACCTTAAGATAATGTGAATTTTGAGGACATTGAAGGCTATTATGTGAAGATCTTGTGGAAGGAAATGTGAGGAGTAAAACCTTTTGCATTTCTGAAGTTACAGCCAAATTGAAAGTGACAGTTCCAATGTATTTAGATGTTGGATTGAAGTTAAACTTTATAAATTATGTCCATTAAAAGTACAAGAAAATGCTTCTTTGTATGACAGGCTGTACGGTTTATATCCCAAATAAATATACTATACTATATTAACCCCCACAATCAAACAAAAGGCCACAGAAAATAAATCTTTAGGAATAACCTTTGACTCAACACGTAGGTAGGAAGCTCACATGACTTAGTTTACGCTGGCTTATTGGTAGATTGAAACTCTTAAAAATTCTTGGAGATTATAACTAAGGTGTCATTCTTGATTAGTATTTTTAGAACACTTACAAGACCAAAAATGTTCATGAAGATGATTCTTTTGAGTCATAACCAATCAAATATTATGAATAAAAATGCGAAGTTGGCCATAATTATAGTACTGAAGTTAACGACTGGAGCTAATGTTTTTGGCATTTTCGGAGTTTGTTTTATATCCTGGATGCATATGGTGCATGGCCAATGCTGACGAGGGGTTCGATTTTGTAACTACAAGGGTATGTTCATGTATTCCATTGTAGATAAGTCTATTAGTTTGTCCTACCTAAGTTCGGTAACAGTCGAACCAATGAATTTCGTATCCTCAATGGAATTCGTTTGGAATCGTGTTCTTAAGAGTTTTTGTTACACTTGCTGCTGTTTCTGGATTTCTCGTTACCTCTCACTTTTTTTTAAGTTTTCCTTAGTTGCTTTAATCCATATAGTTGTTTACCTTGATCTTGAAGTGTTCTCTAAATCAAACCGTTAAATAATAACAAACATAAATTCAGAAACCGACCGGAAAATAAACCTTGTAAGCAATAAAACCATTTAATTTAAGCGAAGTTATGTAACTAAATGCAGCAAATATTTTACATAAGTTTGCCGCATAATAAACTTTGAAATAACAATTACGCAAGAAGTATAACTGTACACACTAAAACGCCAAATTTCCACAATAATTTACTCTCGAATCTCTCACTAACATTAACTGAAAGTAACCGTAGAGTGTTGTATAACCGTTCCACTAATTGATAGGACGATTCGTTTCACTAAGAGAAAGATAGGGGGGGCTATTGGAAGGCAAGCACGTTATGCTGTGGCGTCCTCTTACAGTGTTTCTCAAACGTTCTTCATTACTAAGTTTCTTACAAGTCAACTTAAATAAAAATAATGGTTTTATATGTGTCGCTATATAGTCGTATTCTTAAAATTTTATCGGTGAATCATAGTGCCAATAAATAGGTAATCAAATAGATGCAGGAGAGGGAAGGGTAAAAATATGGAAATAGGAGACATTTCAAATTTTGATTACATCCGAATCAGTCACAGATTCAAGCTACTACAAATAACTCTCAAAGATAAAATAATCAAAAAAATTGCCATAAAAATGCTTTGGTAGTTTTCAAAATCTCGTCACCTCTTCTGGTGTAACATAATTAGGGCTGTTTGAGCTCTTGTATGTACCTTAATTTTATTGACAGATGGTTACTAGAAGCTGGTGGATTATACGACACCAGATATTTTTATGTAAGATCCTATTTCCTATTCCCATTTCTTTTGCAAGGGTGAGGATCTAGCATGACCAACATTGCACCGACGGCTTTACGCCCCCTCCATAGGTAAAACATGCAGACGTTCACTAAAAATTAATTTGACGCCTCTGCTGGGAATCGAGCCCAGGAACGTTGGGTCCAGAGGCACTTCATATTACCACTGGACCATCGAGGCTGCCTGTATTCTTTCGTATCAAACATTTTGTAACTATTCACTTTTGTGTTGGTGAAGTTTAGGCGAAAGACTTATTCTTTAACAGATGAGTAGAAGGGGTAGTATTGCATTTAGGTTTTAAGCGTTGTCCACAGTGATAACTTACGCCAATCGTCTACGGTTTGTTAATGCCAATTTCATTTCCGTTCATAATGATTATTATAGTTAGTTATAAAGGACTTCAGAAAGCTAGCTGATTAGCTGAGACCTCAAACTCTAGAGGTAATTTTTTGTTGCTTCAACTCAAAACACAGTATCAAAAGAGGGTTTTTAGCTAGGCTAGAAGCCTTTAAAGATAGTGGATTTGCATGTTTTTTGTTAATATCTTTAAAGTCAGTTATCTAAAACTACCAAACTTAACACAATGATTTAGCCTCCAATAATTAGTGACAAATCCGGTACTGTGATATAGAGTTTCAAACCCTATAAATGGCCTAGCCGAGACGGTATATATCCAGCCTTGCTACAGCAGGGTTTTGACATATTATACCTCCACCTGCAACGAATAGTCGAAGGCAGTTTGATCCTAGGCTATATTTCCTAGGCATGGAGAGAGGCAAATGTGGCGTTAATACCAAAAACAGCCCTATGAACGAAGCAAAATCCTACCGCCCCATTATCCTTACATCCTTTCTCCTAAAGACCATTGATGAGGCACTAGATCAATACATTAGATTCGAAACCCTAACAAGAAAACCGCTCCATCTACAAAATATGCCTATCAGGTGCGCAAATCCAAAATAGATGCCCTACACTATTTAGTAAAGGGTATAGAAAAAACGTTTGCGGCCAAAGAAATAGTCCTCAGTTCATTAACTCACATAGAGGGTGCGTTTGACAACACCACATATCAGTCCATCAAACAGGTCCTACAAGAAAGGGAAGTGACATTCCCCATTTTAAGATGGAGTCAATGCTAAAAAGCCGTGTAATCACGGCTACCACAAATGACACAGAAGGTTATCCTTAAGGAGGAGTGCTATAATCTCTGCTGTGGTCGCTCGTTGTTGATAAACTTATGACTACATTGAGCGGAGCTGGATTCATAGTTCAAGGATACTTAGATGATATTGTCATAACAGTAAAGAACAAGCACGATGCTGTAATGTCCAGCCTAATGACACCAGCCCTAAATATAGTAAAGAACTGGTGCGAGACAGAAGAACTCAATATCAATCCCCATAAGACAGTTTTTGTCCCATTCACAAACAGAGGGAAACTAAATTTAAAAGCTCCCACTATGAATCTTAGACCAAACATTGAATTGGAACACATACTTGGAAAAACTCTTTCAAGGGCCACAATGGCAATCTAGACATGATGTAGACTCGTAGGAAACACATGAGGGCTAAATCCCAGGATGGTGTACTGGCTATACCAAACTGTTGTCAAACCCATGGTTACAAACGCATGGTGTAAAAAAGCGCAACAAACCTTAACACAAAGCAAATTTTAAAAAATTGCAGAGGCTAATCCGTCTTGGAATAACAGGAGCTATGGCATCAGGCTCTACAGTTGCAATACAAGCAAGGCTGAATTTTGCCCGGTTGAACAAGTTCGTGAAGAGGGAACCAGCAATATATGCGTCAAGACTATTCCAAACGGCAAATTAAAACCAGGAGCCTTGGTTAACCACTGGAAAATCCTGTAAAATATTCCATTGGAGTCACTCGATAAAGAAAAAAACCGAATGCCAGCCATAGTGGACTTCATAATTCCATTCGGTGTGATCATACATGACCGCCAAATATGGGACAGGGACAGTGAACGACAAACAACTCATCTGTATAGTATACAGACGGGTCTAAACAAATGGAGAAAGCAGGATTGGGAATAAGGAAACCCATCTTTAGACTGGCTAGGAAAAACTTCCACCATCTTTCAAGCAGAAATACTTGCTATTAATCTCTGTGCATAGGAGTGCATACAAAGAAGACTAAGAAGTAGGGAGGTCCACTGCCTGTTAGACAGTCAGGCAGTACTAAATACTCTGAAATCGTTTAAAACCGAGTTTAAGCTGACCTGGAAATGCAAAAAAATCTTGAAACAGCTGGCTACGGACGACAAAGTAATTATAATATGGGTATCAGCGCATCAAGTCCTCGAAAATGCTATATCTTTGAAAGGTGTGAATATATTTTTAGAAACTTTAACTCTCGCATTGTCATCAAACAGATACAACGTACTAAAATTACATTTTGTTGAACAATTGTAATTCAAGTTTCTCCCGCAATAAATTTAACAGAATTTGGAAAGTGCTGCGAATCATATTCCTTATTAATAGAGAAAGATTTGAATAAAATGTCACATAATTGAAGTGACTTTTTATATTGAATTGATAGAAAAAATTCAAATAATTATATATATATATATATATATATATATATATATATATATATATATATATATATATATATATATATACATATATATATATATATATATATATATATATATATATATATATATATATATATATATATATATATACATATATAGTACCATGCGTCGTTGTGTATTTACACAATTCAGTTGCATATTTATTTTGTTATAACTCCGGCCTTTTTAGGACGCTTCCACTTTTACATATTGACTCTTGATTACACAACATTTTTGCACACTTTACGTGCAGTTTATTATTCCAAAACCTATGAAAATTTGCTACTATAACGCACTTGCTGCATTCCTACTTTTTGTGAGGACAACTTTTTTGGCCATCACTGAAAAGGGGGAAGTACACACATAAATATGGCGACAATTTATTAGGTAAAAATATTATCTTAAGCAACATAATCGTTGATTAATTTTTTACGCCATAAAATTTGTTAAATGAATAATATATTAGAGTAAGGTTATTTTTTTATTGTATGTACTTGCTGGTAAGAAATTGCCATTGGACAAGCAACAACAAACCAACAAGGACATGTTGGGAAACACTGTCCAACGGGTTACTTTTACGGCCCAATATGTTAAAACGTTGTCTCGTTTCCCCAGTTTTACGATATTCATCCCTTTCTCTTGCTTTAAGTCTGATTTCCACTCACATAATAAGGATGTCTTACTCATGTCGGAGGGTTTAATCCTAGAAAGTACGTTATGAAAACATTCTGCTCTATTGCTACACAGTGAGGAATGTTTTCATATATTTAGTGTCATTGTAAGTGATACTAGCACTTATGTCATTAAGTTAATCTTGTAAGGGTGTTATGGTCTTAATAAAATTGAGGTGTATTAAGATAGCCTATAGGCTTCCTCCGGCATACTTAACATAATCCCTTTTACCAACGCATTAGCGTGTACTTTTTGATTTGCCTTATCATAAGTGGGTTTGTATTATGGTCGATTATTAGTGAATTTTCATTGAGAATATTCACTAATAGAGAGGTATCGACGGTGAGACTTTCGGAAAATTTCTTCAAATGAGCACGAATTAGGGCCCTTGGAAACCATTTCCAAGGTAAGTTGAAATGTTTATATATATATATATATATATATATATATATATATATATATATATATATATATATATATATATATATATATATATATTCAACCGATAACTCCAAAAATACCTTACTGATTTGGTCTAAATTTGGGAATTACCTTTATTTTTTTAATGGCTTAAATGAGTTCGTTCATCAGATCTTGATGCCAAATTTTTCTTAATAGAAAATTAAAAAATATTTTTTTAAACGCAATATCTCCCAAATTGTGTAAGTCATTAAAACGAAAATTTACGTCTTAAAATAACATAGACAGACGTGGCTGTATATCAATTTTGAAGTCTTTTAACCAAATAAAATAAAGTTATTTTAAATTAATATTAAAATAATCCTCTACATCACTTCATTCTGTAATGCAATATCTACAATGTTATACAAAGACAGATTACGTTACCTGTACTGTTATACTATTTAAATAAATCGTAGATAGAAACAAATTGAAGTTACATTATTGCAACATGTCAGCATGTACAACATTGAAGGGAAGTACGACAGGGACGCCATCTCGGTGCGGAACCAGGTAGTATGTTGTCACAGCAGCTCTAATTACCTCAAAATGTTATAGGTGGAGACGTCTATAACGTTTGATATTTTACAACTGAGTTTTAATTAACGTAACATATTTAAAACATGGATATAAATATTGAAAATAAATATTGGACGATGGTTATAGATGAAAATTGTGAGGTAATGACTTAAAACAATACAATTTTGCGTAAAATAGAAAATCTATATATCAGTAAATCATATTCTAAGAGCAGTGTTAATACTTGGTTTTTAATGTTTCTTAATTAAGCCACGACAGGATCCCTTAGACATTATTATTATTGTATAACCGGGGGAAATGACTAATGCATTATGTAATAAGAGCGACAATATCAGCATTTTTATAGTTTGTCTCCGTGCGAAAGACAAGATTTGGTAGGTTCGTTGTGTTAAATTTAGTACCACGGGCGTCAATGTCTTTTGCAAGTATCAAGACCTGGTAGTCCAGTGTAGCCTTGGATAAAAGCTAGGTTCATACAGTCGCGAATTGCGAAATCGCCGCGAAACGTATTCCTATTGGTTTATTTAAAATAATATCGTAAAACTGTTGTTTTTTTTTTTTAGATTTTATAAATGTGTTTGACTAATTTTTGTGTGCATACAGTTAGAAGTGATTTTTAATCAAACTTATGGCTCTCAACACACGATTTAAATGTCTTATCTACTTTTAAGTTTGTGTAGCCGCGATGTTAACTAAGGGCCATCCTTTATTATACTTAAATATCTTGTGCTTATATATGTAATATACACATAAAAAAAGGAAGTGAAACAGGAAGTGATTTTATTTACTTTAGTGCTGTAGTGGATATTGTCTCAAAAAGGCATTATAGGCGACGTTGTGGAATGTAATTTCGGTAAATTTACAGTTTACTGCATTTATGGTTTTCAGGAAAAAAAATCAGAAACACGCTTAGAACTCTCCTTGGATACACAAGCCACAAGGAAAATTTGGTGCAAACATCCCATAAGAAACTTAAGTGACCAAGAATAAATAAGGTTGCTGAGCGGGGAGGAAATATGAGCGAAAAGTTCTAAAAAAAGATTTAATCGGACTTTGAAAAGATGCGTTTTTCACAGTTTGCAGCAATACCTCCTTTAAACTCTGTCTACCCCGCACCGCATCCCTATTCGCCCAGGTCCAGTAACTTTCTTGGGGGTTGCTCCCAAGAAATTTTTCTTATGCTTTATGCTTTGCAGGTATTTGTATGCATACACAAGGGGAAGAAGAAGTTTTTGGGTGAGGGGGCAGAAACCCTCTTCGACCTGGGGTTCTGCTTCCCCTTCTGCATGCATACAATCACCCTCAATGCATGAACCACGGGAATCTTTTTTATGTTCAGCTTTCTATTGCATTTTTTGTTGAGTATATTTCCTGTTTATTAATTTCTTTGTTTGAATTTTGTATCCAAATTACAGTGTAAATATTTATGATAGAGCTCATGTTTTTGCCTGCCTTTCTTTACCTTATTTTTTACTGTTCCTAAGTAAATAAAGTAATGTTTTATAACTTTTAATATAAGGCTAAATCACTATAATATATTGCTCTTAGGAAAATTCACTACCTTAACTCACTTGCTGCGTCCAGGGCAATTTTTTTTGCATTATGTTTACAATATTTTTACCACAGTTCTCCAAAGTTCTCTGTATATTTGGTTTTACATTAAAGTTTCGTAATGGGCTAATTTGTTTTTGTACTTGAATTTTAAAGTACTACGAGTTGTTATCGATTAGTAAAAGCCAACGTCTCTTTTAAAACTCAATATGTATTATTTAATTACTTATAAACATACCTTCATGTACCATTGTGTGTTTGTGGGTCAATGTGTGTTTTATACATTATAACTTAGGCTCTGTTCCAATTGAATGTGTAACTAACATCTTACTTCCATACTAAAAATCGTAATCAAGGGATTTTAAATTATCGTACTGCGCATTTTTAACTACCGTGTGTACTTGTAATTTAGATTTCCATAAGGGGAAGTTCTATGTTCGTCTGTATGTATTTTTGATGTATGTTTACCGATATTTTTGACAATTGTGGACCAATTTTAAAAATCTTGTTTTGTTTGAACGGGTATATTCCTGAGGTGGTCCCATTTCACAAGTGAGGATTTGATGATGGTATCTAAGGGAAATTGAAGAAAATCCTCTTATAATCTAAGTAACTTAAAGTTCGACTGTAATGCGGCACTTTGTTTATATTATAACAGTTTTCTAATACAGTGCTCACTACGTACGTTTATATATATATATATATATATATATATATATATATATATATATATATATATATATATATATATATATATATGTAGACAAAAAATGGAAAAATAAACAAAAAATTAAACCGACTTCAAAATAGTGAAAAATAAAAGGTTTAATTCAAACAGGTTTAAT
The DNA here is from genome assembly GCA_964006375.1 of Tillus elongatus. Taxonomy (NCBI): domain Eukaryota; kingdom Metazoa; phylum Arthropoda; class Insecta; order Coleoptera; family Cleridae; genus Tillus; species Tillus elongatus. The sequence goes on along the minus strand of OZ023263.1, from coordinate 148,328,032 downwards.
TCAAAAGACACGAAGTAATTTAAATGAAATATCATTATGTGCGCTACCTTGTTATCTGTTTGAAGTTGGTGCCAAACCCTGAATGCAATAATATTTCGCTGTAGAAACAGCCTAATTAATAGCGGATTATAATTCTAATAAAACACATAAATATGTTGTTAATGATCGAAGACCAACCGATGCTCACGCATTTCGTCGCGTGCGCGGAGAAACTTGCGATGTGGCGGGAGTGAACCTAGCCTATCTACCTATTACCTGATTGACTTGGCATCGACTTTAAGTAGTAGGTAGCGCATAAAATAATATTTCGTTTAAATTAATTTTTGTTTTTTGAATTAAACCTGTACTCCAGCTATTTTTCGCTTTTTGGTGCCTATTTTGAACTCGGTTAAACTTTGTGTTTCGGTTTGTTTATAACAAAAACAATAGCATATAAAACAAGAAAACCTATATTTGACAAAATTTATAAAATAAAACTTATACATTTCGTTTAATTTCAAAAGTAAATATGTTATCAGTTTCAAAACAGTCATCAACAGACCTACTGCCAAAAATATACGTCGCCTTCACTGTCACTCTTACATAGTACAGTTTGGATGGTTTAATAAGGAGAGCACTTTCCTATATCCCGATTAATAATGTACCTAAGTAAAATAGTTATCACCCTTTAGAGCACCTGATGTTTGGTTGGTAAACTTCTAGTTTGTTATCATAAAAGTAGACTCTTTCAAAATTTAATCAACTCTATCAGGCAATTTTCTGATTTTTCAGAAGGGTAAAAAAAGCAATTTTTATTCACTGTCAACAACTGACATTCAGCATCTTTTTGGATTATTTTTGGTAGCTTACTTAAAGCAAAATCTTGGAAATAGTATTGTCTAACACCTTGTTAGGAGTTTTCAACCAAGGAAATTTGATATACATTTTTTTTTCCAAATTTGTTATGTTTCATAAAGCTTAACAAATGTTTTGCAGAATTCGTCACTAAAACTGACAAGACCCATGGTTAAACGTAAAACTATATACCGTCCCCAAGGTAATAAAAATGTGACCGGTTTGGATCGATTAGTCATCTAGTACCAGCTTACTGTTATTTCTTTGTCTTGGAGTGCTTGGTCCTTTAGTTTCCAGGCTGCGCCATGTTATGGTTTTAGGTATATTACATTCTTTATTATTCAACTTTTATGTGACTTCTAAAATTCAAGTTGATTAATTCACACAAGCAGTGGTCGTGGCCTTCTATGTGTTACGTCAACCTGTTCTAAAGGATGTACATTTAGCGATTTTCTAATACTAATTCTTAGAACCAAGAACACAATCTTAGTGACTAAATATCGATGGCATCACCTATATTTGTTCTTCAATGGAAACGAAGTTTAGCCGCGGCTTCTTCAACTGTTTAAAAGAGGAATGCTAAGACAACGTGATCTCTCATCAGTTGCACAAGAAAACCCGATCTTTTGATTATCTGACTCAACTCAGGAAAGTATTTTCTGTGTATCTATTAGAAATTTGTACTTCCGTGGGCGGTGCCCTTTAGGAACGGATGACCTTAAAGGAAAACCACTCTGTTAATAAAAAAATGTTCACCCTTTACTATATGGCTAAAATGGCATATATGTGATCCACATCATTGTTTTGATGAAGTAACGAGTGAATGTATTGACAAGTAAGCTGTCGTTTATCTTAGCCTTAGCAATTGAAACAAGTATGTATAGATGAGGGGTTCTGGAACCACCACCCACCACCCAGGTGGCGGGGTGGTGAGGCCACCACCGAACTAACCCGACCGCTCCATGTCTAACCACTGGTAGACAGCTGTCTAACAGCTGTTAGACATGGAGCGGTCGGGTTAGTTCGGTGGTGGCTCCACCACCCCGCCGCCTGGGTGGTGGGTGGTGGGTGGTTGTTCCAGAACCCCTCATCTATACCTACTTAAACATTTGGTCATTTTTCTCGACTGTTTCAACAGCGACATTTAAAGTATTATTAGTGTTCCAGCAATGCGTCTTGATTTTCTCCAGCTCTAGTAGATTTTGTGTATTTGGTGTTTGCACCTATTGTAAATCGCGAAATATGCAATCTTGAATATTTCTGATTGACAACATGCAATGCAATTTCAATTTTATTTGAGTTGGTATAAAATATTAACTAATATAGAAAGAAGACTGCGGTACATTGGCTGTGGTTGCCTTATTTGAAGAAACTAAGTTATATGAGACATAGGTGTATTGGCTCCGTCTCTAGTTTTGCGATTAACATATATTCGTTTATCGTAAAACTAGGTGTAAATTATTTGCATTTATATTTACTACTACCAACTGCGATTTTTTAATCACTTGAAAACTGATACATACAATATTTCAGGCACAAGATTGACATCGAGAAAACAGCTACCGTAGGCCCTGGGGGGATTCCCGCTGACGCCATCTACACGACAGCGACTCCTCGAGGCACCCATTTACAAGGAGGGGGTGGTACCAGCCCTGAAGCGATGAAGGTACGTCTGGCCGCGATGGTGGTGCAACCCCCCACTAGAGTGTAGCACTGCACGACAAGACCGCCGCGGAGGACGTCCGAAACCCTACGACGACCACCCCTCATTCAAGGGGGGCGACCCGCGGCGGTCATCGAATATAGGTGTTGACTGTTCTCAAATTATCAAATATAAAATGATTTAAAAAAGCCTTATATGAGGCTATTAAGTGTAATACCAGAGCTTCTGAAAGCTGAAAATTTCTAAGTACATTATCTAATGAATTATCATGAACGCATTTAATATTCATGAAGAAAACACAAGGTAACATGTCATCTTTGCATTCTGCGAGGGTAATTTATAAAATCGTAAGTGTCGTCCTTATACGTGTGGAGATGTAACTTATGCTCGGCGCGATTTGAAAATTAATGTTCAAATGCCCACAATAACAAATATTATTGCTGCCATCGAACGTAATGAAAATAGTCTTTTATCTGTTGAGTTATAAGTGCTATTTATCCCAATTGTTCATTCCTTCATTATTCCTAAGGCCTACCTAATGATTGTTACCTCGCTTGTTTGTAACAGCGTATAATCTTTAAAACATACACACATAAAATTAATTGGTGATAACAGTATTGTAAATGACATAATAGTATGTTAACATTTTAGATATTGAAAAGGTGTATAATATCAATATGAAGTTTACTAGAAACTTTGAAATCGACATTTAAAACGTTGAGGTAAATTATTTTAATAGCCTGATTACTTATGTAGGTATGTTTTTTTTTGCAACTCGATTCTAAAAGAAGAAAAATCTTTCTGGTAAACCGAATAGTTAAGTGTTTGCTCGTTTATTCGTGATTCAAAGACTGATGTGACAATAATTGTTATAAATATAAGACATATCCTATACAGTAGTACTGCCAAAATTGTTTTCAGGGTAACCGTGGTTATATAAATACCCACAACATGAATTTGATAATAGATTGTATGAAGGGAAATTGGTTTACTTTAATTCAAGCTTCTTATTTTAACACCCTAATTTGTTCTTATAAATAATCCGCTAAAAGACGCATGTACATTGTTTATCTCTTTCTCTATATTCATATATCTTTTTGTAATTTAATTTAACCTAAATAAATATTTATGCTAAGCAGTTTGTCATAACGAAACTAATGAGGACAAAATGTGATTTTTTTAATAGGTTTGGTTAAAATTGTCCTCTATTAAAATGATGCGACTACATTTTCAATAGGCTCTTGCTGAGGGCAATTACTATTTAGATATAGATAATTAGGAACAACTTATTTTGACGACTGGAAATTTGTTTTCTTTTGAATCTAACGGCAGCTTTTGCAAAAGTAGTTTTTATTATTCACCATTCAACTTTATTACCAGTTTTTTTTTTTGGTTGCCAGTGTTTTTTTGTTTTTCTCCGAATCCAGGGCGATCATTTACGAATTATATAAATGCAGTTAGAAATATATGTATAAAAAACAATATTTGTTGTTGTAGTTATTTTTGGCCTTCGATTGATAGATCCATTATTAGCCACAGACTTGTATTATTTGTAGTGGTTAGTGGTATTTGTATGAGCACCATGCGAAATATAAAATACAAGATGTGTAAATATGTATTGCTTTAAATGAATTTATAAGCAAGTCAGTGTTAGTACCTGACTCGGATACGTTGAGTCAAAATAATGTAAATTATTAGTGAAAGTGAAACCGACAAACATAACAAGAGTAATTGTTATTGGTTACGAATTACGATTCGGATAGCATGCAAGTTTATACATATGCATAAATTTACAACAACAAGAAAGCCTTTTGTATAATTTTGGCACTGATATTCATTACCTTTTGTAAAGAGCAATACCATGACCACTACGGTATTCAGCTTTTATTATTATTCTAGGACTATAATAAAATATAAAGTGCTATTTATATCGACATATGGCCATAATGACATTTAAGCTGATTATCCGAATAGTCTTGTGTACCTTTTTCTAATGGTTAAATAACCTGTTTTCGAAAACATCTAGTCAAAACTGCTGGATCAACGTCAAATTTTGCGTATTCGTAGAGGTAACTGATACAGATCTAAAGTGTTTCAAAACGATTATTGAACAGATTATGTGGCTAAGTATTCAAATTTCAGTGGCCCTTTTCGTTTTAATATTTTATTGGTCGTTCGGCTTTCTCAAAGTTCTAAATCTAAACGACTAACGATCGGCATAAACCTCATAGCAGAGTTCACTGGGCAAGTAAACTTTAGAACATGACAATAAAACGTTTTATAGAGGCCAAGAAGAAGGTAACGTAATAGCAGACGTATTAAAAGGTACTCACCAAACATACCCATAATGCCATGAACAACATAACAATGTAGTAAATGAAGCAGAAGGCTATATAAACAATAGACACGCAATGGACGCACAAACAAGGTCAAAACTAATCACTTTACCCCAAGAAATCAAACAAATTTTCAAAACTCTTGCCAATAATAAGACCCCTAGGCCAGAGGAAATAGACAACAAATTAATTAAAAAAATCTTACAGAAACCGTAGTCCAATTAACGTATATAGTAAATGAAATTCTCGTCTCACAACATTACCCAATCCATTGGAAAATAGCTCACATTATTCCTGTCTCGAGACCCAAAGAAAATCAAAAATATCCGCACAACTATTTCCCTATAAGATAATTAAACAACCTATCTAAAATAATGGAAAAAGCTATTCTTAATAGATTTAAAACTGTAGAAAGAATAAATAAACTTTTGATAGACTGTCAGTTTGTTGTTAGAGAAAAACATGGCAGCAAGTCATACGATAGCAAACGACATAACTCAAAATTTTAACAAAGACAAAGTAACTAAAATGGTTTTACTAGACATACAAAAAGTCTTTGGTAAAATACGGATAGTCGGATTACTAGGAAAACTAACAAAACTCAAATTTTCCCATCATGTTATTAGACTGATAGACTCGTACTCATGGCACAGGCTCTCTAGAGTCACATTTTATAATAGCACATCAAATTGAAGACAAATCCAAACACGAGTGCCGCAAGGCTCTATACTTGGACCAAAGCTATTTAAGTATTTTATTATCGATATACCTACGTTCCCTAAGACCAAACTGGCTCTCTATGCAGATGATGCTGCCATATATTTCCATTCATTTTCAGCAGAAGTTGCGAATAAACAGTTACAAATTTATACTAGTATATTTCAAAATTACCTAAAGACTTGGGAAATAACACTTAACTCTAAAAAACGGAAACCATAGTATTTACTATAAAAACGAACAAGTCCAAAATAGTTAACCATTTAAAAGTCGGAGACAAAAAATAAAGCCCTTGTTAACATATCTAAGAGTACATCTGGACAGCAGACTTAGTTTTAGACACCATATTAAAACTGTTCTAAGTAAAGCTCATATCGCAATGAAATACATGAACTCCTCATGGCAAGAAACAGTAAACCTACCAGCAATAACAAAAAATGTATTGATACCACTATAATAAGACCAGTTGTATCTTATGCTGCTCCAGCGTGATGTTCAGTATCGGAAAGGACAATTAAGTCCATTTAAGTATTACAAAACAAATGCTTACGACTAGTGACTAACAGAAACAGATACACAAGAATTAAACACTTACATGACATGACCAACACTCACAATCAAAAACTATATTAACCAAAACATCCGCAAATTTTTACGTGAGCAAATTAAAAATAGATCCACTGACAAGACAAATAACAGACATAACATATAATAACAGTCCTTATAAAATAAAACATAGACTTACGTATCGAAATATAGAAATATTTTAAACGTCCATAACCGTTTGATACGAGAATTCACATTGGCCATGGTTAAAAAGCTGTGTGTATAAAATCAGCTTGCAACACAGCAAGGAATAATAATTAGCTTAAATAGGTTTTGATAAACACTTTCCCTATAAAAAACTATATCTTTTGTACAATATAATTATAGTAACTAAATAGAGAATACATTAATTACTATAAATAAATACTTTTATTTTCTTTTGTAAATAATAAATTAAATATAAGTTATATTATCTTAACGGAAGCTTGATATTTTAGTCGTAATATATAAAAAATTGTACCTTTTTGTAACATTGTTATAATGTAACACCGACCATTTGAATGGAATTAAATTTGAGCAAGTAACCTGTAGAGTTCAAGCTATGAGGTCGCGGGTTTGAATCCCGTATTCAAACATTACATTTTTTGACTCAAGCGTGAAATAGTCGACTGTAGATGAGTTATGGGTAATGTACACTGTTCTAATGTTTGTGTAAGCTCCGTCCGCAAAATTCTATGATTTCGGGGTGCATAGTTTGTCTACTGTGTTATTATTATTATATTATTATTTATTACCATCAAATTTAAAAACAGGTCTTCGTAAGCGACGCTAGTCAAGAATACAAATTTTGTTGTGTTGTCAACTAAGCCAGATTTACGTTAATTTAGAACAATTTTGCACGATTCCTCATCATTTTAAGGGAGCTGATCGACTTAGCTGTTAATTAAGTTGAATTTTGATATAAAGCAGAAGTCTATTAATGTCAAGTGTTTTGATTTTTTTTTAATAGTTCACTGCTGTCACGCAATCTGTGGATATTCTGAAATTTTTCATCTTCAGTAAATAAACTCAGACCGCAGCTCTTAGCTGTATTTTGCGCCGCTTAACCATCAACCAAGTAAAGTTGACCACGGCAGATCAGCCTAGTAGGTAACTTTGGTTATTTAGATTTGTTTTTCTTTAAGAGTGCTAAAATTGGCTCACATAAATTATTTTAATCATTATTATTATTATGATATAAAATTATAAATTATGAAATAAAATTTCAAACGAGGTCACCATGGTCATCTATCGTAAAAGTCTTTACGGTTTAACTTTACAAAACAATAAGGATACAATCTAATCTAAAAGTTGATCGAGGTCCCAAAGTTTTGTCCATGACCTTGATAACGAATGTCACTACTTTTTGCCAAAAGGTGGGATAGATAGATCTGCATTCAATGAAATATGTTAGCATTGAATATAAAGCTCGCTGCATTCTGACCAGAATTAGAAACGCATTTGCTCCAATTAGTGCTCACCAATGCCCTATACTAATTACAGTCATAATAAACCTAAAGTAATTCGCCTAAGGTAGCCCATCTCAGAAAACGTTGTTGTTGCATCCAGGCTTTTTTGAAAACCTATTTACTATTTAACTGGCAATTTTTTGAATAATCTTATTCTTTCTAATGAATACTCGCTACCATAACGCAATTTCTGTGTACAGACTTTTTTAAACAATAAAATATAGCAATGGTCTACTTCCAATAAATCAATTTTTGGCAAAGATTTTAAACGAATGAAATGAAATAATAATTTAAACATAAATTTAAAAACCAACACATCTCAGGCAAATTTTGTTCTCCCATATATAAATGTGTTCTCCAAAAGTCGTTTAGTTTCAGAATCCTCGTTAAGTAACTACTGAAACACGCATCAAGAACCGGTCACCCGTTTAAAAATAATCGACTATTCCATAATAAGATATCAAAACTGTCAAAAAGAGTATATTTAAAATAAGTTTTCTGTAAGGATTTTAACTGGACGAAGAAAAGTAGCTGTGGAAACAAAAATGTACGATCTTGTAAAACACATTTAACGCAGCATTTATTTTTTACAAACTGCATCTGCACTAGAATCTTTGTTTGAAATTCGCCAATTTTAACATTTAATGGTGACAAAAAAAAAACCATTTGCTTTCTGCCTTGTGAGTGATCAATACCCAGAGACTGTTTAGAGCATCTAATTCGCTATCGGTTTGATCTTGTAAGTATTGGTCACCAAAAGTCCCAAGACGCAATGAGGCCGTACGTATTTCAAACTCCAATAACATCTTCTTTTCTTAATATGGAAACTGCAATTTTGGTAGATGCATACGCTTCTATCATGACCATATGTGCACTATTTTCGGAAACAACTGGTCCGATTGGGCTGATTAACGAACTCATCCAAGAAACAACATCCTTAATAAGTTTGATTTAAATCCGTTAATTAATTTTATTGCTTGTTGTATTGCAAGTTATTGCTTGGGTACATACAACAAATGACAAAAGGTGATGCAGTGCAGTCAACTAAGACAAAAAAGGCCGCACCTCGAAAGAAAAGATAGTAAGCTAAAAACTTGCACATGCCTTTGTTTTGCCATTGTAAACACTCTCTTAAAACTTACATATAATCTCGAATACCCGTCTTAAGATATTCAAGGTCAAAAGTTGTAAAAATTAGTTTTTTGTAAATATCGGGTTTTCTATTCATGAAATCGCTTTAAAGTTATTATAAAATTTGTAAAACACACATTCTCTACAATATGTGTCTTACAATTTTTTGTAATCTTTCATTTTTTGAGATATTATGTGGGGATTGAAGTCCGTATCCGTGTATAATAGGTCAATGCAATGTCAAATACACTGTCATATGCGTCGTGCGGCTTAAAAGGTTAGTTATCAACGAAAACGGTCATAATTATTCCTCAATTTTAATTATTTATCGATTTGTTAATATTTTTTATAAATCTTAGTCATAAATAAGACAACGGTAGGAAAATATGTTAGTAAATTTATATAATTACTGTGGTACTAAAATTAAATATTTTAGATTACATTATTATTTATTTGTTATTTATTGTAAGCAGCATTTTTGTTTGTTTAATAAATTACAAAAGAATACATTTGAAGGTAGATTTAGTAAATATTACTCTTGCTCGTAATCGTTTTTATCTTCTGATTGTTCAAATGCAATTTACGGATTGTACTCGTCATCTTCCTTGTCCGTTGTATTTGGCTCTACAGCCTCAAGGATTTGGGGTATAAATTCACTCTCTTCATCTGAATCATTCGGAGATGGGGAGGCTTTGAGACATGCTTGCTAGTTACAATGGTCACAAAACGAGGAGCACTGTATTTCTAGTTTTCTACAACCACAACTCGCGGATAATCATTTCTTACAACTACAGAAGATGATACTCAGTAGTTCATCAGGTGCTGGTGGCAGTCATGTAGTCAGAGGCTGCAGGGTCTTGTTCTGTAAAACCCATCCCTATTCCTTGGGGTCTCCCTTTTTCCTAAGCAAGTTTGAACCTGGTAGGATAGCCAATGAATATGTTGTCGAACTGTAGCGCTTGTAGGTCGTAGAGATGATATCTGCACCGGTTTGCTGAACCTTGTTGATTCGGTAAATTGTTTGCACCTAAAATCGTCTATATTGTTTTCTGATTTTGGAGCATTATAGATTCCTGAAAGGATTCCTATTATGTTTTCAAATAACCAGTTTGGAGGGGAGTTTTCTTTTTGAAACAGTTGAGCTAATTGATACAAATCGGAAGGTTTTTAAAACATATTAAAAATTTGTTGTTTTAAATAGCGCAGATGTTGTGTCACATCTACTTATAGCGCGCAAAAATAAAATATCCTCTATAACGGGGATATTAATCGTGGCTTTGTGAGTGTCTTCACATTTTCCATACTAATTTTCTTATAAAAACTTTTTCTAGTGTGATTTCGTTTCGTTCAAAGAAATGGAATATCTATACCTTCTTCTACGATAATGGCAGTGTTTTGCTTCTCAGATTTGGCAATGGCTGTTTTACATAACAGAACATCCGCATCCTCTCTGGATTGTTTGTAGCGATATTAATAATTTTCAATTGCCGCACTATGCATATGACGCTGTCTTTGACATTGAATTGACCTATATACGAATACAGACTCCCACTGTCTCAAAAACGGTTGGTGATAAAATGAATTACTAAGACGTATATTGTAGAAAATTTTATGCTCTATAAATTTTACTATAACTTAACAAACCACTTGACTCATAGAAAAGGGGTATTTGCAAAGAGAACGATTCTCGTGACCTTTCGTGACGAGATTATATGAGACTTTTGAGGAAGTGTTTAGAATGTCAAAATGGAGACCTGCGCCAGTTTTTAGATTATTATTGACCTAATAACCTACTCTAAGGCTTTACGTTATAATTGGACATTGCTAAAAGTTTTTGCTACATAAACACAGAACCAAATATTAACCATACCTTTTAAAAGGTTTATCATATATTATTTATAAATCCAATAATATAGGGAAATGTTTCTTTATACTCTTATTTCTCGCCACAAGCTACCGTTCACTTCTAGATGTATCTTGAAAATCTAATACACGTTATAATGTTTCCCTATATTGACATTAAACAGCCTCGCGGACAATTCGATTTAGCGACATGCTGAGCTGCTGAGCGGACATGTTACATTATACAGCTGTAAAGAAATGGCATGTCAGAGATATTCTAGACCGATATTGACCGAGACACATCCACAATTTGTTCAATTGTGTCCGTTCAGGCGTAACAGACGTCCACTCCTCAAATTTCGTATTATAAGAGAGTTCCCTTCATTCGTGCTCCGCATTTACCGATTTCCTCCAACAATACTCGACAAGACTGTTCGATAAACCGTATAAGACTTTTTGTGTTGGCTGTTTCAACGTTTATTTCCTTAAAAGTACAGCAGCTCGTATTCTCTCCGAAGAGGCAAGCTGTTATTACTGTCCAGGGTCTATAACGTAAATTGAATAGTCAAAAAACTTGGGCTTATAAATTTTTTGTCTTCGCCTAATGCAACGAAATCTATTCTATGACTGGAAAAAGTGCTACCGCAGCTGGTTCATTGAGACAAAACTATTTTTTTTAAGTAACTATTAGTTAAACAATTTTTCATAAAAATTGAAAGTAATAAATTAAACATTATTATAGAGAAAGTCGGATTTTAAGTTTAGACACCACTGATCAGTCGAAAACTACAAGAGCTACAAGTTGATTTAATTAGGCAGAAGTTGCACAATTCTAGCCTTATCATACTGATCTCGCTTATTATTTATCGAGGATAGAGGGTAGGTTTAAATTTTAAAAAGTTGCTAAATGTTGTGCTCTTTAACATGTCGCAGAGAAAACCAACTTCCTGCAACTGTCGTTCAAGGTATTGTCAAAAAAACTTAGAATTTTTCGATTTTGCCTGTGGCTCATTTATTTGAACTCGTATAAGGAAACCTAAAACTCATTCTCACAGTCATTTCCAGTTTTATATCTGGAAATTTTTCACCAACGTTTCGCCTTGTCTGGGAATCAACTTTATGATTTTTTACGAGCGCCATATTGAATTTTGACATCATAGGATTCATTTCTTATGCTGAATTCAACAACATGTTAGCATGTTGAGGAAAAAGCTTTTAACAATTTGACGTTGGCTGTAGAATTTCAAAATGTAAAAAAATATTTCATATAATGGTAAGGTTCCGTTCAATAGTAAAGAGAAGCGTATTTTGCATGCATCAAATCGAAATACAACAATATCGAGCAACGAAAACTGAAACAATTATCAATAACGTAATAACATTAGAAATGAAAACGAAAAAATAGCAGCATCTACAATAAATGTTCAAAATAAAACTACAAAATGATAACAACAAATGCTCAAAAAGCTGCCCGTTTTGCACGATTTCCAGCATTTAGCACAGGTCTCTGAACAGTTCTCCTCGGAATTGTATAAAATGAATTGGGCTGTGTTGCTTTGAGTTCCTCCATATTTGCTGAGAGATATCTACAATAAATTTAGTTTTTGCAGCTGCCCATAAAAAATAATCCACTTGGATTCTTTACACCGACTTTTCAAAGGCTTTTGACAGAATGCATCACGACATTCTCATCCAAAAGCTAGAAAGGATGGGTCGAAATGCCATATATTGACCTGTCCTACTTCTATAATAAAAATAGTTGTGTGGAGTACATAGGTCATAAAGCTAATAGGTTTGTTACTTCATCTGGAGTACCTCGGAGTTCTAATCTTGGTCCACTTCTGTTTTGTAGCTATCAATCATATTGTTGACCGTTTTGATGTAGAAGTTTTACTTTATGCTGAAGTTATGTTGGCGAGTGTACGATCCTAATCACTGTGCATTAATACATGTTAACGTTATTCTTTCAGAGAAATAGTGCAATGTAAATGGATTTACTCTGAATATCTCAAAGTGTAGATTTTTTCATTTAGCAGGAGCTATACACGTTACACATATAATTACATGTTACATTATCCGGTTCTGGAAAGTGAAGAAACAGTTAAGGATTTGGGGGTGACCTTTGAAAACCAAGTTTTTCTTTACCCACACTGAATTGACCGAAAAATCCCCAATTAAATTTTTGGGATTTATTTTAAAATCATATCGAGACTTTGATAACCTCTGGTGTTTCAAGATACTCTTTAACACTATTGTCAGATCACGTCTTAAATGCGCTATGCAATTCTGGGCTCCATACTACCAACAGCATAACGACCTCTTAGAACTTGTTCGGCGGAGGTTCGCAAAGTTTTTATGTCATAGAGAAGATAATCATTATCCGAAACAGGGTGCACCGTATGAGTGTATGCTTGAGCGTTTTAAGATGAAATAAATTACTGAGGGCACATTTATTAATCTGATCTCGTTTCTGTTTAATTTATTCTATAACAAGGCTGATTCTTCTACATTGTTAGGCAAATTCATAATTAATCTGTCTAGTAGAAAACTACTTATTCTTTTATTTGCCGCAGCCTCGTGTCAATGTTCTTTTAAGATCACCAGTTTATGCTATGGCCTCGTCTTATAATCGCATTAATAACCATGCAGATATATTTTCAACACACGCAAAAAATAATAAGATACGTAAACAATAGTATTATTTTTTTTATAGTGTACTTAGTTTCAGAGTAGCAATTCCCTTTGCTAGTGTTTAGTGCTATGGAGATGATGTGCAAATTGATTAATATTTTTTATCCCAACTCGTTGGATTTTTATTAGTTTCGAATAAGGTGTATTTCTTTGTTTAATTTTTCATTGTTACCTCTTTGCTGATAAATGTTAGCCATATTATTGGAATTTCCTGTTGGACGTTTTGGAAAGGGTCTGACTCGTTTTTGGACACTAAGCCGGCAGGCGACACGCTTCTTTTCAGCATGCACATTCAATTGTTTTGATGTTTTGCGGGAAATTGCTGTTTGATTAACTCGATTCCGGGCCATAATGTCTCCCAACGAGTCTTCCAGGTATTTTCGTTTGTTGCACATTTCTTGGACTTAAGAAGTTTTGAAAGGATTTTATTACGATTCAAGGATGATACCGCTATTTTCAAAACCAGCTATTATATTTTTAGAAACATTAAGTTTCCCCATGCTCTTTTCACCGGACGAAAAAGTTATACAGACGTGTGTGCTGTTCTTCGGGAAGAATACGTAAGCAATGGCGTTTTCTTCGCATTTGCGGATGATTCTAATCGACAAATGGCTGGCCAAATTATCGCAAACCACCACTTTCTTGCCAACCTTTTTGCCAGAAATATGGTAGAGCCATCTTGTCGACTCAATCTTCAAACACATCCTTGTCAAACTAACCGCCGGGTCTTCTGTTGTATTCCGTTGAATCAGGGCCTGCTTAAATCCACTTAAAGTGAATATGTTAACCCTAATACACTACCTAGACGGGCAACATAACCCCGTCTGCACTTCCAGCGAATATGAAAGAAGTTGAAGACTCCAGGATTGTTGTAGCACGTTTATTTTCTCCTGCCACATAAACTTTCTCTCTTGCAGGAACATCGGTCAAATTAGTTTGGTTACAATTCGCCATGTGACCTGGTGTGACATCTCTCAGCGTGTCTTCCAAGTAGTTAAAGTACTCACTGATTGTGTCTTCATTTACATCAGTTTTCACTTTCTTCGTATTTTCGCTGATCCTTCTTGTTAACTTGTGGTTTTTCCATTTGAAGTTCTTCAACCAATCCAGTACAGGTAAATTATCCTGGAAACGATTCTCCTGAACTCCGTTCTCTGCAGAGACTTTCGTATTTCTAGCTAAATGAATTTCCGATATCAGCCGCAATCAGCAACGCTTTAATAATGGCATTTTCTTCTAGGTCTTCGAAACAGGAGGACTTCCTAACCTGTGGTAATTCGTTGTACAGGGTGGTTTTTGGCTCCTCATGTCTACTTGCGGCTTCCTGCAGGCCGCACCCACTGCTGGCATGGTACGCTGCTAGCGCCCGGTCCATGTTTTCCCTCAATTTATCTCTTCGATAGAATGTTCCCAAGACATCTTTGTGCCTGCGCGGATTTATTTTATATAACCCCTAAAATTTTATCATTATGCATGTATCGGGGGCTGAAAATTTGGCGATGACAACTATCCTGATTAATAGTTGAGGTTATGCACTACAATTAATTTGATAACTTCAATAGTTTCTAAGATGCAGATGAGACTTTCCGGACATCGAGAGAAGTTCAATTTTCTACCAAATACTGGTAGCTTTTTCAGTTGCTTGCTTGAAATGGTCAGTCACCACAATGGTAACCTCTAAGTCGACTGAGATGTTGGTGAGGGTGCGCCATAATGAAAAGTCACTAAATGCCAAACATATGCTTGCAGTGCACAATGTTCCATATACCTTCGTGGATTATATAGATCCCCGCCCACGGTACGTCATTTAAAGTTACAAGAAATACAAATATTTAATAGCCGTATTGCACTTTGACTATTAGTAACATATTTTATAAATAAACACATATACCCTTATTTTTAATACTTTTATTTCATGTCCTAATGAACGTTATATACAGCAGCACAATTTAGCCGGAGAGTTTTTTTTATTTTAAACTTTTCACCTGCAAAATTTAAAAGATCACAAATACTAGATCCTCAAATGTGCAGAATTTTATTCGCAATGGCCAAATTAGAGAATTTGAAACGAACCGGAAGCCAACGAAAAGCCAGGACTTGTTCTGAGTCAAGTTCCATTAATATGCAAATGAAACTGTCACGGTCCTGCAGTTTTTGATACACTGACTCTAGTCGTGCATGCATGGACGCACTGTAAAGTTGAAAGCTTATTAGATTTTATGAAAATGTTGCTGGTTAGATGGAACAAGTAAGGTTATAGTTTTTGTTTGATAATGAACGTGAATGTTGAAATTGGAAATCGCCAGACAGAAGGCGCATTAGCATTGTGTATTTTAATCCCTTACTGCGGCTTTAAATACAGCCAGTTGGGTTGACTCTGAGGTAAAAAATATCAATTTTTTGCTCTGGTAGAGCCTAGAAGCGACACAAAGACCTAATGACTTTTATCAAATCATTGGTTACTCAGCGTGTTTAAAAAAAACCTCCGCCAAATTAACACCCTGTCTTTCTTTTTCAGGAATTAGAAGACAGGTTTATTTAAACATAGGTTCTCCAAGGCTTTGTTATGGAGATACAGGGTGTTGCAAAAATTACTACAACTTCAAAAAAGTCATTAAAAAAAATAAAATTGTATTAGGTTAATCAAACTGTTTCAAACAAATAAAACAGTATTTTTGCATAAGAAATATGCTACATCAGACCAGTGCCCAAAACACAAATTTTATTTTAATGAAATAATTAATTAGTTAAAGAAAAAACTGGAAAACAACGAGACCGCATGGTACAAAAAATGATAAAAGTGACGGCCACCGGTGTCATCACAAGCGCTAAATTTTCTCTCTGGGTTTCTTACATATAGCACTTATGGAAACTCTGCGATTCTCCCTTACTATTTCAAAGGCGTTTTCTATTCTGCCTAATAGTCCTACGTGAGTAATAACAGGGGGTTTATACACAATTTCTTTAATATGTCCCCAGAGATAAAAATCGAATGGGTTGATGTCAGGTGACCGCGCCGGCCAATTAACTGACCCACCACGACCAATCATAAACTTCATTTAAATAGGCAGGAATATCAATAGCAAAGTACGGAGAAGCTACGTGGTGTAGAAATCACATCAATTAATTGACAATATTTAAAGGCAGAATGTCATGTGGATTGCCTCTTATAAAAGTTGAATAAGTTTCATGATCAAGACTATTAGGTAATGTAATGGGTCTAATAATTTCGTTGTAAATAATACCAGCCCAAACATTTATCGAAAACTGGTATTGCGAATTCAATATTTTTACACAATGAGGATTTTTATCTGCTCATCTATGTGAATTATAAAAATTTATAATACCTTTGCGAGTAAAAATTGCTATTCTTGTAATGCTCTTAAAGCCGAGGAGGCTGAAATATTTCCTAGAGGACTAGCTATATATCGGTTTATTTCGGGCCAAAAATCTAATTTGAAAAAATTATTTCAACACACTCTATCTCAACAACGAAGCCCCAGATGGCCTATGTTTAAATAACCTTTTTTTCTTAATTTTGAAAAATAAATACTGCTAGAAAATTTGGCGGATACTTTTTGAAACATCTGGTATAAAACAATATAAATTAGTTGTCAATTCGATGTAATTTAAAATAAAAAACTTTGATAGTTGTAACCGCTTAAGTGAAGCTTCTTATTTAAATTTAAGTTGAGAGAGTAATAATATTAAATATAGGCATAGACATTACTTACCTGACTTCGTAAGTGTTTGTTTTCTTATTTATAACCGGTTTCGCCACTTGACGACATCATCATACAGGAGAAAGTTAAATTGAGTTATGCGCAATGATGGCAACTATATGACATATGACGTTTTTAAAGAATTTTTTGATCAAAACAGCATAACCTGGCAACAAGTATTTACTTATACAGTGAGAGACAGAATTATTTGTTTATTTTTATTAGCGATAACATATTTATTACCTAACATGTAAAACAGTTTAATATACATATTAGCGAATGGAAGTTTTACGTCCAAGATATTGTGTGTGTCAATTTCTCGCCTCCCTTATCCACGCATTCTCCCAAAAGACAAGCGAAATATGTCATAACTCGTTCAAGCATATTTTAAGGCATAGCTTCAATTTTCTTGTAGATGTTTCTTTTAAGCTTTTCGGGATCTTTGCGCTTGCTCCCAAAGACTTTATTCTGGAATTAGCCACAAAGAAAGAAGTTATAGACAGTAATCTTGCAGGCCAATGCAAATCACGGTTTCGATAAATGAGCCTGTATGGAAATATCTCTCGCAAGATCTCCATCTATTGTTCGTAATATAACATGTGGCACCGTCTTGTTGGAAGAAGTGATTTCTTTATTTTTTTTAAATTGCGCGATGAGAAATATCTGGAGCATTAGCGTATGCCGTTCAAATTGCTAGAAAAAAAAATTGCAAATAACGGCTATTGATGATACAGCGCAACAAACAACCACTTTTGGAAAATATAATTGTATTTCGTGAATTCGACATGGGCTTTCTGTAGCCCAATGGCAAAACGTCTGTTTATTGACCATACCATAGAGTAAGCTTAGTCACTCATAAGGAGATGTTCTGCAATATATGTTTGATTATTTAGTAGTATTTAGAAACTCCTACACAACTGGGTACGGCACTGTTCATCACGTTCAGTTAGCATCTGAACCACTGCTATTTTGTTCAAATGGAATTTCACCCTAAGCAGAATTCTTAGGGTACTCGTGGCAGATAAATTTAACACTGCCGTATATCGTCTCAGTCATCGACTTCGTCTACAAATAATTGATTGTCCTACCAAATCATCATTTTCACGATTTCATGCACGTCGTCTCCTACCAATTGATTTTCTTTTTTCAATAAACACATTTATTTGCCTCTTACGCACCAATATGAAATTATACTCGATTCGGAACACCACAATTCTTAAATTGACGACAAAATAACCGTAGAGTTACAAATATGCAACTACATTTAATGACTTTTTCAACAAAAATATGCGTTTCTGTATAATCCAACGCTCCATGTTGACAGCTATCAAACAATTGTCAAAATATCTTCGGAACCTCCTCTTTGTAACATTGTCTTTTGTCACTGAAATGCATTTATCTTTTTAATGCGTTTTAAAAAAGAACAAATGGTTATGACTCTCACTGTAGTTATTATGAATACACACACACACACACACACACACACACACACACACACACACACACACACATATATATATATATATATATATATATATATATATATATATATATATATATATATATATATATATATATATATATATATATATATATATATATATATATATAATCAAATGTACAATTCTTCTGTCTGATAATTCCGTCAAGCGGCGAAACCGATTACAGAAAAAAATAGACAATTGTGAAGCCAGAGAAGTAGTTTATACATCTGTATTTGGTATGAAACGGTTTTACCAAGTAACGGCAACAAAAATCAATTGAGTAAAATATATCTACGGTACTTTGCACTTTTACTAAATTTGTATTTCTTCGATCTGTTTTGGCCACAGTGTCACTCGCCACACGTTTAGAAAAAAACTTTTTTACCTTAGATTCTCATTATCTGTTTCGCGTCAGTTCTTCATTTTACTATAGGCAAATAAATTAGAATTTTAAATTAAGAGATAATTGTTTTTCATAAATAAAGTTTATAAGACAATTGAGTTATCCATTTTCAAAAGCTTTTATTCAAATTTAGTTATTAGTATGATACTATATTGATTAGGTCAAATTTTGAAAGTCAATTTTACCTGCTTTTTACATAACCACGTATGTAAGGCCAGGTTCTAATTATGTTGAGAATACATCTAGCCTTACATACATTATCCCTATATTAGCGAAGAAGGGCCAGGGCTGACAATTGACAAAATTGTTAGTTTGTTTACACAGTCTTATTTTATAACATTTTATTTGGAACGGTCGTGACAACATATTACCTGGTTTCGCACCGAGATGGTGACCCTGTCGTATATCTCACAATATTCTAGGAGGCTGGTTACCATGGCCGTATTACTTTATAGGTGTGTTCTCGCTGTATTAGTATACCGTACCGACGAGCTCTAATTAGAACGCAACCAGTCTACGGTTCTAATTATGGCGAGAATACATCTATCCTTACATACATTGTCCCTATTTTAGGAAAGAAATGGGCCAGGGCTGACAATTTACAAAATTGTTAGCTGGTTGTACACAGTCTCTGTTTTATAACATTTTGTTTTATTTCGAGCTTTCGTGACCACATACTACCTGGTTCCGCACCGAGATGGCGACCCTGTCATACATCTCACAATGTTGTAGTGTTTATGTTTATACACACACACACACACACACACACACACACACACACACACACACACACACACACACACACACACACACACACACACACATATATATATATATATATATATATATATATATATATATATATATATATATATATATATATATATATATATATATATATATATATATATATATATATATATATATATATATATATATATGTCTTCTATAAAAGAAATAAATATAATTCTATTTGGAAAATATATGACAAAAACATTTTTCAGTTAATCCGTGTTTGATTTTAGTTTTTATTTCAGTTTCAGTTCTAGTCTATCTGAGGTTATGTACACAATGTTTGGGCTTTCTGATTCACGACTTCAAGTTTCTTCATATTACGAATGGCAACCCTACGTGGAAAGTACAAATTTGACCTACATTCAAATTTTAAGCACTTGGGGGTATTAAATTCATTCTTCTATCGTTTCTTTTGAGTATGTAAACACTATCAAAATCTGATTTTTGGGACTAGTCCATAAACAGACGTCATAATGACATATCCTTCGATACAGAGAATGGCAAATCAGGCTGGCAAAAAACCTTATATAATAATTTATCTAACACAACAGTAGACAAAGTCCGCACCCAGAAGTCTTAAACATGCACGGAGGGAGCTAACCAATGCATATAGATAAAGGACACCGCACATAGCTCATCAGAAGCTCACTTTTTCACATTCGAGTAAAAAAACCGACTGTCGGAATACCGGACTCGATTCGCAACGTCACAGTCTGAATTCTGGAGGTAATAACCTCAGTAGATCACAGTTCTACCGTGCCAAGACGGAACAATGTATTTGCAGAAATCTTGTTTCGATAAAATGAAGTTTAAACTTTGCAAGCCAGCCAAATAGAGAAATGACATTGTTTCTCTGTGAAACTTTTCCACAGTACTTTCTTATATTTTATGTATGTTTTTACTTACTCTTATTTACTTGTAAAATTCAAGCTAAATTGTTTTGCATATATATGAATTGCATAAGTTTTCTACAAAAACTACGCCAAAACAATTTCATCGTTAATACCTTGTTCTGCCTTTTTATTAATAGGATTTATGATAAAAATAAATTTTGGTGCAAAAAAATGTATTGTATAGTACATTATTGAATAGTTTATTAGAAAATTGGATACGAAACATTCTGAAATATAGTAACATAAAACGAAAATTTTATCATTTTATTATTAAAAAAACTAGTGAATTGAGAGTTAACATCGAACAGCATAATATGGCTATAGATCGTAATTCAGCAGATCTGTAACTAGTTTATTTTCAGGCAGTTCGAACCAGCATGGCGGCCGACTTGGATTAATTTTAGGTACTAGACCTTTTGTAATAACTTCCTTCTTGGTTTTTGAAATTCCTCTTGTAAAATATCAGTGCAACATTTGTAATCGGGATCGTCAAAATCAGATTTGTAAAAGAAATTTGTGGAATCTTTCATAAATTTTACCGAAACAATATCTTTAAAATATGGCATTCCGTCAACTGTTGTTTTTATATTGAATGTCGAATTTTCGAACAACTTGCTCGATATTATCATGCAGACCATCTGCTGTCATATAGGATTGCCCACTCACTAAATAGTTTACTGTAATGGAATTCAGGGACAGAAATCAGAATTAACATATGTTATTAATGCAGAAAAGAATATAGAATTTTTCTTTTGGCCGCTACAATTATCTGACCCAATTATTAGAGATTGTGTATCTCAATTCACTTCAAAAATTTTAAGGGGTGCGCAAGTTACATCCTCAGTACGACGCCTAGCCACAGCTTCGTGCCATAAGATGCAAAAATGCTCTTTACTTTTGGATAGTGACGCAAAAGCTTCGGTAAAAACTATCAACCTAGAAGTAAAAAGGTGTCTAACTTTTGACATGCGAGGAAATAGAAAAACTTTTTGTAAGTCTACAGCAAATGCTCTGATATTCATTTTCTGATTTGCCAATTGGCCATCTGCTTTGTACTTTTCTCTTGTTTTTTCAACTTGTGCTAAGTATTTTTCTTTTAAAGCTAAGTTTCCTTCTGTAGGATTCAAGTCCATTTCTATGCAATATTCACATTTATCAGCATAAACTTCGAAAAATCTTATCTTCATTTGATTCAAAGTTCGACGATGTATTTTTCATACGAAACCTTTTTGTGATCTGCTTAAGACAAATAATCTTCATACATTGTTTTTATAGTCAAGTGCGCGGTATTTTCTGTTCGGTGCATTGCTTTGTCTATGGTGAGGGGGTTTTGGTATAAAAGTATTAATATGTTTCTTTATGGGAGTTTGATTAATTTTAGTAGCGGGCACATGTCGTCCCCTTTGGTCGTCCGCAAGAAAAAGTCTTCGATTGTCGTGTTCATCTTTACATGCTTTTGACGCATAATCGATAACAGTAGTACTAGTATATTCAAGGGATGACAAAAAAGATTTCTGACAAACTTATATCGAATTCTCATCGCCAAACACATATACCCTTGAAAAGGTTATTGTACTGCCCACTACTTTCCTTTTTGCGTTAGTTTCTTTTACGTGCGTCGATAACCAAATTCTTTGTTCTTGTTTGTTTAGGTTCCAAAATTCTCCATATATTCTTCTTCTTTCTTTTTCATTTATCAGTCCTGTACATTTCTTTTTTATGCGGTTGCAATTCTAGTTTAGAAATGGGTCATTTCTCTTTAGTTTCATCGTTCCTGCTTCAGTTGTTTTTGGGTGTGTTTTCAATTCATTTCTTATTGCATGTTTTATTTCTAATTCACTGTCCTGTAGTAAATTCTGTTCATTATTTAGAACCTGCTCCATTTCGTCTGAATTATTCACTAAATGTTCAGTTCCCATTTCCATAGAGTCAACTTGTTTTTCATTATGAAAGTTTCTGTTGTTAAAGTTATTTTCTGTGCAAGTGTGTTCACTGTTTATATATTTTGGTTGTGCTTCCATATTAATTGATATTCCAGGAAGTTTTTGCATTCCGGGCATTATCAGTATATGATTGATTACAGGTTTGATTCACAAAGAGTCCTGGCAGTGTACTTTTATTAAGTGTATTTTCAACTTCCATTAATATATTAAATAATTGTTTTTTACATTTTTAAATTTTCTTTTCTTCATCTCCCCCTGTGTTCTTTTTCTCATTCATAATCAGAATGAGATGATGTTTCTGCGGGGATGGAATCTTTATTTTATCGCTATTATCTTCATATGCTGCATCCTTAAATAACAGGTTTATTCTAAAATTTTGATAAATAGCTTTAAAATGCATTACTTACCTCATAATATTCTATAATGTTATTTTTGGCAAGCTGTGCCAAAAATATTTCACTGGAATTCATTTTATCACAATTTTATCATAATCTCGTAACACAAATTAATAATATATAATGTTAACTGGCTTAAAATACTTAACGTTTTATACATTTTTTAGGTTTTAAAATGGTTAAACCATGTATTAATTGAAAGTACATTGTTTTGTCAATGTAAGAAGGGATTAATCCAAAGGCAAACTAGTGTATTATACAATACCTTGTTTTGCCTTAAGATGTTGTTGGTAAATTTAGTCAAAAAGTCAGTTGTATGTAAGTACAGTACTAGTGATGTCAATTACATTTGTTTGCCAGTGTATATCACCAAACTTCCAGCGAGTATATCGTCTTATAGTGCTATCTCATAAATCTATTTAGCTACATAGTTTGTTTTTATATGTATAGATGGTGCTCGAAACGGAGTAGGTTTTGTCGTTAAAAGCGCAAAATCGGCAATTTTGCGAATACCTTGTTTTGCCTTGGCACGGAAGAGTTTTACTAAAAGTATATTTATTACGTCATACATAAGTAAGAGCTAAAAATTAACTACTCTTGCATAACAACTTGTTATCCACGTTTAACAAACGTTAAAATGGCACTTGAGCGCTGAGAAAGAAATACGAATTTCATGGAAATAAGCCTTTGTGTTTAGTTATGTTCTTTAATTCTGAGTTCCGAGATACTTATACTGCCTTACTGGAAATAGCAAGTTAGGGTGCTTGAGTAGCAGGTAGATTATTCAAAACGGCTCTTTGTGTAATAATCGTGTTTATTAGAGCATCATTATCACAACAAACTTGTAATAAATTGACTTTATTAACGTAAACAGCCACCCGATAATAATGAAAATATTACCCAAGGGAAAATGCGGAGAGAGAAATATTGTAGTGGTAGTTTTGTAACATTATCATTTAAGCTCGAACGTGCTTAGAAATACAGTCAGGTATTTTGATAAACAATTTACAGAGCCACTTTTTTTTGAAAACAGTCGCAGTTTCTACAATACAAAGTCGGTATTTAAAGTGTAAAACTGTAAATTCACTTATAAGACTAGATCATCTAGGTTATCTTTCTGGGTATTACTAGTTTTCCACAAAGCATAACAAAAACATTAGGATCAAAAAGGTCGCGTCTATAATCACATTTGTTTCTTCTGCACTAACACATAAATTACTGAACCGTTTTTATATAGTTTTAAGCTTAATTGGTTTTAATACATGAGTAACTTAACTAGTTTATTTCAACAGTTTGCAGGATTGCAATTTTAAATGTTTTAACTGCAATTTGTGGGTGTTATACGTTTCTGAAGTTAGTGAGAAATCGGTTTTGTTGGTAGATATTGATTGCAGATGGCGTTTTATTTTGAAAGCTTCGACCTTATTTGTCGTTATGTTTCCTGAGATATTTTAATCTTTCAATAACTGTAAGGTTGAAATATATATTTGCGTACAAGCAATTATTTTAAAAAATGTTTTATAAGCTAAAAAGGCTCTTAAACAGGGTGCTCAAATTATCCTGATATTTTATGGTTACATTTAACTTCAATTCTCTTGGTTATTTTAAATAAAACACCCTATATTTTATTTATTGCCATTTGTTTTTCTTCGTCAAACCACTATAGCATTGCATATACCTTAACGTTAAGATTTTGATGCGAAGTAAAATTTTCTCAAACCTGTAGTAATTTTCTCTACAGTCAATGTTTAACTAAGTGTGGCGTGGTTTCTTTTTTAAGACAATGTGTTTTATAGGTCTAGAATTATACTTCACTTTAGGGTAGTTTAAGTTTTAAATTGACTCTGTATTGAGGACCTGCCAAAATGAAACCCTACTCACTTTAAAGAAGAATCGATATGTTATTAATTATCGGAGAATATTTATAAAACTGTTTCCTAGCATCAAGAGTTTATGCTACAAAATACCCAAATACAAAACGTTCCAAAAAAGAAGTATTTGAAAGGTTTCTAAGCAGATTTCGTGCTACAGGTAGTGTTTAGTATGAAAAGTTACATTATTTTTTAATGAACAGACATTTTTTAACTTTATTAATTGTGATTTTTTGTTGCTTCTGAAAGATTTGCCTACCGACATGCGAATCTGGCTTCATTTAGAAGAATTTCTAAATAAATGAATATGGAGAGGTGGTCCCTCTCAAGGGCCTCCTAGATCCGATACACAACCCCCACGAACTTCTTGATGTAGAGTTATATCAAATATATTGGATAGAGTACTCCTACATCTGCCGATGATATAAAATTAAAAATTACGAACGCTCTTGCCTTTATCACACAAAAGAAGCTGTGTAATGTAAGAAGATCTTTTGAGGACTTATTCAGGGGTTTAACTATGTGCACGTCAAGTCGATCACTTGCTTCAGTAACGTTTTCATAATCTGATGGTACAGACGTATGTTTAATAATGTTCATAAGGTTTGATAGAAGTACGTTGTTTTTATTCGCTCACGTTTATTCACTTTTGTCTGCTTTTTATGAATATTATTTCTTCTTATTAAATAGTTTTATACTTTTCTATTCTCTAATTTATAGAATTGCACGCTCAAACTGGATACCCTAAATATGTAGTAAATAACAGTTACGTCTTTAGTCTTACTACATTTTAGTATTTTTCAAGTTATTGCTGTTAAAATAAACAAAGTTCCTATGAAAAAACTGTCACGAGAAATGATGAATAAAGAGACCATTTGTTTTGACAAGAAAGTAATATAATAGATGATCCACTCACTCGTTTTACAGACGGAGAGAACTTAGAACAAATTTAAAATTTGCAAATAAATACAGAGGATGTTTCAGATCCTCTGAAAACAATGTGTCTTACCACGGCACACTTAGTTAAAGATTGATTGCAGAGAAGATTACTGCAAGCTTAACAAACTTTTACTTCACATCAAATTCTTAAGCTTTAGGTCTATGCAATGCTATAGTAGTTTGAAAGAGGGTAATGTGGCAATATGATAAATAAATAATATACTCATACTCGTAAAATACCAGGATAATTTGAGCACCTTCCTAAACTATTTGAGACTGTTAAATCCATTAGGTGATAGAGCAGTGATTCTAATATTTCAGATTACAGAAGAATTTTCCTAATTTTTGTTGTACCTACGTAAATATATTTTTCAAAGTTTGCAGTTATATATTATATCGAAAAAGAAAAATACAGTATACTCTTAATTATTTGTGTTCGGATTATCCAATAGCAGGTTATTCGTGCTGAGAAATCGATCAAAATTTCAAATGGGGATTAGATCTGAATTTCGCACAAATATAATAAAAACCAACAACCATCTAAGTGCGGGTCTGCCTATTATAATTACTGCATTGCGAAAAGCAAAAGGAAAATAAAACTCTGAAATTCGTTAGAACCTGTAGTGTAGTATGTATGTAAAAGAATGAACTGTCGCAGATTGCTTATTCTGTTGTGATAAATTCTAATTTATCTCCGAACATGCCACTACAATAGGAAAGCTTAGAGGAATCCATATCCGGGAGTGTTTATGTTAACGGCATAATCTTTAATTGCCCCTACCTTTTCACACTTGATCTTATTCGAGATTGCATCGGCGGTAGGCGTATTATTCGTGTTTCTCAAATATCCATATGACACTCCCACCCCCACCCCCATATAAAGAAAATCGAGAATATACTGACACTTATCGTGGACTTTAAAATTGCAGTCAAACAATCTGTTTTATTTGAAAAAACATAACATTGGTGCGCCACTCCTCTGTATGCTAAGAAGTATTTTTAGAATGTAGTCGCTATTTACCCACATGAAAAAAAATTTTAACGTAAGGGACCGTCCCGAATTTATTTTATTTTATGAACAAAAATTAATTATTGAAATGTTTGGCTCTGTAAATTGTGTACTTATTTGATTATTAACTCTGTTAAGGGATGGAAGGAGAGAAAGAGATAAAGATACAGATGTGTCTTGGCATACAACAAATCATCCGGATTCCATTCTATAGCACCGCAGCATCGACCTAACTAAATTTCCTCAATTCAATTTGCAGCTGAAATGTTTTCAGCACTTCATAAATTGTGGCAGTCGTTAAAAAAGGAAGCGCCAGTATTCCCGAATGTAACCAATTGAATTTCTATCCTATACGCTCCCTTCTTCCTACGTTATGTTCGATGGCAGTCAGTTCTTGTTTTTCCAACGCCCACGTGTTTATTAAATTTTAATACTGGAAAACACAAATATCAGATTTCACAAAGTGTATTATCCGAAGGGTGGAAGAATAACTCAAGAACGCCTATTTTGATCAGCTGGCTCATTCGTCATGTCTGACATTATGTAATACCTAAATAATAACATGGTTCGTATTTATTTGTAGCGTAAAAGCTATAAGCAAGACTGCTTCTTTCAGAGGGTTTTTATTACAAGGAAATGAATTATTAAGAGCTGTTAAATTTAGCAGGATTCTAAAGAAAATTTATCTTTAGAAATAGAATGCAAAAAAAAAACGTAGAATAAATAGATGTATCGTAAAAAGTCTAGTAGAAATTATTATGTTGCAAACTTGATATTACTTCTTGATCTTGTTATTGTGATAATATTGTAAGTATGAATAATTAGGCGTTGCCACCATTTGCTACCACACTTAAGTTCAGTTAAGATCACTTGATTTTTATGTATATATTGTAGCGAGCTTGCAGTTAACACTAATCATACTATAAGAATCAAAAGTGAGTATTTTGCTGACAATAAGTACAGTAGTTTATGTATTCCAGAAGCAATAATGGACCTTAGTGCAAATAGTCAAGAATCAATCTGGTATAAATTAGCTAGTAAATAATAATAATGTTTAATAATAAATCCAAAAATAATTATAATTCTAAAGTCGTTTCTAATCTAACTAAGAATGCCCAACGCTATTCAATACTCACAAAGTATTTTTAAGTAAAACTAGGTAAAAAAATATTTAACAACTTCAAAAACGTAGCAGAATCTCAATTGGATGTTCGTTTGTTTTTTCCTCCGTGTTTACGTATTTTGCGGCAATGCTGTAACTGATTTAAATAAATCTACTTGCTAGGTTCACTAAGGTCAGGTGATGGTCTCATTAAACTTTTTTTTGGATCAGATATATATTTTTGCATTAATAAGAAAATAGTATGTATTAGTTATATTTAAACATATCGCCGGCACTGATATTTTTCTTTCACGTAAATTCACTATCATATGTATTCTGCAGTAATATAAATAAGGGCATATAACAAGCAAACAAGTTATTTAAGCCTACGGTAACTAGAGAATAGCAGTGCCATCTTGTCATTTCTCTTCTGTAGGAATGACACATAACTTGGAATACAGTATTCACGATTACAGATTACTTTTGTAAAATATTTATATTCTGCTGCCACCAACGTTTCTTACGTTCTTTTATATGTAGCCTTATAATTTTATCTTGATTTAGTATTATCCGAAAAATTACAACTAAACTTAATACCTAAATGTACACGTTAATCACGAATTTGAAATTTCAACAAAATGTCAATATAAGGCGTAATTTACAACTAAATACAGACCTAAAGGCCTTTGCCTGGCTTTACAGCTGCTTGTTGTTTCCTCTCAAGCTAGTTTCGCCTTTTATGGCATGGCCAAGCAGGAGGAAAAGATGTGTCCTGCCTGACAATGCCGTAAAAGGTAAAATCGGTTTAAGGAAGGGGAACGAGTACTTATGTAGTCAAATTACAAGTATCTAGATATGTATAAAGTGTGGAACGGTTTCACCAAGTAACAGTAGCGACAATTAGGTATTGTAATTGACAACGTTTGACCATATATTGTTTGTTCCTAATTGGGAACAACAGGATAATATGGGATAATTGCAAAGTGTGGTGTTTTTTTTTTAAATTTTACAGCCTAAAATGCTATAGGTTTTAAATATGTAGGATTTTACCTTAGAATGTTTAATAGCCGTCTATTTAAAATCTATTAAATAGTTTTCCCTTTTTAAGTGCCCAACTCTTTGTTAAAGTAGTGAATGTGTACACAAATTAAATAATGTACTTTATTAAATGATTTCGGAAAGAGTTAATTAATTGATTGAACGGAAATTTTTATACCCTAACTTTTACTGAAACATTCTGTATACGCTGTTTTGTTAGTGGTCTTGTACATAAATTTTTAGCTTGTTTTTGTTGTTTGTCACCAACTAAAAAATTATTATTATTGTTATTGTCAGGGCTTTATAGAATATAATTATACAACGTTTCTGTACATAAAGTACAAAATGTCTTAAACTTGTGCCGTAACGTAATTTTAAGACAATTTGAAACTACATAAATATTATAGTTACAACTTTTATACTTCAAGTTTTGACATGACAATCCGCAATTTTTCTTTATTGGACTTTTTGTTATTTCATTGTTTGCTCAATTGTACATTGTTCGTCACTTAGCTATTTTCATATCTTAATACATTTTAAGGTAGTTCAATTTTTTTTAAAGTAAATATTTTCCATTTTATGGTTTAGTTTTAATACGTGATTATTAATACCAAGCCTTTAAATAGGTACAGGAACTGCTTACGATTCCTTAAAAAGTATACCTTATAATAGTTTATTTGTTACGTGCCCTAAATTACTTTATTATACAGAAATAAGGGACTTTCTAAGTAACTTAATACCTACTTGACAATACGACACAAGATTTAAAGTGACATTATTAGCTTGACGATAACACGTCTTTTATTTTTGTCATGATGTTAACATTTGTATGCGGCTATATAAAACAAACTTAACTTTCAAATTAAATTATTTCAGTTGTGACCTAGTTAATAAAAAATTGTAATGTTACTCTTAAAAAAACAACCTGATAAAAAAACTTGGTGTGACTACCTCAAAGTTTACTGAACGTAACAGAGTCAAAACAAGTTACTTCGGTTCAGGCATTGCCGGACAATCGGCGGACATAGAAACAAACCTGCTTTCCTTTTGAGATTCATTTAAAAAAAATGAAATAGTAAAGCTTGTAAAACTTCACATGTCTGTTCTATAAAAAGAGAAAAAGATGGTTCTACTACTGATATTTTGTAATTATATGATGTATCTTAAGCTATACTTAAATTGAAAATTTTTATCATATGAGTAACCTGTCATAGAAGTACATAGCCTAGAATTAAATTACGTCACATTATATGTCCCGTGAATTGAAAGTAGCAACTTATTTAATTATTTTAAATAGATTGCCCTATGTAGTAAAATTTATATATCATAAATTTTAAGTTTGTAATCACTTTTGGTGTGAATCTTTATCAAATTGTGGCTGAAAAGTAGAAGC
Organism: Tillus elongatus; assembly: GCA_964006375.1. Classification (NCBI taxonomy): domain Eukaryota; kingdom Metazoa; phylum Arthropoda; class Insecta; order Coleoptera; family Cleridae; genus Tillus; species Tillus elongatus. The sequence continues at coordinate 148,297,777 of OZ023263.1, read as the reverse complement.
TGAAAGCTTATTTGCCGATCCTACATCGCATAAGCAATCTTAATAAAATACTATAATACTTAAGCAGTGGTTCACAAAAATGACAATAATGCTGTTTGAACTGAGAAATGGATCGTTACGATGTTTTCTGCAGCAAATACGTAGTAATGCTGTACGCAATAACAAGGGAAAAAATATTCAACTGATAAGTAGAAGGTAGTCACATAAATTTCGTAAGTTTCTAAATTATTGCAACGCTGCCATTTGGTAATAAATATTAGTGCATTTAATTTAGGTAGGTCAATAAAATACAAATTTATTTGGCTACAAAGAAAGTTCTTACTCAAAAATTACAGATATAAGTGTACCTTATAGGAACTTATCTTAATTCTTATATACTTTTTATTATAACAAAATTTACAGGTAATCTTCTTTCGATAGAAACAACCTGCTACAGCCACGCCTTCGGTAAGGTTATCCTTAATTTCTCATTTTTTATCGTGCAGAAACTCACACACTAAGCAGCTTAGGTGATGGCAGCATCTAAAGCTGAAGGCCGTGAGCTCAGATCTCACTAGAAGCTTGGCATGATTTCAGTTTCTGTAAAATTACCTTCTAATAATGCCTGCATGTTAGCATATTTCTCGCTTTGGTGGGAAGTATGTGAGCATTTTAAAGGTTTCTACGCTTTCGAAATAAATATAGAGTTAAGGCGACATTTTTAAGATGCTAAAGAAAAACTGCTTCTAGGCGTTGCTGTTTGATTATAGTGGCAAAAATGTATGAATGTTATATTATTTTAAAAAATATGATAACGAATACTTATCATATCTTCTTCGTATCTTACGTAATTAAACATTGATAAATTTTGAGCAAAAAAGATACGAATTTTCAACAGAATTTTAAAAGTTTTGGAACGGAAAAAAAGTGAGGTAAAAGCAGGTGTTTCAATATGTACAAAAAATATATGAATTTAGAAATTTAACACCTTTTATTATTAATAATTATTAATGTATTTAGTTTTCTCGACGCATGGAGAAACCTACTATTTATTCGCTATGTAAAATAAAAAGACACTGTTGTAATAATTGGGCATAGTTCAAGCATAATATTTTTTGTCTTTTACAATAACTATATACACTAGAACTTTGTTTTAATATGATGCCTTAAAATTTGATATTTAAAGTACAAGAAATTTGGATTTGTTGCTTACCAAATTCTGTTTCCGTTAAAACAATGATACACATGAGATTGGTAATAACTGGGCCATAAAGTAACTGTGGGCTAAAGGCATGCAATCAGTGAGAGTCAACTAAATATACCATAACAAGATATTGTTTGTCTGATAGATACAGGGTGTTAAAAATAGATTTTCAGTTTGCTGTTTATTTCATATTTTGTAAAAATTTAGAGTAGCTAAATTGAAAACTTGGAATTTTGGTGGTGCAAGATCCAAATTTGAATTTTCCATTTGAGGCTGCTAGATGCGCTCTTTTGAATTACAGTTGCTTATTGTAACTTTTTATACAACCATCTTTTGCAATTTGGAGTAAAACTCTCAATAATTGATTATTTTTAAAAGAAAAATGTATACCTTTATTCACTCAGTGCAAGCGAACCCTCTGACTACTGCCAAAAGTATTCCTTTACTACTAACCTAAGTAGGCTTTCACTTAAGAGACCAGTGCTCAAGCCGACAAGTGAAACAGGGTACAATTGACAAAAAATATAATGTCAAAATTTATTAAAAGGCATTATGTTCTGGATATTCTTGCGTTTTATGACTCCAAAAATTTCACGGCATAATGCATTCAGAAGTTTTCAAAATGCAAGGCATGATTAACCTATATACTTCAGTCAATTACAATCGCCGTTCCATAGCCAAAAGTATTTTGAACTATACTCAAATCGCAGGCAGCCAAATCATAAAATCACTCAAAAACTGTTCGTCCAATAGAATGAAACAGGCGAATTACGTCCTAAACATTTTAATCATAAATTTTATATAAATATTTCGTGTTACATTCTCGATGATTTTATAATTAAAATAAATGTTTGTTAAATAATAATTGTCAAAATCCACTTGAGTTAGCACTAAAAAAAAATATTTTGGAAACTGTAAAAAAGGTCGCTTGCGTTGAATGATTAAAGTACAAATATTTCGAAACTGCGACGATTTATCGATGTCACACAAATATAGCTTTTTTACTTAAAAAATAGTCAGTTAAGTTATAATAAGCAATTGTTATTTAAAAGTACTTAACTGGTGCCCTTTAATCTGAAAACTTTTAATTCGGATTTCCAATCAGCAAAAACCTTATATTCTATGTTATCACATCATTTTCTCTTAAAATGTCCAAATTATAAAATAAATAAATAAGAAACTGAAAATTAATCTTTTTTTCTTAGACAAGCATTATTTTGTTAAGGCATGTTTGGAGATACTTCATTTCTTGATGCCTATAATGTACAGTTATCACACTATCGCTCAATCATTCTAAACCGGCCTGAATTTTAAAAAAATGTCTTTTTAAAGCTTGCTACGTCACAAATCAGGAAGCAACTTGCTGATAATTTATAAGCAAGCGTTAAAAAGCCATTATTTTAGGAAAGCAAAATATACCATCTGGTTCAAACTGATTCAGCCATAGAGCTACTGTACGTTCTTAGCATTAAAAAATAAAATTTTGCCAAATATGTTCTAATAAAGTAATGCTTGTCTACAAGACACAGAGTATTTAAGATTAATTTTACCTTTATGAAGATAAACGTAATTTTTAACTTGACTTGTTAAAGTACTATTGCTTTCTAAAGTATAATATTAACAACAAAAATGTCTAACTATATTTAGTTGATTTTAGCGGTAAATGTTTGGTGGTCCATGGAAAATAGTGAAATAGTTTGCTGCTCGAGCCTTACAAGGCTTGCAGTCTTCAAAACACTTTGGTTGTCACTTCTTTATAACAAGTAACCTCTGTAATATTTTGTAGTAAAACACAGCTTAAGAGATATAAAAAACAGGAATCATTAACTGCCTTATATTATTTTCAATATATACGTATTTTCTTTTTATCTACGATATGAATAGAGCTATTGATAAAATTTAACTACAGCGTTGCCTTGCCAAATTTGGCGCAAGTTTGAAGTTATTTTTATTGATATAGAATGTTTATCTTTCCCTAATACGTACCAATTTCTTTACTTGGAATAGAGAATTCTGTAGATATCTGTATTTTTTAATTATATACTTAATTCTAAATTGGTTTCATATAAGACACATATTTTATACTAGACTGGACCCTTGCAAAATTATTCACTTGTACATGCAACGTCAGGTCAGACTTCCTCTTAGCTTTTAGATAACCACTCTAGAATTATAATACCGTCACGATCTATTAACTAAAGTTTTTTCACGAAGCTTTTCAAGTATGAAAACCTATAATCATATTTTTTTTCATGGGGTGGCGTACTTTTCTCTTCACTTCTAGGATTTCGAGTAAGGAAGTTTATCATATATTTCACAGTTTTTCAAAAATTTAGGCCAGAAACTTTATATTATGATTATTACATAGGATAAAATAAGAGTCGTTGATAATTATTTTGGTACCGAAGCATATGCTAGAAGGTGTTAAAAAGTTACACATTCAACGGAACCTTCACAAAGCAATATAGACCCTTTAAAAAATCTTCTTCTTCAAAATAGTCTTCAATGGCATATATGACTATATTACTTGTCAAACATGGTTTACCTACCATTTAAATATTTTTTTAGTTTTGGAAATAAATAATCTAAGTCTACTTGATCCAGAGAATAGGGCGAGTGGTCAACCAATTCTAAACCTATATAATCAATTGTTTACAGTGAAATTATTAACGTCTCGTGAGTATAGGTTGATTAGGTATTAGATGGACTCCTAGCTCACCGTGTTTAACTTTGATAGATTTTTATTTTAGGGCTTTGTCAAGGATATATTTTAGATAGGCTGAGAGGACTTAAAAGAAAGATAAAAACTTCCTTAAACTGTGTTACAACTGAAATTTTGAAAACTGCCTAACTCTCGTTGAAAGAAAAATAATTAGGTATGTCACTATTAATAACTCGCAGAATTATTTTTCTTTAACTATTTGTTGTATATATAAAATTTTGGAAATAAACATTTACAATGTAATGGAAGTTGTAATATCCAGTGCCATCTACAGTCAATAACCTTCTAAATTAGGATCTTAAGATTAAATGAAAAAGTGTACAGGTATAAAATAATCTATAATTTTAATTTTTCTTTTAAGAGCTACCTTCAACACTTTGTATAATCGTTACGAAATAATTATATAAGCCAGGACAGAACAACCTTTAGTCAATTATATTTAGTGATGTTATTATCCTGTAGTATTATTAAGGTAGTAAGACGCATTTTCTTCGATGGTGCATTTGTCAGGAAAGTTAAAGACAAATAAATCACTTCACAACTGTTTAGTTTGGTGAGGCGTGTTTTAAATGAAACCAATTCAGGATAGGGTGTCATTTATAGTTACAAAACGTACAGGTGTTTAATTTTAAGTGGTAGACGTCGAAAAAGTGAACACTTTGTATAAATATAAATAGTTTCGAACCATGGACGTGGATATGACAAAGAAACACTTATCCTAGACACCTTACGTATAATACATTTTGTGGCGTCTGCGTTTACGTGTAAACGAATTAAAACAAAATAATTGTACGATATAAATCAGTTCTGACATAAAATAATCAGTCGATAGAAACTATGGGATGTAAAAAATAAATTAAACTGTTTTGAAGGTCGAATGCATAATTTTAGAACAGTCATCACAATGGCAATCACTTTTAATTTTTTTGCCCACTGACAGCACTTTATAAACTTTACATGTGACTGAAAGTTATCGTTTTTTGAAATATTATTTTGTGAATTTTGCAAGCGTGTGTGTGACTGTGTTACCATAGAATAATCTCTAGACGATTGTATGCTACTTAGCTTTTATTTTCTTTGCTTCTAACAAGTGAGTGTACCTAAATGTCATGTCATTGTGAAGTTAACTGTATCTGTACGATTTTCCCAAAGCAGTTTTTATACAAGAAAAGTTAGTAAAGTAAGTTTTATTTTATAAAACTGCGTGGGTAGAATTTCAATTTACTTGTTTGAACTTTCAAAGATCCAAACTTAGTAACACATTTTGTATCTATATGCAGGGAGTAACAGTTGTTTTTGTGTCTTACTAAATCCGTTAGTTGACTATGTTCACCGTTACTTTATTCTACGAAGTCATTTATAATATTATTACAATGTTAAAGGAGAAACACATACATTTTTATGATTTTTTCGTCCCAAATTAATTATAAGAAAAGGCATAGAAGGATTGTTTTCTGTAACGCAAAACATTTTAACACAACTTATTATTCTATATAATAATAATTAATATACAGACTAGGCTGAACTTAAGTGACTGTATAAAGACGGTGTGCTCGTAAGTTCAAAAATTTTGATTGGTCAACTATCACGTAGGATAAGCAACGACATGTTTTATCATTTTTTGTACCGAGCCTTACGGGAGAAACAGGGAAATGAAAGCATTTCTGTGTTAATCGATGCATCTGTGAGAAAAAATGAACGGGGTCACAAGTAATATTGATAAGGAAATGACTTATGTGATATTTTATTTTCGGAGTGTCTCTCTTAATTATAAATCGGAAATTATAATCTCTCATGATTCTCGCAAAATTTCAATCAGAATGGTCTGTTACGGTTATAACGTATCTAATTTGAATATTTTAAGGAGTTATCGTATTCCTTATTACATTATAGTTTAGGTTTATGCTCTAAATTTTTGTTTTACCTAGCTTTTTTCAGATATCCACAATCTTTTGCAATTTTTTGCTTCCCTATATGTAAGTTTTAAAGCCGAAACTTAGATTGCTTGAATAAAAGTCAGTTTCTTTTAGTGAATTTTCGTAGAAAAAATTCACTAACGGGGAGATCCCGACTTTTGAATTTTGAAAAAATTTTTGCAAATGAGCGCGAACTAGGACCCCTAGAACCCATATCCGGGGTCAGTTTCAATTTTTATATGTTTATATATATATATATATATATATATATATATATATATATATATATATATATATATATATATATATATATATATTTATTTATATATATATATATATATATATATATATATATATATATATATATATATATATATATATATATATATATATATATATATATATATATATATATATATATATGTATCACACCGATAACTCAAAAAATAATGGGCCGATTTTGATAAAATTTGGCATGTACCTTTCTTTTGTTTTTAGCTTGGATAAGTTCGTTAGTCAGGAAAATCGGACGAGGTTTTTCGGGAAAATTTTGAGTTTTCGTTCGAAAAAAATTCATATCTCAAAAAGTAATAAGCCGATTTTAATAAAATTTGCCACATACCTTGCTTTTGTAAATCGCTTTGACATGTTTGTTAGTCAAGAAAATCGGACGAGGTTTTCCGGGAAAATTTTGAGTTTTCATTTGAAAAAAATTCATATTTAAAAAAGTAATAAGCCGATTTTGATAAAATTTGGCATGTATCTTCCTTTTGTAAATGGCTTTGACAAGTTCGTTATTTAGAAAAATTGGACGAGGTTTTCTGGGAAAATTTTGAGTTTTCATTTGAAAAAAATTTTTATCTTAAAAAATATAAAATCTATGATAACCAAATTTGGTAGGTAGGTTTACGATATAAAAAGTAAACTATACACCAAAATTTAGATTTCTATGTTACAAGAAAAAAAGTTATAATAAAATATTTTGTGCCAGATCATTTCTATGAAAATTCACTACCATAACGCACTTGCTGCGTCCAGACTTTTTTAGTTTTTGCCACATCTATCCAGATCACCATTTATGTTTTAAAGCCTATATTCTTGAATTTTGTTGTACAGTGTATGAAAAAAATATGTTCTGCTTAATATTTAGTTTTCTAAAACTTCCCATTGTGAAAAAAAACACAATACACAGAGTGTTTTAACTTGTGCTCGACATGCTCTTATTGGTAATTGGTTACATCGAGCTGATTCTGGGGGGCACATAAAAATATCCTTTGGTCCCTCGTGTTCAATATACAAAGTTATTTGCGTTTTTTAGCGAAATCTCTCAGGGCTATATCCCAGGTCTTATTGAAGTTACTCGATCTAAACTATATAGATGTATTAACTCCATGGGGCACTATATTTTCAACTTGGAATGAAACCTTTATCCCATGGCCGGACTAGCAATTTTAGTGCCAGATCAAAAATAGCATTACATCATAGGTACACTTGGAGAACCCAAATCAACACAACACATTGAAAAAATGACGATCGTTTTACCAAACACGTTAGCGTCATCGTAGGATGTAAAATTCTCGAAATTTTCCAGAATTTTTCATCTTTTGATTGCGCTAACTTGGTTAGTGAAACGATCTGCAGGTTTTTAAAATGTGTTGTGGTAATTTGGGTTCTCCAAGTGTACTTATGAATGCTCATCACAGGTTACAATCTTCACTTAGTATACTACGTGTATGAAACTTATCAAATATGATTTCATAAATAAAAACTGCATGGAAAATGTGACAAAAAATAATCCTCGGCAGAGTTGCCACACTTCTCAGATTTTAGGACATAACATTTGTTTTATTCGTCTTGCGGCATCATGATTCCTATTATCTGTATCTATATAGAGATGCTTATATCATTGTGCACGTTTCTGGTCATAAAAATCTTTTTCAAGATTTTATCAAGTTCGGCTTCATGAAATTTATCTTCCTTTCTTATCGAAAAACAAGACTCGGTATACAGGTTGAGGACATTAGGATAGCACAAATTAAAACCACATAAGGGATGCCGTAATATAAACATAGCAGCTTTTTTTCTAGTAACTATAACCGGCGTCTCATACAGACATTATCTTGAAAACTTGTTCATATCCGAATTACCTAAATCTGCTAACAGAGAGAATGTAGTTTATGGATCCTCTTCATATTAGTTTGACTGCTCTGAATTTTTCAATGAAATATTTCGTAATAACATGATCGGACGAGGCGCTCAAGAACCAGGTCAACCCTGAACACCCAAATCACTAGATACGAACCCTATTGATTTTTCTAGTGATTATTCAAACACATTAATATATAAGATTGGCATTGAATCTAAACAGTACTTACGTCAACTAATTATAGCTGGCTATGATGCGATAAGAGCTACTCCCGGCATTGTTGCACGTATTCGAGATTCAATTTCATAAAGCTATGTGGTATGTATCTGCAGTATGTATTTCGGCTCAGGGTAACCATTTTCAGGATTTGTTATAATAAACTATGATACCATAGTTCAACTATTAATTAATCATTTTGTTATGATTTTACATAATGTAATGCATATCGTAAAAATTGACTTCGCCAAATAAATCAATGTTATCGCTAAATGGTTATGATAACAAAAAGAGGTATAGAAACAAAAAATGTAGATCATTCAATGGTGCATTTGAGAACCTTTTATTTTGGGACACAGAAAACGCCTCTGTATTTCTCAGCTCTATTTATGAAACACTCTTTATAAGAGGTCGTGTTCAAACTAATCAATTGCGACCTGTAGAGCATAAATACCACCTGTATAAGCGATAAAAAATTATATGTATGTATATAGATTATAGTATGTTCCAAATCAACGGAACCATTCGTTTTTCATAAAAATTTAAATAAAGACGTAACAGGAGGATTTACTTCGTTTGGCATATCCTATATTAATTGATTATTCTTAGTTTAATTCCTGGATGTACAATTAAGAAAGTATACTGACTCTCGATCCTTGTGATGGATAGAATGTATGTTACCTGGGTGCGATAAAGATAGCAGCAATACGATAAGACAAATAGATCAGCGAGATAGAGACAGATAATAGTCAGCTGGCTGTCAAGTTGAAGCAAACTTTACAAATCATAATATATACAAAAAATCCGAAGATCTAGTAAGAGTTGATCAATTTTAATTAAATTTATACATAATGTGCGTTTAATCAAACTTAAAAAATTTTTATATTTTAAAACTGAGATATTAAAAAATAACAAAGTTATTTAACAATAAGTTGGTCCATGGCAGTTTCTTATGTATTCGAATACTTTTCAAGGTATGTTTGATATTAAATGATTTATGGTATCCTGCGGAATGTCATATGAGGCTCCTTCAATTCAATGACGAAGGTCAACTAGGTTATTTGGTTGTTGCTGTAGGAGTACGTGCGTTGTCTTGTTGAAAAAGGCAGTGCAGAAGGCTGCAGTGCGTTTCGTATGTAATCATTTTCATTCAAATTTCCGTCAATAAAAACTAGAGGTAACCTTCCACCGTACCATCACCGTTCGTCTAACGGCCGTACGCCATTCAACAGAAAATTCTAAACGTCTGCGTTCTCCACGCAATCGCCTCACTCTTCTGCGACCATTGAGGACCCAAAGACTGAATCGGAACTCGTCAGATAACACAACTCAATTCCATTCGCCATCCCAATTTGATTTCAAGCTGAGCAGCACAATTTTAACGTATCAGGGGGAAACATAAATAAATAAATGGTCTATACGAAAGCAGCCCAAACGCGCCTATTCTATGATATATCGTGGCCATAGAGACTCTTTGTTGTAAAACTCCCAAACAAGCATTTCTAATCGACCGTGTTGTGGAAACTCTGTCTTTTAAAGCTGCAATCCTCAAATGACGATCTTCCCGTGTTAAAGTTAATCGAGGTTGTCAGGATCATGACGACGGTTATGGATTCCTTTTTCAGATCACCTGGACCAATACTGTAACGTTGTTGACATACTGCATCCTATGCGGTCAGAAATATACTTGATTCAAAAACCGGCCCGCATACCAACAATGCGCCCTCTTTGAATTTACTTAAATGATTGTAGTTATTCTGTAAACGGCGCCTAATCATAATGACTTAAATTTAGCATAACTTGCTACGAAATATTTCTTCAAACTGAAGAAAGCGTAAATTTAAAGAGATAGTTTTTTAATAAAAACGAATTTAAAAAGGGTACACCTGTTAAAATTGTTTGACCATATTGTTATCATTTATTGTCAGAGACAAAACAGTGTAGTATAAAAAATATGATTGCAATTGTTCGACTCTTACCATGTGTTTGGTATTTTTCGAAAGTCAGTATGTTGCTTATACACTTAAATGTCCCATGTCTTTCCATACTTTTATAGGCGACATAAATAACCACATTTCAGACGGTTGTATGTTTAACTGTATAATTGTGTATCCGTGGTTTAAATAAAGACACTAAACACTGATAATTGTTATTTTCTACAGAAAATGTAATATGATTACGAAAGATGAGAGATATTAATGTGCTTGAAGCAATTGCGTGTAGATATATTTTATTCCTTCTTGATTTGAATTTATACCAAAAAAACATATGCAAAATTTAAGACAGACAATCATAACTTCAAATTTTTGTTGATTGTGGTTGCGACAACTGGTTGGGACCATTTTTATTAGAAAAAATTCTGGACGCAACAAGTGCGTTATGGTAGTGAATTTTCATAAAAATCTTTTTAATAACAAATATGTGTGTTTTTTTTTAAGAAAGCAGGCATCAAATTTGGCTACTAGTATAACCTATATAGTAAAAACAATGTGCCATGTTCCATTAAAATAACTTTATTGTGTGAAAATGTACAAAAATTTCCAAAAGTTAACTTAAAATGTTCCCGAAAAAACACGTTTCTTGGTCAACCTTATAGGTTAATAGCAAATTGAGCTGTTCAAATATGAAACATTTGATCAAAATTCGCTACCATAACGCACTTGCTGCGTCCAGAATTTCTTTTCGTACAAGCATGCATTATATTTCGATGGAAAATGCAAAAATGCAATAACATAAGGCGTGTTTGATTAAAAAAAAAAAGGAAATTTGTATCACCAACGACTTGTGGGCCACCCTGTAATTGTAGAAATATTATTTTAAGATGTAGCTCAAGACACCCTATAATTAATATATACAAATTTTCTTCATATCTTATATAATAACGGATATATTGAGCTTTATTGATTTTTTACGAAAATTCGACAAAAATTATATACCATTAAATGATAAACTCTATAGCTAAGGCTACTGCCAAGCATCAGAGAAAGGGTCTATTTGAAATCAATTTTCTGCAAATATTTTAGTTAAATGATGGACTATGACGGTTGAAACTAAGACTTTAGGGTTTGTAAAACATCCTTCTTGAGACATTTTATTTCTATAGTCCGTATTAGATTTAAGTTATTTGCCTAAATGTTGCCAATTTTGACATTTTAAATCGCCACTTTGACGTTTTGAGGAAAACCTCAATTTTTTTTTAAATGCCTATAACTTTTTTGTCTTTTGACCTACATAGCTAAATTTTGGTAGGTAACTTAGATATAAGGATGCAAACCTGCGTATAAAATTTGGTTGCCCTTACTTTGTTAATTCCGGAGATATAAATTTTGAAATTTGATCAAAATCGGGCCATTATTTTTGAGTTATCGGTGTGATACATATATATATAAATATATATATATAATATATATATATATATATATATATATATATATATATATATATATATATATATATATATATATATATATATATATATATATATATATAAACATATAAAAATTGAAACTGACCCCGGATATGTTTTCTGGGGGGCCTAATTAGCGCTTATTTGAAGAAATTTTTTCAAAATTCAAAAGTCGGGATCTCCTCATTAGTGAATTTTTTTTAAGAAAATTCACTAATAAAGGTGAATACTTACCATATAACTTCTAGACAACTTTTTATTTGCTCTGTAACCGATTTTACTTGACAGCTTTTCCTGACGTTGCAAAGATGAAGGCGGTTACAGAATTGACTAAATTGTGAAGCTAGCGGTAAATATTTGACGTCTATGTTAAAATTTGTAATCAAAAGCAAGTTGTCCAATTCAAAACAATTCTCTATTTTTCTATTATTTATTTATAATTAAATTGCTTCAATTATTACTGATGTATTGATAATATAATATTTACAACAAACAATATAACTTCGTAACTTTGATCTCCCTGCATATAGACAAAAATTAGTAGTGTAAAAGATTTTATTACATTTTTTTACTCTTTTAGCTTGTTTTCTTTGTAAATAACCGGAATGTTTTTTATTGATTGATATTCACAAGAGGGCACCACTGCACCCATGTATATACCTGCACATCCGCACTAACACCCAGTAGCTTAGTCCATATTGTTGTTATAATAAATAACCCGTTGATAAATGCACGGTGATAATTTTTTTGTCCGTAAAATGTTTTTCATGTTAATTTACTCAAGAAAATTATCATAATTTCACACATTAACCATAAAAACAATCTATACAAGCCTCTTCAACCAAAGTGATATTCTAATATTTTGATTTTATCATCAGTTTTTGTTAATTACATATATGTACATCTTTGTTTGAGTTATACAGGTAATACTGAGTATAATAAGTCGCTAAAAGAGTTTAACTGATTCAGCGTACTTGAATAGGTTTTAAATGTGATATCGAATAGATGTCCCATAAGAAAAGTTACGGTAAATTTTAATTGTAATAAAGCTATAAATTACAACATTTTCGAAATAATTAACACGATATTTATTTAGATGTTTAAATAGTAAGGGCAATACCACATTATTAACAATATTAATATGAGTTCTCTTATTCGTCGTATTTAGATAAATATCAAATGTATATATGAGTAGTGTTGTTAGGGGCGTACTTTAATTAACTCCACCGTGTATGTATTTGTTATAAGGGTTTGATGAAAATGGTGTGATCTTGATAAAAATGGTCCTAATTTGTTTCTTATGGTTTGCTTGTCGCCTAACGATGAAGCCAGACAAAGAAGACATGAGCGACAATAAGAAATACACGACGACCATTTTTGCCAAGGTCACATCATTATGACCAAACTTTCATAAGAAACACATGGTGGGAATAAACTAAAGTACCCCCTAACAATACAACTTATATGGAGTCGATAGATAGAAAACAACTAATCTATATCAAATTTCAATTGTTATCAACCTATAAATTATAATTTTTATTTAACGAGAAACCTATTTAAAAATGAGATTCTAAGAATGTAAAAGTATAAAAATTGCTTCTACGTTATACAAATAAGAGGTATTCTAAATAAAATTCTTTGCAAATAAATATACAGAATTTCAATGAAATATTGGGTAAGAGCTTTACTAAAGATATATCATGCCCAAAAGTTATGATTTAAGCAACCGTACTTATATTTAAAAGTGCACTTCTATTAAGGGATATACTCTCTGAGAGAAGACTGCAACAAAGGATTTTTTGTTTAAAATTAAGATGATAGTTTCTTGTTGCAAATCTTTAATTTTTCTATTAAAAATACCGTTTTCGATGATTGAAAAACCGATTTATGTAGGATTTTTTTGGCACACAATGTTGTTTTGTACTACTTATTTTATACGGTCGCCACTGAAATTTTATGGCTTAAATTTAATAGAGCAAGTTACTGCCAAACTTTTTTGTTAACTTAAAGTAAGATATTTCCTATAGTTTTTAAGTGAACAGAATTATACTAAATATTGCACCTCATCTTGGTTGATAACGGTTTTCAAGAGTCAGTAATGTGTAGGAATTAGTGAGGGCTACAGGTACTTAAGACAAAACAAATTAATTTAATTCAGTTTACATTTATTCAAAAACCTATTAACCTAGGATGTAGATCATAGATAAAGGTATGGTTTTCAATGAAGGTAAGTTGGATTAACCATTTTTTTCTTGTTTCACATCAATACTAGCGGCCTTTTCATTTCCCACGTGTCACATGCAGATTCGTTCTTAACCAGATGGAGTGCAATGTTTTAAAACAATTCTACTTTCTTAAGTAACCATTGGAAATACCAATATTTTGTAAGTATAAAAAAAGTAATAGTAACTTGTTTATCTAGGAAGACCCATAAAGTGTTAGTGGTTTCCAAGTGATGACAAATTTAATAATTTGATGCCAATAAAAATTTGATTTTTGAATCGCACGAAGCTTCTTTCTGTCAAACGTCTTGTCGTCCATATTTGGTAGCTGTTATGTCTCAACGTTGACTTTCGCCGAAATACCACTCCACACCTGAAACAACTTTGACTAACTGCAAATATACAATTTTAAACGTATTAGTTTGGAGCATGTAATTGTACGTCGTGGTTCGCTCTTGAAAATTTAAGCGAGAAATTTTAGCTTCATTTTTTTTCCTTTACAAGTACTGTTTATGATTGATTCATTTATTCAACTGCCGAATATATTAAAATTATAAAATAAAATAAAATTTATGTCCAACAATTTAGTACAATAATTTTTAAATCAGTTTTATCAGCAATTTATTTTGCTGGTTTTTGTTTAGGAAATTCACATTTCTGATAATTATAATTGCACACAAAGTGCATTGTTATTTTAGTTTGGTAATTATAAAGCACACAGTATTAAAAACATATATGTAGTTGTTTTAATGTTTACATTCAATGCGCATTAGCAGGCGTTTTGCAAACCCTATTTAAATTAGTTTACATAATAATTTTTCTCATGAACTATAGTTACAGTTTAGTTACTACTATTATTGAAGCCCCCCTTTGTATTTATTATAGGGGTTAAAATTAATTCGACAATATATTTTTTACGTGTTATATATATATATATATATATATATATATATATATATATATATATATAATAATAATAATGTTTATTGACTACAATCATACAGCATGTCTATACAGATAAGTCTTCGACTTGTAAAGTATTTAGACATAATTTAGTTAAAGGTCAACCTAAAAATATTTTGACAGCTATTTTCCAAACATTATACTTCAAATTTTGACACATCAAAAGTCTAGAATTTATATACTCTGATTCCATCCTCCATCCTAAAAATGCTTCCAAAACTTTCACTGCTTGATTTCCCTTTCTACTTGGCAATGCTCCACAACAAGAATCGTTCTTTTCGGCTCCATATTTTTGCCAAAAATACAAATTTTGTAACGAGAAAACTTACATTGACTTTTCTCAATGACATAAAAATAAATTATATATATATATATATATATATATATATATATATATATATATATATATATATATATATATATATATATATATATATATATGCGGCTGGTTCACGGATTGAACCGAGTCCAGAAATTATTAAAACTCGACATTTTGACTCGTGATTTCAGGCCATTTTCCAGGTATTAAGAAAATATGAATGCAAAGGCCGCACTACTCCTTATAACGGTGGATAACGCTTGGTTAGGTTTTTATACTCCGATTACGACCTAAATCTGCCTGTTTCCAGAATCTCAGTGGGAATCAGCCCTCAGGTGTCAGTATGTTGAACCCCAGAATTAAAAGTGATCCTACTGCCGCTTGATGGTCTTATCTATATAACAAATATCATATCTCTATTATTTGGATTTTGGAATATAACAACACAGTATTTCAGTGTTTTCGTTTATGTCCCGAAGCGTTGTCAAATTTCAGAGACCACTTGATAAAAAAATTAATTTTGCTACAAACATGTTATTGAGAATGCCCGAGTCATCGGCAATGCTGTCAAGTTAACCAAAAAGTTTACGAAACCGCTGCTCTTTTAAAAATAAAAATAAAACAAAGATTGCTATTTAGAGGTTTAGTGACAGTAGGGTACTGAATTCATTTCAACAAAATAAGGTGGGTGTTAAATTTAAAAAGCAAAGTTACTTACATTATCTTAAAACTAGTAAACTTGGCAACATTGGCAGTGATATTATTCAATGGAACATTTTCAAAGAGAAGGTGAGTTTTGCAAATAAAAAAGCAGTATTACCTACATTATCTAAATTAAAAAAACGGCAAACTTGGAAACGTTGCCGATAGCATCATTGGATCAGGCATCCTCAATAATCCTCCTTAGCATTAAATACGAGACCGTTTCGGAACTCTTGAAACACATTATATATATATATATATATATATATATATATATATATATATATATATATATATATATATATATATATATATATAATATATATATATATATATATATATATATATATATATCAGTGTGATAATAAAGTTCCTAAATGCGTTATTTAATTTTTTAGGGAATACGCTCGGACAGGTCAATTTTATCTTTCAATTGCCAACTTATGACGTAAAAATTACATTAACGACGTCACCTATTTCTAAATGGGGACGTTATCATAAGTTTTTTAAATGACAACCATATTTTTTGCTGTTTTTTCATAGACCTGCTTACTAATTAAATGGTGATGGGAAAAAATTGATACCTGACAACAATTTTTTTAAAAAGATTAAATCCTTTACTTTAAAAAATGGAAACGTAAATTTAATAAGAAATTATAAATACTTCGTACCGTTGTTATAGATATTAGTGATGATTGGATATGGTGACAGGCTTAAAAATCATCAAGAAGCATGCAACATATTTAACCAACAACATCCTGATAGACAATCAGTTTCAAGATCTACAGTAAGTAAATTGGCTGCTAAATTCACAGAAACGAGATCCGTGAAAATTTTGCCTCGACAAAGTCGACCTCGAGAAGTGAAAAGAATCACACTGGATATAGTGCTTGAATCTGAAGAAAATGCTCACTATTTGGGAAGGCAACTAGCCCTAAATAACAACGTGCACCAATCTTTAGTGATAAAATTATTCAAAGAAAAGTATCATACTTACAAAATTGAACATCAGTTCATAACTTGTGTATCAACACAAGTTAGATAATGATGATTCAGACCGCCGTTTACTGTTTTGTGGCAATTATTGTTACGCTGCGATGAAGATAACAATTTTCTTTATAACATTATCTTTTCTGATGAACCTACGTTTTGCCTGAATGGGACAGTAAATCGTCACAACTCAAGATATTAGTCACGAGAAAAACCGCATTGGACTCAAGACTCCCACAGTCAACGTCATGACAAAGTGAATGTATAAATGGCAGCAGCACGTTACCTAAATTTCTTGCGATTGGATTTAGTGCCAGCTCTAGCAGTAATTTTTCCAAATAATCACGAAGCAGCTGTGCCCCATCAAGATATTCCGTTTCAGCAAGACGGAGCGCTTTGGTATACTTTGGTGTAGACGTCCGTCAATATCTAGATGCCACATTTCCTGAATGATGGATAGGGCGTCAAGAAGCAATTGAGTGACCACAGCGTTCCCCAAACTTGACACCCCCACATTTTTTCTGTGGGGTTAATTAAAATCGAAAGCTTATTTGAACAGACAAACACTGAAGTGGAGCAAATTAGTTCTGACATTTTTGAGCGCGGTGTACAAAGTGCTTGCACCCGTATCGATCAATGCCAAATGGCAGGTAGGGAACAATTTAAACATTTGCGCTAAATTTTGTCTGTTTGCCTTCGTTCAATAATGTTTTCCATTAAACTTACGTTTCCATTTTTTCAAGTAAATAATGCTATTTTTTTAACAGAATTGTTATGTCAGGTACCAATCTTTTTTTCATAATCATTTAAGTAGTAAGCAGGTTTATAGGAAAACCGTAAAAAATATGATTTTTATTTGAAAAACATATGGTGACGTCACTATTCAGAGATAGGTGACGTTATAAATGTAATTTTTACGTCATAAGTTGGCAATTGAAGAGATAAAATTCACTTGTCCGAGGGTTTTTCTGGAAAAAATTAACTAAGACATTTATTAATTATGTTCCAAATTTTATCATCACACTATATATTATATATATATATATATATATATATATATATATATATATATATATATATATATATATATATATATTAGGTTGGTAAAAAGTATGGAAAGGCACTTGTATTTTCTGAGATAATAATAATTGAAAAAAATGTTCTAACAAATGTTTTTAGACATATTTTTTCCACAAGCATGTAAGATTTAACTTTTCCTACCGTAAGCAACTTGTTTGCCATGGCAACTTAATTTTTTTTTAATGACAAGTTAACATGTTGTCAAAATTTTTGTGCTTTAAATTATGTTCATGATTTAGAAGAGTTTAAACTGCTAGTGAACATGAAAATGGTTCTCAAATGGTAATTGAATTTATATAATGCTTGGGTAATATTGGCAGTATATTAGATAATTGAATATTTCAGCAAATTATAGAAGTGACAGAGTCACAAGATCTTTGACGTTTTCCTTTATTCTGGATTACTTAAAAATTGTGTTGTGTACAAGCACAAGCTAAAACTTATCTTGCATATCACGCTGTATATATAAGGAACATCCATCAATAAAAATAATATGATTTTTTTTGGAGTTTTGCAAAAAAACGTATCTTTTTTGATACGGCACTATAAAATTTCATTAGGTTTCCATAAGAAAGAAAAAAATTAGAAAAACTAACTTTCTTAAAAATCACCTCCTTAGGTTGGACTTCATTATTTAGCTTCTTATCAAGTAACCATTTAAAAAATGTGATAGTGTTTGCAGCTGTCAATTTCAATAATGTTTGTTGTCAGTTATTTGCAGTTTGTAATACGGTAGAGAGCTTCGCACCAGAAAATTGTCGGCTTTTACAATTCAACAATAGTTATTATCATGAAAAAATGAGGGAATAGCTGAGATTTGAAATAATTGTCAATTTCAATAATGTTTTCTGCCAGATATTTTCAGTCTCTAATACTTTAGAGACCTTCGCATCAGAAAATTGAGAGCGTTTACAATTGCAGAATAATTATTGTTGTCAAAAAATTGAGGGAACAGCTAAGATTTGAAATATTAACGATGGTAAACTACGGTGATGGGGAACATAATTAAAAAGAAGTATGTATGCTTTCTCATTGAGTGTATCCTAATCGGCCACAAATTAATGAATGGTGTGTTTACAAATTATTGAAAACCTTCAACGAAACTGGTCGTGTCAAAGATAAACCAAGAATACAAAGATGAAAAATGGCTGTAGCTGGTAATAAGCCATAGTTCTATTGTTGTCTCTTCATGAAACCACTCATTTGTGTACAAATGAAATTTCTACATTACACAATACTTCACAAAAATCGATCGTAAATTTGCTAAAAAGAAACATACTTTTCATCCATACAAATTACACCTGCTACAAGAACTTGTAGACAGCAATTTTGAGAGGTGTTGAATTTTGTAATATTATGACAGGCAAATTTAATAGGATTAAAAAATCAGTATTTTCGCAGATGAAACTACTGTTAAACTGCATGGATTTGTTAATAAACAAAATTACCGTTTTTGGTCTCAAACCCAGCGACCAAACAAAAATTATTTATGGGCCAATCTACTAGATAGCAGTATTATTGGGCCAATTTTAGGAAAATGTAACATCTAACTTTTTTTTTAATTTATTAAGAGAAGAAATTATATCCGCTGTCGTTGCAGCGTGCCTAGGTAATGAAGTTTACTTGCAGCAAGATGGAGCTCCTAGTCAGTTTGTGTG
Organism: Tillus elongatus; assembly: GCA_964006375.1. Classification (NCBI taxonomy): domain Eukaryota; kingdom Metazoa; phylum Arthropoda; class Insecta; order Coleoptera; family Cleridae; genus Tillus; species Tillus elongatus. The sequence goes on along the minus strand of OZ023263.1, from coordinate 148,278,254 downwards.
ACGCTTGTGCCAATGTTTGGATGAGGTTTTCCCAGAAAAGTGGATTGAACACGGTGGTGCCCTTGAATGGCCTGTTAACTATCCTGATTTGACGCCAGGTAGTTTTTTTTTGGTGCCACTTAAAAAGTGTTGTCTACAAAGACAGTTCATTAAATGTGGAGGACCTGAAACCTAAAAATATTTGCGGAAGAAGACGGATCGTGCATTCCAGCTTAATGCATTTAATAAATTCCTTTGAAACGCTAGTTGAATTGTGTCTTGATACTGGGCAACGTTTTGAGCATTCAATTAGTTAATATATATTATTGCCGTTATATTTCATTTATTTTTATTTTATCGGTTTATCTTGGAATTAAAGTGAATTTTCTCTCATTTTTTTTTCTTCTGGAACACGTTTAACATTTTATAGTGCAGTGGCAACAAATGTAAAACAAAGTATATCTTGCTATTTAAAAAAACGAATATATTTGCTCTAGGGAAAATTAAATATCGCCAGTTTGTAGCAAAAATATGTCGAAAAACTTTTGTTAAAATATTTTTTTAATAACGAATATCTTAGGAAATACAAGTTCCTTTCCATACTTTTTACTAATCCTGTATTTGACCATATAAAATTTAAAACTCTGATTTCAGACATGCGTTCCAAAAGGCCTAAGATTACAATTATTTGAAGATTTTTTTTTTCTAAATTCAAAACTTGCAATACTCACATTAGCGAATTTTTTTCAATAAAATTGCTAACAATTTTTTTGTGTGCAACCATTGTCGCTTGTTAACTTAGGGAAATTTTAATTCGTTGGTATTGTCGCTTATTAGCTTGGGGCAATTCGAATTCATTGGTATCAGAAATGAAAAAGTACCCACAAAGATTCATTAAATTAAATTTGAATTGCTCTTAAGTCACGCCGTTCGTGCATTTCTATAAAGTACTTTCTACATCAAAGAGATGTTTTATTCATAAATGGTCCATAAACAAATCGCACTTTTTCCCTGTTCCTCTTCAAACTAGGTTTTCTATCAACTTTCAAGTAAAGTCTATCGGAATTTTAGTAGTAGGTACTTACAGCTAATTTGAATTAAATTTTTTTATCATAATGGTTATAAAGAGCTAAGTTCTGAAATCCTGTGGAAAATTTACTGAAGTTTTCTTGAAAACTTTGGCAATTATAATACCCATTATAGACTTGTACACTGTAATAAATAAACATTAAGCTGGTCTTAATATTAAAGGGGTCGTTTAAACTTATAAAATATCTGAAAGTTTTCATGATTAAAGTGTGTATTGAACAAAATTTATCCATATATAATTACAAAGTGATGGCTTTGATCTTAAGAGATCTAATCAGTCTCTTTATTCGTTTAATCTAGAAAACCTCAATGGCGCCATTAAAGTTAACTATTTATTTTTATCTGGTCAACTTACATATTAGAAATAAAATATAATGCATTATGTTTCAAAAGCTGGATACTAGCATTTTGACCGCGTCTTGACCAATTTCCTGCGCTACATTAGCCCAGCCTCTATCCTTATGCACAGAACACCTAAGTGTAGAAGACAATCGAACCTGCACCCTAGCAGACTCAGCGGTAGAATCGGGGTCTGCTGATCCCTTAGCCCCTTATCCGAAATGTTGATAGTAATAAGCGGTTATACAGAGTGCTAAAATCCGGGAACAGTCTCGTATTTTAGAAACCTTAATGATAAAAAGTTATATTTGCTACAGAATGGTTATTGAGGATGTCCGTTTTAATCATAGCATCGACAATATCGCTGAGTTTTCTATTTTTGGAATAAAGTAGATAACTTTGCTTAGTTAAGTGCAATATCTACTTTATTTTATTGCAGTATATCGGCGTCCCAGCAATACTTATGTTTAGGTGTAAAATATCAAAAATATAGAATTGTTTCAGATGCACGTAAAAAAGCTAATCATGGGAAATCTCTTTAAGAAGTTTAAGCATAAGAACGCCTCGCATAGTGTTCAATTCCGAGAATTCTTTTAAATTTTAATGCAACCGATTGGGCTGAGTATGACAGCAAAATACTTGCAATTAAGTTGTGTTTCAGGACATATTATATCATATTGTTTTAAGAAAAGATGCAGTAATCAACTATGTGAAAAATGTACCAGAATGTGCCAAAATGTTAGCTTGGAGGTCAAAGTATAAATCGCCCTAAAGATGAAATTTTTGAAAAACTCATTAAGTCCCCCAGTAGTTCCTAGATTTTTGGTTATACGAATTTGATCGGTTTTCGGAATTTTGAGTTAGAGATTTAATTAATATATTCTGTAAGCCCTAATTTTCTTTACTTTCCAGGCTTGGAAAGAAATGCTTTCATCAAATGAAAATCTTTCTCTGCTCTATTCATCACCGTATCGTTCAAATAGATAAAATATTTGCACTCCAGGCTCTTAGAATGATAACATGTTAAGTGCAAAACTTCTGAGTTCGTGAATTTTCCTGCCTATTTTAAATGTTGCTAGAGAACTACTTAGACATTATGGCAAGTATCTGTCAGGATATTTCAAAGTTTTGCTAAAGGGTCACAGCGCATTTATATTTTGGTTACCGTTTGTCGAACATTATGGAGATATGATTATACTAGAAGTATAAAAATTATTTTAGGAATAGGCCTGATGAAAAACTCTAGGGCTTCGCACGAGACGGTACGACCAGAGATTTTCAAAAATATCGCCTCGGTCTCCATATCCATTATAATACATTATGTCTCGTATCGTGTTCGTCTCATCTCTTATAGGCTAGCCATTTTCTTTCTTATTTTGTAAACTTGACTATTTACAAATAAATATGAAAATTAAAATATCTGAAAAATAATTAATCTACCTGTTGCTAATAAAAAAAATTGGCGAAATAATATTCAACATGTTTTCGTTCTAACTTTTAGATGCAATATAAATTCTTAAAAGAAAAAAAAACTTTTTAAATACGAATAATTTAAAATTCACAGTTGTATTGCAGAACATCATACATTAAAATTAAGATAACAGTAAATCCATATCCAGTTTGTATTTCTTGTTAATTCTTTTTGACAATAAACAATGAACATATCGCCCAAGAATCCAAATATAATAATGTAGGTTCCGATTCGTTCTTCATGAACAAACTATTTTTCGTCATAATCAATGAATCTGCTGAAAGAAGTATTTCACGAGAAATCGACGTAGCCATTATTGAAAAAAAAATTAACCATTTTCACTAAATTTGCAAAACTAGATACATGAGCTCTTCAGCATTCTAATAAATTTATATCCTGTTTAAATTCACTCTTCCAATGCTTTTGGTACCTATTGAATTGGTTTCTACTTTACCAAAATGTGAAAACCACTGTCTTCATATTTACTCTATTTATAATGTTTGTAAATACCTATCAATTAAAAGACTTATTTTAGCTCACTGTACAGAGTATGTATTATGTCATTTTATCTCAATTACCAATGTAGGTATTGGTGGATCGAGCATCTCGAACACATATCGACGAGACAGAGACGAGATTTTCAAATTTTGTCGTTTCGTCTCGGTATCGGTTTGGTACATTGGGTAAGTGATTTCGTTTCATTCTCACCTTGTCATGACGACCGAGAAATATCTTGTCTCGTGCGAAGTCCTAAACAAAGCGCGACGAAAATAAATTAAACGTATTACTACATTTGAAGGAAAATACAATAAAAAATATCGCACAACAATCTGTAAATCTAGATCAGGAAATTAGTAAAGCATGTTTTATCGGAATTTAAAAAATTAAAAGGTCAAGTCATATAAAATTGTTTACCCTCAAGAATTGTTTAAAGATAATCCAGATCGGAACATGAGTTCTGCGAATTAATGGTGAAGAGATTAGAAAGTATGAGCCTCGGTGGTTCAGAGGTAAGAACGTGTGCCTCTAAACCGAAGGGTACTGGGTTCGATTCCAGGGTTCTCCTTTCACTTTTTCAGTACAAACTGTACAATTAACATCAACCGAGGTTCTGGCATTGCATTTGAGCAAGTTGAATGTCTGCACGTTCCGCCCTTCGGAGGGGACGTAAAGCCGTCGGTCCCGTGTCCATGCGATGTTGAGCACGTTAAAGATCCCTACCCTCCTTACAGAAAGGCAGGGGTTCGGCAAAATTTCCAGGATAGTGAGGTGAAACTGCTCTCTGGCGTCGGTGATTGGCCATAGTCGCGGAAATAGGCCCACGGTAAAGAAACAAAACACACACACAGATTAGAAAGTAATCAAAATTTTTCCAGGCGTATTTTGTTTAGCAACGAATCAACGTTTAGCCTTTATGGGCAGAATAGCAGGTTTAGGAGCCAACATAACACATATGCTACAATAAAATCGTGTCACATTTAAAAAACAAGATTGTCTAAATTCTCTCAAAAGGGTAAACTTGGTAGCGTTTCCAAAGCTATAATTAAACTGGGCATTCTCAATAAACGTCTCGTCGCATATTTTTTTTCATCAAAAGGTTTCTGAAATATGAGAGCTCTTTAGGACTTTTGAACAAAAACGTCGTGTTGTGATATTACAAACCCCAAAGAAAATTAATACCTGATAATTGTAAGTTTCAGTGACAGTAGAGCGTTGAATTCACTGCAATAAAAATTAAGTTTGAGCCGAAGGGTACTGGGTTTGATCCCAGGGTTGTCCTTTCACTTTTTCAGTACATACTATACAATATTAGCATCAACCGAGGTTATGGTACTGTATTTGAGCAAGTTGAATGTCTGCAAGTCCCCCTTCGGAGGGAGACGTAAAAACCGTGTCCATGTGAACGTTAAAGATATCTATCCTCCTTACAGAAAGACAGAGGTTCGGCAGAATTTCCAGGATAGTGAGGTGGAATTGCTCCCTGTCGTCGATGATTGGCCATGATAGCGAAAATAGAGCAACGTTAAAGAAAAAAACAAACACAAAAATGAAATTGCTGTTATTTTTAAAAAAGCGTATTTATTCACATTATCTGAAAAATGGTAAGCCTATCAGCATTGCTGAGGTCATCGTTAATTAGCGCATCCTCTGTAACCCACCTGTAGTAAATTGTTTTCTCATTAAGCGGTTTCTGAAATACGAAACCGTTCCAAGACTATTGAATGAAAATGCTATGTTGACATAATTCTACAGTCAATATAGATATGACATTTGGAATTTCTACTCTAGTCGGGCAATGAACTGATTGCAATAAATGTAAGGTGGGCATTGGATTTTAAAAAGCAAATATATCTACGTTATCTACGTTATCTATAAAACAGCAAACTTGGCGGCATTACCTAGCATCGTTTAATCAGACACACTCAATACCTTTCCCGTGGCAAATGTTTTTTTTATCAAGCAGTTCCTAAAATACGAACCGCTCCCGGACCTTTGAAACACAGTTTAGGTAAAGCTTTTTTTCTGAAAATATTGACCTGAAATTGTTTTGGATTTTGTGATTTCAATTTTATTTTAATACAATTCAAACAATAAGTAATAGCAATAATAATAATCGCCTTTATCCACGAGCCCGCTTTACTAGTATAAAGTGAACTATACAGTAAACTTTAAACTGACATCAGTATGTGAAACGGCAGGGTTCAGATGAAAGGTGCCTTAAAGTGGCACCTCTCTCTGTTAAGTACACTTGGAGAATCCAAATCACCGCAACACATATTTTTAAAGACCTGACGATCGTTTCACTAACAAAGTTAGCGTCATCAGAGAATGGAAAATCACAGTTTCCAATCTCCACCCAGTGACCTCTCTCTGTTCTTCCACTCAACCCACTCTAAAATCACACTAAAGACAGCTCTTGTAGAACTAACTACAGAAAATTAATAATAATAACAATAACAGGTGCTTAATATTGGATAAGATAATAATATAATACTACTTCACCTCCTTACACAGCCCTCCCCTTCCCGGGTACATGCGGCATACACAGAATAAAACTACGGTCTTAAACAAAGGTTGTCTAAATTTTTGACTATTATACGCTCCAATTTCAAAACTAAGTTCATTAAATACTTTGTACTTCTATACCTAAAGGATCTCCAAAAACTATAAATTATATGTCTTGGTGCTGCAACCATGTCTTTTCTGCGAATGCTTAGGTGACATATATATATATATATATATATATATATATATATATATATATATATATATATATATATATATATATATATATATATATATATATATATATCCTTCCTGAAAGTAATTTTATTTTTGAGATAAACTGGAATATTTTTTATGATAACCGAATTATATAACATAGCCACCTTCATCAAAAACCCCTGCTCATGGTCAGTCGGCTTATGAGAGATGTTGGAATTTTCTTGTAGCGTTAACAAAGCGTAAACATCAATTCTGAAATACTTGCACCAGGTTTGATACATAAGAATCCAAACAAGTTGAGAATACTTTAAAACAGTGAGTAAGTTGAAAAAGTACTAGTGTGGAACACAATTCTTGTAACTTAATCTCCTGCCCAAGAAACGATCAACGGGGATAAAGTTTTCCAGGGCAGTTATATGCTTTCTGTAAACACTTCGGAAAATGTTGCCTATATCTAACTCAATTATCAATAGGGGGCTCAAAGTCGTTGTTTTTGCCTTTACTTAAAGGAATTATGTGGCTTTCCGCCTATGAACATACAACACAGTTAATTTTTTTTATTTCTTTATATATATTGATTTATTACTGATAATTATACGGTTTGTCGTGGATAAAATCTAGTGCTTGTGCATGTATTGGACAAAATTTAACTAAATCAGATGTTCAAAATTATGAACTACCAAATATTTTTAGCAAAATAAAAAAATACCGTCTCTTCTATTCTCCACCAATGTCTTTTGTTGCCAACATTACTGTCAAAGCGGCTGGCTCTAATATTATATTAGTCTTGAAATAATACTGATTCTTATTTGTATCCAAATTTTCAGATTAAATGCAATTTTCTTTCTGCTAAAATTTTGACAATGTGTTTTGGCGTCAAATTCACTGGTTAACTTTGCAAGAATGATTTAGTTTGGACAAAAGAGGTGACAGATTTTAACAGTTCTTTGTCACACTTTGTCTCTCTTCGATTCTATTCAGAAACAAGCTGCTGTTTCATTGAAGATTCATCTGTTACTGTCAATTTTGCTAATCTTGATCAAAGGTGAAGGGCTGGAGATATGTGCTTTTTTTATTAATACTATCTTCGTCGTTGCTCCTTGGAAGTTGCTTCACTTATTGTTTACTTGCAAACTTTTTTCGGTAGACTAGTTTGATCTAAAAAGTGCACGCCTGTAATGTCAAATTACCCATTTGTTGTTTGTGAGGTTTGCAACGAATCATCGTTCCTACCTTGACCGTCTAAACTTCGGAATGCCCTCGCAGAAGATATATTCTTAGGGACATATAATCTTTATCGATGTAAAAACGTCTTAACACCAATTTTATAGCACAAGAGTCAAGCTTATGAAGTTTTTGAGACATTGGCTTCGTTTTCATAAACTTTAACGTTTATATGATTTATTCGTACACCATATTTAGTCGATGATTACCTACACAACTACTGGGGTTTAATAAACTTTGTTGTCTTAATTGATAAAGATGTTAATTTTGTGTATAGTTTGTTACGCTGTTTGTGAACGCACTGATCTCTTTGATTTTCCTCTGACAGGTTTATTTGTACACAGTTTAATCATAAAACATCCTAAAACACAAAAGCCTTTCCCTTCTATAGAACAATAAAGTACACACCTTAGGCCAAACAAAACATCAAAAATATATTGTAAACTTTTGTAGCATTACAAAAACAAAGGTGATTTAGAAAGACTTACACTCTACCTGTAGGCTACTGGACTACGGCGCGCGAATGCTCAGCCTATTCATTGCCTTTATTTCTTTGTTTTCTACGTCGCTTTAAAACTTCATTCTAAACTTTACGTGCTTTACGTTATCTTAAAGGATAAGTGGATGGCTGATGCTTATAAATTTAAGTAATCCTGCCGCTCCGAACATTTTTCCAAGCCAACTGAATTTTTTATTATTGCTATACAGATATTGAGAATTCAAAAAATGTTTAAGGCTGGAAGGAATGTTCCTTTACATATTTTAAGCGTAATGATTCTTAAAGTAGCTTTCCCATGGACAAAGTAAGTAGGTATTCTCTCAAAGTTTTTGTAGCTGTAAAAAGAATATTAGGGAAACATTATTTGAATAACCGCTAAACGAATATTAAACATAAAGGTTATTGCATTTATAAACTCAGAATGTTTTGTAGTAATAGTTTGATTGCTTTGTTTTCAAACATCTTGGATTTCCCCAAATATCTTTGAAATAGTTTTTAATGTAACCACAATATTTACTTATTTTCTGAGATTTTGATTCAATAATAAGGATATATATTACAACATGAGTGGAATAACGTCATGAAGGGAATAAGTGCAGCATTGCCAGATTGTCAAATATTTCCAAGTATGCCTATATTTTCAAAGCAAACCTGTTTAGTAATCCATTTCAGTGAACTTTTATTAATTTGACTCTCAACCATCGTCATGCGCGCGTATTATTTGTTAAGTTTTTGTGTTCAGAAAAAAAAAGCGATTAGAGGTTGTGCGGACATTTATTTAATCATGCTAATATAGTTTATAGGTATTATTTTGTTAACCATTCGGTGCTTGTTAAAATATATTTCAATTATAATACATCCTTTTTAAGTTTAAATTTGGGAAATGAGAGAAAAGTTTGCAACATTGACCTTGCTTACCTGGCATAAAATACGCGATTCTTGCTTTTATACCAGGTCGCGCTATCCAGGTGAAATATTTTTTAGTCACAGGTAAATCATTATAATTAGCCTTTATCCTACTATCTAATTTTTACTGCCTATTTATTATATTAGCCTTTTAGGTAAGCAATAGGCCGGTAGTGTTCTTGAACACGTAGTTTCTTGTTATAACGATATAATCCTGTATAGCTATCAAAAAAGCCTCCTATTTTGCAAGCATCTGTCCCGACACTAACCAATAGTTCAACACCAACCTGTCATCATGTGCCTGAGGGGTCGCTTTTCGATGTCGCCATAAATAGGATTCTGCATCCAGAATTGCAGTTTAACTAGATCAATCCAACGCGACTTTGCGTGTCGCTCCCCGTTAACTGGGCCTCATATATGGCCCTTGTAGTTCGGTAGCTTGCTGATGAAAATATGTATGCAGGTTCAATATCTGTTGTTCCAGTTGGTTACCAATATCTAACAAGTATCTTCTATCTTGGTGTTTATTTGGTTTTACTCGTTTGATGGCACTAAGGATGTGAGGCTTTTTGGCTTTTGTTCGATATGTTCGCTTCTTCCGATGTAGACTTCCGATGTCCGTCCTACAAAAGTAGATAATTCCAAATGTATCATTGAGCACAGAACATGCACAAAACTTTATTATTATATTTTATTCGTATAACTGTCTTTTGTAGGGTCCAAATAATGCTTCTCGATATGTTTTATAAATGTTGTGTGTGTAATGCATGTTGTGAACATTATAAACGGTAATTATGTAAACCTTATATTGATTCCACACTCTTTAGATTTCTATTGCCAGAAGTGTGTGTTTTACCCATATTATTGTGCGTGGGGATATCCATAACAATTAAATAGGTGGTTCTATGAGTTTTGTGCTGTAAGTGATAGCAAGTCTTTTGCGGGTTATTTCCTGTTCGTTAGTAAATATCTATGTAGAAGCATTTTATTCGATTTTACATCAAGTCCTCGAGGAATCACTAATATATATATATTCTTTGTTAGCAATTAATCTTTTCGATATACATATGTTCTTAATTAGTTTTCCTACAACTCATTTTGTTTGATACAATTAATTAAAAAGAAGAGTTTGTTGAAAGGGGGAATCCACCAAATCAGTTTGTTCCTTTAATAGAAGGACGTTGATTCCCCTTTCTTGAAAACACTTATTTTTGATTAAATTTTTCAAACAGGTTTCGTGTAACCTTATTAAGGTATTTATGATGACGTAATATATGTCGATATTTTCGTTACATAGAGCCTACTCCTGTTGCTGTTATTATTATTTAATTAATGTATCATGAATGTTATCGTTATGGTTGTTAAGACCAGTTAACTATATTTTCATGTTGTTGTATTGTATTTTGTTTCTTCAACGTCGGTCTAATTTTGTGCTTATGGGCAATCGCCGACACAAGCGTTAATAAAACTGTTGATTATGCTGTGACCCCACTATCTTGAAAGTAATGAACCAACACCACCACCACCACCCCCACCCCCAAGCTTTACGCCGCTCCGAATGGGTGTTAATTTATAGAATGCACTAAAAACATTTTACGCTGCTACTGGGAAAGGAAAAGGGAACACGGCCACTGGGTCCAGAGACACACGCTTTTACCACTGGCCCAGTATGTTAAATATTGACCTGCATCACATAGAATTTTCAAACACGTTATGCATCAAAATACCCTAACGTAACAACTGATTTTTATTGATAGTTGTCAAGGGTGCGTATTCATATATTCTCCTGTCTGGCGATGCCGTAAACGTGGCTCGTTCTAGAGGATAGCCTCCAGAACAAGCTCTGTTTTATCAAATATATATCTCTCAAAAAGAATGCCTTTTATTAGAAAATCATAATGTTTACTATTTGATTAAAATCACACACTAAGGGCGCTTATATTCCAAAAACATTATTTTCCAAAAAGCTCGAAGAATGTAGCGTTTTTTCGGAAAAACAAGTGACAACATATGCCAATAATCGCAAACTGAACATCTTTGACGGGGCAAAAATATAAAGGGCAATCCTGATAATAAATTAAAAATGCACGGCTCATCAATTATATATATTTATAATAGGAGAGTTGCCCTTTATATTTTGGGATTGGAGAACAAAAACAACTAGTTGTCATCGAAAATGGCTTTATTGTTTTTCAAAATATTCCCCATGAAGCTCAATACACTTTTACATTCCTGGTAACTAATTTTCGAAGTAATTTTTCCACTCCGAATAAGGTGTCGCCAAAACATGCATTTTGGACGCCGAAAAACGTTGACCTAGCTATTTATTTCTGATTCTCAGGAATAAAAAGAAGGCATTGAGTACCAAGTGAGGACTATGAAGCAGAAGGTTCATTAAATTGGCGTTTTGAGTACTCAAAAAGTTACTAGTTCGAGCCGATGTTTCAGAGCTCGCATTACCGTGGTGGAGAATAATCCGTCTTCAGCGGTTGGTTTTTCTTTTTTCTCTGAGAACCTGTGGCAAACAAGTGACTGTGTACTATTCAAAATTTACCTTTCTATGTTGCAACAATGGTACGGTTGAGACGCTTCCAGTTTCTTCGAAAAAAATAGACGATCATTTGCTTTCCATTGCTTAGAGCACTAATGACTTTGGTTGGGTTTGGCTAGCCTTGGAAGACCCATACAGTCGACTGCTGCGCTTACTTTTGGGTTCATGCGGATAGATCAATATATGACATCATGATAGGTTGTTACCTATCATGATATCATATGTATGTTTGGAAGCACCTCCATTGACTTGTTTGAGCATTTATTGCGACTAATTGAGATGAGCTGGTTTTTGAGCGATTGTTAAATTATGTGATACCCAACGCGAGCAATTTTTTTTGCTGCCAAATGTCCATGCAATATTTAATATATGCAGGTCCCACTATTGTCCAAGGATACCTCAATCTCACAATATGTCACAGGACGATCTTGTAGTATCAGTTGACGCACCGCATGAATGTTTTTTTCTGAACAACAACCAATTTTGAACAACCCTCACGAAATTCGTCCTTGAGCGAAATATCGCCACGGTTTAATTCGGTAAACCATTGATAAACAATGGTCCTTGATGGTTCTTCATCCCCAAATGTCGAATTAGGTTTATCGGTGCACTGTTGTTGAGTTAATTCGCGTCGAATGTTGTAAAAAATAATTACACGAAAATGTTCAGAATTTAATTTCATTTTTTGGCTGATATGAAGTTTTTCACACAAACAGCGCTCGTGCGTCAAAATGCTCTAAGCACAGAACACCCCCTATAGAAGGGAAACGCCAATGCTGACGTTTTGAACAATATTGCAGCGCCTCTGGCGGATGCGATGAATTTTAGTCACACGCGGGAAATTTGATTTGATATTCATTTAGCAAATCCAATATAAATTCTATTTAATTTTATACCAGTAAAGAGGTTAAATTAGCCAAATAATTTTTTTAATGATTTTTATAGTGAAAGCAAAACAAGTTATGTTTTAATAACACACATATGCCTGTTTTAAGCTTTGCAATCATAGGAAAAATTAATTGGCAATTTAGACCTTCTAACACTTGCAGCTTCAGTTTTTACTATCGATATGATTAATGGAAAATCAAACAAGATAAAATACACTTGTGTTTTATTAGAACAATATTACTATTACATTTATTTAGAAACCTAGAACAGTATTCCTATTACATTTATTTAAAAACCATTTTAATTCTGAAAGTAAGATGAAGTATATATTGCCATTCCTTATCGATAGGCAAGATCTATAAAGTTATTTTATAAATCTTGATCGATAGGTAGGTATATTACAGCAGTCTGGTGCTTGTACGCTATTACATTTATATGCTCACATGACCACAATGTATGGCAAGGTTGGTTTTTCCTTCTTTTAGGGTATATATAAATGACGTCATATTGTCATTTATTAGAAAAACATTTGTGCACCCTTTAATTTCCTTCTTTATTTAAAATGACACTTGGTAATATTCATCTGACAACAGTGTACACTATCAGGCTTTCTGATCGCCTTCCGAATCGACCCGATCCATTGTTTACTTCTGAGGTGTTGTGTAAATAGAAATAGAATTTTTTATTTACACTTTAAAATATATGAATACTTACTCAAAGGAAGATGTAATATAGGAACAGCAGTTCTTTTCAGGCCTCTTCTCATTTCAGGTACTTTATCCTCATCAACGAAATGACGATCACAAATATAAAATCTATCGTAAATGGCTTGTGGATATAAACCAAGCATCTTTGGGTTTTGTACAGCTTTCACCCAGTCATCAAAATGGTCTTCAGAATGATTTCAACGAAAAACAATGTCTTTTAAATAATTCCAGGCACCCCGGAACACAATTAACAATAAATCGTTTTCTTGGTTGGTATCATATTTATATCCACAAAGCTTCTGTAAGAAAATGTTATTTACTTATAACCTATGAACTACTAAAACGTTCTAAACTTGCCTGAAAACTAAAACAGTTGTAATTATGTTTCACCAAAACACCTTGAGCTATGAAAGCACCTTGCTTTTTTGATAAGAAAACTGAAAATAGAATTTAAATTACATGATTGTTTAAACACAAAGCTTATGATAACGATCATATTTTGATTCACAAAAAAAAAATGCACCTCTAAAACACAAAACCGACGAACAATGAAAACACTGTAAAGTATCCATTAAAAGTTATTATGGGTAAAACCTAATCAAAAGAAACGTTTAGCAACAAACTTGTATCATAATTATACAATGAAAGAACTAGAAGCGAACAAAAACGTTTTGCATTCAAAACATTTGAATTTTGAATGTATGATAAAATGGCGCACTGAACAGCTTGTTCAGTAGAATTGTAGTAATACTAGCGACATCTACTATATGCGATGTCCGAACTAAAGCCCTAATAAAGTCCAGGTTAGCTCCATTTAGGTGAAACTTCTATAGGGAGTGTTCTGTGGCTCTAAGTAACTGTAACGGTAAAATGTCAATTTTTACGATGATGACGTCAGTTGGTAGATGGCAGCACTAGGTTTGCCAAATCCCAAAATATAAAAGGCAACTCTCGTATGGGTCATATAATGAGTATAATAAAATCTAGTGACTTTCACACGTCACCGCTTTTTATAAGGTTTAACCAAAACAAGGCAGTTACAATACAAGGTACTACAAAACCGTTTATCTCAGTAAATTTTTATTATTCACTTTCGAAAAGAATCGCAATAAAGGTTTATGGATTTTCAAGGTACAAACATAGCATATGTTTCTTTAATAGAACACCCAGTATTTTATTAAGTTTTGTAATCTGCTGTGTGAAATGTATTTGGAAAATAAAAAATAATCTTTGAGTTTTCTCGGTACACTAACGAATGCTCGGTGGTTACTTGATTTAGATAATGTTCCTAATTCCAATATCTTTATCTTAAAATGTAATCGTCGACTGTTTTTTAAATATGAAAACTCAAAGCAAATTTCATACAGCTTTTATTTATAGCTTTTTCTAGACCAAGCAAAAAGAAGTTGAGACGGGTAAAATATTGTGTAATTACCTGTACATTACACTATCTAACTTTTGTATTTATTTTCATTATTATTTCCTGTTTGAAAAATTTATCTAACGTATAGTTTTTGCATTTTAGTAACCATATATTTAAAAACGCAATGTTAAGATTCGTGTTAGACAACCGCATTGGGATATAGTAAATTTATTATTTTATGTCGCTTAAATTAAAAAACAAATTACCAGATGAACTAGTTTGTTATGGAATACTCTGACGCTGAATCAGTTAACTTATAATTTTATTTATATTTTTACATTATCTACTATCCAGAACCTAGGTAAGTGAGGGTTGTATAGATTGAAAGATACAGAACGATTCACAAAAATTGTTGGAAGTTTCAAACTGACAAAGGTCTGTTTTTCCATAAAGATCATTTCCAAATGTTTGGCTTTTTGTCTTCTTTCAGCCCATATATTCATAATTTTATTGGTGATCACTTGCTAAATGGAAATTATTAACAATTTAATTTTAATTGAATATGACTTTTTTTCAAAATGAAGCATTAATAAATGTTACTAATGAGTTAAATAAAATACATATCGGTAAAGCTCGCTTCGCTAAAACCATGTACTTGTACCTTTCGATCATTTCGCTAAGATTGTCAGCAACAAGATCTTCAGTTGTATCTGTAAAAACACCATTTCGGTGAAGCGGGTTTAAACAGTCTTCCTTTTAGTGGTCACATAGGTTCCAAAATTTCGCATTGTGTAATTTAGAACATATAAATTGTTATTCAAGACAGTATAAGCTTGCCAAAAAATAAAAATTAATGTATTTATGACATCATAATTTTTTTCTTTTGAGCGTTCATCAAGTTTGATAAGTTTTTGTAATCTACTTTTATATGGCATTTAAAATTTTCTGAATGACTAGTAAGAGTACTTATACATAGTGAATCATCCTGTATCAATAATTACACTGTACATAACCTTAGCAACACTTACACTTATTTCTCCTCTACACAGCAGACCCCAGTATTGAGCACATTCTCAAACCACCACCTCACTTGATTCTAATCCACCCCTCCATCATCACCAAAGTGCGTGTGACGTGCCCTGCGTAACGTGCGTCGCCCGCCGTTCTGTATCTATCATAGAAGACTATAGAAGATGTAATAAGCGCCGCACAACAATATTTTTTATCAATTGTACCTGTATATATATTTTGTTAGCTATAGCTATCTTTACTTTTACTGCCCTTTTGGTTTATTTTGCTGTTACATTACATCATTATATAGTCATTCTTAATATCATACACCACCACAGTCCATTTGTAACATAAGCTAATATTAATGTAGGTTAAAGTCTTCAGGAACAAGCTTAATTGAAAATACAAATTAAGAGTAGAAAACACTTTCGATTATTTCAGATTTCAAGAAATAGTAAAACTTTAAAATTGCGACAGTCTAATAGCATAACAAGACGTTCATTATTTTTTTATGTTTGAAAGGTGTTAATTTTGTGTAATGCAGTTCAATTAAACAATATTAATTTTCTAAAAATTATACAGCCAAAAATGTGTAGATCTATGGTATTCTTTTATGTTCAGCTACGGTCATTTTTATTTTCAATGACTTCTTTGCAGACTATTTTTATACCCTTGTATATTATACCTATATTACCCATATGCACATATATATATATATATATATATATATATATATATATATATATATATATATATATATATGTGTGTGTGTGTGTGTGTGTGTGTGTGTATATATATATTTATATTTAAATATATACACACATAGGAGTCATATTTTATTGACGTTCTATTTAAATCTGCGTTATTTTTAGGGATAACCGGTTAGCAAAATAATGCAGAATTTTAAACTAGCTACAAATTCAGATTAATTTTTCCTGAACAGTTACGCAGTTATTCAAGAATTTGTCGTATTCTTTAACATAAAAATGGTTTTGCTTTTCTACAATTTACAAAATTTATTTCATGTGAATGAGATAAGATATCCGAAATGTTGCGTTTTCTCGAACAACTTCATAATTATCAGAAACATTAAATCTGAAAACAATAGATTACAAATCGCCACAAAAAAATGAATATTGCTCCAATTATATATATATATATATATATATATATATATATATATATATATATATATATATATATATATATATTGGGGGGGAGGGGGTGTTAAGAATATTTGATGATTTGTTGACAATTATTGTCCATGTATATTTGGGAAACTAATAAAAAACTTTAAGTAATAAGAGTTTGCACAAATGCTTTACTTACCACGCTAAATTCATCTAAAATGTATGTTTTAATGAGAGTACTTCCGATTATACAGAAAATTAATAACACCCCTTTTTTTAGTGGTACACCTTATTTCTTATTACATTTTGAGATTGCTTTTTGATATTATGGAGGACCGTGTTAATGCAGTGAAGCTAGATATTCCAGATTTTTCAAAATGTTTGATAAGTACATAGAGTGGTTGACACTTGCCCATCTCCGATATGAAATCTTTTAGAAAGTTTATTTTAGACATATTATTACCATACTATTAGTGGCGTAACTAGACGAACTCTCGAGGGTGGGCCTTGTAAATTGGTGGTGGGGCTAAAGTATTATTTCAAGTAGAAGTAGAGTCTCGTAAATTTACAGGATCTTAGGTTATCAGATGATATCAGTTTAGAGGGACTTTGAAAATAGGATCATCTTTGAAATTATTATCAATAAACCACAATTAAAGCAACATAACACTCAAAATTGTCTCATTTAACTTCTGCTCTGCCATTTATGACATCTGAAACTAAACTTAACAACTGAAGAGAGTATATACCAAAGGGGATAAGTGCCAAAATTTATACATTTTATATTTTACGTTACAAAGGTTCTATATACCATGGTAGGTATCCCCACAATAGTGCTAAATGCCAGCGCACAGAAGTTGAAAAACGTGGTAGTAAATGTTGCTAGATGTATATACCAAAGGTACTATGTGCCATGTATGTTTTGTATTATTTGTACTTTGAAACAAACCGTTTTACGAGAATAAATAACATGAATATCGAAAAAGCAAGTACTGAAAATTCAGAAGCAGGCAATCCAAAAATAGAGTACCAGGTCAAGTGTATATTAATCGACAGAAACAATAAATTCCTGTTAAAAAGCAACCAGAGCAACATGTAACTTGTTTATTCTAACATCAACCTGTTGTAATTTGCTTGAGTACATTATAACTCTTCTTCTTAAAAATGAAAACGTATTTGTAGAGATTGTTGAATGTAACTTGTTGATCCTTTCATAACAGTTTTGATATTTGGTTGTTTTCATAGAAACAATGGCGATTTGCTAAATGTGACTGTAAATAATGTGTGAAGCGATAAAAAGGGGTCGGTAGCTTGAAAAATTATATTAGCATATTCACAAGTTGTTTGGAGAACAGTATGCTTTCAATAAAATGTGTGTTTCAGTGTACATGCGAATGGTACTTTGATTGCAAAAAACTTAGCTTTGAAAATAAGCTGGCACTTAAAAAAATACATTTAAACTCTTCATGTACAAGGCACATACTTAATGGCTTTAATTCGTAGGTATAACAAAAATAAAAGATGAAGGCATGGTCAATATTAAAATCCAGTGAATAGCCATAGACAAGCTATAGTTTGCTAAAGAGTAGCAGATGGATTTGTAGGCACACGTTTGCCGATATTATTTCTATTGGCAAGAAGAGGTTAAAGACTATCATGAAAAAGAAAAAAAGAAAAGAAACCACCTTTAAGGATCGTCGCCCTAATTATAAGGCATAGGATTTTAGTATTGAGAATCGGGAACAAGTTGATCAACCCATTATATCCATACCAAGAGAGGAGTCACTACTCTAGGGCTAAATCCCAAAAAAATATATCAGTCCTGATTTAAATCACCACAGATCATTGATATGATGGCCACCGGTTTTTTTATGACGTGAAAGGCGCACATGTCAGTAAAGTCCTTAAATTACAATTTGATATTAGCCAAAATGGGACACTCTTTTAGTAAAACAAGCCTTGAGAAGAAACGAATATAAAAAAATATTTACTCTGTCAGAATTTTAAAAATCCGAACTGCAAGTGGCGCTAAGGGAAAACAAAATAACAGAAAATAAAAAAAATCATTTATTTCAATGATAAATTTTCTCAAAAAAGAAGAGACAGAAATTATATCGCAGATTTCAGGTAAAATATTTAGCACTTGACCCATTTATATATTTTTGTTATATTTTCAATTTTTAGATACCTGAATGAACTAATTTTCTGTTTAAAATTTTATTTGTATAATGCCTCTTGGTATTATCATCAATACGTTACAAATAATTTTAGGATTAAATAATATATTTTTTTAGTTTAGTACTCTTTTGCTTGATTTACTCAGAACTAAGCTTTTGGCACTTAGCTCCTTTAATACATACACTCTTCAATTGAAATTTTACTTAGATATAAAGAAAAACTAATGTTATAATATCGTGTTATTTCATCATATTAATTAGGTCAGGTTTTTAGCAATGTCAATAATGTGTAGTGGGTAAGTAGGTAAATAAATAAAATTTAAATTTTATTAAAGGGCACTATTACAACATGTAGTAGCTTATCAGTTTAGTGTAATGTCACTAGATTTACATTATTTACATTTCTAAGTGTGGCAGGCGCCCTTCCAGAGGAAGCGCAGTCTTTTAAAAAGACCAGGTGGCAGTTAACCCACTTTCATACATACTATCAATATTATTCTAGAATTATGGTATCGGTTCATAGTATTTTACAGATGTTCAGCATACCGCTTTAAACTGTGAGGAATACAATATTAAAAATTTTAATTTCTTAATAAAAACATCATTTTTGACTACGCCAGTCAAAAAGTAAGTGAAGTCTGCTTATGTCTGTAAATCTATTTTATGAATTATTGACTTTTTGGAAAGCAAAGAAAAATTATTAAAATTATAGAACACCAAAATTGTATGTGTGCTTTGACTAAAAACTAGCAACAGAAGGCATGACAAGTCCGTAATTATTTTTTTTAATATAAAATACCACAAAAAAATAGTGCTGCAAATTGAATCATAACTTCCACATAGCTGTGATTATCTACTTTCCTCAGAAAGACATTCTCAGAAAATGAATGTATGGTCCGCGACTTGACCACAAAGAAAATATTTGTATTCCTGTACCAATAAACTTCTGAAACGTTATGTTACTGGAGTTTTAACAACAGAATGTGAATTTTTCACCAAATCACCCCGTATTTAGCCCGTACCCCCTGAAGTCGATTGCTAACTAGTTACTAAATTTAAAGATGATATCTCAATTAGGTAGATAGTTGTTGCGCCCACTAACAGACAAACGTAAAGGACTACAGACACAAAACTTTCGTTCCAGAATCAAGTCTTCTATATGTTCTGAGACATTTAGGCCATTTTAGCAAGAAAACTCGTATTTTCCGTTACCGAGATTCCACCCCCACACATTCACCCCCTTGTCTACCCTCTATCTAACCAACATGTTCCAAGCAGCCTATTTAAACAACTCGTAAGGCAGAGATTTCTAATTTAATTTTAATCTCATTGGTGCGGTTATATTTGCCTCATTGGTAATGTTTTCAGCCTTTACTAGTTTTATTTGAGAATCAGAGACATAAACATACTTAAGACCACATTAATGTCCCTGAATTAAATCCGAGATCTTTTGCTTTAAATGCTGTCGTTTTAGCAATCGAAACCTGGGCGCCAATAACTTATTTTGGTACATTGAAATGAAAATTAATCTTAATGTTTTGACATTTTAAAATTATGTCAAAAAATATTTCTATAAACTTTTTAAATTTCTAATAATTTATTCACAGGGCCTTGAAAAGCTATTACCTGTTGTTTTCTTTAATATTTTTCAATTTTTTGTTATTGTTTAAAGTATTGCTAAACACTAACTAAAAAAATTACACAAAAACACCAAATTAAGCTTGTTCCATTCTAATCACATTCTAACACAGATCTAACAATATGCTGTAAATATAGCAAACAACACTCACATTCAATGGTAGAAGTAGAATAGAAGAAATGCGAAAAGAAAACGTCTATGCTGGCCTAGAGGCAAACGTCCATCAAATGAGACCCTCGCGTAACTTACCACCAAACTTCTACGAGTCAGACGACAATGAAAGTGAAGCTAGCTATAGACAAGAGTACCCTAACAAATACTATAGTTTCAACCGATATAACACTGATAAGCCTGTTTACGATAATTGGTCTTATAACACTTCTCATAGGGCGTCTCTTCCCATGGATAACAAGTACATCCGTAAGTCACTTAAAAATAAAAACAAAGAGTCAAGACCGAGACCAAAACCTCTTCAATGTGAAAACGAGATGTACTACAATCACGTGTTTCCTAAAAGGGACAGCTATTCCAAAAACAATGACTCGTACTACCAACCTAATAATCTCGAACATGCCGAATTGTAAATATTATCTATAGTTGATTAAATCGTCGTGGCATTATTGTACAGTTATGATATACTTGTAAATAAATAAATTATATACTAACTCTACTCACAAGACAAATCTTATCACTCTATCTTTCAAATCCATCAAAATGTATAGTCAAAACTTTTTAACTCATTATACTTTATTCAAAATGTCGCTGCAGATTGAGTGGTAAGGTAAAAATGTTACTAATACTATTTTAGAGAATACATTCAATAAATTGTATCAATGTTAATAATCATGATGTGTTAGAGTTCTTTAATTAACTGTTTGGTAACTGTTTTTAAGTCACCGTTAGCGTTATTTGAATCAGAGTTTAATGCGAAAGCTGAGCTTGCAATCTCTAAAATATTAAAATGGTTACCACACAAATGTACTTACTATGTTATAGGATTTTTTATACCTAATGTTAATTTAAACTTGAATAGTCGTAGTTTATATGCTGTTTGTTTTGTTAACCAATCAATTTTAAAATTTGTTATTAACTATGATATATTTTCTAAGATTCTTATTTATAGACTTCATATTTATAAAGTGTATATTAAGAGTGTATGAAAACAGTCAAAATCTTTTGATATATGTGATGTTACAATAATATGACTTGAATCAGATGTGTTATATTTAATGATAATATTTAGGCTTTAAATGTAATAGGGAGAAAATAAGATGTAATTATTAACTATAATAGATTATATAATATGCTCTGTTGCGGATTTTAAAATTTGTCATTTTGTGTCATATATTTATCTTCCATTGAATATTTTATACACTTCAATATAAAAGTATCAGTAATGTTTGGTTGTTAACTTATTACTTGACTCTAATCAAATTGTAAAATTTATCAGTTGATTGTAAGAAATATATAGAATTATATGTTACAATAAATTAATATCAAACTGTCTATTTTGTTTTTCTTTCCTTAACACTTATTATACAGTGTTTGTACAGAGTATTTGAGATATCATTCCATATCACTTTTTCTGTAAAACTGCGAGAGATAGATGCAAACATAAAACACAAAAGTTATTTGTTATTAGGCAGTTTTTTATTTTATAATAATTGCACGTATACAGCGTGTTTAGTTTCTTCGATAACGCAGTTAACTTTGTTATTTTAAATAGATGATTTTGACTGCTACATAAAATTTTAGTAGAAATTGACATAAGTTGCGTTTCAAATTATCTCTTAGCGTTTTTAGATAATTGACATTGACTTTATATCAAAAATATAAAATTTTTGGATAACCATTAAATAGGTAAGTCTTTATTTATAAGTACACTTTGAGAACCCAAGTCGCCACAACACATATTTTTAAAGACCTGACGATCGTTTCACAAACAAAGCTAGCTTCATCAGGGGATGAAAAATTCTACCTACTTTCTACTAAACCACCATTTATTTATATTGCTTCTTAGGTAAAGAACGATACCGAGAGTAAGATTTAAATCGCAGGCACATTTTCTGTGTATTGTATCTTTATTGCCGAACGAGGTTATTGAACTTCCTTTATTACTTTAACTGACAGGTTTCGGAATATTTATCTGATTCAAAGACAGAGCGCAAACAGAGGACTATAGATCAGTAGCACGGCTCGATTTAAGGAACTTGCTCTAGAAATATAAATACTCTCATAAGCATCAAGCATCACTTTATGTCTAAACTTTTTGATAAGTTTCAGATTTTCCTTAGCAATGTGTTGCTTATTATCCCAAATATGTTGTGTCACGCATGACTTGTCTACATTACCGTATCTCAAATATGCCAGATGTTCACGAATTCTAGCTCAATGTTTCTCTTAGTCTGCCAAACGTATTTAAGATTCCAATATTTACAACCTAATGACATAGATACCCGACATTTTAGTGGCTTTATCTGTATCTTTCGTATTACCTAACAAATTTCTTAAATTATTTTTTGTCGAAAAAGTTAGCTGCAAATCGGCTTTCTTAAGACTGCTCTCAAAACCCCTTGTGATACGTGGTTCAAAAGGTAGGCAAACGTTTTTTTTTTGCCCTATGCTTGATGCGTATAAGAGTATTTATATTTATAGAGCAATAAAAGAGGTAGGCAAACTTTTCTTTCTCTATGCTTGATGCCCATAAGAGTAATTATATTTATAAAGCAATAAAAAACAAAAGTTCCTTAAATCAAGCCGCGCCACTGATCTCCGGTCCTCTGTTTATGCTCTGTCTTTGAATCATATAAACACTCCGAAACCTGTCAGTTAAAGTAATAAAGGAAGTTCAATAACCTCATCCGACAATAAAGAACCGGTGTTACGCCAGCAATCGAAAGTTAGCAGCTAATCTACCGAAACATCCCGAACGGACTGACCTTTTATATATCCTCTTAGGTATACGGAAAGTATAAAATTTTAGTCGCTTGCGTACAACCTGAGAAAAAAATGTTTAGCCAAAGTTTCATTGGTACCAAAATATTGTCTATATTAATAATCATCTACGTACGAAATATTATTTTCTTACAAGCCGTCCACAGGGTGTTTTTATCACTTTAAAGTTAAAAATTTTAGTCGCTGGCCTAAAACCTGAGTAAAAAAATGTTTAACCAAAATTTGTTTACTACCAAAATATTGTTTATACTAATGCTCAACTACGTACGAAATATTATTTTCTTATGAGGCGTCTACAGGTGTTTTTATCACTTTAAAATTTAAAATTTTAGTCGCTGGCCTAAAACCTGATTAAAAAATGTTTGGCCAAAATTTGATTAACACCAAAATATTGTCTATATTAATAATCATCTACGTACGAAAAATTATTGTCTTACGAGGCGTCTACAGGCTGCTTTTATCACTTAAAAGTTTAAAATTTAAATAGCTGGCCTAAAACCTGATTAAAAAGATGGTTACCCAAAATTTCATTAGTCCAAATATTGTCTATATTAGTACTCATCTACGTACGAAATATTATTTTCTTACGAGGCGTCTACAGGGTGTTTTTATTACTTTAAAGTTTAAAATTTTAGTCGCTGGCCTAAAACTTCATGAAAAAAAAGGTTTAGCCAAAATTTCATTAGTACCAAAATATTGTCTATATTAATTCTTATCTACGTACGAAATATTATTTTCTTAAAAGCGTCTATAGGGTGTTTTTATTGCTTTAAAATTTAAGATTTTAGTCGTTTGCCTAAAACATGTTTAAAAAAATGTTTAGTCAAAATTTAATTATATATTAATACTCATCTACGCACGAAATCTTATTTTCTTACGAGTCGTTTGCAGGTGTTTTTACCACTTTAAAGTTTAAAATTTTAGTCGCTGGCCTAAAACCTGAGTAAAAGAAAAAAAATTCATTAGTACCAAAATATTGTCTTTATTAATGCTCATTTACGTACGAAATATTATTTTCTTACGAGCCGTCTACAGGGTGTTTTTATCTTAAAGTCTAAAATTTTAGTCGCTGGCCTAAAACCTGATTAAAGAAGCGTTTAGCCAAAATGTTATTTGTACCAAAATATTACCTCTATTAATGCTAATCTGCGTACGAAATATTATTTTCTTACGAGCCGTCTACATGGTGTTTTTCTTACTTTAAAGTATAAAATTTGAAATGAATATTATTATAGGGTTTTACCAAATTGAATGAATTATTACTAGATTTATTAAATGAAATTGTTGCATGGTGCACTATGAAAATCTCACAAAAATACAAAATTATGAGAAAAATTATGAATATCTTGCGAGCGATAAAATCAATTATTTCGAAACCACTAAGATTATATACAACGTGAGTCAATTTGTACTAAAATATTATGTAATAAAATGCAATAATGTACAAAATTATCTGTTTAAAAATTTCGTGACGCAGCACATGCGTTATAGTGGTGAATGTTCATAATAATTGTACACTATTAGTACGGCATCTTAGTAAAATTATTACTTAAATTTAAACAGACTTTGATGATCGGTTTTTTAAAGTGTTGCCATCGATACCTTTCTATTATCAAAAATTATTTTAATCTTGTGTTCAACAATGAACAAACTCAATTTTTATGAAGCTAAAGAATTGAATTTTGGTGTATCAAGGTTCTCTAAGTCTCTTTAAAAGAAGCTCTTATTTCAAATTTCATTAAAGTTACAGAAGATTTCCAAAAGAAACTTAATACATATTTAGAAAAGAAAAGTGTTATCCGAATTGTCAACGTTTATAGTAACCTAATTGAACCGGTTTTTCCAACAACAAAGAATTTTTTTAAACAAATTCTCTATTAGTCAATTTTCTTAATAAACATTGACTAAGATCAACAATAAAACATGTCTCCTGAAAATTATAATTTTAGACTCAAAGGTGTAAAATTTATCCAAGCGTTTTAAAGAAAAATAAGAACTAGGTCCAAACTTATAAAATCTGGAAACTGTTGTTTTTACCAAATTTTAAAGTGAAACAAAACAAGATGTTACATGGATCGTGCGAGAATAGAACTCGGACCGCCCGCGTGTCGGGCAGTGTATCTGTTGAATACTTCACCTGGCTGGTGACAAGTTTTTGCTTATTCAATATGATATGCTAAGCATATAAACAAACATCTAATTACTGGATTAACAAGCTATCTTGTTAAGAATATTTAGTTCATGCTTTCATTTCTCATATTTAATAATATGAATTTTAGTAAATCATGGTTTGGCAAAAGCGTCATTATTGCTTTATAAAAACGATACGTACTTAAAAATTTCCTTTCCTAAAAATTGACAATTTAATTGGGGCTGTTTATCAAGCTACAAATATAGTGTATTTTTTAAAACAATAACTTTTACGACCACATTATTTTTAATTTCATGCCATCTGTCATTCTTACGTGCAAAAGTGGGCTGGTTCTACCTTCACTTTCGCTTATTCACAGGGTGTTGACAACGGCGGTTTTCGAGTTTTGGTGTCCTAGATTTCTCGATCGCTACTTCGGATAGTATGCTTTACCCGTGTTATTTGTGTTGTTTGGTCCTGTGGTATGTATCCATCTAGGCA
Organism: Tillus elongatus; assembly: GCA_964006375.1. Taxonomy (NCBI): domain Eukaryota; kingdom Metazoa; phylum Arthropoda; class Insecta; order Coleoptera; family Cleridae; genus Tillus; species Tillus elongatus. The sequence goes on along the minus strand of OZ023263.1, from coordinate 148,252,469 downwards.
TGAGAGCTAACTAGTCTGTCTTTGGCATTGAACTTTAAACGCTTAAGTCGTTTCAATTCATGTCTTTCAGATTTTATTTTTAATTTGGCAATAACTCCAAATTTTGTAAACTAAATTACTTGAACTTCACAACAGAGGTTTATTTATATAATTTCTAGCAACATGTAAAGTCTCATTTCAGTTACTCTAAACTTTTAAAAATAAAACATATTCGAAAATATGTTTGTATATTTTTGATTGAAATCACTTTTGTTATAGCTGATTTACCAACTCGTCCGCGATCTTAAACAAATAAAGATATGTGCCAAGTTTCGTTCAAATCAGTTGAGTATTTTTTGGGTTACCGCTCGGATACACACACACACACACCCGCGCGCGCGCGCTCACACACACACACACACACACACTATATATATATATATATATATATATATATATATATATATATATATATATATATATATATATATATATATATATAAGCATATAGAAATTCAAACAGACCTTGGATACGGTTTCTAGAGGCCCAAATTCGCGCTCATTGAAAAAAAAATCCGAGAGTCTCACCATCGTTTTCTTAATGAAAATTCACTAAAATAGCAAAGTTTATTGCGGTATAGACAAAATAGCCACCTGTATACATGCAGCTATTATGAAATAATAGACAACGTAAATAAAAGCAACTTTTGTGTTTAATTATATGCTCATCTTTCTCTCCGTTTTCCCTAATAGGTCATAGGGTATGTTAGCTTAAACGAATTGTACATAACTTGACTGCAGATGTATTTTTTTGTAATTAATTTCCCGGAGAAAACATACTCTTTATAAACGTTTCTGCTCTATGAGAAAATAATATTAACATATTCAAACTTAAAACAGTGCGTACAAGGTAGTGAAATAGTATAAAAATTAAAATTTATCTTTTTTTTTCTTCTCTTTTTTTCTTTAACGTCGGCCTATTTCCGCGACTATGGCCAATCACCGACGCCAGGGAGCAGTTTCACCTCACTATCCTGGAAATTTTGCCGAACCCCTGCCTTTCTGTACGGAGGGTAGGGATCTTTAACGTGCCCAACATCGCATGGACACGCCCCCTCCGAAGGGCGGAACGTGCAGACATGCAACTTGCTCAAATGCAATGCCAGAACCTCGGTTGATGTTAATTTTACAGTTTGTACTGAAAAAGTGAAAGGAGTACCCTGGGATCGAACCCAATACCCTTCGATTCAGAGGCACACGTTCTTACCCCTGAACCACCGAGGTTCTAAAATTTATCTTAATTGTAACTACTTTTAAGTAATAGAAATTACAGTTAATTTGGCATATCTTACAGCTTCATTACAAATTTGGTAACCTTTTCGGATCCTAACCTCTGTTTTGTAGTCTTTTGAAGATGCATTTACATTTCCTAAAATAAGATTCTATTTAATGAGCATAATCATCTTTAAGACTTACGCATTTAGCAAAACGTTCGTGAAGCAAATCCAAATATTTTAAAAGTTGTTTTCCTACTCAACAATATTATAAGTTGATTGTTTGTTGAAAAATAGTTTTTCAGCGGTGGGAATAAATAGCCTAATAGTGCTAAATCCGCAGGATAGGGGGTGGTCGGATAATTCAATATTAATTTTATCAATTGTTTCCAGTGCAATCAACAACTTGCGACCAGGATCGTTGTGTTGAAAAGAGAGAGTACCTTTGTCCAGTTTTCTGAGTAATTCGGTTAGCAACTCATTATAAAATAGTGTCGGTTCTATGGTGTTAGAGAAAATGTAGCAGATTTATCCCATCTTTTGCCACAGCAAACTGAAGCAAGAACCTTGCCAGTCAACTTTTAAACACGGTTTCTTTTTGTATCGGGGAATACCAAAATGCTTCCACTCTATCGATTGCTATTTAGTCTCTGAATCATAGTGATGGATGTTTTTTCCATAGTGACAAGGTGACCTAGAAACTTTCTGGAATTTTCTTCAAAACTGCATATTTCCTTCGAGATTTCAATATTGTGACACAAGTGCAGTTCTGGTCAGCGTTCAAGCATTTCTGAATGTATTTTGCTGAAAGCTTTCTCATTCCTAAGTCATGATAAACAATTTGAAAAAAAACGTTCATGGGAAATGTTCAATATTTTGGCTATACATTCCAGGCCAATTCGTCGATCCTTTAGGATTATTTCATGGGCATGATCAATGTCTCCTTGAGTGAACACAGAAATAGGTCTTCCAGAGGGGTGATTATTTTTGACATTTGATCGTCCTTTTTTAAAATTTACAGCCCAATTTTTAATAGTAGCATACGAGGGACTTTGGACACTTGAGGTTTTATAAATAAATAAACTTACCAAACCTTTTTGTATCAAAGTCAATTTTTTTTGAGACATGCCGTGTTCAAAATCCACATCGTTGTCACTTTAAAGCTGCTTGATGTCAAACTTTTTGATAAAGAATCATGCATACTGGAAAGTTTCCAGTGTAACTAGATGTCGTACATAAAAAATTATTTTACAGATATCAGGAACCAGGATTCAAAATAGATAGTATTTGCTTTTTGCTCATTTCACTAATTCTTAAACATGTACACCTCCTTTCGTGCAGATTTCCTTTCTTATAGAAAATTCTCTCAATACAGTCCTAATCACATCCTGAATCGTTTCTGTAATTATTCTCTTTAAATGCTTGACAGCGATTTTTGACATACTTTCTGTTTTAAGTAACCGCACAAAAATGAATGTGAGATATTCAGATCGAGCCATCTAGCTAGCCCAAAAAATTTGCGTATTACTTTCCTTTCCCTTTAATAGGAAATTCTCTCAATACAGTCCTAATCATATTGGGATCTATATCCTGAGTCGTTTCTGCAGTTATTCTATCCAAACGCTTGACGTCTGTTAATAATCATTTAAGACATACTTTCAGTTTTAAGTAACTACACAAAAATGAATCGATGGTATTTAGATCACACGATCAAACTTTCCCAAAATCTCGGATGTGTGTTACCTTCCTTGCCTTTTTAATAGAAAATTACTTCAATACAGTAATAATCATATTAGGATATATATTCTGAATCGAGTTGTATATCTTTTCTCCAAATGTTTGAGGTCTTCAAACGACCATTTGTGGTATACTTGCTGTTTTAAGTAACCACGTGAAAAAAATCTAATGTCATCAGATCAGGCGATCTAGCTGGCCTAAAAATATCGGATGTGTAATATACTTTGTATAATATATGTAGTAGGTCTAGAATATAGTAGTTCTTTTATAACATGTTACATTTAGGCAGCACTGCCGAACATATGACAGCGGTGACGTCAAGCAATAGCGACAAGGGCCATGTGCGTCGGTAACCTGTAATGTGTGCACTTAATGTGATGTGTATGTTAATTAATAAATATTAATAATCTAATGACTATTGTTTGTGTGTCATCCTGACTAAGGATCATACATGGTGTCAGGTGAAATTTGCCGAATGCAGGTGTGAGTGAAGCCAGTCTAGTTGTGGCAGTAAATTGCAAAGTTAGCGGTATCCGCGCGACAGTCTCCTGGAAAACCTTTGCAGCTTGATGGCAATATTTCAGATAATTGGAGAAAATTCAGTCAGAAATTTGATTTATTCATGACGGCGACTGACTTTAGTACAAAGGCAGAAGACAAAAAACTAGCTGTGCTGTTGAACATTATAGGAGAAGATGCTCTAGAACTATATAATACATTTACATTTGCTCAAGATGAAGAAAAGACACTGGCTGTAGTCAAACAGAAATTCAGTGAATTTTGCAAAATGTCATATTTGAGCGTTTCAAATTTAACAGCATAGTGCAACAAGAAGGACAGCCATTTGATACATTCGTAACAGAGTTAAGAAAGGCTGTGAAAGCTACACAGTATACACAACAAGATGAAATGATTCGCGATAGAGTAGTTATGGGCATATACAATAAGTCAACTCAAGAAAAACTACTTCGAGAGTCAGACTTGACACTGACGAAAGCTGTTGATATTTGCAGGGCAACTGAAATAAGCAAAAACAGTGAAAGGTTTTACAAAATGAGTCGGTTGCATATGAAGTCAGAGCAACAGGTAAACGCGAGGTATGTAAATATTGTGGATACAAACATGCAGTTAACAAATGTCCAGCCTGGGGTAAGACTTGTGCCAAATGCCAACGACGTAATCATTTTGCGAATGTTTGCAACAGCGGCTCAAGACCTCAAGAAAATTGTATAGGTGAAAGGAAAGGAAAGCAAAAGAAGATAGGGAAGAGAGTGCACGAAGTAGAAAAGTTCAGTGGAAGTGACAGTGACAGTGACAGTGATAATAACAGCAATGAATATGAATTTTATGTGAGTGCAGTGGACAAAGTCAAAAGCAAGTGCAACAATGAAATAGAAGAAACAATGTGGACCAAAGAAGTATGTATCAATGGAAAAACGGTAACATTTAAACTAGATATAGGAGCAGAAGTGAGTACCTTACCACTAAGCATTCTTAAAAAAATTGCTCCGAATGCACATGTATGTAAGTCAAATATATCGTTGGTCCCTTATAGAGATAAAGGTAAAATTAAATGTCTGGGTGAAGTTGGTCTTATGTGCTCTGTTAAAAATTGTGTTAATAAGGTAATGTTTGTTGCAATAGATACAAAAAGTCAATTGCCATTGTTAGGTCTTAAAGAATGTTTAAAGTTTAACCTTGTTAAAAGAATTGATTCACTTGAACAAAATGTATTCAAGACTCTAGATGATGTAACAAATAAATTCAATGGTTTAGGTAAATTTCCAATTCAGCATCACTTAACTTTAAGAGACAATGTCAGGCCTCACGTTAGCGCCATTAGACGCGTACCACAGGCTTTTCATGCACGTTTAAAGGACGAGTTATGTGATCTAGAGACTAGAGGTGTTATAAGGAAGGTGGATGAGCCTTCAGAGTGGGTACACCCACTAGTAATAGTAGAAAAAGCTAATGGAGACTTGAGACTTTGCCTTGATCCTAAGGAACTAAATGAAGCCATCAAACGTGAGCACTTTCTAATTCCATCTGTTGATGAAATTGCTGCAAAACTGAGCAATAAAACTTTCTTTACTGTACTTGATATGAAGGATGGATATTGGCAAATAGAGTTAGACCATGAAAGTGCTAGCTTGATGACCTTTGGAACACCTTTTGGGAGGTATCAATTTACCAGTTTGCCTTTCGGCTTGTGTTCAGCACCAGAAGTCTTTCAAAAGAAAAATTCTGAGGTTTTCGGTGACTTAAATGGTGTTGGAGTATATTTTGATGACTTGATTGTCACAGGTTCAACTGAGGCTGAACATGACAAAAACCTTAAAAGTGTATTAAACCGTGCTTTGAAGTATAACATTAAGTTTAACAAAACTAAAATACAATTTAAAAAAAGTAGTGTGAAATTCATGGGTCAGATATTTTCAAAGCACGGAGTTCAAACTAATGATAACTACATAAGTGCCATTTTAAATATGTCAACACCACAGTCAAAATCTGATGTTTTACGATTCCTAGGTATGGTCAAATTTGTAGGAAAATTTATACCAAATTTGTCAAAAATAAGTGCACTTTTAAGGCACCTGACAAGGCTGGATGTTGGTTGGCGGTGGTTAAATGAGCACCAACAGTCAGTAAACCAGCTAAAGCACATTTTGACAAATTCTCCTGTATTAGCATTCTTTGATCCCAAAAAGCCAATACAAATAGAAACAGATGCTTCTATTGATGGCCTTCGAGCATGTTTGTTACAGGAAGGAAAACCTGTGGCACTAAAACAGTACAAAAGTGCGCACAGATAGAAAAAGAAGCTTTAGCCATTTTGTTCTCAGTAAAAAAAAAGTTCATTTTTTGTGTATGGATTCCCTGTAAAAGTGTACAGTGACCACAAGCCACTGGAATCTATTTTTAGAAAAGATCTTCATTCAATTTCTCTCAGAATTTTAAGAATGAGACTGCGGTTATTAGATTACAATTTGTCAGTCAATTATAAACCAGGCAAGTACATGTATATCTCAGATACCTTGTCGAGAGCATTTGTAAAGCAAGAAAATATAAAATTAGATCATGATATCGAGTTTGCTGTTCATAATCTTGTAAAGTCTCTACCTATGTCAGATGAACGCAAAAGTCAATTTAAGCATGAAACAATGGTAGACCCACAGTTGAAAATAGTCTCTAATTTTGTTGTTAATGGATGGCCAAGCCAAAAGTTTAAAGTTATCCAAAGTGTACGGCACTTTGAGAAACTCAAAGAACAGTTATACATGTCTGATAACCTCATATTTCTGGAACACAAGCTTGTTGTCCCACAATCTTTGAGATAGGCTATGTTAAAACTTCTTCATGAGGGACACCTGGGAATTGAGAAAACAAAGGCACGAGCTCGTACTATATTTTATTGGCCCGGGTTGGCAACGGACATTGAGTCGTATATCAAATCTTGTAAATCGTGTGAAAAATATGCTAGGAAGAACCCTAAGCAAACCCTGCTGTCTTACCCACTGCCTAACAGACCTTGAGAAAGGGTTGCCTCTGACATATTTACATATGCTAACAAAAGTTATGTAGTTTTATTCGACGCCTATTCTAATTAGCTTGAACTATTACCCATTGCAGACAAAAGTGCGAGTGAAGTAATTGCACAGATTATCACAGTAGTTTCTAGATTTGGACCTCCTGACTTTCTTGTATGTGACAATATTCCTTATAATACAAATTGAAAACATTCAGTAAAGAGTGGAACTTTAGTCTTGTGTTTAGAAGGCCAAACTACCCACGATCAAATGGGTTAGCAGAGAAAGCGGTATCCATCACAAAAAACTTGATCAAAAAGACAATAGATGAACATGAAAGTACAGTGTTGCAATCAGCCCTCTTGAATTATAGAAATTCCCTATTAAAAGGCATGGGTTACTCACCATCACAGCTCTTAAATAGTAGGCTATGCAAGACTAAGGTACCAGTCTCTGTAGACCTGTTGCAAACCAAGTTATGTGTAGATGTCATGTCGAAAATGCAAGCAAAACGAGATTCTAACGAAACTCACTAGCACATGGAAATCTGCCAAAGTAACAATCCCTGTCATTAAAATTCTATATTAGCTGCTTTTGTACAACCGCGTGTAGTTATTAAATACTCCTGAGACTCCTGAGACACTGATTATTAAGAAAAAAATTTGAACAAACATGTTGAGCAATACATGATTTATTGATAAAGTCATAATTGATTTGCGCTAAATGTTCTTTAACTCTAGTTTCAAGCCAAAATGCTTTGGATATATTTTTATTGTCATCAGTATAGCACATTGGGCAGTTTCAGTAAGAGCAAAATCGGTGTGTTTCTAATGAAATCAAAATGCATCTAGCCTTACACACTAATTAAATGGAATGACTACATAATTTTGACAACCTTTTTTTTTGTTTAAAGTTAATGTATATTTTATTGTATATGGTATCACCCTGTGCTCGATCTAAATGAGACTAAGTATGAAGTCTTTGAAGTTTCTCTTTTGAATAGATGTAACTATTCGTTTCACTAGTTCATTACTTAAATAGGTCGAGTATACATTGTACAGCAAATTAAGTTTATTCTATAAATGGATTCGAACCACTTTTTCAATTTTGTTTGTCGATCAGTCCATTAAAGAATTACTTGTTAGAATGGAATCGCAGTGTTGATATAACGGATAGCCGGAACTAATCTGCGAAGAAAAGCTTCAGATTTCCACTGCATTGTCCGTCTAAGTAAACTAAAGCTGTAATGCGTTCTCCACGAATGCTTCCTGATAAAGTGTCTTTTTCTACTGCAGATTAAAAATCCGCAGTCTGACAATTTCTCATTTCATACGTTTCTTGCAATCAAAGTTAAAGCAACGCTTAGTGAAAGAATTGAAGTTTAATTGGTTGAAAAACACAACGATACTTTTCAATGTGTTTTTTACGTCAGCCATGTGGTGGCACAAATAAATAATAAGAACATGATGGAAGACTTCAATTTTTGTAATAAAGTAGCATTTACGAAAAGTTAGAAACGAGTGTTTTTTAGATTTGAGTAAATAATTACTTTCCTACACAAGAAAAGATAGAATACCGTAAATAAACGTTTTCAGGCTTATTAAAAACATAAGTTAAATACCCCAATAAACAGTGCACATATTTTAACGGCATATTTAACAAACAAAAATTACTTTAGGTGTTTAGTAGACACACAGGCGCAAGCTCGCGCGAACACACGGACGCAAAGGAAAGCCATATAAGGGGGATTATTTTCTAACGCCTTTATTTCCGAAATAATAATAAGCTTTATCATTATCATTGTGACATTAGCTCGAAGGGCTTTCATATTTTCTCAAATTGGAACATTCACTCATCCCAGTTATATCAGATGCCAAAGGGATTGAGGTCAGAACACTGCTGGTCTTTTGAAAGAAGATATGCATCTCTTTGTATAAAGAGTAATGGCATCTTCTTTGGGTCAAGTATAATATCATTTATTAACACCGCCAATAGATTATTTCTACACACAATTTTCTTCGGCCAAAAGTTTTGGGCGCTATTAGTTCCGCAGGTGGCTTCTAGCTATGAAGCGCTTTAATAATCTCGGAGGCTGGGTCTGTGGTAAACAGCTTATGATACATCTGTTCATAACTGACAGGCTTGATATTCTTCATTAACCCAGCTTGCGCCAATATTGCAGGAGACTGCTGTGACTTGACTCTTCCAAAACACTTCAATTTGTTGCTTATTTGAGAACGTATTAGTAGTTGCATCTGTTCTTAACTGAACTGAGAAGCTCTGCGTTCGTCATTAACCGAGTTGGCGCCAATATTGCAGGAAGCTGGTGTTGCAAGTTCTTCGATTTCAACTGTTGTGAATACTTGACTTTTCCACAATTCCTCAATTTGTTTCTTGTTTCAAAAAATATTGGTAGCTGTATTAGTAGCTGAATTAAGCTTACGGTAAAAAGTATATTTAGAGCGCACAAACAGAGTAGTGGGACATTTTCTGTTGTTGCTCTCCTTATTTGTCCTCAAACGTGCTGCGTATATAGAAGGCTTCTGTTTTAAGGGTCCAAACATTCTTGTGCATGATTATTGACTGCATCTTGTGCTGAAAGTTGTCGTCCTATTACTTTCTCTATACCTCTCTGCAATTTTATTGTCAGCTCTCCCACAATATATTGCGTCGGTTGTCCAATTATTATTATTATTATTATTATTATTATTATTATTATTATTATTATTATTATTATTATTATTATTATTATTATTAATAATAATAATAATAATATTAAATATTGTTACGTTCTTCGTGGTTGTTTATTTGTTGACTTACAAAACAGAGCTTTTTAAACTACTAAGTTATTATAACAAACTATTTTCCGATAGTAAACTCACAAACTTTTATATTTCTCTATTAACAAATATCTATAGAACTACATTTCACTTTTCGCCATTTATTATCGCTTATTGCGCACCAACACTGACTCACTGACTGACTGGGTGCTCTACCTGCCGCTCGTTTATTTATACTGGTCTATAGTAGTTCCAGAACATTGTATTTTCTTCCATTTATGGTGTTTGATTCCATCTCGAATATAATTCTAGAGTGTTCGCTGCTACCAGCCCACTCTACAAGCTACCTGTGACGATAGAGGTAGTAATGCTATCGATGAACTTTAGAGTATTGTCGATGTAACACCGTCCCCTTCTTACATTTGATCGGCCCGGTCGAATTCTGACAGTTCTTGTCATGGCGAAAGTCTGTACAAATGGACCACTTTCATCTTGCATATTGCAGACCTTAATGTTGCTATTTTCTTTCACAGTGATTTTCGGCACCACCAGGTTACGGTCAGACGACATTACTATTTCTTTATCACTAATAGTCAAGATGCTAGTACCAAGATTAACACACTGACCTTGGAGAATGTCCAAGTCTATTATAATTGGGTCTGATATGGCAGCGACTATGCTTTGCCCTCCATGTCCTAATTTCCAGCTTGACGTCAGTTTCGCCTAATACCTGGATCCGATCACCACCGGCTACGTTTACACTATAGACCCTATCTGGCTCTGTTGGTACCATATAGCGGCGAATAAGCGTCCTAAGTGCGCCGGTGTCTTTATTACCACTGACTTATTCGTCTACTACGAGTGCGCTGCCAGTATCGCTAAACAGAAATGGTTTCCAGCCTTGGCTTCATTTTCTTCCATGCGCCCGGCGCGGTGATCTTGTGTGTGTGTGAGAGAGAAAACAGGTTTTGTATGGCTTCAGGCGAGTCCATTAGCCACAGGTAATAGCGGTGATATTAGTGCCCAACATTCGCCTCGTATATGTTCCACCTTGCCGCAGTTTCAACAACGCAATGCATTTGCATGGTGCATTCTTATTGGGTCTCCATGAGACGTAACTTTATCTATTCTATTTTCTTTAGTAGCTGCACGACCTCGGGTGAATAAGTTTTATTTTCTTCGGAACATTCACACTACGAACTCTCACATGACTTTCTGACGCTTGCTTTGCTGCTTCAGACTCCAAGTAATATGCCAAAGCATCGTTCAAGTTTTTGTGTCTCGCCATCGTCAGGGCCTGTTGGGTGTCAGTATCCCTAATTCCGTTGAATAATGTTCCCAGCGACAGCTGTTTAAAGAAATGCATCGGAGCTGTGTCCTTAAATTCTGGGCACGTATCAAACTTTTTTCTAAATTGTTAAAACGTTTTAATGCCATAGCATATGAGTCTCCCAATTTTTCAGGACTCAATTTAAAAGAAAGTTTTACGACATCTTTTTCAGAAGGTTCTCTTTTGGGACTAGAGGAGGACCTTTTTTTTGAAATTCCCCATCGTCGGGATGTTCTAATTTTTGAACAGGAATACCCTCAATTTCCCAAAACTTCCCTAGTATACTATTCAAGCACAGTTTAACAGTAGTGTGACACGAGTGAAAAGTTCTGGATTCCGAAATTATCGCCGGAGCTGAACCCATAATGACGTAACCCAGTTTAGTTCTAACTGTAACAGGCATACTTGCAGAGCCTGTTACCTTATAGGAACCCAACAAAGATGGGAACAGTTGTGCTCTAATTATTCCGTCAATAGCACCTGGTTGGTCAAAAGTGACATCTGCTAACGGCAGTTTAAAGAAATGGTTGACAGATTCTCTATGAACCTCAAAAGCAGGCAACCTGTCAGTTATTTTCTCAACTAATAAAGCATCTAACAAATATTGAATATTAGAAACTAAACTAGACAAAATGACAACTGATGCAATTAGAAATTTGCAAATACAGTTTCCTGGCCAAGTTAGTAATCAAGAAAGGTGCTTGGCTACACGAATCTAATAAAAATATTGCTCTATAGCTCCTACCATCTCCACCAAAAATGTTTACAATCGCAGTAGATAACAAAACCGTCGACCCAAAGTCAGATGCAGATTGCAAAGTCAAACAAAATGTAGATGGGTTTAAGGTATTTTGGGGTGATCTGAGTTTGCCCGATTTATTACTATTACTCTTCTATACTAATTCTGCCAGAAATAGTTTTCCTAACACTCGATTCATTATCTGTTGGTAACTTAGTATTATCATTATGGTTTTTGACAAAATGTAAAAGTGTGTGATGCTTATGTTTGCAACTTCTACAAGATGCTGCAATTTTACAAGCAATAACTTAATGTTTAGCGAAACAATTAATACATAAATATTGATATTTTATAAATTTAAATCTATCTACAGGCGATTTCGACAAAAACTTATCGCACAAAGTCAAAGAATGTCGTTTTACACGGCAGCAAATACAATTCTTATCGTTCAACTCTTTCTTATTTTTAACAAAAAAATGCTTGAGATTTCGCTTTATTATTACACGGTAAAGAAACAGACTTCAAAATTCAATTTATGCGAATTCGGAATTATGGTATAAATTTGCGTTTGGTCTTTAATAAAACCGAGAACATTGGATATGAAAATATTTGATGTTCTACGAGAGTTTTCAAAAAGATTTCTAATTTTGACATCCATTTTAGGCCAAATTAAACATGCATACATAAAATCTAATAAGTCATCAAGTTTTAAGTTCTGCAAAGCTTGAAATGCCGTATAACACTTTTGTAAAATATTGATTACACTATTAGACGACGCAGATTGAGCCGGTTTCAAATCTAAAATCTGATCTGAATAACTAGTTATTATAATATACGGCGATTTTAATATTTTTCAACAAAAGTATCCCAAATAATTTTGTAATTAGTTCCAGTTGGAGGTAATCCCAAACAAATATTATCTACTTGACAATTGTCCCACAAAATAATTTACTTTGTCGACGTCAGTTAACTCCGAGTTTTCATGAATGAGACTTTTAAAACATTCGTAAAAAACTTCCCATTCCCTAATATTACCTGAAAACGTAGCAAAGTTACCTTTGGCAACTGAGGAATAGTTTGATGTTTTTCTTTACTTTTACTCTGAGTATTCTGGTTTGAGCTACTCATTCTGCTCGCTGTTACACGCGGATCTTCAGCTATTACTAATATATGACAATATTACTCTTCAAACGCATCTAATGCTTGAAAACTCTGTAAATATTTTGAATCCAACTGTATTTGTGCCTCATTAAGCGAGTCAATAATCTGCGTAAATTCATCTTTAGTTTTTTCTAACAATTTTAGCTTAGCTACAAAGTTTTTTAGAGAAGCGGAATCATCCAATTTTTTATTGAATTCGTATAATGTTTCTAAACGCAAAAAATAAGTCTTCTTTCGATGTCAAAATTATTTGTTGACGTTCTAGTGCCTGTTGATCAGTCATAATTACGATTAAATTGAGAGAAAAACTATAGTTAGGAACCTAATAACAAATAATAAATAAATGAATATGAAAACGAACCAATAAGTTCGAAAAATAAAGTCAAAATTTTAATGTTTTTTGCACGCAAACGAAAATATCTAGATAAGTACACTTTAACAGAAACGAGTGGTGTATGATATATCACCAAATTATCTCCAAACGAAAAAGAAACAAACCAAAAAATGTTCGCGAATCGAACCAAATATTATTCTAATACGTCGAAAATGAGCATGACTACACATAAACCTCTCAAAGTAATCAAATCCTTGACAGACAAAACGCAACCCAATATTAAATTTAAACTGTGCAAATAATTATCGTATGTAGTAAAAACTGCTCTCCTCTTTACAAAAAAAAAAACTGACTCGAAGTATTTTAGACAAATTTACGAAACTATTGCACTCTAATATCGATTCAAACTCTAAATGATCCGATTTATGTGTCGGCCGTTGGATTTAAATGCAAAGTCTAAAACGAAATTGACACATAAGATCCCACGAAAAAATGGACTGTATGCTAAACTAAGAAATACGAAACAAATTAAATGCAATACCCAGTGTCAGTACAAAGCAAATATACACATGTATTATAAATATTAAAATAACAATAAAACTTACCGATCAACTGATGCTCCCAGAAAAAAAAAAGATATAAGGGTTAGGATATATGGAATCTGTAGACACCAACAATTCACTTACTAAAATATGCCGATTAACAAATGTATATATATATATATATATATATATATATATATATATATATATATATATATATATATATATATATATATATATATATATATATATATATATATATATATATATATATATATATATATATATATATATATATATGCGCCCTTCCGAGAGGAAAACAGTTAATAATTTCCTCAATAATAAACTGCTAAAGCGTCTTCGAACGAATTTGCCTTGTCAGTCTATCGCCAATAGGTACGATAGGAGATTTTCTGTTCGAGCGCAAAAAACTTAAGAGATGAAACTTCAGTTTAATTTTAAAATAAAACAGGTGGTGTCATCTGTCTCTCGATAAATCTGACATAAAACATCCTAGCAAAGAAATAATATTTAATATATAATAAACTAAAATATATACCACAGAGCGGCGCCAACACTTTTTAACATGTTTCCTTTAATAAAGCATAATGCTAATTATTTAATGTCTTTTGTGTTGACCCATGAATTGTGGGTTTTATCAAAACCAAGCCATTGCACATATTACTTTTTGTCTCTTTTCTTAACACTTTTTCAACTAAATGATATTCTGGGGATGCAGTCTTTTGTAGCTCATGTTCATAAAATCCTCCAGACTTGCCTTGCATGTCTTCTATTAAATAGGTGATAGGATTAGTGTAGTGAATCTAAGTAATTTTAAATAATTCTGTCGACTAACAAGTTGTAACACCTTTTTCAAATAATGTTTTTGCTTTGCTTAGACAGCACTCACTTGAAATTTATTTTTGTTAAGCACTTTTAGATTTGAGTAGACTTGTTTAAAATAGCTTCTTCATTTCTCTTATTGACATCTTATAGAGACTTATACACCAGTTGTTCGATACATAGTAGCGTTGTAGGCAGCTGTGACATCAGGTAGTGTATTTAACCAATTGTAGGAACCAAACAAGTTAAATGTTTATATATCTTCTCTTTTAAGGTAGGTATGAATTTCCACTATTGCAGCCTTCTTCACACTATAAGTGCTGTAGGGATTAATGTTATATTTTTTTTAAATTGAAGCATTAAATTTGGAGTGTAAAACACTTTACCAAGATCAGACTGGATGTTAAAGGGGGCTGTACTATTAGCTAAAATATCAGCCATAGCTTTAGTCACCTCTTCAACATTTTTTAGATTTAAGTGGAGGAGTCCACACATACTTTGAAATGCAATTGATAACCACTAAAATGTACTTGTAACAGCTAAATCAATCTGCCACAGGTCAACCGAACCTTTGGTTATGGTACGCCTACGCTTAAAATTGATACATGCTGGTTTACATAACTCATTAATAATTTGCTTCTTAGTATCAGATGGTTCAAGTGTTTTGTGTTTCATGGTGTTGCATTTAAAAGTTTCCACTTAGCCTCTAGACCTGAGATCTTATTGTTTAGTTGATTCAATTTCTAAGTTAAATGCTTATTCTTTGGTATATCAATACAACACTTGAGAAGTTATATCTTGGACTGTCTCTTAGTGATTTTTTTTTAAATCACTATTGCGGCGAACCCGACTTTTGAATTTTGAAAAAAATTCTTCAAATGAGGGCGAACTAGGCCCCCTAGATTTTGATCCAATTTTGTACATACCTTCCTTTTGCGTGTGGTTTGGATATGTTCGTTAGCCAGGAAAATCGGCACAAGTTTTTTCCCGGAAAATTTTGTGTTTTCTTTCGAAAAAAAATTATATCTCCGGAAATAACAGAGTATGAGCAACCAAATTTGGTACGCTAGTTTCTGTAATAAAGAGTACCCTATTCACCACAATTCAGATCTCTATGTTAAAATTCTGATTAAAGAAAGTTAAAACGTCAAAATTGATAATTATGGTAGTACGAATGTGAGTGAAAAATACGACACGAAATGAGTAACAATCTCCTAGATCTGTGTCTAAGCCGTTATTTACCTTCATTTCGTTAAAATATGAGCAAAAAAATCCATTGTAATTAAAAATTGTTTGGTGTAAATAGTAAAGACGTTAGACATTTAACATACTACCGGATACCTGCTAGTACATACATCTGTCATGTCGACCGCGGCCGAGTGGACTAAGCCCTGTAGATCAGATAATCGAGTCATATATGACGAGTTCTAATCCTAGTTAGTGACTTCATTTTTTATCAAATTTTTTTAGTCTAATTTCACTTTACTGTTCTCTGATCAGATTGTTGTTATCCCGATGCATTTTTTAGCAAATTTTTGTATAATGCAAAAGTTTAAAACTTAACTCAATTTGAATAGGACATGTGGTTGTTGGTTCTTGCCCTAACTTATTGAAACGATTCCATATTTAATACAGTCGTAGACTTTTCCCGTGGCTTCAGAAGTGCTTGTTTTAGTGAATTTTCTTTAAAAAATTCACTAATGAGAAGATACCGACTTTTGAATTTAGAAAAAATTTCTTCAAATGAGCGCGAACTAGGCCCCCTAGAAGCCATATCCAGGGTTACTTTCAATTTTTTTTATACATACATATATATATATATATATATATATATATATATATATATATATATATATATATATATATATATATATATATATATATATATATATATATATCCACCTTCTATGATCGCTTCTAATACACCATTATACTGTCCATAGAAATTCTAGACCTTCTACACTTGTCACTTCTGGTCCCTTCTAGAAATATCATTCAAGAGTGTTCGCTGTTACCAACACACTACAACTGACCATAGAAGTAACAAAGTCCAGAACCTTAATTCTGATAGACAAATGTGACACTGTCCCCCTCTTAACTCGATCGTCCCGGGTCGAATTCTGACTCTTCTTGGTATGGCGCAAGTCTGTGCATATGGACCACCTTCATCTTGCTCTTCGGGCTCCTCTGAATGCGATAGACAACGTCAGTGAGTCTTTTGACCACCTTATAAGGACGTTCCCATAATTTCTGTAGTTTCGGTGACCGTCCCTTGTGTCGTACTGGATTGTAGAACCACACCCGATCCTCTTCTTTAAAACCAGCTGAATTAGCTAGCATGTCATAACGGGTCTTCATACGGTCGCTTTCTATTCGTATATGCATTCCGACAGCAAAGTTGATGGTTTTCCTTCTCGTCAATATGTCGGAGCTTTCTTCAAGATAAGTTCTTACGTGGTACTGGCTTTTCCGTGTAGTTGTTCTCGTTCTGATGTTTCTACTTTCAAAACTATCTCCGCAGGCCCTATTCACCCTGTCGGCATCGGCTCTGTTCCAACAAATTTGTTCACTGACCTTTTTCTGGGTTGGCTTCACATTTACATGGTCTTTACACCCTTCATCTTGTACTTCTCTCATAATTTCTTCTCCACTTGCTGCTGACTGAGTAACTGTGTCGTCACTTCCTCTCACAGCTCTCTTCACTGGAATGGCACTTTAACGGCAGACGTTACTATTTTCCTCTATGGTGATTTTTCGCACTACCAGGTTACTGCCAGGCGACATTATTATTTCTTCAGTCAGGATGTTAGTTCCAAGATCAAATAGCGCGCTGACTCTGCTGTATGTCCAAGCCAATTATAATCGGGTCTTGTATGGCCGCGACTACGGCTCTCTGATTTGCCTTCAATGTCCCAATTTGCATTTTGACGTCAGTTTCGCCAAATACCTGGATCAAATCACCACCGGCCGCATTTACTCTCTACACTCTGTCTGGCTCTCTTATTCGCCATCTTGGAACCATGTCGCGGCGAATAATCGTCCTAGGTGCGCCTGTGTCGACGACCTTTTGGGTCTTATTACCGCTGACGTATCCGTCTACGAAGAGAGCGCTGCAAGAATCGCTAACCTGAGAAATGGTTAACTGCCTTCACTTTCTCGCTTGCGCGTGACCTTAGAACTCAACATTCGCCCCTTATATGTCCCACCTTGCCGCAGTTAAAGCAGCGCAAGGCATTTGCACGGTGAGCTCTTATTGGGTGTCCATGAGACGTCAGCCTTGCTTGATCTGCTATTTTCTCTAGTAGCTGCATGATGTTGGATGAATCTGTTTTATTTTCTTCTTAGACTTGGAGACTGCGAACACTCACATTGCCTTTAGAGGTTTGCTTGGCAGCTTCCAATTCTAATGAATGTGCCAAAGCATCGTTTAAAATTTTATGTCTCGCCATCCTCAGCGCCTGTTGAGTGTCGGCATACCTGATGTCATCAATGAATGTTTGCAGTGACAGCTGGTTCAAAAATTCCACCAGAGCTTGGGGTAAGCTAATAGCGTTAGTCTGGCAACGTCGGCTTCAAATTGTTGCAAGGTTTCGCCCGATTTCTGACAGCGACTTTTGAACTGAGTTTGGTACAATTGTTGTAAATCCTGGTCTCCAAATCTCATTTCTAGGTAAAACCGAATGCTGTCCAAACTGTCCTGTTCTTCCCTCGGAATTCCTTAAAGCACGTCGAGGGCATCTCTTCTGTGAGCTACTATTTACGAGGTCGCTTTCTCTTTCTCGCCCCAACCATTTGCTGTAGCAGCGGCTTCGAACTGGCGTAGATAAATAATCCATGGGACTGAGCCATTAAAGGTGGGAACCTTAATTCTTACGTGGCTATCCTCGAGTCTAATGTTTCCCTTGACTAGGGTATCATACTTCTTTTCTAGTGATTGAATTTTCTCCTGTACCTCCGCTTGTACTTCCTGAACACTTGTCAGCTTGTGATGTACATCGTCGCTGATACCCCGTACTCGACTTTCTACTTGTCGGAAGATGTCGTGTTTTACCTGCTTCATACGTTCCCCACACATGAAGTAATATTCTCAATTCTGCTGGCTTGTTCTTGCATACTTTTCTTTATTTCTTCATCTCTTCTTCTGTCTTCGTCATCTCTTTTTCTCGTTTCTTCTTTGACCTCTTCGTCTCTTTTTCTGAGCTTTTCATGTCTTTTTCTCGTTTCTTCTTTGACCTCTTGATCTCTTTTTCTCATTTCTTCTCTCGCTTCTTCATCCCCTTTTCTCATTTCTTCTTTGGCTTCTTCGTCTCTTTTTCTGTCCTCTTTATCTCTTTTTTCATTTCTTCTTTGACTTCTTCGTCTCTTTTTTGACCTCTTCATCTCTTTTTCTCATTTCTTCTTTAGCCTCTTCCTCTCTTTTTCTGGCTTCTTCATCTCCTTTTCTCAGCTCCTCTTTAGCCTCTTCATCTCCTTTTCTCGCCTCTTCTTTCATTTCTTTAATCAATTCCAATAACTGGGCGTCCATAATATTGGCTGTTGCGCTACGTGTCTTAGGCATAGACGTACTTAAAGCTGGTACACAGTTTATTCTGTTTTAAGAACACACCCGGTTATGACTTACTGCTGACAATGATCTTCCAGAGATTTTGAAAATGTCCACGTTATTTAACGAATATTCTGGAAAATATTTCCGCCAGCAGCTTCAAAATCCCACTTCTGACACCAGTTGTTACGTTCTGCGGGGTTCTGGATTTGTTGACTAACAGAACAGCTTTTCAAACTACTATTTATTATAACCAGCTATTTTCCAACACCATATGCACATCAACTAAAATATTTCTCTCTATTACTAAATGTCCATAGAACAATATTCCACTATCCGCCTTCTATGATCGCTTCTTATACATCAACACTTACTGCTGACTCGCTTAATACTCTATGATCACTTACTCTGCACTACACTAATTCAATACTGAGCTAACTTACTCTGTGTACCGCTTGCCTATTTATGCTGTCCATAGAGATTCTAGACCTTCTACACTCTTCTACATCTGTCAGTTCTGGTCCCTTCTAGAAATATTATTCCAGAGTGTTCGCTGTTACCAACACACTACAACTGACCATAGAAGTAACAAAGTCCATACACTTAATTCTCAAAGACAAATGTGAATATATATATATATATATATATATATATATATATATATATATATATATATATATATATATATATATATATATATATATATATGTGTGTGTGTGTGTGTGTGTGTGTCACACCGATAACTCAAAAAATAATAGGCCGATTTTGATCAAATTTGCTGAGTACCTTCCTTTTGTAAGTGGCTTAGATAAGTTCGTTAAGTTCTCAGACAGAACAAATTTATTTTCGGCTGCTTGAGACGCTAACCCAAACCGGAAACGGACGTATCAAAGTTGACAACCCGACGTTAGCTACAGTGTGCCAGAAAAAGCAGGAGAGTACAAAGTTGCTTTTTTTATGGAACGCCTCTGTATTATTCGATTTTTAAATTCTACGGGTAATTCTAAAACTTTTTTATTATGGGTTTGATATTTGGAAAATGTATGTTTTTTTTATTAATTTTTAAGTATGTGCCATATATCTATCTCACTGTTTTTAGTGAATTTTTTTTTTATAATTTAATGAGGAGACCGCGACTTTGAATTTTGAAAAAAAATTCTTCAATGAGCGCGAACTGACCAAATTTGGCGAGTTCCTTCCTTTTGCAAATGGCTTGGATAAGTTCCTTAGTCAGGAAAATCGGCCTGAATCATAAAAACTAAACTATGTACCAAAAAAGTTATAGGCATTTAAAAGAAAAAAAGAAAAAAAATTGGGGTTTCCCTCAAAACATCAAAGTCGCGATTTGGAACGTCAAAATTGGCAGCATTTAGGCAAAGAACTTAAAACGAATACGGGTTATGTAGAGAAAATGTCGCAAGAACAGTGTTCTGCAATCCCTTAAGTTTCAGCTTCAACCGTCATTGTCCTTCATATTACTAAAATGTTTCCAGAAATTTCATTTCAAATAGACCCTTTCTCTAATGCTTTGGCTGCCGGTTTAGTTAAGTTGATGCTTTCACTGTAGGTTTAGTGAAGTTTATGGTTTAACGGTCTATAATTTTCAGCAAATTTTCGTAGAACAAATTCGTTAATGCATTTTTGCATTTTTTCACAAAATATGATGCGTTTGTAGGAAAAAAAATCTGGACGCAGTAAGTGTGTTTTGGTAGCGAATTTTCGTTAAATCCTTCAAATTTCAATAACTCAATTTGCTATTAACGTAAGGGTTGTTGGCTAGGAAACCAACATTTAAGTTTATTTAGGTTCACACCACCATCACATAGCCAGTAAAAGGATTCCTTGGTAGAATTCTTGCAAATTTCATGGAAAAATGTATGCAATTGTGAATATTTCACAGAAGGCGGATTACTTCAAAATTTGTTATGATAGTTTTTAAGCTTTTAAATCGTTCATCGGTGATCCATCAGTGATTCAGTTATTTTGATTGATTACCTGCTCAAAATTAAAATCATATTCAATTATAGGAAGCATAAAGGAGCCAAGTTTATCTGCTTGTATAAGTAGTCAGATAACATTATTATTTATGTATTTTTTCATTCATAAACTTTACAAGGCAGATACAGCTACATAAGTTTCGTCAGTATTAGTAGTAAACGATAAAAACTAGACAGACAACCAGGCAAAGGTACAAACCTATGCCTAATCAATCTTAACCCTAAGACAATCGTGAGCAATATCACTACTAAAACATACATAAAACATCGTACCCTACACAGTACACTTTAATAAATACAGAATCACACAAAGCCAAGCTGACTCCCTCAGCTAAATACAACAATTACACTACTAAAAATTCAAGGATTTTCATGGCTAAAGTGTAGAAAAAATGCTTGGAGTGAATAAAAACTGTAATTGAGCAATAATGCCTTTAGTTTTTTCTTAAATGCTGGGATTGTGGAGGTATCTCTAACGGTATATGAGATATGATTAAATATCCAAATTGTAAGTATGTAGCTGCTATTTGCTGTATGGGTCCGAGTGTGTGGAGGCAAGGGAATAAATGACATTGATCTTAAGTGATGGTCTTGGGTAACATCAGCTGTCGTTGTGTACTGCCTGAGATTATCCTTGACAAATGTGGCATAATGGAGGATGTAAATGGAAACTGTCGTGAGCAGCCCCAAATTTTTAAACAAATCCCTACACTCATTACCATTCTTTTAAACATGATGGTTCGAAAGATTATTTTCTGTATAATTAGAATTTCTTTCATTCCTTTGTTACTGGCCCATGAAACTACCCCATAAAAAGCATGGAGGCAACCTGTCAATGGTGGTATGACAATAAAATATGTCTGTTGACATGGTATCTGAGTTTCCATAAAACAAAAAACTTGTATTCATTTTCTTAAGTATAATATCAACATGTTCCCCCCATGTCAACTGGGAGTCAATTGTCACCCCTCAAGAACCTCGTTGAGCAAGATTGAACTACAATTACAGCGCCTGTCTGAATCTGGATGAGACGCAGAAGTGGTCTGTAAGAGAATCACATTTCTGTTTTGTGAGAATTGAGTACAACATGGTTTTCAACACTGAACCAATACATTTCTATAAAGTAATCAGAGTCCTTTTGTCTTAGACATCTCTCGTCATCATCTGTTTTGACTATAGATACATCATCAGCGAACAAGGATAATTTTGCAGCTCTATTCAACCCTGTATATTTAAGATTGTCAATGAATAAAATAAAAAGCAATGGACCTAAAATGCTGCCCTGTGGTACACCCCTTTCAACATCCCTCAGGTCAGAGGTCCAAGTTCTGTCATTGGTCTGAATAATGACTTTTTGTTGCCTGTCTGCTAAGTAAGACGCTAGCCAACCGAGTGCTTGACCCCTAATCCCATAGAATGGTAGTTTTTTTAGGAGAATACTGTACACAATCATCTCAAAGGCTCGTCAATAATCAAAAAAGCGGTCCACTACTTGACACTGCCGCTCCAAAGACTCCAGGATACAGTTCACCATTGAAACAATTGCATCCTAAGTGGACCTATGAGATATTTGTGATTGAATAATTATCACTAGGTACTCATTGCAAGTGTGAGGTGTAGATACATGGGTTTTATGAAAATATGAATTATCAACAATTCCCTACTGAATACTAAAGGGTGGATCATCTAACGTTTGGAATTGGAACTATAGGTTATTTTGAGGTTGGAAGGTTTGATGACATTTTTGATGTGACAGAAAGTTAGTTTTATGTTTGACGAAATGGGTCGCTTTTCGCTTGAACAAAGTTGGGAAAAAACTTATTTCCAAAGTGGTGAGTCTTCTACCCAAACTGTAAGAACTTTACGAAAACAAATTGACAAAAAGGATGTGCCAAAAACGCAGTTTGTGGATCAATTTGTGAAGCGAGTTTGTGAAACTGGATCGTTGTTGGATAAAACAACCCGTGTACATTCTCGTCCAGTGCGCTCAACCGAAAACATCGCTGCTGTTGCTCAGAGTGTGTGTGAACAACCATCAACATGAACTCGTCATCGTTCTCAAGAAATGAACATTTCACGCACTTCTTTGAGAGGAATGTTGCATGAAGATCTCGGTATGAATGCGTACAAAATTCACTTAGTGCAAGAGCTGAAGCCGCATGACCATCCGATGCGTTTTCGGTTTGCTCAATGGGCCGAAGACCGCTTCATCGCAGATGAGCATTTTTACCGAAAAATCATCTTTTCAGATGAAGCTCATTTCCACCTTGGAGGATACGTCAATAAGCAAAATTGTAGTATCTGGGGCTCAGAAAATTCACACGTGGTCGTAGAGAAATGCAGCAGAACGATTGACTGTCTGGTGCGGATTTTGGTCTGGCGGCATTATTGGGCCATTTTTCTTCGAAAATGAGCAAGGAAACGCCATTCCCATTACGGTGAATGGCGATCGCTACCGCGCCATGCTAAGAGATTTTTTGTTTCCCAAAATTGAAGAGTATGACATAGACGACATTTGTTTTCAACAGGACAGTGCAACGTGCCAACGTAACAATCGATCTTTTGCTCACTGTTTTCGAAAATCGCACAATCAGCCAAAATGCTGATGTCAATTGGCCACCTCGAAGCTGCGATTTGACTCAGTTGGATCTTTTTTTGTGGGGAGTCGTTAAGGACAAGTGTTACACTAACCATCCAGACTATTGACGACTTGAAACATAAAATCGAAGTTGCCGTTGACAAAATAGAGACCCAAACAATCGAAAATGTACTGAAAAATTGGACTGATCGAATGGGGTATTGTAAGGCTAGCCGTGGCAGTCATTTGAATGATGTTGTCTTCCATTCCCAAACGGCAACGTTCAATCTTTCTAATAAACTCATAACTTTGAAAAAATATTCATATATATATATATATATATATATATATATATATATATATATATATATATATATATATATATATATATATATATATATATATATATATATATATATATATAATAGCCGATTCATCCATCACGTAGTGAAGACAAGAGCAACTTTCCCAGTTTAAAATACAGCTAGCTATTATTTGCCTCTTCGGCTACCTTCCAAGGTTTCTCTAAGTAGGTGTAACTACCGAATAGGCACATTTGCAGATGAGCTCACAGAAGGCTTTTAGAAAAAAATTCTGGAAAATTCGTTATGAATAAACCACAAGAAAAATTTCTTGAAAACAACCCCCAAGAAGTTTACGGAACCAAGAGTGAATAGGGGTGCTGGTCGGGGAAGAAGATAAAAAGGAAGTATAAAAGAAAAATGAAAAAAAATTACAGTTTAGCCGGATCTATATAAGCTGCCGATATCCCATTTTGCAGCTATACCTCGTGAAAAATCTTGTTTACCCACAAAGAATCTGTATTCACCCCAGGTCCCGTAACATTCTTGGGGGTTATTTGCAAGATTTTTTTTGTGGTTTATGCATCCAAGGGGAGTTCCAAGCATGTTTCTGAAAAAAAATTAGAAAAGCCCTCTAAGAGGTTATCTGCAAATATACCAATGTTGCCTTCTCTACTCCGCAACCCCAGACCAACCGGTCTTCATCAAATAGGTATATAGTAATCAGTTATTGTGGCGGTACTCTGTTAAGTAATAGAAAAAGCCTACAATATGTCAATAATGAGAATAATTATTGCAGTAGGTTACTAATTATTTAATGTTATCTGCATTCTGCACAGTTTTATAAAAACTAACTTTTGACTAGGGAAAGGTACACATATTTATTAATAAATAAGGATAAGCACTTAAGAATATTACAGTGAGTGCACCTTCTGGGGTTTGACCATAATCTAATGGAATAAGATGCATGTTTCTCAGTTGCTTAAAATAAGTGGCATATTCGATTGTTCCAGACTTGTTTGACCTAAATATATCATAGGCTAAAAAATGATTACACCTTAATAGTATAAATTATTGTAAAGACTGCATTGCGGCGACTGCAAATTTAATATCAAGTTTTGGGTCTTGAAGCACATGGCTTGTAACATTAGTTGTATCCAAAATATTGTATACATTCCTGTTTCTATTTTACACGTACGATTATTAACCCATTTGCATCACAGCATACTTAGGCCAATTAGTGTTTATCTTTAGAAATGATAATTACCGTTGCTTCAATTTGATCATAGTCTCAAATAAAGCTCTGCACTTGCCAGATCTGCAAGACCATGGGGTTTTATTTATTCTTTTATGTACAAGCATTATGAGTGACTTGTTACTTGAATATTACTAATGTGACAATTGACAGTCGATTTGAAATTTTGCGGGAATCGAGAACGAGATTTTAATTTACGTTTTGTAATTGAAAAAGACACTTCAGCAAAGAAATATCACATGTAATTTCTTCATCATTATTACTGGTGACATCTGTCCAGCTTTTTTCACTGATGTATCGATTATCATAGAAATGCTTCGATTTCTCTGTGTCTCCCATAAGGCTCTGTACAAATATGGTGGAAACATGGTGTTGCTGATCCCACATGATCATTGACCAATCATCACTCTGACGATCGTCTGACCACGCTGTCTTTATACAGTAACTGTACTCTGTGCCAGTAGTAAAATTCCATGGCAGACTATGAAATTAATAAATAGTTTCACCTGTTACCCCGAAAGCTGGCATAAGATTAAGAAGAGGCATACAGTAAATATTAAAAAATTAAAAATGTGATCAGATAAAAATGTAGGAAAGAAGTATAAATGCAAAAAAAAGTGAATAAATCGAAAATTACATGAATAAAGGACAATCGGATCAAGCTTACCAGCAGGTAAGAAGACTACAATATAAATAATTGGCAAAAAAGCCCAATGTGGTCTTTTTGCCTGCTGCCAACCTCCTCATTATCAATACTGCAATATCAACCAGGAACAAAAAATAAAGTTATAAAGTGAAACAATGAAAATTTATTACTAGAAAAAGAGAGGGAATTCTGAAGAACAATAGGTAGGTACATAGATAAAACAGGGGAGATAAATCCAGATGATCTGGGACCACCCATTTTAAGAGAAGACTGTGAGCAATCCCTTAAAGAACTTAGACAAGACAAAACTTCTGATAAGTACTGGTGCTAAATAGAATAAAATATTCAATGAAGTAAAAAAAGCATTTATTTACACAACATATAATGCATTCACAAAATAATATTACTTTTGTACAATTCTTTACAATTCCTTATAAAAAATACATTTCACAATCACAATGAGTAATTACTTAATAGAAAATCAATTACACACACACTAAAATTAAAAGTATAAAAAAAGACTAGTTAGATTAATTAATATGAAAAGTGGACGTTAATGAACTAGGCACACAATCTGAATAAATAAAACCATCACTTTAGGATGTGATTGTTTCTATAAACAGCTACTTCCAAAAAAATTAAGATAAGTTATATAGTTATGAGTAAAACAAACAAAATTAATGAAACTATGGTAGTAGTTTTAGCAGCAGCTGCTCAAATCAAATAATTATATTAAAAATTCAATTCCGACATTCTTTGCAGCTCTGAGTATATTCTACTTGCATGGGAGAAACTGAAAACTTTTTGGATAAAAATATTTCTGAACACTATTCTGTAATAACAATACTTAGTGGTGCTTTACTTGGGGCTTTATAATATTCATTTATAATTCTACAATAAGTGTTATTTTAATTAACAATACAACCAGGAAAATTTAACTGGTTGCAGCATAAAAAATACAAGATGTGACCTTTTACTTAACATATTTTTAATTTTGCAGTTATAAGTTTTCCACTATTTTTACTAGGTAGTGAAGTAACAATAAATACTACAATTAACTAAAAATTACGATATTTAGGTAATGTACTTATTGTATTTGTAATTCAGATTATAAATCACATGATGTCTGACAAAAAGCTAAACGTGGACATGTAGTATGACATAATTTTACTAAAATCAAAAATCCCCTTCCACACATTTAACTATCAAATTGTCTTCTTTGAAATCACTTTCTGGGTTTTTTCGAAATTTTTACTACCACTGCAGTTCCAACTGCCACTGACATCTTTTCTGTGGTCATAAATATTTATCTTGTTTTAGACAAAAAACCGTTGCCTTTTTATAGGCAACTTTATAAATAGTTTTGTTGCCACTAAGTTTACGAGCATGGCTCTTAAAGGGCAAAATTTGAATTGAACAGTATTTAAACATAACACTATATAATATTTTAAACATTACTGCTTAATAATTTTGATACAAGTCACCTTGTTTGTATTCTTTTGAACAAGGTAGTTTTGATAATTGAATTATAATAATAATAAAATATATAATAATAGCACCACAGTAGACAAACTTTACACCCAGAAGTGTTAGACTTGTGCGGGGAGAGCTTACATACACATATAGACAAAGAACACCACCCATAGGTTAGGGTTAGGTTTGTATGTGAGTGGGCCATATCGGTCCCTCCACCGCGACCTATTGTGGCTCACGCCTAAAGTCTATATTTCGCCCAACAAATCCAGCCTCCTGCAGAGGTCGATAATCTTTGTGGGCGAAAGTTGATCCAGATCTTCTGGGGCAAGCTTTACCTTGCCAAAGAGCAGGTATCTAGTCCTGTCCGCTGCCGGACAGTAACAGCACGTGCTCTGCTGTTTCTTCATTCTCCATACACAGCCGGCACTCGGTCTCCTGACCGACACCACAGTAGACAAACTACGCACCCAGAAGTGTTAGACTTGTGCGGGGAGAGCTTACATACACATATAGACAAAGAACACCACCCATAACTCAGCAGAAGCCGGCCTTTTCACATTTGAGTTAAAAAGACCGACTGTCTGAATACTATACTCGAACCAGCGACCTCCTAGTCTGATGAGAGAGGTTACTCACCGTGCGAACTGAGCTATTCGGCCTGCTCAGAATTACAACACTAGAATCATGATTTACTTTTATTGTCAAAATATCCAAACTTTGTTGGCAAAAAAAAGTAGATGTGGTTTATTATTCACATGTTACAAATCAACATTTCTCTCATTGCGTATACTTGCTGGTCAGGGCTTGTTAGAGTAGGTATCTCTACACTTTTCTTTGTTTCAGAGTGTGATTTTTTCAAACCATTTTGGCACAGTTTCTCATGTGCTATCTCACGTGTAATGTTTGCCATACTGATTCCTTGCCATTACCACCCATTTCGTCAGTCATTCTGAAGCTCAGACAATGATTTCTTCAGGCGATTTCATTGACTTTATCAACAATTTCTTTCGTTTTTAATTGGTCAACGGGAATGCTCTTGTCATCTTCTACAACACCGCAGGCTTCAAAAGGCTTTTTGGCCACACACAAACTAACTCAAATGGTATAACATCTACTGTAGAACAATTTAAAACATCTGATTTATGATTTTTTAATTCCATCAGAAACTTCAGATCCGTGCCCTGCTATCATTTCAAATTCTGCTTGTTTCTGGTAAACAAACGCAGCTCTATCAAAATTAAGTAACTGCCAGCGGAAAATTAAACAAGAATACCATGTCATTGATTAATGCACTTTTTCCTCATCTGAATCTAACTTTATTACTAAAAAGATTGTCAGGTCAAAAAAAAATGTGTTGTGGTGAATTGGGTTTTCTAAAGTGCACTAATCAGTACTCATCACAAGTTCAAATTATCTCTTTGGTAATTCAGTGAAAGTTTACTATCTAGTCAACTTTGTATTCCTGGACTACATTTGTAGTGCAATCCTATTTTCTAATGATGATTCTTCCTATTAAAAACAACCAAAAGACCCACACACAAAAAAGATCAGAATCTTAAAACTAGTTTAACAAAACCGGTTGTATAGGAAGCTCATATATATATATATATATATATATATATATATATATATATATATATATATATATATATATATATATATATATATATATATATATAAGAATTTAAAAATACCTACAAATACCAATATTAAAAAGAAACAAAATAACTTTCAAATAGTTGATTTCATGTATAATAAAATTTGCTTTAAAATAGAGTGTAGATTTGAAAAATAAGATAAAAATTATGATTCTATTTAAAGAAAGGAGTAAAAGAACCTCTATCTGCAAAAACTATGTATCTATTTTTATTACTTAGCTGACGCTAACTTTCTTTTGTTGCAGTTGTTAAAGGGCCACAAATAAACCAACCTTGTGTCTACACCACTATTCATTTACTTGCTTAATAGATACAAATGTTTGAGCTATGAAATTATGTTTACTGACTAGAAATCAGGCCAGTCTGGACTTATGTATAAGGAATTTAAACATGTAAAGAGTCTCAGATAATGACTCATAGGCCACAGAGCAGTGCTCTTGTCGTACCTGACTTCAGTGCCATGCTTATATTAATGTATTTAATGAAATGGAAGACAAATCACTCAGAACATTTTAGAAAATGATTTTTAACTTCTGGGAAGCTGTATGCTCTTAATTTTTTTACATGTCTGCAGTTAGCCACTTTGTTTGAACCCTCATTCAGATACAATAAGCCATCACTGGTGTCCGCACAGACCAGTGCCCTTGTCTTATTTGACTACAGTACCATGCTTATAGTGAAGTATTTAATGAAGTGGAAGATAATAGCATACAGAACATTTTAAAAATGATTTTTAACTTTTGGTAAACTGTATAGCCTTGAGTTTTTTTTAGATGTTTCGGGCTGGTCCCTTTATTTACCCTCTTTCAAATACAAGAAGACATCACTGGAGTCTGCTTCTTACTATTTGAAATTCGTTTTACAATGAGATAAAATAATTAGTACGATTTTTTATGTTAATATACTTCCAACATTTTTTTAACATCCAGAATTCGAAGGGCCACTTGCTCCAGTTAGCTCACGCGCTGGCTACGTCCTTCACCTACAAAAACCAACAGTGAAGCCAGAGAAGTAGTCTCCAAGTCTGTATGTAGTATGGACAAGTTTCACCAAGTAAGGGCAACAACAATCAATGAATTAAAGAAAACTTACATGAACATCAAAGTCAGGCAAAAGTGCCTTGTTTTAGTCAAGCAGTAAAAAAATTACATCCATCGGTCATACAGGTGGTCCACAGAATATATAACTAAGTACCACAATTAACATTTTCATTTACTTCAGTGACATTCTCATGTTACGGAGTCAGGGAAGGAACTCACCTAAGGCCTACATACTAGAGGTGTGCGAAGCTTCGAAATTCCGAACCGAACCCGAACTCGAACCGAACCTTCGGTTCGAAAATATGTTCGCACTAGCGATGTTGAAATAGTTCGAAGTTCGAAATATGTAATTTTTCAAAATAGTTCGAAGTTCGTTGCTCAAAAATACTTCGAAATTTAACTTTACAGGCATTGAATGTTGCCAAAAGTAGCGAAGTTGCGGCCCCTTTAACTCGGTAGCGGCGCTTTTAACTCATTGAGTTGATAGCGTAGTTTCAGGAGATTTGACCCATGCATATTTTTGACAGTAGATAGGACACATTGAGACACGACGGAGCCATTTAGCAGTCACATAATTATTTTTCTTGTATATCCTAGCCTCCCAATACCTATTCAGTAACAACAATATGATGGTGTTGTTCAAAGGCGATCGGTAACGTAAATGTTCAGAATTTGAGGATAATTACAGATTGCCTTTGGAAAACACTGGTTTCAACATGCTTTATTACATAGTGAGTCAAAACAGTTAACAATTCACAATCAGGAGACAGTTCAAACTTGTAAGTGGTTATTGTATACCTATCATGCCTACTTTGAACCCTCCCAATCTGTTTGCTAAAACTGCCTAGCCAATACCAAACAACAACATATTTATAATTGAGTTTATCTATAGATCTAGAAATCTAAAAAAGTTTCAAATATTTTGTGTTTTTGATTTAACGTTGACCCATCTCCACAACGATCAGAACCGGCAGGCATTTTCACCCAATCAACTTGCAAATTTGTTGAATCCTCCCTTTTTGTGAAAAGAGTGGGAATCTTTTACATATCAAATATTGTATGTTACAATATTCCAAAATTTTGTATTTAAGGAAATGATATATGAACACTGAAGAATTTTGGGTAGTTCGATGTTCGATTTTGAATTTCTAAGAAGTTCGAAGTTCGACTGTGAACCTTAGACATACTATTTCAGAGGTTCGAAGTTCGAGGCAACATATTTGCTTGGGTTCGTTCATAGTTCGGTTCGAACAAAACATGGGTTCGCACACCTCTACTACATACCTAATCAAATCTCTTAATTTACACCACTTTTAACCATTATTCAAAATTTTTTACATATCTTTCTTAATATCACAGTTTATATTAATAAAAATTACCTGCTGAAGCTGACATATGCAAAGTCATGTTCTGATCTTGGCATGTAGGATTTGTTGCAAATCCAGGATATAGTTAATATTAACATCATACTTATAGGCTACACGAATAAATTTATTTGCAGCTCGCACTGGATAACAAAATTGTCACATCTTGTATTTACTATAAAAATGAATATCCGAAAGGATAGATATGCAATGACTTAAATAATATATAAAAATATTTTTCCACATCATATTGCTATTATTAAACCATAAAATGAGCCAATTTTTCCAATTTGTTCCATAAAAAAAGAATTTTCGTTATGTAACATGACATACCATATTGCAAAATAATTGCACCGTGTGAACACAATAAAAACTTGTGGAATAATAAAAATCATTATTACCCTGGCTACATCCACTATTCTCTAGCTCCAGTGTATCTAATAAATAAATAGTCAAATCTAAGAGGCTAAATATAGGAGAGTAATAATTTGATAATGATAATATTAATTAAATTTTCTAAAGTACTGGAAACATGATGTATAGAAATTACTTATATTGTATTACTTCTCTGGAGTTTTCCTTATAGGTGTTAATCTTAAACCTTTTGCAAGCATTTGTTCTTCAAAGTCTCGGTCTTCCGTTGAATACCTAAAACAAATTTGTTACCATATAGTTAAATAAAAAAGCTATTTACATAAAATAGAATTAAGCACACAATCTGCAAATACCATGGAATATATCATTAAATGTACAGAGAAATGTATATTGTTAAGTTATAAAATAGGTTACACAAGATAAATAATGAGGAATACATAAAAATGTAGTTTTAGTGATGTGAAAGTTAAAATTCTACCTATGTTTGAAGGAGGTTTGGTACCAAAGTACTAGTTCTTACAACTGGTCATCTCTACAAAAAGAATATTTAAATCCAAAACATTATATTTATTTTTGTCACGAAGGCTGAGTAAAACCATTTAATACTACATGCAATTATAACTGCTGACGCTTCATAAGTGAATTCTTCTGGAACGGTTCCCCTTTGTAAAGCAGCTAAGATGTTACTAAGCAAGAGTATGTAGTATCTGAGTAAACTGAGAAGCTAGAAAATTGCTATACACCATGTCTTAAAAGATGATGCAAGAGGAAAGGCGTTAATGCTGTATCTATCAAGACTAGAACAGTAATTTATAGGTGCAATGTATCTAGATTGTGAAAACCAACTGGTATGAAGCCGCCATCTAATGAGCAATTATAAAGTCAGGGTACTTGTAATTTACAAAATTTTAAATGCAATAGTCTTGTTCTTCAGAGGTAAATGGCACCAAAGGTAACTTATAAATAGGAAACTCTTATGATACAGATCAAAAATGAATCCCCATAAACTAGGTATCATTAGAATTGCTTCTGTAACATCCCAGGCATGGTGTATTCAACTCTGTGTCTAGATTTTTAAGTCAAGTTATTAAATACATTATGTATTATGTATCAACAAATTATCATTTTTAGGAAAGGCCTCCACAGTTATGAATGTAAGAATACTAGGCACTGGTTGAGTCACGTCCAAGATTGTTTATATATCTCTCTTAGGGCTAGGTTTAGCAACACCTACACTTTAGAGACAATCCGTGGTAAATTGGAGACCATAATTACAAATTGTGAAATTGCCAGGCTGGTGAAGTATAACATGGTCTAACATTTAATAAAGCAAAATAGAAGGTATACTGCCTAGAGGTGTGTGAAGCTCCGATATTTCGACCTGAACTCGAACCGAAACTTTGATTCGAAAAATTATTCGCGCTAGGCTATGTTAAATTAGTTCGAAGTTCAAAATATGTAATTCTCCAAAATAGTTCCAAGCTCGAAATATGTAATTCTCCAAAATAATTCGAAGTTCGTTGCTGAAAAATACTTCGAAATTTAACTTTACAGGCATTCAATGCTGCCAGGGGTAGCTTGGTAGCGGCGCTTTAAACACGGTATGGGCCCCATTGAGTCGGTGGTGTAATTTGAGCGGATTTTACTCATGTGTGTTTTTGGCAGTTGGTGGTGGGACACATCGAAATCTGACAGAGCTATTTAAGGATCACAGAATTATTTTTTTCTATATCCTAGCATCCCAATGCCTTTTTCAGTTACAACATTATGATGGCAGATATATTATGAAAATTTCAGATTGCCTTCCCGGAACAGTAGACTAAACATGCTTCATTTCACAAGGAACCAAAACAGTAAAATATTCACAAGCAGGAGAGAATTAAAATTATAAGTGGTTATTATATACCTACCTATCATGACCACTTTTAACCCCCTCAATCTAAGTGAGTGCTAAAGCTGGCTAGCTAATACCAAACAACAAAAAATATTTATAATTGAGCTTAGTTATAGACGTAGAAATCTATAAAAGCTTTTAATATACCTCTTTGTATTTTTTAATCAACTTTGACCCATCTTCACAACTAACATCAGCACTGGATGTCACTTTCACCCAATCGAACTGCAAATTTTGTCAAACATTTGGTCTTTATAAAACGAATAGGGATCTTCTAGTATTAAATATTGTATGGTACTGTATACCTAAATTTTGTATTTAAGGAACTGATATATGAACATTGAAGAATTTTGGTTAGTTCGATGTTCGATTTTAAATTTTTAAGATGTTTGAAGTGCCACTGTGAAGCTTAGACATACTATTTCATATTTGTTTGGGTGCGTTCATAGTTTATTTTGAGAAAAACATGGGCTCACACACCTCTAAGACTGACAGCTTTTTTAAAATTTTTACGCCTGTTGTGAGTGCAGTACTAAACTTTATTGAAAAGTTAGATGATGCATAAATTCAAATATGAATATTTTTTGTCATTTGGTATTAATTCGGCAATTTTAGCTATTAGTTTATTGGTATACCAATTAATTGTACAGTGCAGCTTGTAAGTTACAAACTTGTGATAGTAATTAATGCAATTTTAGTTTAATAAACATCCAAAAACAACTTTGATAAACATAATCTGGTTGCTTCCGTTGATTTTTAATAGACTTCTTACATTTCTTGCCTTTCAGAATTCCTACCAGCAGAATCTTAAGTGAAAAGGTCCTCTTATTATATTTATTTCATTTATTTAATATTAATTAATACTAACGGATGCAGCAATACATTTGGGTTTCAGAGCACAACTTTCATGTTCATTCAAGCTCTAATTTTATGTACACTTGGCTATATTGTAAGTAAAAGTGTGCAAACCTGTTTTTTTTTTCTAACCGAACTATGAACAAACCCAGCAAATGTGTTGCCTCGAACTTCAAACCTCAGAAACAGTCTGACTAAAGTTCACTGTCAAACTTTAAACTTCTTAAAAATTAAAATAAAGATCGAACTAACCAAAAATCTTCAAAATATGGGTAAATGCAAATCTCCTCGGTAATTTTATTTGAAACATATCTTTAATGAAATTCTGCTAAGTACACTTGGAGAACCCAAATCGCCCCATGTTTTTAAAGACCTGACGATCGTTTCACTAACAAAGTTAGCGTCATCAGAGGATGAAAATTTCTAACTACTTCCTTCTAACATTACCTTTTATGCTGTAGCTTAGGTAAATAACTCACTTAGTGAAATTGTGCCTTATGTAAAGCATACGCAACGCTTATTTGCATAACACGTGGTACAATTAATATAAATAAATGTTGCTATTACTATTAGTATTGTAAAATGGAATGTTTGGTCCGCAGAAGATCCCCATTCTTTTTTACAAAAAGGAAAGGTTCAACAAAATTTGCAGGTTGATTGGGTGAAAATGACTCGGGTTGTTAATGTTAGTTGTAAATATATATCAATGTTGAATCAATCAATAAAAATCTACATCTATAACTAAGCTCAAAAACAAATACTGATTTGTTATTTGGTGTTAGCTAGGCAGTTTTAGCAAACATTTAGACTGAGGGGGTCAAAAGTGAGCATTGTAGGTAGATAATAACCACTTAAAATTTTAACTGTCACCCAATTGTGAATATTTAACTGGTTTTGGTTCATTGTCTAACTTAGTGTTTCCGGAAGGCAATCTGCAATTATTGTCATAAATTTTAAAAATATACATTACTGATCGCTTTTAGTCACTGTCATCATAATGTTCTAACCGAAAAAGGCGTTGGGGTGTTAGGATATATTAAAAAAAAAACATTCTGTGATTGTAAATGGCTCTGGCATGTCTCCACCAACTGTCAAAATACACATGAGTAAAATCTCCTGAAATTACGCTACCAACTCAATGAAACCTATACCGGACTTGAAGCGCCACTATCGAGTTAACGGGGCCATTACCGAGTTACAACTTCGCTACCTTTGGCAGCATTGAATGCCTGTAAAGTTCAATTTCAAAATATTTTTGAGCAACGAACTTCGAACTATTTTGAAGAATTACATATTTCGAATATCGAACTACTTTGACATCGCCTAGTGTGTAAGCAAGATGGTTATGGACATTTTTTGAACCAAAGGTTCAGTTCGGTTAGAAAATTGAAAACTCCGCACACCTCTAAGTGTAAAGAATAATTAGAAGTTACTAAGAATGAAATGTTGGACACAACAGCTTGCACATGTGTGAGCATGATAGTTATGTAATAATTTCAGTTATTTATCCTTCTTATGAATACTTGACTTGGCTGTCTTATTTTTTTCCCAGATTGTTTGGAACTCTGCAAAACAAAATATTTATTTATTTGTATATAGAAACAATGATGTCAAAACACAATCTGCAATGACTACCATCAATTCTGATAAATTCCACCAGCGAACAGCTTTGAGTCATTAACATTAACCAAACAGTAAGTGGTTAATGAACAGCACAACCTAAGCAAATGGAAAAGGAATCATAATGTTGTTGTTGTGGCTGACATAATGTCTGTGACTTTTTGCCTATAACAGATTCGTTGAGTTTTGTTAGTCACATGGAGTTTTAACAGCACAGCAAAAGTTTTGTCACCTAATGATTCCAAATGTAGAGAACTAATGGATTAATTGTAGAGGTGTGCGAAGCTTCGAAATTTCGAACCGAACCCGAACTCGAACCAAACCTTCGGTTCGAAAATATGTTCGCACTAGCGATGATGAAGTTGTTCGAAGTTCGAAATATGTAATTCTCCAAAATAGTTCGAAGTTCGTTGCTCAAAAAGACTTCGAAATTTAACTTTACAGGCATTGAATGCTGCCAAAGATAGCGAAGTTGCAGCCCCGTTAACTCGGTAGCGGCGCTTTAAACTCGTTATCGGTCTCATTGAGTGGATAGCATAATTTTAAGAGATTTCACTCATGCATATTTTTGACAGTTGGTGGGCACATTGAGACACGACGGAGCCATTTAACAATAACAGAATTATTTTTCTTATATATCCTAGTCTCCCAACATCTTTTTCAGTAACAACATTATGATGGCGGTGTTCGAAAGCGATCGGTAACGTAAATTTTCAGAATTTATAAGGATAATTGCAGATTGACTTTGGAAAACACTGGTTTCAACATGATTTATTTCACCATGAGCCAAAACGATCAGCACCAAAAGGCATTTCCACCCAATCAACTTGCAAATTTGCCGAACTCTTCCTTTTTGTTAAAAGAATGGGAATCTTTCACATATCAAATATTGTATGGTACAATATTCCTAAATTTTGTGTTTAAGGAAATGATATATGAACACTGAAGAATTTTGGGTAGTTCGATGTTCGATTTTAAATTTCTAAGAAGTTCGAAGTTCGACTGTGAACCTTAGACATACTATTTCAGAGTTTCGAAGTTCGAGGCAACATATTTGCTTGGGTTCGTTCATAGTTCGGTTCGAACAAAACATAGGTTCGCACACCTCTAATTAATTGTATACCTATCCAGGCATGATACAAAGTATGTTGATGCTTATAATAAAGCATGTATTATGGTATGATTACCTATTGACTTTGGTTCAGAAAAATTATAAAATCAGATTAAAAGATGGTAATGACAAATCGAAATGAATGTGGGATACTTACAGAGAGGTCACTGGTGAATACAGAAATAATTATTGCAAGTTAAATGAAGAATCTGTGAATATCACTGCTTCAATAGTTATCTGCTAGACAAAATGTATGTTTAAAATCAAAGATTTCAGACATGCGTTTTACATGTAGTATTGTAAATAATCATAGATCTATGTATATTATGTTTCCAGTCATTATGGAAGAAATCGTAGATACCTATTCTTAAAAACATAAAAATAAATACAGTATTGGCGATGATGAAGTTTTCATAAGTATTCTGAAACTATGTATTGATTAGATAAGTATATGTTTGCGAGGCCAATGTCTAGCACAACAGTAATGTTTCTGTGATATAATAAGTAGATCCTTTGAGTTTGGGGTATTTCCTGATACCTTCATGCTGGCAGTTATATTACTTTTTACAGGGGACAGTGGTGATGACGATGGCTTTATAAAGAATTATAGACAAAGTAGGTTTGCTGTGAATTTTTTCAAAGGTGTTTTAATATCCAATCTGTGGACATATACAAGGTTTCTTTAAAAAAATGTGTCCTTTTTAGCACACATGCATATTTGAAAGGAATATCTACTCAAACTGCAGTCTTTGGTTTCCCAAAAAAAGTTTTGGAGTTGGATGCCAGGTACTTATGAATGAATATATTCTTGGACCTTTCTAAGTTGTATAATTGTATTGACTATGAGATACCCTAATTATATGTATTTTATTTATTTACTATTATTATTAAATAATAATACTAGATGCAGCAATATGTTGTGATGAGTTTGGGAGGAGTACTCTCATATTCAAGTTCTAATTCTATGTACACTTGGCTACAGTAAATAGGAACTATTAGGTACTATATAATGAAATGATGAATAAAAGAACTTGCAGATGCATGAGCAAGATGGTTATGTGACAATTTCAATTATTTTTGCTAATTATTAATATTTGACTTAGCTGTCTTATTTTCAGAATTTCTGCCACGAGAATATTTAATAAGAAGTTTATCTTATTATATTTATTTTATGTGTTTACTATTACTATTAATTGATAATAGTTTAACACAATGGTGTGATAACCGAAGTTATGCAACATCACACACAGTCAGTACTTGGAGGAGTCACGACCTCGGAACAGAGCCTACTCTTATTTAAGCCTAATAAATGGCAGTAGCTATTGCTATGTGCACTGTGCCCCTAACATCAGATCTAAATTAAAGTTTTCATGATTAAAAATATTCCATGCGGTCGACCCGTATCACTACACATTAGATAAACGTTGCAGTAGACACATGACATTAGACATATGTGCACAACATACAGTAATTTATCTTCCAAGGAAAAGGAAGTATACATTAATTTATCTTCCAAGAAAAAGGGAAGTAATGTGAGAACAGCTCCTTAATCAAGAATTTCAATCCTAACTAAAAAAAAGTTTCCTGGAAGAATTTCAGGCGAACCATTGTATCAAATTACTTTACCATGCTTATTGCAAATTAACTGCCCCGTCTGTTATTCAGAAATATGAAAATGTTCGGAACGCAGCAAGTGCATTATAGTAGTGAATTTTCATAAGAATTGTAGACTATTTGTAAGGTGTATTATTAAAACTAATTCTTTAAATTTAAATGGACCCGGAAGATCGGTTTTAGACGTCCCAGTTAGCGATTACTTGAAGAAATTTCTAGTTTGTATGACGCTAAAATTATAGTTTGGTAGATATATATGTAAGTACTGCAAGTCTCTTTAAAAAAATTTTGTTATAAATTTCATTAAAGTTACAGAAGTTTTCCAGAAAAAAATTAATTATTTACAAAGGGAATGTACCTGCCAAATTATCAATATGGTAGGTATTTTTCCTGGTTAATTGCTTAAATGGTTTTGTTTTATTCAACCGAATCGAACTAATTTTTGCAAACAAAACAACAAAAAAAGGTTTTTTAAAACCAATTTGTAGTCATCCGCGAAGCTCATTATGTTATTTTTCTTTAATTTAGTACCCAGGCTGCGTTTACATAAGTTTTACTATGGTTCAAGATGAAAGATTCTAGCCTAATGGGAAATTCTGTTATTGGATTTGAAATATTTTTACGAAAATTCTTTACCATAATGTCCTTGCTGCACCCAGACCCTTTTCAACACTTGTTTACTATTGCTGTATCCATACTTGTTGAAAATGACAAAATATTGTAGCTCTCCAAGTGAGACTGACAAACAAGTCAACCTCAAATTCATTTTTGGGAACATATTTTAAACAAATGAAATGGGGTAATAATTTAACCATAAATTGAAAATCTCAGTTCGCTGCTTTGTTGCAGGGGTTCTCCTTTCCCTTCTGCATGCCTACAACCACCCTCAATACATAAATAAGAACAATGTAAACAAGAAAATTTTCTTGGGAACAACCCCCACAAAAGCTACGGGACCTGTGGTGAATAGGGGTTCTGGGCAGGGTAAACAAAATTTTACGGAGGTATAGCTGCAAAATGGAATAAAGACAGCTTATAGAGGTACAGTTAAGCTGGTGTTTTCACACTTTCCGCTCACATTTTCTTTTTATCTTCTTCCCCGCCCATCACTCCTAGTCCTGTAACTTTCTTGGGGGTTGTTTGCAAGCAAATTTTCTTGTGGTTTGTGCATCCAGAAGGGGTTCTAAGCATGTTTCTGATTTTTTTTCTAAAAAGCCTCCGTGTGCTAATCTGCAAATTTAATTATTATTTCCAACGAATGTACCTGCCAAATTATAAACGTAGCAAGTATTTTTCCTTATTAGTCGCTTGGATGATCCGTTTTAGTCAACTCAATCAAACCCCTTTCTACAAACAAAATAACAAAACAGGTTTTTTTAAACAAATTTGTAGTTGCCTATGAAGGTCACTGTTTTATTTTTTAAATTTAGTAGCCACGCTGCTTTTACATAGGTTTTACTATGTAACTAATTATCTAAGTAGTAATACAACTAAAATAATTTATTATTCTAATTATGACTCATCGATGAAGCATAAAATGTTTTGTGGGGCAAGTAGTAAAGCATATAGGTAAATGTGATCTAGAAACGAGTCTTGAAATTATTTTTAAAATGGGTTTTAAAGAAGCATACCATGGTGTTCTCGATGATAATAGAAATTTTGACTCTTAGTGGCTTGTATGTTCACAAGTCTGTAATGTTCTTGCATCATAGCAGGCACTTATTGAAAGATGTTGAATCTGGAAGTGTGTATGAAACAGGGTTCGTCAACTATAACAAATCCTAGTCACAGATTGACTCAAATCGAAAAGGGAGTGTTTTACACATGCGTACAATTTTATAACAGATTTCCACATGAGCTAAAGCAGATAGAGAATTTTAATATTTTTAGAAATTTAAGGATATTATTATTTAGGAATTGTGCAGCATTAGGTTTTAGAAAAATAGTATAAAGAATAAAAACTCATGTGATATTATTATTTATTTATTGTTGACATATTAATTTCTTCAGACAGTAATCATCTTCACATTTTTGCTGTGTTGGACCTGAATAAAGTTTATTAATGTTATTATTATCAATGAATTTCAAACTATTTTGGGAAATTACATATTAAGAAATTTGGACCATTTTGGGGTAGGTGTTATGTATTTTGAACTATTGAGACATTACCTGGGGTCTGACAATTCTTTGAGCTGAATTATTCTTTTAGATTCGATTTAGTTGAAATTTCGAAGCTTCACACAGCCTTATTATTACTTTCCTTACAGCATATGCAATAATAAACTTATAGCAGAAACCTGTACACAATTTAGCTTTAAGTCATAAAATATTGGGGTAAATTTTTGACAGCATATAACTTGTACATAACATATTCTTGTTCTATTTGAATAATTATTGTAAATGATCATCACAACAAAAATAATTAGGAACAAGTAGGTAGATAGCAAAACCCAAGTTCAAAATATCCAAACACAAACGTAATTTTGTAACACACATTCAAACATAATTTAACAAGACAATAGCATGCTCTTACCTATTCTACAAGCCTGGTGCTAGAATAGGTGCAGACTACAAAACATTTCCTTGGAGTGTATTTAGACTTATAATAAGGATAAAGTGGACAAACAAACACCCTAATACTTTATCCAGAATATATGCACAACAAAAATTAGCGAAAAAATACCCCACTAAGTAAAAAGAATAAAGAGGAAATTATTTAACAAGAAATTAAAAAAACAGTAACTGATGCTCAATACCAAGTTTAATAGCATCTCTAGCATAAAAAAGATATACAATGGACTACTTTTTAAAAGTATGTGTACAAATTTTATCATAAATAATAACAAAGCATAAATAAAAATAAAAAATACATAAATAATTCTAGAATATGAAGCACCTTTGAAAATATATTTATATTAATTAGTATATTTGACTAGTATAATAAAGTCATTGAATATATATTATATAGCACAACTGAAGTTACAAATTATGATATCTGAAACCACTTAGGAAAAAAAATCATATACTGTCACATTTATAATTTGTTTCAGATATTTAAATTTAAAGCTTTATAAAAATGTAAGCCTTATTTTAGTGGATGTTACCGTAAGTAGTTGCCAAATAGACTATGTTACTGCTATTTGCCAATTAAAGTAATATTATGAAAATCTTTGGGTTACAAGATATACTTTGCATAATTCAAGCATGTCAAAGAAGTGCCCCATCACTTTATTGAACTAGTTTACCCAACTAGGTTTTTACTTGATATAATCTAAAGAAATATATCACAGTTAAGAATGTTTTTGATACTCTGTTGTTCTATTTGTGATAACACTACTGTTGTGTTTGATTATATGATTAGTGTTAATTGAAATTTACACTCAAAGTTAGCCGTGAACTCATTTCTTGAATAATTCTGGATGAAAGCAGCATTGCCAAATTTAAAAAAAAACTTCAAATGGTAGGTAGTCATTACTAAGCAGGCAATATGCAATTATACAACTAAGATATAAAATTAAGCAAAATATTAAAATGGAATAAGTACCTTAGAGCAGAAGTGCATTATATCCACGTATTTGATTTTTTCAATTTATCTATTAGCCATTTCTAAATTTCCCACTCTATTATACCATTCCCAAGCAACATTTAAAGTCAAATTGACGTAAAATCGCCCTACCAATAGGTCGGCGACCAAATCACCTCAGGTCATTTTCAAGTAAAATTTAAGTGTATATTACCAATGTGGGGAATAAAGTCAAAGTAATATGGAAGTCGATAATAGGTCCAGCAAGGCGTTTCGACCAAGGCGTTTTAGTTATATTTAGGGCATTTTCATTCAACATTGGGCCAATGGACGTAATATATTGGTAAATATGTGCTACGCTTTACTTGAATCTGACATCTATGCGCCGAGTGCCGTGACGTTCTTAACAACGAACTACGCATACTCATGTGACATTATTCGGTTCTGCAGGATCTGTGGTTATGTATGTATAAACAAACAGTAGAGTAGTAGAGATATTGTCCATCTTTGTTAAAAAATGACATCTTGAATGATCAAAGAACTGACTTCAAATATTTGCAACAATGATAAAGGTGATTCGCACTGTATAAAGAAAAAAAACCACTGCGGTTATGTTTTTTTCTGTTAACATGATGATGATACTTCGATAAAATTCGAGCGCCCTTGTAAAAGATAAAATTAGTGAATATAAAAAATTATTCAAAACTCTTGAAATTCTGATTTTGGAGGATTGGTGATGTAAACAACACAAAACTATCTTGTTGTCATGGTATACAATCATTATTTAATGTTTTTTTCGAACTAAAATTTGATTACACTATATTCAACAAAATATTATTTTTCATTTTCCAATACAATCAAGATGGATATCGCAAAATTAATTTAATATGGCTGCCCTTCTAACATTATTGACCTGAAAGTTAATTTTGCCCTATTTTTTTTACCTATAAGTCACAATTCCTAATGACAGGGCAAACTAACCAAACTTTGAAGGCATTTTGTCCTATTATGGGAATTTCAACTATATGGTAAATGAATTTTGTTTGAATTTATTAGAAATGAAACATTTTTGTGTATAGAAATATATATTACTTATATCCGTGCACAGCGGAGAGACATATAGGAATGATTATACAGCGTTTTTGGTCTTTGATTCCATAATATATAAACATTAATAGAAAATAGAAACAAAATAAAATAAGTAAATAAACATAAACATGACAGCTGACCGTGTTGCCAATACTTCACTCCATTTGGCATGAAAAGGGATGTATTATATTGAAGAGGGAAACGTGCTGATTTGATACCAGCATAGAATTGAAATTCAGTTTTACTTTCATATACCTAGTAGTAGTGGTCGATAAAGTTGTCATACTTTTTTTAGGATTGAAAAATGAGTTCTTCATTTGATGTAAGCCACTTTCAATGATCAGCATCTATCACAATTTTTCTGTGAACATTCTTTACTACTCTATAATAGTTTGTAGTATGTCTGTAAACTTTTATTGGCTTTAAAGGGGGCATTGTAACACTATATTTGTTACTGGTGCACGCACATTAACAACAAGAATAAACTTTTATTGATGAAGTTTATCAACTGACACACCTTTAAGATTCACAAATGTATTTCACTGCTGTACATTTTGAACTTTGAGGACAATTTTTATTTCAAGTCAGATTTTATGGGTATTTTCAACTTGAAGGTAGGCAATTTGACTTGGAAGACCATTTCTGCAGTAATTATGACTTTATAGCCGATCAGAAAGCCATTTTAGGTTAGCTCAGTGCCCAAAATATTTCCTGTGCTGTATTGCAATGAAATTGGTAATATATATGTAAGCTGGACTTCATAAGAAGACCTCCAATTTACTATACCACAGAGACATATTGCAGGTTAATATTAGGTAATAAATTACCTTAAAGTAGGTATTTCAGGTATCTGGACTTGATAGTCGATTTTCAGTCCAATTTAGGGTACACTTCGACATAAAAATTACCAACTCTGGAATTGAAACACAAAAGTATATTCAAGTATATTTTATGAGTAAAATTAAACCAATTTTTTCCCAATTTAGTTCCTTGTAAGTTACTGACTTTGGAGTAATTTTAATAGTCAAAAATAAGCTAGTTCGGAGCCGCATTTCCAAATTTGTAGTCATTATGACAATCAAGGCAACA
Organism: Tillus elongatus; assembly: GCA_964006375.1. Classification (NCBI taxonomy): domain Eukaryota; kingdom Metazoa; phylum Arthropoda; class Insecta; order Coleoptera; family Cleridae; genus Tillus; species Tillus elongatus. Next base: position 148,208,194 of record OZ023263.1, on the reverse strand, counting down.
TTTTAGTTAATTATTACTAAATTACAACTTGGTTAAGTTATTTGGACTCGAGTGCTGGTTAACATGCCTTAATTTGTTGCTTGGGTTATTATCACTGAGATAATAAACTTATATTTGCGAAGATTGTGAGCTTTGAACTGAATCCATTAGCACTACAGAGCAGAAGAATATGTCCCAAATACAGATGTAGAGACTACTTCTCTCTAATATGTGTTTTTTCTTCTTCTCTGTAGCCTGTTTCACTGCTCAACGGCATCATCAGACAGGAGAAAATTTAATTTATTTATACTTGTTCCTGACAACTATAAATAAAAACTCATTGCTATGTATGATCTCCCATGTACGTCATACATTATTATGCAAGTGATGTTTATCATGAACTATACTCTAGTTCCAGCATAAATGATGTGACTCATCTCTAAAATCGGCTCGCAATTCTGAAATAGCGTTGTGGATAATTACAGTAAGTTTCCTGCTATATATCGGCACAAGAAGTTTGCACATAGTAGATATAATGATACAGACTATTTAGCTCCCAACAACAATGTTTATCTTGTTCCTTTCTGCCATGCCGCCAATGCAATCTCAAGTGCGATCAAGTATGAAAAGATAGAAGCAATTAAAATGTATGACTTTAACATAAACATTATTGGATATGGATCCTTGTCAGCGTTTCTATTGTTATGGCATGTTTGGAGATAAAAAAGAAATCATCACAACAGAATAAGCAATATGTGACAGTTGAATCTGCTTCTACATACATAATATTACCCTATAGGTTTTAACGATTTCACAGTTTTTATTTTCCTCTTGATTTTTGCAACGTAGTAAATATAATAGGCAGACCTGTACTTACATTGATTTTTATTAGAGATATTTATTATATTTGTGGGAGAGGAAACGAAAAAAAATTAAAATTTCAAATCTATTCGATTTTAAATTTTGATTAATTTCTCAGTACAGACAATCCGCAAACCGGATAATCCGCACACGAATAATCGAGAGTATACTGTATTATGAAAACTGGGTATTCAAGAAAACAGTAGAAGAGGAACAAAGAAATTGTCTGTCTGCAATGTTTTCACTATGTAGAAGTACAGGTGTACTGGCAGCTTATTTTTATGTTAAATCTTGGGGAAACTCTAGTATTAAATTAAAAGAAAAACTTTTTGGTATCTTCTAAAATGTATTAAGTATTTTTTAAAACAATTATTTTTTTCTATGTTTTATGCAGTTTTATAATATATCTCCATATTAATATAATATGTAAAATATAAGGTCTCAGGATCAATTAATTTTTCTTCATGTTTCTTTCAATACCTTGGAAAAATAACATTTGAAGGAAAAACTTGCTTTTTTGTGAGTTCATACGCTTTCTGCACTTAGGTATGGATATATCTGCATAATTTGTATGGCTTTTTACAAATAAATCTCCAAAGATATATGTCATAAAAGAAGTGATCAAAAATCTACTAAAAATGTAAACAACAAATACTTTGGCAGATGTAGCAAATTTATCTAAACCTGCAGTGATGAGGCATCACTATTAGTCCACTAATCCAATTAAGCACTATACAAACACTTATTTTTTAACAAAACGTATGGCAATACTTCAGGCACAAGTAATTAAATAAATTTCTTTAATCATGGCCCTCTAAGAAGGCAAGTAGGCAGCTCTCAAAGCAACCATTTCATGTAATAAAATAAATACGTATTGGCTCCCATGGCTAACTTAAGTATAAATATAAATGAACAGGGTCTCTTCCTTATAGTTAGTGCAGCTTCTGCTACTTTTATTTTTGGAGATTAAAAAAATCCGTTCAAATAAAAGTTGTAGAACTTTTCACAAGCTGTGAGAATTTGCTTTTGGAAAAACCAAATTAGGATCGCAAAATCGAAAAAATTTGCTAACCTCACTTTTTTTAAATAGAACACACTATATATGATTGCTCAGAATGGAAGTCAATTTTCTTCTGATTTCAAAAATAAAATCATAAGTGATATTTAAATAAGTCGTTTTAGAAATATTTCGTGTCAAACATATTGATTCTACAGTTAATAATTAATCTTTACGGAAAAGTATCCAAAGATGGCCATGCATTATTACTGTAGAATCAATATGTTTGACACAGAATATTTCTAAAACGGCTCATTTAAATATCACTTATGATTATATTTTTGAAATCAGAAGAAAATGGACGTCCATTCTGAGCAATCATATATAGGGTTTTCTATTTTTAAAAAAAGTCTGGACGCAGCAAGTGCATTATGGTAGTGAATTTTCATAGAAATGATCTGGCACAAAATATTTTATTATAACTTTTTTTTCTTGTAACATAGAAATCTAAATTTTGGTGTATAGTTTACTTATTATATCGTAAACCTACCTACCAAATTTGGTTATCATATATTTCTTATTTTTTAAGATAATTTTTTTTTTCAAATTAAAACTCAAAATTTTCCAGGAAAACCTCGTCCGATTTTTTTGATTAACAAACTTGTCAAAGTTATTTACAAAAGGAAGGTACATGCCAAATTTTATCAAAATCGGCCTATTATTCTTTGAGATAAAATTTTTTTTCGAATGAAAACTCAAAATTTTCCCGGAAAACCTCGTCCGATTTTCTTGACTAACAAACTTGTCAAAGACATTTACAAAATAACGGTACATGCCAAATTTTATTAAAATCGGCTTATTACTTTTTGAGATAAGAATTTTTTTCGAATGAAAACTCAAAATATTCCCGGAAAACCTCATCCGATTTTCCTGGCTAACGAACTTATCCAAGCCATTTACAAAAGAAAGGTATATGCCAAATTTTATCAAAATCGGCCTATTATTCTTTGAGATAAAAATTTTTTTCGAATGAAAACTCAAAATTTTCCCGGAAAACCTCGTCCGATTTTCCTGGCTAACGAACTTATCCAAGCCATTTACAAAAGAAAGGTACATGCCAAATTTTATCAAAATCGGCCCATTATTTTTTGAGTTATCGGTGTGATACATATATATATATATATATATATATATATATATATATATATATATATATATATATATATATATATATATATATATATATATATATATATATATATATATATATATATATATATATATAATATATATATATATATATATAAATATATATATATATATATATATATATATATATATATATATATATATATATATATATATATATATATATATATATATATATATAAACATATAAAAATTGAAACTGACCCCGGATATGGGTTCTAGGGGTCCTAGATCGCGCTCATTTGAAGAAATTTTTTCCAAATTCAAAAGTCGAGATCTCCTCATTAGTGAATTTTTTCTAAGAAAATTCACTAAAAGGGAGGTTAGGTAATTTTTTCAATTTTGCGATCCTAATTTGGTTTTTCCAAAAACAAATTCACACAGCTTGTGAAAAGTTCTACAACTTTTATTTAGGAAGATTTTTTCTATCTCCAAAAATAAAAGTAGCAGAAGATGCAGTAATTATAAGGAACAGACCCTGCACACTTGAAACAAAGAGCAAGAAAAGGCATTCTTAAATTATTTTCATGCTTACTACACTACAAAGACATCTACTACAAAGACCTTCACTACAAAGACCTCCACATTAACAAAACAGCAATGAGTAAGAACAAGCATGCAAGGGTGAGTGAGGTCAGTGAGAAATGGAACAGGCATGTTTGGTGGTCAGTTGTGATAGGAATGAAAGTCATGTGAGAAGGAACTGATCTACGTCTGGATCTGCACCTTAAACGGTCCTCTTCTAACACTGAAATCAGTGAATCTCTTTTCTCCACGATTTCCATCATCTCATTTATAATGCTACGTTCAATCTGTTTATCTTCCTGAGACTTGGTATCATCTGCAAAGAAATAGGTATGAGGTTAGTTAACATCATGTGTGTAAAAATTAAGAAAACCACTATATTTACATATTAAATATTCTTACATTATATATCAAAAAGTCAGCGCGCAGCAAGTGCGTTATGGTAGTGAATTTTTATAGAAATAATCTGGTGCCAAATATTTTTTACAACTTTTTTTTCTTGCAACATAGAAATCTAAATTTTGGTATATAGTTTTCTTTTAGTATCATAAACTTGCGTACCAAATTTGGTTACCATAGCTTTTTTTATTTTTGGAGATGACATTTTTTCGAAAAAAAAACCCAAAATCCTCCCGGAAAACCTGCTTCGATTTTCCTGGCTAACGAACTTATCCAAGCCACTTACAAAAGAAAGGTGCCTACCAATTTTGTCAAAATCAGCCCATTATTTTTTGTTATCGGAGTGATACATACATACATACATACATACATGCATGCATGCATGTATGTATGTATGTATGTATGTATGTATCACACTGATGCATGCATGCATCCATACATACATACATACATACATACATACATACATACATACATACATACATACATACATACATACATACATACATACGTATGTACGTACGTACATACATACATACGTACGTACGTACGTACGTACCTACATACGTACCTACATACATACATACATACATACATACATACATACATACATGCATGCATGCATGCATGCATGCATGCATGCATGCATGCATACATACATACATACATACATACATACATACATACATACATACATACATACATACATACATACATACATACATACATACATACATACATACATACATACATACATACATACATACATACATACATACATACATACATACATACATACATACATACATACATACATACATACATACATACATACATACATACATACATACATACATACATACATACATACATACATACATACATACATACATACATACATACATACATACATACATACATACATACATACATACATACATACATACATACATACATACATACATACATACATACATACATACATACATACATACATACATACATACATACATACATACATACATACATACATACATACATACATACATACATACATACATACATACATACATACATACATACATACATACATACATACATACATACATACATACATACATACATACATACATACATAGATATATATATATATATATATATATATATATATATATATATATATATATATATATATATATATATATATATATATATATATATTCATTGATTGTTGTTGCCCCTACTTGGTGAAACTGGTCCATACTACATACAGACTTGGAAACTACTTCTCTGGCTTCAATGTTGGGTCTTATTTCTGTAAGTGAAGGGCATAATCAGCGTGTAAGCTAACTGGAGCAAGAGGCCCTTATGAATTCTAGATGTTCTCAGATGTTCTTCAATGTTTCTGTGACTAGTTTCGCTGCTTGACCGCATCCTCAGACAGATAAAAATTGAATTAGTACGAAATCATGACAATTACAAATAAAGATATGTTGCTATGTTATGATATTTTGATCTAAAAATTCATCAAATTGAAAATAAAATGAAATACAGATGACGGATGAGGCTTTGAAAATGTCGACGTAATGTATTTTAAGATTTAACATAAAAATATAACTAGCCTATAATAACTATAATAACAGTTACAACAATAAAATAACTAAACAATAACAGTAATAAAGCAGACTCTGTACAATGAAAGTATCGACATACATCAACTCATTATCTTATTACAACTTTTTTGAAAGAATAGTTAAATTTATTTTCTTTAACTTGTTTAATTAGGAAACAGAATATCCAAGAAAGAAGAATTCAGTTTGCTCATTTAAAACAAGGCACCTATTGTCGTGTGTGTCCTTTTTGACACAAAAATTAAATAACTTAATTATTCCTACAAATAGTAAATTAGTGTCGTTTGATGTTTGTAGCATGTATTCTAAGATACCTCCTAGAGAATGTTTATCTTTATTAGAAAACGTTTTAATATAAGAGAACATAAATGCCATAAAAAGATAATAAATAATGAATATTTTTAACGAATATATAAAACAAAACTTTTTCAAATTTAATGATAAAATTTATATGCAAAATGAAGTCCTACCTATGGGTAGTCCGTTGTCATCTTTAGTAGCCAACATATTTATGGAAAACTTAGAAAACCAAATTTTAACATCAGAACTTTCACATAATATTGTCTTTTGGTACAGATACGTAGATGATATTTTAGCATGTTTTCAAGGTAGCCATACAGAATAAGATGAATTTTTAAATTTTATTAATAACCTTCACACAAATATTAAGTTTACTTTAGAAGAAGAAGCTAACAATTGTATAAATTTTTTAGAGTTAACGATTAGAAAGTTAGAAAATAATTCATTTGACTTTTCAATATATATATAGGAAACCAACTTACACTGACACAACCATACCATACAATCCATGTCACCCTTTTTCACAAAAGATAAAGTGATCGAGAGAAAAGAATACAAATTAGCGATTAATTTAATTTATCCAAATATTAGAGACAAAAAAGACAACAGTTATGTTTCGATAACTTATTTTGGAACCATTTCAGAAAACATTTTAAAAAATTTAAATACCTGTACAAATACAAAGGTATCTTTTAAATCTTACAACACGACACATGATTTGCTATTTAACGCGAAAGAAAACCTATGTTATCTTGTTTCTTAACAAAAGCTGGAGTTTATAAATTAGCTTGTACACATTGTAACGTAATCTACATAGGTTAAACTTCTAGAAATTTTAACATCCGATACAAAGAACGTATTTCCGCATTTAGAAATAACCACGCCGACAAATCTATATTTGCAAAACATATTATTGATACCGAACATAGATCTACAGTAAATAACCACATACAACCACTACATTTTTGTAATGACAAACGTAAACTAGACTTTTTTGAAGGTTTAGAAGTCAAAAAGCACACACACACAACAATAACTGCCTTGTTTTACATGAGCAAACTGATTTAATGAATTCCCTTTTCATGGATATTCTTCTTCCCAATTAAATAAGTCAAAGAAAGTAAATTTAAGTATTCTTTCAAAAAAGTTTTAATAAGATATTGAGTTGATGTATATTGATACTTTCATTGTACAGAGTCTGCTTTATTACTGTTATTTTTTAGTTATTTTATTGTTGTAACTGTTATTATAGTTATTACAGGCTAGTTCGATTTTTATGTTAAATATTAATTGTGAAAGCCTCATCCGTCATCTGTGTTTCATTTTATTTTGAATTTGACGAATTTTAGATCAAAACATCATAACATAGCAACATATCATAATTTGTAAGCCCTTGATTCTCGAACTGAATGTTATACATTATGCCCCAAGGCGCAGCGTATTACCACAGCATATGAAGACTATGCTGTGGTAGTATGTGTTGCAGAGCACAGACTATTGGCAACGAGCAACTGAGCCAGAATCAGTCAACAAGGCTACATGCCCAGTGCAAGCAACGAAGCAGTAGAAATAATGCGCTTGTTAAGCTTGCAAGCTACTTGCTGCTGTTAAAGATCAGCAGTGTCGTCTAACGTCAGCCAGCTATCAAGCCGCTTGCAGTCGTATGCTAAAATTTAACGCTTTTGAAAGAAAGCATTGTCCCGGTATTAGGAAAGAAATGGGCCAGGACTGACAATTTACAAAATTGTTAGTTGATTGTACACAGTCTCCATCTCTAACATTTTATGTTAACTAGATACTACCTGGTCCCGCACTAATACTTGTAACTTCCATTGTCGAGATTTTTATCCACCATTTGTTTAAATAGCATAGCAGTACAGATAGTGTCATCTGTATTTGTCCTACATTGTAGATATTGCATTACAAAATCTGAAGTGATGTCGAGGATTATTTTAATTTTAATTTCGAATAACTTTATTTTTCTTTGATCAAAAGACTTGAAAATTGGCACACAACCATGTCTGTCTATGTTATTTTAAGTTGTAGATTTTCGTTTCAATCACATAAAGAATTTGAGAGATATTGCGTTTTAAAAAATATTTTTTAATTATTTGTTAAGAAAAATTGGGCATTAAGATCTGATGAACGAACTCATCCAAGCCATTAACAAATTAAGGGTAATTCCCAAATTTGGTCAAAATCACTGAAATATTCTTTGAGTTATCGGTTGGGTATATATATATATATATATATATATATATATATATATATATATATATATATATATATATATATATATATATATATATATATATATATATAAAAGTTCATATGTCAGTATTTAGATCACTATGAAAGTAATTTATTGGCTTCCCTTCCAAAGCACTCTACGCAGACCCGATTTTTTTCAAATTTTGATAGCGGGTAAAATGTGATCGTATCATGTAATATATGATTGTAAATATAAAAAGACTTTTTGAAAATGCAAAAATCCAATATGGCGCACATAAGAAAAATCAAAGTTATACACGGCTTTCATTAATTCCCGAACCCCACGTGACTGGATTCTGTCTCTCTCTTAGTGGAATATGATTTTATAAGTTGGCAGTCAAAAAGTAATCAAAAAAACCACTAAACTAGGGACCCTAAAGTTACTAAATCAATTGACAATTGACAGTTCAATCCATTGGCGCTCAATTCCCTTTTGACGGTTATTTTGTATATATATTGTGCATTTTCCAAGTTCGACCAGTGTTTACCCTCTTTAAATAATTTTCTATCTGTTGGACAATAAAAATAAACAGTTTTTATCAAAACTTAGCATTTTCATTGTGTTTTTACGTAAGTTAAAAGTGTAGGTATGTTAAGGTTATGTTGTTGACGATATTCGACATCACATGGAACGAAGCCCTACCAAATCTGTTCGTCGGTAATCTGCCCAAACAGGTACATATTTGTTACATGTTACACAATACACATTCCTAAAACCGTAAATTTGAAGTTTAAATAATCGGACCTCAATTTGTTTACGTACATTAGAAAATTTTGATATCTATACAAAATAAAAGTAATATTTTATTATGTTTTTAATTTATTGTTGTAACAATCAATAACAGTAAACCATACATGAACAGGCTTGCTGTTAAAAACACTAAATAATAAATACATTTAAGACATTTACTGTTTCAACTTATTATAATTTTTATCTTTTTTATAAAACCCCAAAGGAAATATGAGACAACACTGGCATCTTAGGGATTTCATTAATTCAGGTTGTACAACCGTGTATGCCGGGTTGCCTAACTTAAGCGGTCACGTGGGGTTCGGGAATTAATGAAAGCCCTGTATATTGTAATTGTTGCATCAAGAACGCCTTGGAAAACATGATGACACATTTAGACTACCCAAAAAAAAAGTGCCCTAACAATGTCATAGTTAAAAAAGTCTAGCTCCTTCGGTATTTGCTTAAAATACAACAAAAAACAAAATTAAAAATTTCCGTTTTTCGAATAATTAGAAAACTAAAAATGTCACCTTAAATTTTCTTTCAGATAATTGATCTGCATCGAAACGTGCAATTTTGCCTCAATTTAACCATTCTCGTATCTCTTACGATTTACAAGATCCCAATGCTCAAAGTTGAACTACCTGTGTATATATATATATATATATATATATATATATATATATATATATATATATATATATACATATATATATATATAAACATATAGAAATCTAAACTGACCCCGGATATGGGTTTCAGGGGTCCCAGTTACTTTGAAGATATTTTTTCAAAATTCAAAAGTCTGGATCTCCCCATTAGTGTTTTTTTTTTTTTTTCTAAGAAAATTCACTAAAAGTGAAATATTACAATAGTCGGTTTCTTGTTACCTTATATTATACTGATGCTGTCAATAATACTTGAGGAAAACATAAAGGGGGTGTGTCAAACAAGTGAAATGTTTCTTTTATTTATGAATACAGGCGTAAAAGAGATTCAAACATTTGTACTTAAAAATATCTACAACATTAAACCATTTTCCTTTATGCAAGCATTATATTTTTCTGTGCAGTACTTAATTGAACAATTTTATGAAGGACGCCTATATATTACTTTATTTTTGAGATTTCAATTTAATTTTAAATCTATTATAGGCTATTCCGCTTCATTTTTTAGATACTTATGATTCTTTGGACGTTTTAAGTTTTATAATAATGATGAAGTTTAAAGTTTCTGACTATTAATTAAATTAATTTTATTACCTACAAATTAATTTTGTTAGTTCTTATGTATTGAAACTTTCATTGAATCTGGTACACATTATATAGGTACTTAGATTAACTTGGGTCCTTTCAAAAGTTATAGATTTCACAGTTTTTTAACTGACTTTCAAAAGGTATGGACACAGCAGTAAGTAAGTTACAGTAGCGAATTTTCATAAAAATCTTTTAAATTTGAAAAAAAAAAGTAAAAAAATTGTATCTCAGAAAACAGTAGATTTAGTTTGGTGAAATTGTGTACACATGTTTGCTTTATGATTTTGTTACATAACAAAGATGTATTCTATTGACTGGGAGAAAATTGGTTTATTAATTTTTTTTTTAAGTTTATGGAAATGCGCTACCATAACTTGCTACATTCGAACTTTTACTAACAGTTGTATATAGTTCGTCTGTTTATTGGTTTATTGACTAGAAAGAGGAATTGTTTAAATTTTTTTTTGTTAAGTAAAAAAACTCTGGGCGCAGCAAGTGCGTTATGGAAGTGAATTTTCATAAAAATGTTTTTAATTACAAATATATCGCTCTGATGTGAGCAGGCATCAATTTGGTTACCGGTATAACCTATATAGTAGGAACAATGTACCATATTTTATCAAAATAATTATTTGAAAATGTACAAAAATTTTCCGAAAATAAACTTTAAATGTTTCTAAAAAACTGGTCTCCTAGCCAATGAACCTTAGGTGAATAGCAAATTGAGTTATTGAAATTTGAAACATTTAATGAAAATTCGCAACCAAAACGCCCTTGCTGCGTTCATACAAAAATTTTCCGAAAATAAAGTTAAATGTTGGTTTCCTAACCAACAAAACTTACGTTAATAGCAAATTGAGTTATTGAAATGTGGAGGATTTAATGATAATTTGCTACCAAAACGCACTTACTGCATCCAGATTTTTTCTTACAAACATGCATCATATTTCGATAAAAAATGCTAAAATGCAGTAACGAATTTGTTCTACGAAAATTAGCTAAAAATTATAGACCGTTAAACCATAAACTTCACTAAACCTACAGCGAAAGCATCAACTTAACTAAACCGACAACCAAAGCATCAGAGAAAGGGCCTATTTGAAATGAATTTTCTGTAAATATTTTAGTCAAATGAAGGGCAATGACGGTTGAATCTGAAACTTAAGGGTTCGCAAAACACTCTTCTTGCAACATTTTCTTTTCACAATCCGTATTTGTTGTACGTTCTTTGCCTAAACATTGCCAATTTTGACATTTTAAATTGCGAGTTTGACGTTTTGAGGGTAACTCCAAAATTTGTTGCTTTAGCTGCCCGTAACTTTTTTCTCCTTAAACTTAGAGACCTAAATTTTTGTACATGGTTCACTCTTTATAATACAAGTACGCGTACCAAATTTGGTTGTTCTCACTTTGTTATTTCCGAAAATAACTTACCTATAATGATATAAACCCGCGTATGAAATTTGGTTGCCCTTACTTTGTTAATTCCGGAGATATAATTTTTTTTCGATTTTTTTCGAAAGAAAACACAAATATTTCCGGGAAAACCTCGGCGGTTTTTTCTGGCTAACGAACTTGTCCAAGCCACTTGCGAAAGAAAGGTACTCACCAAGTTTAATCAAAATCGGTCCATTATTTTTTTTAGTTATAGGTGTGACACATAAATTTATATATATATATATATATATATATATATATATATATATATATATATATATATATATATATATATATATATATATATATATATATATATATAAACATATAAAGTCTGAAACCGACCTCGGATTTGGGTTCCAGGGGTCCTAAATAGCACTCATTTGAAGAATTTTTTTCAAATTTCAAAAGTCGGGATCTCCCCATTAGTGAATTTTTTTAAGAACATTCACTAAAACAGAAACTCTATAATTTAAATTGCTGTTATAAAATTACAGAAAGGGTCTATTACAAATAAATTTTCTACAAATTTTAGTCAAACGAAGAACAACGGCAGCTATTGAAGCAGAAGTGTAAGCACACTTCTTGCAATGTTGTCCATAACCCACCTTCGTTTTAGAATGTCTGTTTAAGTCACTGATTTTGACTTTTCAAACAGGAAGTTTGGCGTTTCTAGAAGAAAAATCATAAAATTTGGAAGCATTTTTTTGGTGAGTATTTTTTGACCTTTCTGCACCAAAAAAAAAAAAATAAACACTAATATTCGTCTGTAATATGCAATATATTTCGTTGGTCACATATATTATTTTGACCTCCTTTGACTTCTAGCCCTTTTTTAAGGCAGCCGCACTTTTTTTTTGTGTGTATATTTTTATTTTTTATCCTGACGACCATACAAAACCAATTAGGCACATATACTTTAGGCAAATAGGGTACATATGAAAAAGTTTGTGTTATTTGTAGCTACAAGCATAGAATACAAATATGCAATTTTAAATAGGAAAAACCTACTAATTTTTAATAGAGCCTCATCTAGGGATATCTTTTCATGAGTAGTAATACACACAGCAGCAATCTGACCTCTGGCAAGCAATCAATATGTGCGATTGTATCATCCACGTGTATAAGAAGAGTTACCACCTTAGTTTCAGTCCAGCTAAGTTAAAAAATAACTTTTTTACATTTTCTTTTTTCTCAATTATAATTACAGATTGGATATATAATTTGAATTGTAGGTATTTTTCAGCAGATTTCCGTATAAAAAATTTTTGTTAGTTTTCCCAAAACTTTTTTTTTAGTGTTTTCACGGAAATCATTTTTTGTCAAATTTTTCTGACAGGTTAGTAATTAATATTAGTAAATGTTTAATAAGTTACTGTAAAAAGATGTTTGTGAATTCACGTGAAAAAATTGTTTTCGAATTTTTGTGAAAAAAAAAACGTTTTTAACATTTTTGTAAAAAGGTTTTTGCATAATTTTCAGGTAAGATTAGTTAGTCGATCTTTGTAAATAATTTAATTTCAGCACATAATACCAGATGTTTGATGAAATTAAAAGATTTCTAATAAGCAAACCCTAAACCGTCATATTACTTGAATTTATTGAAAAAATGTCAATTTGCACCAAACCACCCCTACCACCTGGAACATATTGATGATGTGGAAGTAGAAATAACTTAACATTAAAAACACATCTACGAAAATTCGTTACCATAATACACTTGCTGCGTTTAGACTTTTTTTTATTTGAATGTGAAATTGTACATCCTAAATCCAATTCTTCAAAAAAAAAAAAAAAGAGAGAACAACTTACCATTTTCTATTCTTTCCCTGAGCTCGTGCTGCAGTCTAGCATGTCTGTCCTCTAGCTCCAGCTCCTGTGCCCTTATCATTAGTTCTTTCTCATATCTTCTGAGCTCTGTCCTGTCTCGCATCAAATCAAACCATTCCCGAAGCAGCTCTGGTTCATCTCTGCAGACCCCTGCACTTGCACTATCTCCCTCTCCTCTTAGAGTCTTTTCCACCAAAACACCTTGCTGTTCTAGTTCGCGTGTCTTCACTTCTATCTCCTCAAGTTTGCGCTGGATCTCCTGCGCCATACGGTGCCTGCAGGAAGTTAGTACATGGCAGTTAAGGTTACTAGTGTTGTTATACTGTTAAACTAGGTAAGGTTCAGTTATATTGTGAGTGGGTCATAACTGTCCCTCCACTGTGACCTTAAGGTCTATGTGGCTATGTTAAACTAGCATTTAGGTGCAGATTAATAAACTAGCAACTCAAATATCAAAATTATGTTGCATGTGAGTGGTTAATTCTTTACAATTAGTTGAATAATAACACAGCATCTTTGAAAATATTTACAGGCAGCAATATATCCACACACAAAAAATTGCAAGATGTTTTAAGGCAGCTATTTAAAAAGCTTTAAAATAACTTTAACCTACTTCATGAGGATAAAACAGAACACGTGTGTTGACCAATTGTATTATAAAGTATTTAAACACACAGTTTTTGTGTGTGTGTGTGTGTGTGTTTTTGTTTTTTTAAAGTCGGTCTATTTCGGCAACTATAGCCAGGGAGCAGTTTCATCTCACTATCCTGGAAATTTTGTCGAGCCCCTACCTTTCTGTAAAGAGGGTAGGGATCTTCGACGTGCCCAAAATCGCATGGACAGGGGACTGACGGCTTTAAGTACCCTTCGGTTCAGAGGCACACGTTCTCAAGACTGAACCACCTTGGCTCTCACAGTGCTTTTAATATGCATATATTTAAGACAATCCCAAACCCAAATAATTAATTTTCAATAATAAAAGTCCCCAATAAATATGTTCTTTATGTCTAACTACATTTTCAATATTCTCATAGTTACTTTTTTATTAAATCATACAACATAAAATCTGATGACATGATTTAGGTTTAAATATAGGATTACACATGATTTTTTATGTGTAACACTTTGCTACCTTTCATAAGCATTGTTATCTAAAAAATATATTATAGGGAATAAATGTCTCCAAAGTGATACTGAGTATTGTTCAAAAACTAGTATTTTGAAAATCCATACCTCTTTGCTTGTGCTTGTCTTACAGCTTTTCTAACTCCTTTGCTTGATCGTCTACTAGCCAAACTTGATGCTGAGTAATCCAAATTAACTGATTGATCAAGTGTATCAGAAGAGCCCTTGCCTTTATGCTTGTCATGTTCCTCATCTGAACTCTCATCTGAAACAGAAAAGTTGAGAAATAACTAAGATTTCAAGACTACAAATAAAAACTGATAGTTAAAATGATCTGCATGCATTCTTCAATTATTCGGGATTTAAGAATAGTGAATGCTTTCATTTTATTACTACTACTACTACCAGTATCATTCTCATAAAGGGGTTGGTTATTACTAATGTTTCTCCATGCACTTCGGTCCTGACAAGCTATTTTTGCTTAGTCTACATTCATACATCTCCGCATACACACTGTCCTATTACATAAACTTCTAACTTATTTCTTTTTTAATATATTGCCCATAACATCCGACCAAGCCTTCCTTGGTTTTCTAAGGCCTCTTTCTATTTGCGTGATCTCTATAAATTCTACTTGTCATTCTATCATTAGCCATTTGATCTAGGTGTCCAAACCATCTAAGCATGCTGCTCTGATACTTACTTTCAATAGACTTTACTACATTGCATTCTCTAAGAACCCATTCATTACTAACTCTGTCTTTCCTTGATTTACCAGTCACTCATCTTAGGTTGTCCATTCCAACAGCATTTAATATTCTTACAAGCTTGGTCTGACACACCCAACCAGTAAAGTTATTTTATAATTCAAATGGTATGTGGCTATTTTGTTTTATAGATATTTTATTAACACTGACAAAATGCCGATTCATTAAATAAAGCCGCAATAAACACTATTCTGTTGTAGAAAGCTGAAGTATAAGTTTATCTTCAAAACGTTTATATAGTCGGACTGTAAAATATTTTATAAAACAGTCACAGAATTATTATGAAAAAGTTTCAAGAGCCTACTTATAAAACATTTCCAACTATAAAACTAAATTGTTTTAAAGTATCTTCTTATTGAATTCTGGCGACATTTTCAATTCCCTTATAAACATATTAACAAAACTATTTTAAAGTAACATCCGGTGACTTTAAATAACAGTTATATTAAAGTACATTTAGAAACCAATTTGCTCTTAAGAACAGATTGTCGTTGTAGTGACCATTTTATAACTATTTTATAGTATTGCATTTGTACGACAATACGAAAAACACAATCCTTATAAGATTAAATTGTTTACTTGAACACCAATATGCTGTGGCTAACTTCATAATAAAACATGTTTATGATAACTGGATTTTATACCTACTTTAATCCACCTAAAACTTATTTTAATGTTAAAACAGCTAACACGAATAAAAGTTTTGTCTTCGATTTGTAAAAAAAATATATATAATAAAAGATGTCAGATACATGGAAATGGAAAAAATAAATAAATATGTGGTGCTTTTCAAGGAATGTCAAGGATATGGTATGAAAATATGATGTGTAATAAAAACATAATTGGTGTTGGCAATGAAAAAATAACAAATCGCTTTAATAAAACAAAGGAATCCACAGAATGTATCCCATCTGCCCCAGATGAAGTGTCAGTATCCCAAAATACGTTTGTTAATGCAAGTACCAACCTACCGGAAACTAAAAAGCAACAAAATCCTTTTGATAGGAATGCCCTTTTACAAATAGTAGGGAGTCAATTAAATGATGAAATAAGAGGTAATTGGCTAATAGAATTAGAGTTCATTGAAGACTGTAATTCTGCGCTGGAAGTTGACAAAAACATAGAATTTAGAAGAAATATTAGGCAATGAGCAGTTTCTTTTAATATCACCCATTCGGCATTAAAATTGCTATTTCGCAATATTAATACAAGAATTCCTAATGTACTTCCACAAGATTCTTTTTCCCACACTTTTATAAACATATCAAATGATTATCAAGAGGGCAGTTGGAAATGATGGTATTTAGTGGCATTTATTTGTTTATGACGTTTATAGTTGCTTCTTCTAACAATTCGCCAGCTCATTAGGGATAATTGTATATGTAATGTTTATCTTTATGATATAATCCAATCACGTTTACAATTAAATAATAAAAGACTTGTGATAAAAAAGACAAATTATGGCAGAAATCAATATGTTATTTTATAAAAGTGGCCAATAAGTTCTCTATTAGCCATAGTGTTGCATCTATATGGATAGATATAGGCATATAAACACATTGATCTTGTAAAAGCAATTCGGCCCTGTCACCAGAGCATCAGCTTTTGAATCAAAATGTTGGTTAAATGTTTTATAGAGATTGTATAATATCTAAATTATCTTAGAATGCTCTCTATTAATACGGAACTGTTTTATAAGAAGGCTCCATTTAAAGGTGGCATCCTTCGGAGATATAAAAATGGCAAGGTTGGAAATACTAAAAAAAAATCGCGCGTGTGTTAATATTACAGCTAATAAATATATATTTTTTACTTAGATCAAATTGGCACATATTTTCTTGCAAAAAAAAATCTAAACAAAGCTAATTTTGAATTATAGAAATGCATAAATAGGGAGCGCACTTAACATTTGTTAATATTTTGCGATTTATTTCACAATTAAATTTAATTTGCAGTAAATATTTCATTCTGTGTATAACAAACAATGTCTCTAAACACATAATAAAGTGAGAGATGACATAATTAAAATGGCCGTCTTGTAAATAGTAACACCTAATACCTGTGACATTTATATTTTCTGGGTGTCTGTTATTGTCTTTATTGAAAAAAATGCTTCCTGCAACTTTTAGAATGACTTAAACAAACTTTTTAATTTTATTGTTATTTCGTGTTGGATTTTCACTTTATAATGTTTACTAGAAACCAAATAAAAGCTTTTACAAAACTGTTGCATAGTTCATTTATAATAATAGTATAACAAACATATTTTATCGCATAGTATGGAAACTGTAATAAAACTATTTTATAATGTCAGTGTTGACATTTTTTTAGAGTTGCAGTAATGCTTATAAAATTGTTTTGTAATGTTTACAAAAGTCTTTATAAATATTTACGGGGACTGAAGTATTTTATATAATGGTGCCAATTTTGGGTAAATGTATTGAAAACAATTCAGGAAAAAAAACGTTTTCACAACTATAATAAAATATAAAATTGCTAGGTGGGACACCCAACATTCAGACCCATATAGAACAGTCGGTACGAGTAGACTATTATATACAGAAACTTTGGTCTTTTTAGATATACATTCACCCCCGGCTACAGAGATCATAGCTTCCAGCAACTTTCTGCCTGCATTTACCATACTTTGTACCTCATCATATATTCTTCCGTCAGTTGAAAACAGTCTTCCTAAATATCTAAATTCCTTCACTTTCTCTACCAGATTATCTTTTATCAAGAGACAGCAATTACTCGTTCCACCATCTTTATCAAACACCATAACTTCTTCTCTGCGTTCATATGTAGATTCATTTTATTTGTCACTGTCAACAGTCTATCTAATACCTACTGAATTTTTCCTGCAGGTTCACTAAGTAATATTGCATCATCTTTTCACCCCAATCATATTGTTTCTTCCAGTTTGTCTTGCCCTTTTTATCCACTTTCAAAACAATTTCTTGTTCCCTTCAAAGTTATTCTGTATTTACTCAGCCTCTTTCATTTCCAGTTCTTGCTTACTGTCACAAACGATTTGTTTGCACTCACTTCTAAATTTTATGTACTCAACCAGGCGCTTCTCTTTCTCTCGCACTTCCTTGGTATTTACCATTTTTTATATGCTTCTTTTTTGTCATCCACAGAGCTTTCTTTACTTTTTCATTCCACCTCGCATCCCCCTTAAAACATCCAACTCACCACAAGCTTATTTTGCACATCCAATTATATATCTTCCAGGGTCATCCCTGCACTTTTCACATTGCATTCTTTGATGTATTTGTTCTATAATACATGCAACTCAGTCATTCTGTTTTCCACTAGATAGGCATACAGTTCCCTTTCGTCAGGTGTGTACATCAACTTTGATTCTCACTTATTTTCGTTCCCTCACTTGCTTTATGCATCTTTGTTACAGTTTTATATGAAACATCAGAAGAAAATAGTCAAACTCACAGTCAGCACCTCGTACCTACTCTAGTATCTTTTACAATGTGCGTAGTCTCTCATCATACACAATGTAGTCTGTTTGTATACTTGTGGATATATTTGTAATTAAATCATGTATTCGATATGTACAGGCCTTATTACAGACATATTAATCAAGAAGTCTCCATTCTCATTAACTCTTGCCCCTCCGTATGGTCCCACTACTTTATCGGTTTCATTTCTCTCTACTCCTGCCCACCCATTTATATCTCCAGCAACAATTCTTTCACCTCGTCACACATGTCTAGTACTCCATTCATGTCTCTCCAAAAGTTTTCCCTCTCTCCACCACTGTCGCCGTTTCTAGGTGCATAACAGACAACCAAAAACCCTATGTATACTCGTATTCATCTGTACCCATATTATTCTTCGAGAACCACATTAATAATTTCTTACACATGCCATTGCCCTTTCATTTAGCATTATACCGACTTCATGACTGCCACGAGGATTTTCTTCAACACCTGACCATATGCATAAGTACTCACTCACTAGTTCCTCATCCCTTTCGTTTTGTTTCACTTATGCACAATATATCAACCTTCGTGCATTAATCTCTTGCAAAATCTAATTTCTTTACCTCTCATACCCTGCACATTTCAGCTCGCAATTTTCCAAGTCGTTGCCAGGTCGTCATCACATATATGGCGGGCCGAATCTATTCAGCCTCCGTAAACCCGACATCGCTTTGGCTGTTCGAGACTTTATCTGTGGTTTTCGTAGTGTTTAAAAATGTAGAAGTGGGATGAGTCACTAGCACATCCGCACTACCTACTCTCGCTTTTTAATACTAACGATGGAGCAGTCCACTGATGCATGTTGGGTAATTTTAGCTGCCGTGGAAAAATTTAAGTGGTTAAAGTATATAAGTAAAGAGTGTTTTAGACTGGGTTACATTAGTAATTATTTAATGGTTTTTCATTTATTTTTATTGCAATTTTTATGTATATTTCTGTTAAATAAACAATATTATGATCATTATTAAAATCCAAAATATGTAACGAGGTGAATAAATACACCTTGATACAATTTAATTAACCATATATGCAGCAAGTAAATTCATAAACATTAATTTATTTCATACAACTTAATTTAAAGCACAAATACCAGATACTGAGTAAAAGTGGTTTCAGATAAATCAATATACATATTAATTAGGTGATAATGTCTTATCATCATCTATCTACATTTTATCACTGATGGATGCCTATAAAATAAGGACTAGATTTCAAGGAAAATCAGTTCTCTCCGAGCATTCATCGGATACCCTGACAGTAGCCAAAACAAGCAGACAAGCAGCAGTCCGACAAGTCCACGTGCTAGGTGAGTTTGCCCTGCTATTATACCGCAGTGTGGTAAATTATTTGCCGGCTATTACAAGAGCTGTTGAATCCTGGATGTAGTAGCACAGTACGATCTAGCTAGTCTAAACCGCCTACCCCAGCTGTTGATTCCTGGGCATAAGCGTCAAAGATCAAACCACACTGCCGCCCCTTTCCCCCTCTTTTGTTGACCGACCAGAGTGCCTATGAGCGACGCTGATTCCCGATCGTAACCCGCTGGTCTGGCCAAAATGCCAAAGTTGTTTACTACTAGATGCTGAGCCCTGTGTGCTAAACAAGGGAAGTCCATTCCACATAATTCCCTTTGCCCCCCCTTGTGTTGACGGACCAGGGTACCTATGAGTGACGCTGATTCCCGATCGTAACCCACTGGTTTGACAAGAAGTTGTTTAGTACCAGACGCTGAGCCCTGCATGCTTAACAAGGAAGCTTATTCCACATAACCCCCTTCGCTCCCCCTACAAAATGACAACCGAAAGATGGCCGTCAGCTGGCTACGCTGTAACCTGAGCACTGAAGGAGTTGTGTCCGGAAGGAATATCCCAGGGTTCCGTTCCGCAGTAGGAAAAACCAACCAGGCACTATATTTCGAATTATATCAAGTGTAAATAATGTAGATACTGTAAATACATTTATATTTTTAGGAAATTGTGAATACATAGATAGAGTAGAAAACTTTCTTCACTGAGTTATCCTGGCACTCAAAGTAACAACCTTTCAATTGTTTTTTGCTGTTCCCAAACATCCAGAAATGTAAATATGTGACTTAATTTTAATTTGTAATTGTTACGTTTCATACAAACCTTTAATAACTTGTGGTAAGGAGATGCAACTATTTTAAAAGACTGTTTTCAAAAGATAGAGGAATGGGCAATGAAATACAAAGTGAGTAAATGCAGGTAAAAGCATACTACAAGCTAAGGCTACTGCTAGGAGTGAGTGTATAATAAAAGAGGCCAAAATCACTAAATGTAACAGTATACTGATCACAACTGTGCTATATAGATGCGAAAGTTGAATATGTCAGAGAAAGCATGCAGGAAAATTAAACACTGTGTAAATGATTTACTTAAGGTGGGTGGCAAATCAATTGAGAATAAATAAGTAGCTGTTTAACATATGTAAAGTTGAAAAGTCTATTGAATATTATGAGCAGTATTTTAAGATGATGTGGTCGCATAGAACACATGGATAAAGACTGATAACAAGTAGCATTTACAAAGAGCATATGGATGATACGGTTGCTGTTGAATGCCTAGCAAGGCTTGGTTAAATGATGTAGAAGACATATTAAAGAGAAGATGTATTAGAAGTATGCAGCTGGACACCCTACATAAAGGTTGGAAATTCTAGGCATTAGTACGATTACATAGAGCATCTTTAAGTTTAGTGTAAGTTGACAGCGTTGCCTGCTGACAATTTTGTTAACTATGCAACTAATTTCATTGCATATACTACTGAGATATCAAAAATTAACTTGTTCAAACATTCAACTGTCAGAGCAAGTATCATGCATTTACTTGATTGTTTCAGCTTAACGAGTAATTAGGTTGAAGTTTTCCTGCTAGTGTAATCTTCAGCAGTTCCTGAATGATAGTTTTTACCACAAGCACAAAATTAAAACGATTAAAGCCTGTTTTTCAACTGGTGTGCTCATTACTAGAATTTAGGAATACAACCAGCGTTTATGTTTGTGAAAAAATTGAGAATACTTCTCAGATAAATTTTGACACAGGTGTGTTAAAAGAATGATACCAAAAAGCTAAGAAGAACGTTTTCCTTTTAAGGCCACGTGTAACCAAGATCATTTTTGACAACCTATTGTTAGATACATAGATGATATTTTAGCATGTTTTCAAGGTAGCCATACAGAATGAAATGATTTTTCAAATTTTATTAATAACTTTCACACAAATATTTGGTTTACTTTAGAAGAAGAAGCTAATAGTTGTATAATTTTTTTTTGGCTTAACGATTAGAAAGCTAGAAAATAATTCATTTGACTTTACAATATATAGGAAACCAACTTATGCTGACACAACCATACCATACAATTCATGTCACCCTTTTTTACAAAAGCTGTCAGCCTATCATTCTATAATACGTCATGCATTTTCAATACCTATGTCCCAAAACAATTTTGAAAAATAAATTTCAATAACTAAGAAAATAGCATCTTTTAAATTAATAGATAAAATGATAGAAAGAAAAGAATACAAATTAGCGATTAATTTAATTTATTCAAATATTAGAGACAAAAAAGACACCAGGTATGTTTTGATAACTTATTTTAGAACCATTTCAGAAAACATTTCAAAAATGTTAAATATGTGTACAAATACGAAGGTAGCTTTTAAATCTTACAACATGTAACGTAATTTGTTATTTAATGTGAAAGAAAAATCTTGTTTCTTGACAAAATCTGGAGATTATAAATTAGCATGTACACATTGTACGGGAATCTACATCGGTCAAACTTCTAGAAATTTTACACCCGATACAAAGAACATATTTCTGCATTCAGAAATAACCACACTGACAAATCTACATCTACAAAACATATTATTGATACCCAACATAGACCTACAGTAAATAACCGCATAAAACCACTACATTCTTGTAATGACAAGCATAAACTAGACTTTTTTGAAGCTTTAGAAGTAAAAAAGCACATATGCGACAATAGCTTCCTTGTTTTAAATGAGATAACTGATCTATTGGATTCCTCTTTCTTGGACATTGTTCTTCCTAATTAAATAAATGAAGCAAAATAAATCCAACAATTTTTTCAAAAAGTTGTAATGGGTTAACTACGCTTAATGCAACTGAAAAATAGCATAAGAAAACAAAGAAGATTGCCCTTACTATGAAAAGTATACATGGTATCCAATGGCTATTCTATAAGCTATCAGCTATTAACAAAAACATACCCTCCTAAACAGAGGAATTTAATATATTCTTTTTACTAGAAAAAACACAAACCTTTCAGAGAATATCCTGTATAATGAAGTGGTAAGGGGGGCACTGGTGGTGGCGTATCTCTGCTCTTCCTGTGACTGGTCTCTGAAAAGCTTTTCCTTCTTGGTGGTTCTTCTACGACAACTTCCTGAACAAAGTACGAAGAACATTATTATGTTAACTTAATGAAAAATTATATAAAACAACAAAAGAAACAACGTAAAAAATTAACACATGTATTAGAATAGGCAAAACAAAATTTACAACATTATGTTAAGCATAATAGAAATAAACAAAATAAAAATTGAAAAATTTATTTGTTAGTAAATACAATTTTGATTTGTAAAATCTTCAACGTGGAATTTAGTTAGTTAAATTATTTATCTATTAAATTAATAACTGAAAATGGGACATCTCAGACAACTAAAGTAGGAATGATAAGTAACTTTATTGTCTCAAATCTGAATCCCTGTCCTAAGCATTTATGGTTTATTAGTTTTATCATCTACCCTTATACAATTATTATTTATGAGGACTTAGATCAAATGCATTAACCAAGATTTGGTTAATCTAAACTATATTCCATGCAAAATTTTCTAATTTGAGCTAACTTATAAATATGTTTCTATTTAACTGCCTTTATATAGTACATTATAGTTGGGCTGACGGATCAAAGGTAATCATGTAAATCATGGATATACAATTAAAAAGGTTATCTGATGAACTACTGCCATGTTGTCTCTGAAAATCATCAGCTGTGTTAGACAAGGATGGACAATTTGCCTCTGTTCACAAATATACAATTGTATTGTATTGGCTGGGTTCGACATGTATTTAATCGTGATACATTGGTAAGGAATTTGAGTGGTTTAGCATAACACCTATATACAAGATGTGATAATAATTTGATGTTTTTCAGTCATAAACATGTGGAAAATTTATGCTAAGATAATTAATGTATTTATTGAGTTATTATTACTTTTTATGAATTTTGCTTCAATAATATATGAAATTTTCAACTTAGTACATATACCATATTGTACCAGAGAATGTGTACATTGTTGCCCATCGTTTTCCCTTTCTGTAACTTTTTAATGAGGCGAACTTGGGACTTTGCAGCGAGAAACGTTAGGGAAAAGATGTTGAACAATGGGTGGTTGGAAATCTGGCAACAATGCACACGTTTTCGCGTGACCTTGAGGTATCTATCTACTTTAGGGGCAAGCCTTAAGTATTAAATTATATGATTACCCATTTCAAACTTTCATGTGATGAATAATAAAAAGTATTAGATAAAAAATTTAACTGTCCTGTGAATTTTAATTGTTGAATTTTCTTTAAAAAAAAAGAATAATGAGGAGATCGTGACTTTTGAAATACTTTCTGAGCATCAAGTGGGACCCCTAGAACCCATATCCGGGGTCAGTTTCAGTTTATATATATATATATATATATATATATATATATATATATATATATATATATATATATATATATATATATATATATATATATATATATATATATATATATATATATATATATATATATATATATATATATATATATATATATATATATATATATATATATATATATATATATATATATATATATTTGTGTGTGTGTGTATCACACCGTTCACTCAAAAAATATTGGGCCAATTTCAATCAAATTTGGTGAGTACCGTTCTTTTGCAAATGGCTTGGATAAGTTCGTTAGCCAGGAAAATCGGCTCAGTTTTTCCCAGAAAATATTGTGTTTTCTTTAGGAACATTTTTATATCTCTGGAAATAACAAATCTATGGCAACCAAATTGAACACGCGGGTTTACATCATAAAAAGTCAACTATGTACCAAAATTTAGATCTGTAGGTTATAAGAAAGAGAAGTTATAGGTATTTAAAGAAAAAAAATTGGGTGCCACTGATGAGCAGAAAAATGCTCAAAAGCAAAATATCTTGTGTGCAAAACAATATCTATTGTATATTACAGACAGGGATTCAGTTGTTTTGGTGCAAAAACATCAAGAAATGATTACCCATTTCGGACTTTCATGTGTTAAATAATAAAAAGTATTAGATCAAAAATTTAACTGTCCTATGAATTTTAATTGTTGAATTTTCTTAAAAAAAAGATTAATGAGGAGATTGTGACTTTTGAAATAATTTCTTCAAGTGAGCATCAACTAGGACCCCTAGCACCCATATCCGGTGTCAGTTTCAGTTTTTATATGTTTATATACATGCATACATACATATATATATATATATATATATATATATATATATATATATATATATATATATATATATATATATATATATATATATATATATATATATATATATATATATTGTGTGTGTATCACACCGTTAACTCAAAAAATATTGGGCCAATTTCAATTAAATTTGGTGAGTACCGTCCTTTTGCAAATGACTTGGATAAGTTCGTTAGCCAGGAAAATCGGTTCAGTTTTTCCCGGAAAATATTGTGTTTTCTTTAGGAAAATTTTTATATCCAGAAATAACAAAGCTATGGCAACCAATTTTAATACGCGGGTTTACATCATAAAAAGTCAACTATGTACCAAAACTTAGATCTGTAGGTTAAAAGAAAAAGAAGTTATAGGTATTTAAAGAAAAAAGAATTGGGTGCCACTGATGAGCAGAGAAATGCTCAAAAGCAAAATATTTTGTGTGCATAACAATATCTATTGTATATTACAGACAATGATTAAGTTGTTTTGGCACAAAAAAGTCAAGAAATGTCAGAAAAAGTACTTTGAAAATTTTATAGTTTTTCCTCTTGAAATGTGAAAGTCGCGATCTGCAACGTCAAAATTGGCAACTTTAAGGCAAATAATCTGGGACGAATATGGGTTATGTAGAGAAAATGTCGCAAGAAGTGTGTTTTACAACCCCTTAAATTTCAGCTCCAACCTTCATTGTTATTCATTTTACTAAAATATTTACAGAAAATTAATTTCAAATAGAACCTTTCTATGATGCTTTGGCAGTAGTTTTAGTTATGGCGTGAAGAAAAAACTTTTTACCTGTTTTTAATTTAAGCACATTGCTTGCACGGAGAAGTGTGAGATTTGGCGCAGTTAAAGTTGATATGGAGAGGCAGTGCAGAAAAATAAAATGTATGTAAATATGTGTTACAAATAGATTAAACAATGCTTTGTTTTAATTAGTCAGTTAGATCCCCCAGTTCTGAACTGACCGTTAATTAATATGTGAAATGTTAAACACATAAAACTCTGTGGTCAACAGTCGCACTAAGATTATAGAGATAGAGGTGTACTCTATGACGAACAAACATCTATAATGTTCAAACTTAAAATTTAATGAATTGCGGTCAAAATTCGACCACTGCACAGGTCCACTAGTATGGTTTAATCCTCTATAATTTTTGGCGAATATTCGTAGAAAAAATTCGCTAATGAGGAGACCGCGACTTTTGGATTTTGAAAAGGTTTCTTCAAATGAGCGCAAACTAGGATCCCTAAAACCCATATGCACTGTTAGTTTCAGTTTTGGTCTATTTACATATATAACAGGGTGACGCATTTTCATGGTAAAACTCAATATGCCGTTACTAGAAAAAATTGTATGCTAATAAATTGAGGTGCATCTTATAAAATTATTTCGACAATCACAGGGTGGCCCATAAGTCGTTGGTAATACAAACTTTCTTTTTTTAAATTAAACACCTTTTATATTATTGCATTTTTCCATTTTCCATCGAATTGTAATGCATGCTTGTAAAAAAAAATTATAGCGTTAATCTTATCTGAGTTATTTCAATTGTTTCATATTTTTGGCACATATCAAAAATTATGATATGCTATTTTTACCAATATACAGCATTCCATGAAAATAACACATTCAGAGAGGTTTTCGTTTATATTATCCGTGAAAAAATCGAGGTCCCATATACAACTTTTTTGTGTTTCTGTAAAAATGATTGTTTGTAAAAATTTTTGTCGAATTTTGTTGTCAATGTACAAGGTTTATAGATTAGATAGGTTGTCTAGTAACTATGAAGGGGGAGAGACGAGTGAGGAGGGTAATACGTCATGTGTATTCTAAATGCGAGTAGCATCTATAGTATCAGATTTCGTTTTGGTGTTTTTAGATAACATTTACTAGAAATTTGTGTCACTTCGTTTAAAACTTTTCGAATACTATCAGTTACAGATTCATTTAAATGTTTATTTTGTACGAAATAGCAGTTAAATCAAAACTATTGTCCTAAAGACAATATCTAACATCTTTTGAGATGTTGTGTTATAAACATGCACATTGAATCAACAGTATTACGAATTGAATGTCACTTTTTCGAGATTATTTTTATATCCAACAATTAAATCGGTGAATAGTCATAAATGTAGATGTGTTTAATGAAAAAAGGTTATATATTCAATAACTCAATAAATAAGTTGACCTAAATATCTGTTTAGATGTCTGATGGAGTTGTTTGTAGTGTATTAATGTACAAAAATAACTCTAAAAAGGCAAAGAAAAGTGGAGATAAACTTCCAAAAGGAGTAAAAATAAAAGTATTACGTATATTTGCAGATAAGGTCACAGAGGGTTTGTATTTTTAAAAAATTAGAAAGATGCTGAGAACTCCACTTGGATGTATAAATCGCAAGAAAAATTTCGTGCAAGCAACCCCCCCAAGTATGAGGAGTGAACAGGGGTGCTTGACGGGGAAGAAGATAAAAAGGAAGTATAAATGAAAAATGCGAAGAAAAAAAACAAGAGCTGTACCTATATCAGCTGCCTTTATCCCATTTTGCAGCTACACCTCCTTAAAATATTGTTTATCCCGCACAGATCAGGTCCCGTAACTTTCTTGGGGGTTGTTCCCAAGAATTTTTTCTTGTGGTTTATGCATTGAGGGTGGTTGTAGGCATGCAGAAGGAGAAGAACCCCCCATGTTGGGGAAGGGCTATGCCAGCATGGGATGAGGGTGAAGGTGGGTGCTTCGTCCTGGCGATTTTCCTTCCACTACTGCATGCATATAACCAACTTCAATGCATAAACCACAAGAAAAATTTCGTGGGAACAACCCACAGGAAAGGTACTGGACCTGAGGCGAATAGGGGTTCTGTGTGGGGTAAACATGATTTTAAGGAGGTGTAGCTACAAAATGGAATAATAATAATGGAATATAGATCCGGCTAAGCTGTTTTTCGCATTTTTCGTTTCTTCTGTCCCATCCATCAACCCTGTTCTGGTCCCGTAATTTTTTTCAGGGTTGTTTGCAAGAAATTTTTCCTGTGATTTATGCATCCAAAGTGGGTTCTTAGCAGGTTTCTGAAAAAAAATTCCGAAAGCCCTCCGTGAACTCATCTGAAAATTTACCGAGTATTATTATATATTTATAACTTACTTATTGGGCTACCACAATTTACTATTATTTTAAAATTAAATATAAGATGTCTTGAGTTTTTTGCTTAGAAATTGATTGTAAAAATTATAAACCAACTATTTTGTATGTGTAAAAATACACACCTACCTAAGTATTATAAATTTAAATAATTTACTAATTGTGATTAATTGCACGTTAATAATTGAATATCCAGTAAAATACGTAAACTATTAAAAAAAACTAAAAACCTAGGTTGTGGTTTAGAAGAAAAACATTCTATTCAATGTGAGGCATTATGAATTTATAATTTCATAAATATTAATTAATTGTTTAATCTGTTTTAAGATAAACCAATTAATTGATTCTATTAATTTGAAATCAATTAATATCCTAAAATTTCAATACTTTCTGTTACTATGTGAAAAAAATCTTAATTTCAACTTGTTAAATATTTAATCTTGTTATAAGTTCAAAAAGAACATACCTTTGAAAAGCCTAACATGAAAATGCCAGCTGATTTCAATATTCAAGGCACTATTATGCCACTAGATTTAAATTCGGAATACATGTGACGCATTCCCATTCCACTCTCTGATTGGTCAAGAGTTACCAGACAACCTATCTAATCTATAAACCTTGGCCAATGTGCATGTACATGACATACAAAACAGAAACGACTTCTTTGTTGACACTTTTAATACTAGTCGGGCTTCAGATTGCATGTTATCAAGGGGTTTTGTATTTTTTAATGGGTTATATAATGAATATAAAAAAACTGTGGTAATTATAATAAGTTTAGACTATTGTTAATAGAATATGTTGTTTTGGTTATTATTGATGTATGTTTGCTGTAATTAGCGTGATGCTAAATAAAGAATAATATCTTATTAAAGTCCTCTTTACTAATTACTGTATATAAACACAAAATTCTACCCTAAATTTTAGCCAGAATTAGGGGCAAATTGTTTAAATAAACTTTAGTTACACTCACATGACCAGTTTTTTTTAATTTCATTTTAGTTAAAGAAACTTTTTAATGGTTGTAGGGAAAACGATTCCAAAAATACCTTATATGTATAAAATTTTATATTTTAAACCAAGAGAATAAATAACTTGATAAATATATTTACTATTTCTACTTGAACTCTCCACATGATCCTGCGACTGAAAAACATCAGCTTAATATCATGTCTTGTGTAGTTATTATATCAGAACACTGAAATTTCATATCACTGTATCACAATTTAATATATTGGACAGCATTGTATCGTCCTTCATTGTCTCATATAGTTGGGAGACTTTAGGAAACATGTCAGGAGTTTGTCATATCATCTATTTAAGTATACATCCATGATAAGAAGTAAGAAATGGTAAAAGCATGATGCTCAATCTGTGTCCTGCTAGCATAAGATTCTGACTTCTCACCATGTTATTACCTTGAGTACATTTCTCAGACCCTAATCAATAAAATGGACATTGTAGTTCTCTAATGCCTATGAAGAAGTTTGGCACAGTCCAAATATCATTACATCCCTAAACTAATAAAAAGTTTTAAAGGTCTTCAATGATCTTCCAAAGAGCAGGTGAAAGAAGCTCTGAAGACCTGGTTTACAGTGAGCTGATTTTTTAATTTTCTAGAGGTGTTGTGTATATATATATATATATATATATATATATATATATATATATATATATATATATATATATATATATATATATATATATATATATATATATGCATTTAATAAAGAGTATGTGAATAATAATATATTTTATGAAGAGTGCAGCCACCAGTGAAGCTGTAGATGGGATTGTTAGTGTTCTTTATATACAAAAGATAAGAAGTAGGTATAGTTTCTCAACATCAAAACAACTGGGTAGCATAAGAAGTGAGTGCCAAAACTGAACTTTTTGAACCCCCACGTTCATTTCTAATTTATCCAATAAAACGCTGTTGATAACAACATGAAAGGATACGATATTTATAAGCTGAGATTGGAAAACAATCCATACCACAGGTGTTTATTCAGAAAAGACATATGCCAAACCTGATTGAATTCAATTCAATTACATGACCCTCCACAAGCTTTTTCAAATGTAGAATTTTTGAAAATGGGACATGCATAAGAGTATCAACCATGGATCGGTTTTAAAGAAAGCCATATTGGTGATCACAAGATATTTCCTAGATCTATATTAATAATTTTTTCCATATACAACTATAATGACAAATTGTATCAAATACTATTCTGCAATATTAGTAACATCTAAAGACTGAATGATGCTCAGGTATATATTTGATCAAACATATTTAAGATCGATAAAAAGAGAGAAATTGATGAAAATGTACATTGAGACAGCAACAAAAAATTGCTAAAGTGGTTAATCGAAAAAGGTAAATTCAAAAGAAACTGTGAGTTTATTATCAGTTTGTTATACTTTAATTTTGAATTATTTCTTAATTTATTGTAGAATCTAAACTCTTTTCAATTTTTTGTATAAAACTGAATATAAGGTTTTTTATAAAAAATAATTTATGTGTATTTTTGTAAATTAAAAAGTACAACAGTTTCAATTTAAACATTAAAAGATAAAAAATATCCAATTCAAATGATCTGCAGTATATTTAATTCCTTAACTAATGAAACTTTACATGCAAAGCAAAGAATGAAATCAAGAAAGGGAAGCAAGATACAGCATGCAACAAATTACACTCACAAAACAACAAGAAACACAACAGATAACAAAAATAAAAAATATGAATTAATTTCTTACAGGATCTCTCAGCTCCAGATTCGTACATGACTGCAAAAATAGATATAATGATTAAAATGAGACCCTTTAGTTATGAAAAGCATTGATGTATGCATGTTATATGTAAATGTACATATGTACAAAGGTGTTAAATTTAAATGACAATTACCTTGGACAGGCCTTTGTACTTTGGAGAGATCCTTGAAAACAGGCCCTTTGACCCTGATGGGCTTTTCTTAGAGCTAAACAATCCACTAAGCAATGTACTGATACTCTTTTTCCTTTCACGATCTTTATTTTTAATTTTCTTTGGTTTTTTACATTCTGTATCAAGTAAATTTGGGTCAGATCTACAAGCCTTAATCGCTTCTTGCTTCTTTAGACTAGGTGGTTTCTCATTTGTTAAATTATCTGAAGATTTAACACAAGTTAATTGCTTAGTTTGATTTTGGTTACAATCATCACCACTTTTAGAACGTCTAAATGAACTATTTTTCTTTTTCTTTAAGGTATCATTTGCATATAACCAAGAATTTCGTC
The DNA here is from genome assembly GCA_964006375.1 of Tillus elongatus. NCBI lineage: Eukaryota > Metazoa > Arthropoda > Insecta > Coleoptera > Cleridae > Tillus > Tillus elongatus. The sequence continues at coordinate 148,176,408 of OZ023263.1, read as the reverse complement.
TTTCTGTATTCATTACTAATGACTCTATACTTTCTTGTATATGCACATCAATATTTTCATTCTCTTTGTTTCTTTCCTTGTCTTTATTTTGTTTGGATACTTTTTCCTTTAATTTTGCTAGCTTGTCTTCAGGACTTAATCCCAGTTCTTCATTTGACAACAGTTTTGCCCTAGCCCTTGCTTCTTGCTTAAGTTTTTCTGCTGTTTTCTTAGCTTCTTCATTTTTCTGTCTAGGTGGTGCGACAGGTGTTTTGAAATCTTCTGTGAAAAGAGCTTTCCTTGCAAGTGGTAAAGTAACATTATTGGAATATGTTGGTAAAACTTCTGGACACTTCTTTGTGTTACTATCTTTAAACAATTTTTTAGATGAGGTAGAATGTAAACTTAAAGGTGTATCAGACTGTTCTTGGAACAATTTATTTATTTTCGAGTCTGAAACTGCAACTACAGTTTGAGATTTTTGTAATGGCACTAGATTTGTTGTTAATAAAACATCTGGTGTAGCATAATTACTTGACCCAGTTGAATAAGCAGATAACCTATTTGTTGGTGTTGTACAATCACTACTTGTATCACAGGGTATAATATCAGCTGTAGCAGATTTCGATAATTCAAAAGGTTTAACAGAACTAAGGCTGCCCACTGCAGGATTTCGGTTTCTTTTCTTACGCTCTAATGATTTGTTTTCTGCTTTCATTTTGTTCATGACCATTTCTTGTATTAGCTTCTGGTTTACATCCCTCTCTTTTTCTATAAACTCTTTTTTGTATAGTATATCAGGAGTTTTTACTACTGGAGAAAGATTCAAGGTTATGTTTTTCGGTGAGTGAACTGGACTGGATTTTTCTTTTTCTTCCTGTATTAAGTCTGGTTTAGGAATATCCACTTTGCTTTTACGCTTTGACTTACGTATGTCAATTGAATCTTTGGCATTACCAAATTCAACTTTTGACTGAAGCCTCTGACAATGTTCATGAAATTCTATACTGTTGGGATCGACATTTTTCTCATTGTGACTAGTAAGTTCATTGTTTCGTTTGAGCAATGCCTGTTCCTCTTTAAGTTTAGCCAGTTTTTCTTCAAGTCTTTGTTTGTGGTTATTATTTTCTGAAGATAATAATTTAGTTATCTGAATTTTATCTTTTTCCAGTACATTTTCTGCAATATTCTTAACAGTTGAATCACTACAAGTATTCTCCTCAGTTGTAGTTCCAGTTTCAATAATCAACAAACTGTCATCTTCATGTTCTAAATTATTTTGCTGCTTCTGTTTTAGTTTTTCAAGGTCTGAAGGTTTCAAATCAATAACTCTTCCACCAAAATTGTCCTCACTGTCATAAATACAGTAGCCTGTATTCAGAGGCTTCTCTTGCTTTTCTACATTTCTTGATTCAAAAATTTGATTAATGGTGGGGTTAAGACTATCTTCAGCAATATCATCCTCATTTTTAAAGAGAACATAACCATTTGTAGCATCCACCAAACCATCATCACTACTTGTTTCTGTGCCAGTGTCCATGAACTCAATATTGTCCAAATTAGAACAAAGCATACTGCTCATGCCTTCTGTAATTATAGTTTTATTTTTCAGTTCTCTATCCCTACCTAATTTGTCTTTATTATCACAGATATGTCCCATTTCATCAAATTCACCTATTTCTGCAATCCTTGCATCTGACTTCATCATTGGAATATTCTTTGGTTGCTTATTTATTCTTGAAATCTTAATATTCTCTTGATTCAACTCAAATTCTACACCTCCCAAATCATCAGACACGTCTTCATCTCTGGCCCAATCAGAAAGCTCCGTTTCTGTCAGAGCAGCAGTTACTTGTTCTGCCCCAGAATCTCCATTTGAAGATGTACTACGTCCACTGGATGTTTTTACAGATTTCACTTCCTCGGGCGACTGCTTCTCAATATTACATCCAGAAAGAGCAGTGTCTTTTTCACTTAGTCGCTGCTTTGTTATATGTAGCGAAGTATGCACTTCAGGTAAAATATTTTCATTTTCCAACAATGGTAGAGGCTTTGGTTGGTTAAGGGACTTCTTTTCACTGGCTATAGATTTTGGTGGTTCACTTGCTAATGAAGAATTGATTTCCATTTTAAATTCCTTAGCAGCATTTAACTCAGCTTCGATACACAAAGAATCAGGAGGAATATCATCTTTGGTTTCTTCAGTGTCTTCTATAGTCTGTATTTCTACCCTGGGTATTTGCTCAAAATTAAGGACTGGTGTTTTTGGTACTTCCTCAGCACTACTTGAATTGGAGAGACTATCTTCGGAATGATTGTGTTTCTTTTTGGACCAATCAATTTCTGGTACTATAATTGACGTTTCATGGACAGGACTACGAGGTCTACCCTCTGTTTCATTGACACACACAATAACTTTGGTACTATCTTCTTTGACCTCAACATTAGTAACATCTGGTGGAGGCAATATAATGCTTTCATTACCATTATCAGATTTGCTATCCAGTACCTTGTTGTCAAAGTGTTTAGAAAAGTTAACACAAGACTGTGGTGACAAAACTGGAGAAACACGCTCATCTAGTTTGCTGCAAAAAGTTTTCATGCTTGCACTGACTTCTGGAGCTGGTTTAAGTAGCTTCTGGCAATCTGAAATATTGGAGTGAAAAGATTTTAACTTAGTGTCAAGTGTAGAAGCAGATCCAGACTTTTGTATGTTCCCTGGTAGAACTGTTTCACCTAAAAGATATTTCTTTTTCAGCTCTAATGACACTTTAGCCGCAATTCCACCAGTGGATTGAGTGCGATTCAAAGCATAGCCCTCAGTTCGTGGCAGAAGTTTAGGTGCAGGTTTGATAATAGGTGAAACAGTAGGCACTAGAGGTGATAGTTTTAACTCAATATTTTGGGGTTTAGGTGCCTTCCCACCGGAAGGGCTTTGTATAAAACCACTGGTAACCTGAAATTTCTTTGCATGGCCGCCCGATCCTCTTGTTTTTGTAACATGGAAGTCGTTCAAGATGATTGCAGGTATCTCACGAGTTGGTGTTGGGTCATCTTGCGCGAATTCCGAGTCAGTGGAAATTTCAGTTGCTGAATTATGAACTTCACTGGATGAGGAAGTTGATTCATCAGAAACAACCTGTAATGACAGAAACAGTTTGTAAGCATCAACACAGCAAAGAAATATATTTTTATTATACTATATTATGACTTGCTGAAAGCTCAAGTATTAGACTGTTTTAATGATAAACAAAACAAAAACTCTGAACATAATGGTGTAAACTTCTCTGTAATATGTGTGCTAAAACTATGGTCATAAACTTAATATTACTGGAATTGGAGAAATTTTCGCAGTCTGGATTAATTAATAAATGATTACCTAGAATTTTCAAAGAAAAAATAGACAGTTTACTTGAAGTTAAAATATTAAAAGAAAATTCCAACAGGATAGATTAGATATTTTGATTGGGAGCATGGCTTTTATAAAACTGTCGCCCATGTTAATACAAGCTCTTTATTTTCAAACTCACTAAACACATTCTAGGCATACTTCCAACTTTTTGAAAAAAGCCTCTTAAAGAAAAATTAAACAAACATTTCACTGTTTATATCTGCAATATTGTCTTTGAAATTCAATGCTGCCGCTATTACTAACTAAATACCAATGATACCACCATTCCTGCATATTGTGATAAATAAATTTTCAAAGTAAATTTATGTAACACAATATTATAAAATTTAGAAATTTGCTTATGCTAAAACCTTAGTAATAAATTATTAAAAAAAAAGTAATGATTATTTAGCCCCTAAAAGCATATTAAGTCATTGCGATGTGAGAAGAGACACACTTTCTGTTTAAATTTAAAACAGTGGCATGTAATTAGATCATTTACATGAGCCACCCTACAAAATTCATCATACATATAATTGGTTTGCATATTTTTATAGATTTTTGTAAACTTGGACAGTAATACGGTTAGTATCATACAGGGTAAAAAATATGTTGTTATATAGCAACTCGTCAATGAAAGAGATTACTTGCATGGGTGGTTTCTTTAAAAAAGTCAGTGCAAAAATAGATTTAGATAATTAATTTATAAAAAATATATAATCCTTATTTTATACAGTTCATGAAACAAAAAAGGTTCTGCAAACCTTTGAGATTTTGAGCTGATCCTTGAATCACAATTGAACTTGTGTATCTTGAGGTCATTTAACTTTTGTTAAAGTACATACTGGTGTAGAAATTTAAAAGGGTTTTTGAGATACCTTTTGGTTTTTTATTAATTGAACACTGGCTTATATTTTCACGACTATGGCAGAACACCAGCTCTGAGAAACACTTCCACCCCAAACAACCTGGTAATTTTGACAAACCTCTAGCTTTTTAGAGGGGGTATCGATTATTTACATGCTAAATATAGCATATTACAATTACAAGGGTGGATCCTTATGCTTTGTCCCTGACTTGTATAACAAGAGATTGGGAATTACTTTTATTTTTCAACATAACCATCATTAACAATAAGTCACTATTTCCAATGATGCTCTAACATTTTTACAGTTTTTAAATAAATTATTTCCCTGACTTCTACAAACCACCTATTTACAGCCACTTCTACTTCATTATTTGTCTGAAATCTCTTCCCCCTAAAGTATTCTTTGAGTTTTGAAAACAGTCTGTAGTTGCCTGGTGCTAGATCTGACGAATAAAGTAGATGCTCCAATAATACAAACTCAGCGCTGTTGGTGGCAGACATTACAACAACTGACTTGCGAGTTTGTGCATTGTCTTGATGAAAAACTATTGATTTTCACAATTTTCAACAACATTTTTCTTTTATGGCTTCACACTACTTAATGACTATATTGGCATAGTACTGACCATTTATTGCGGAGCCTTTTTCAAATAATTAGTTGAAACATTGAGCATCCTAATCTGACATCACCTTTCCTGGAAAGGATTGAACCCCAAATGATTAAGCGAGTGGGAGCCAGTTTGCAACAAATCAAAACACAGTTCCACATTTAGCAGTTTTAACATCTGTGGAACCCATATTGAACATAATATTTTTTTCATATCAAGTTGTTCTGATATGGTGTTGATCCTAATGTGTCAAGCATGCAGCCAATATCATGGAGCATTTCAAAATTTTCTTGAGTAGTGGCTGTTATGATAGAGTCACCAGTATGGCTACCTTCAGAAGAAGTCCTGCCATATCTATGCTCAAATCCAACAGTTAACTATGTCACAAGGTACAGTAGTTATTGCCCAATGTTTTTACCAAATCTTTGTGCTGGACCCTTACACGTCTATTGTAGGTACTTAATTGCTGCTCACTGCTCAACTTTATACCCTTCCCACTAACACGTAATCACTTCTTTTGAGCTTATGGAGATTGATTACTATCTGTACCTATCAATAGGTGAGGGGCGGAGCATAAGATCCGCCTTCCATACCTAAGTTGTTTTATGTAAAAACCCAATATATGAGATTGAGTCTCAGATATGCTTGGGTTTGCTCATAATTCAGTGTGAAAACCATGGCTTTGCATAGCTTTAGGAAATATAATTCCCATAACGAAAATACAATCAGCCAGAACTAATTAAAATAATACATATTTTCTGAAATATAATTAACTAGGCTGAACAAAATACCCCTATAATAACTTGTCTAATATTCAAATGCTGAGTTGGTAAATAAATGAGAATATTTTTAAAAAGCACCTGACCACTAAGAACTTATATATCGACTTGTATTGATTCTTTATTAACATCAAGGCAGTTTCTAAAAAAATAAGTTGCCATATAAACAAACCATTTTTGACTGTGTATTAATAGCATGGTTCAAACTGAAAAAATTACAAAAACAAGAAAAAAACTTAAACAAGTGACAAATTGTTAGATTATGATTATTATTATTAAGCAACAACTCACGTGAGCAATGGATTAAGTAGCAGATTAAAAACATCAAAAATCTGACACTCCACGCTTATAGTTACCTTTATTTTAACCATTGCTTTAACGTGATTGTTGTTCACCTGGGCAACAAATTCATCTTTCACATATTTCCCCCACAAGCTACAAATCTCTGACTTTGTGAATGCATTATATGTAAATCAACCAAAAATTCAACACTATAATAAACTTTTGAAAAGTGTAACACATTCATAAAACTTAAAATAGAAATATATATACTTAACAGGCAATACGTGTTTAGTTAGGTCCATTTTAGTTGCTTTTTTTACACAAGCATATTCTTTGCAAATAGAAAATGACTAGAAAATTACAAAATGAGTATTAATATGTTAATTTTTTAAATTACTGTATACAACACTCCTTATCTTTAGAATCCCTACGTTTGGACTTGTCGAAGACTTTAGAATGGTGATCTACATCGCTATTTAAATGTTGTAAATCTACAGACTGGGGTTTGGGTAAGTTGTATGAAGTAACTACTTCCTTTTTAACACTTAGATTATTAGTTGATAAGCTTCTTTGGTTGTCCATCTTTGGAAGTTTTAAATTATCAGCACTACCCATTGAAGCTTTTCTTCTCAATACAGGTGATGGATTTGAAGATTTTCTTCTTTGTGGCGGTACTGGATGACAAGCAAAGGCACCTTGATTGTCTTTTTGTACTTCCTTACACCTCTTTTCTAAAGATTTTTGCCTCACTGGTCTCTGAGGAGGTATATTGTTAAAAGCCTGGATGTTTCTTCTGCTCCTCTGAGGTACCTGAGGACATGGAGATACAGTCGTTTTTGATTTAACTTCATTTGAGGGCTTAGACAAAAGGGAAGTTTGAGGTGTTTTATTATTATTCAGACAAGTAGTTAAATTATTATTATTGTTGTCACACTGAGGGTTACTTTGCACAATGTCTATTTTGGGACTTATTTCTTTGTCATCTGGATTATACATGCTACCAACTTTTAAAATTCCTTTTGGATGACTTGACTTTGTCATTATACTTTCTTTTTCGAGTTTTCCACAGTCTACATTGTTTGACTTATTTTCAATAAATTTGTTGATTTCTGTTTGACTGTTTTCATGATCTTTTTGAGGTGATGGTGATTTTTTACTACTGGGGACACCTGTTATGTTACCTTTTGAATCAACAAGATTCAAGTTTTTGTCTATTTTATTGAACACTACACCCAAAGATTGATCTCCCCTTAAAACTTCATTGAATTTAATTTCATCATTTTTAGAAACATCTTTCTTTAAATCTTCTCTTTTATCTGTTATACTTTGTATCAAAGTTTTTACATTTGTTTGTATTTCTTTATTCCCATCTTCAGTCTTTTCTTTGCATTTAAAATCAAATAAATTAGAATCTGATTTAGAATTTGTATCTGCACCCAAAGACTGATCTTTCCTTAAAACTTCATTGAATGCAGTTTGATAATTTTTAGAAACATCTTTCTGTAAATTGTCGCTTTTATCTATTGTATTTTGTATCAAAGTTTTAATATTTGATTGTGTGTCTTTGTTCCCATCTTGAGTGTTTTCTCTACATTTAAAATCAAATAAATTATAATCTGATTTAAATGTTGAGTTATTATTGCTTTCCGCTAATGATTTTTGTAAATTATGTTTTTCATTTCCTTTACTACTCTCTGAATCACTGCTTTCAGAATCACTGCTTTCTGAATCGCAGCCTTCATCAGAAGAATCACTGCCTTCTTCAGAAGAATCACCATCAATATTTTCTACAGCTAAACTAGAACTTAAATCAGCAGTTTCTTTGCCTAGTTGTTTTTGAGATGTTTCACTGGTTTGATCAAATGCATCTTCCGCCTTAAAACTTCTGGATAGTTCACTACTTTTTTCAGAAGATGAAGCTTCATCCACTCTTTCTATTGCTAAGCTGCTGCTAACATCATCCCTACCTTTATTTACCTCCTTATCTATAGCTTCACTTTGCAGATTCAGAGATCCTTCTGATATCAGACTGTTTAAAAATTCAGTACTTTTTTCAGAGAACGAATCATCACTTACTTTTTCAATACCTAAACTAGAACTTAGATCATCAGTAACTTGGTTTATTTCATTTTCAATGATTTCGTTTGAATTTGTTAAGGAATCAATGTTTTGTAAGGCCTCATTTTCTAAGCTTTTCAAAAATTCATAGTTTGGGATAGTTGAAACAGTAATATTCACAGACCAATCAGTTTTTGGTTCTTCTGCAAAGTAAAGAGCATATTCTGGGTTTTGCTCAATTTGTGTTTTAGAAACTTTACCTTCTAAATCAACATCAAAGTCCGATGAAACAGAACCAATATTGTTTTCAACAAAGTCTCGTAAATCATTTAAAGCATCTTGAAGGCCTTCTTCACTCTTAGATATTGTATGAGGTTTTGTCAATTTTTCCAGTTTAGGATATTGAGGAACTGCTTTATTCTCAAACTGATTATGCCTGTTAGCAAAAGGACTAATCTGAAATGCACTTTTTGATTGTTTTAATTTATTTTGAAACCTTGGCCCAGCACTTTTTGTTTGATGTGGTTTTTCAAATTTCTCCTTAGCCTTATTAATATCTGTATCAAACTTAATTGCATATTTACTTTCGGTAGTAAAGGGAATTTGATTCTGAAAATTGCTATCTGGATTTTCAAACTTTTCCCTCGTTTTATTCAAGTTTTGTGCCTTCTGACTTCTCAACTTATTCGTGTCATTGTAGTGTATGCTTCTTGCTCTAAATTCACTAAAGGATTTTCTTTTATTATCAAATATTCTTTTTGGTGGTGGAGACTTATCACCACCTTGAGCATTCTCAAACTTCATTAACACTTTCCTAATGTCAACATTACTAACAGCATCTAAATCAACTGACGTTCTTGGCTTACTAAGATGAACATCTGTTTGTGACCTTGTGAGACCAAAAGTTCTTTTAATCTCAGGTTCCTCATCACTATTGCATACATCAACACTTTTTCCAGACAAGTGCTTTTCAAAATAATTGATGTTGTCTCTAGGAATTTTACTGATAACCGATTCTGTCTTTTGTGGAGCCTTTCTTAAAACATGTTCAAGGTTTTTATATTTCATAGCACTAAAAGACTTATAAGCTTTCCTGTCCTCATCTTGATGATCTAGATCATCCATCCAGTTCAGTAAATCATCTATTTTTGCATCATCCTTGTCAAATAAGACATCTTCACTATTCATTCCAGTCTCAGTTTTTAAAGCACTTAAAAGGTCTTCAATACTGCTAGAAAGGTTTTCCTCATCTTTTTCTTCAGGCTGACTTTCTAAAGGTTGACCAATATACTTATCAGGATTAATAGGTTTTAAGAGTTCTTCCTCATTTGCGATCAAATTCTCAATATAGTTATCAATATCTTTAAGATCATCATCTTCAGGCTCAAAATTAAAAGAGTCATCTTTTTTCAACTCATTTTTTTCAGGTAAACTAGCCTGCTTTACTAATGGTGGCTTCGGCAACACAGTTTTTGTTGTTTCAGATCTTTTTAAAGGAGACTTTGGAATCATTGGTTTTTTAGTTTCTCCAAAATATTTTTTAACACCTGAAACATTTGTTTTTAAAGCAACCTTTGGTTTTCCAACTTCCTTGGGTAGATTTATTTTACTTGGTGTTCTCTTTATGATCAAAAGTGGTTCAGGTTCAGGAGTATTAAACTTTGGTACAAACTCAGACCCAAAACTTTTTCTACTCTCCCTTGGTGGTATTACAAAGTTTCTTAGTGGTTTCTGAGGTACTAGGCAACCAGCAGTAGCACTTTTTGATAAAGTATTCATTTTTGGCTCTTTTTTAATAACTTTTGCTTGTTTGTTTTCATATTTCATTTCAGTTTTATCACTCACCACTGGTTTTATACTCAGTTTACCCACAATGATACCATCTTCATTTTTATTGTCGACTGGAGAATCGAGATCTCCAGATTCAGCACTAACATATTCACCTGAATTGACTGAAAGATTATCAAGAGATTTATTTTTAAATAGTTCAATGGAGGTATTAGATACTATATCAGGTATAGCAATGTTTAAAGAAGAAGTCTTCACCTCTGTATCAGTGCCAGTATCTGTTTGAACAACAGGTGGCTCAACACGAACTTCCTGCTTTCTCAACTCACGCGCCCGAATTTCTTCTTCACCTTCAGTTGCTGTATCAGACTCATCATCTGAAACAAAAGTGAATATATAGCAATAAAGTGGAAGAGAAGTTGAAGAGAACTGATTATATATACCATCTGAACTGTTTTCATAGTAGCTAGAATGATCTGTGCTGCTATAATCATCTGAATCACTGTCATGGCGCTTTCTCGAATACCGTTTTTTAAACAGTTCTGCCCACTTCATTGTACCTTCTTTGGTGGCTGGTTCTTCTAGTGCTTCTTCAAATGCATCTTCATCATCACTATCAGTGTCACTGGAAAAATCGAGATTTTAATCTTTTTGGTTAAAACTAGTCTTCTCAAATGATAGTAAGTGCAGTCTAGATAATCACTATTAAAAAAATTATTTATTGTAAAAAAATCAGTCATTTTTTTAACTTCCTAAGACTTGGCTATTGGAAAAAATATAGGCTAAAGAAATATGAGAAACCTTTGTGTGTATAAAATAGAAGGTGTAAGTTTTGTTTGGTGTAGGTTAGCTTAATTTTGGATGTGGAAGTTAATTTTTTTTTAGAAAACTAAGTTTAAGTTATAGAAAAAACATACAAAACAACTCTAAAACCTATTAAATAAGCATACTAATAAGTACACTTAGAGTACCCAAATCACCACAAGACATTTTAAAAGACCTGACGATCGTTTCACTAACCAAGTTAGCGTCATCAGAGGAAGAAAAATTCAAACTACTTTAAAAACGAACATCACCTTATATACCGGATCTTAGGTAAAGAAACGGACCGGAGAGGGGAACTAGTCTCAGGCAAATTCTGCAGTTTTTTTTATCGCCGGATGAGGCATTGGAACTGTCTTTATTACCTTATCTAAAAGGTGTTGATCTTTAATTATTTTGGGAAGGTTCAACGACAACTAAATTAACATAGTTTCGTTTGGCGGAAGCTACATTCCGAAAGACTCACATCATATGTATGCACAAAAAATGGCCAGTCTGAATTTTTTAGTAAACCGGTTAATTAATTTTCCTTTAAACAAAAGTAGATATACAAAAGAATTAAATTATATTAAGAACGTGGCTAAATATAACGGATACACTGCTTGCCTAGTGGAAAAATTAATCAACAAACAGAAAACAAAGAAAACGTTGACGGAATCAACGACATTTAGAAGAGAGAAATCCGAAAAAAACTTTGTTTGCTTACCATTTGAACCTCAGATCACGAGGGGTCTAGATAGCACTCTTTTAAAAGCTAACCTGGAGCTAACATTTTCGACAAAAAATACCATAAAAAACTTGTTAGGCAACCCAAAATACAAGGATAGCACGGCCAAAATGTCGGGATTTTCTGAAATAAGTTGTAAAGATCGTAAATCTTAAGTACGTTGGGCAAACAAAAAGATCGATTGGAATTAGATTCAAAGAACACTTAGCCCAATTACGATACGGTACTATAGATAGATCTGCCGTCCTGACATATTTGGGATAATAATCATCGAGTTAATGAAGATAATCTAGGATTAATAAAAAATGTTAGACAACCAGGACAGCTAAACGTGTTCGAGAGTATATATATATATTGCCAAATATAGTTACAACAAAAAATGTATGAACGTTTCTCCAGTGCCGACTACAAGTCACCTGATCGATTGCCTTGTAAAATAAATTCGCACGTTTCAACACATACTAGAGATAACATAAGAATACAGATATTTCCGCCAAACGAAACTATGTTAATTGAGTTGTCGTTGAACCTTCCCAAAATTATTAAGGATCGACACCTTTTAGATAAGGTAATAAAGACAGTTCAAAGACCTCGTCCGGCGATAAAAAATACAATACACGCCAGAATTTGCCTGCGACTAGTTCCCCTCTCGGTTTCATTTCTTTACCTAAGATCCGGTATATAAGGTGATGTTAGTTTTTAAAGTAGATAGAATTTTCCATCCTCTGATGACGCTAAATTGGTTAGTGAAACGAGCGTAAGGTCTTTTAAAATGTGTTGTGGTGATTTGGGTTCTCCAAGTGTGCTTATCAGTGCTCATCACAGGTTCCAATCTTCACTTAATAAATAAGCATACTGTACAATAAAGTATACGATATGAATATTATCCTCTCTGAACTGTTTATAGATTTTTAATTAAGAATAATGATGTATGAATAAATTGCTTTTAAGAGTTACCTAAGGCTAGAGGACTCATCATCACTACTTCCAAATTCTGCAGCAGATGCTCCAAAGTTTTTGTCAGTCCATTCATCTTCGTCCATTTGACTTAAAAGATCTTCATGGTCTGATGATATGTGTCCAGTTGAAAGGTTTGCAAATTCAATTCTTTCTGGTGTTTGCACTAAAAAAAACAATTTATTATATTCTCATACATTTTCTAATTTTATTATTCTTGGTATCTAAGGAATGAGAGGATAATTGAGGGATATAGGGGGACACTGTTATAATTTATGGACTAGACAGACATAGTGATAACGATGTAACAAGTTTTAATAAAAAATATGGAAAAAAGTCTTAATATTTACCAACACTTCTATATATAAACTTATGTGAACTAAATTCCTAAAACATACTCAATCAGCATTCCTCTATACGGCAAATTAAATGCTAACAAATGCTCTATTATTGCAATCTGCAATTATTAACAAAACTGTGTATTGTTTATATAAACACTTAAAATGTGATGTTACCAAATCTATGTCAAATGATTACAATACAGATTTGACCCACTTAACAACTTAAAATTAATCTACTTTATCCGTTTCCCCAATTTTATCTTGAAATAATATTATAATATATATGTAACCTTAGGGGTGCCTTTTTGGTAAGCTATTGTTCCCTGAACACTTGGGTTTATGTTCTTTTAAACATTTCATGTTTTATATAAGTGCAGTAACTGCACCAACTACTTGTTGCAAGAGATGACTACTTGGAGTCAAGAGTGAAGACAAACCAGGAGAAATGCTGACACCTCTAGAGACTGAAATAACCCCTGGAGTTTGAAACCTCCACTGTGAGCTTTGAAACGGACAATCGACCTCGCTTAGATGCTGCTCAGTAGTGAAATTTCATATGATACTGTCTTGCATCAAGCACTGATGAGTGTCGTATCCAGATGAATCCAAAAGGATGCTGTTATCTCTATGGAGAGAAATAAACCCTGGCGGTTGGACCTCCAATGTGAGCTGTGAAACGGGCAAACAACCTCTCTTGGATGGTGTTCGGGAGCGAAACTCCATATGATACTGCCTTGAGTGAAACATTGGCGGATGTTAGGTCTAGATGAACATGGAGAGTCACTGAGATCTCTAAGGAGTGAAATAGCCCATGGAGGTTCAGATCTTCACTGTGAGCTTCGAAACAGGCAAACGACTTTGCTTGGATGCTGCTCAGGAACAAATTTCATATGATATCGCCTCGAGTCAGGCACTGGTGGGTGCCAGTTCCAGACGAGCTCAGAGATAGGTTGACATCTCAATGCACTTCGAAATGGACAAGCAACTTCTTTTTGATGGCAGAACAGCTCAGCACCAGGCACAAAAGCGTAGAGAGGATTCTGTCAAACCTACTTTTACCCTCCGAAAAATTGACTCCTGCAAGGAACTGGATTTGATAAGTAAAATTTAAAAAATTAGGCGTGAGCCACAATAGAGCTAAAGTCGCAGTGAAGGGACTGAAATAGCACGCTCACTACTGTACCTAACTTAACGTATCACTTTAATGAATTTACAAGATTCTGAAGCCAAATAAAGAGTCGGATAAATGTTGCTTATTCTGATTATGTAAGCATCATACAGCAAAAAATATCTGCAGATCCGAAATGCTCCTAGTCATTCATTCAGAATAAAAAGAATGGCAGTAGAATTCCCGGCAGTTTACCAGTTTACTTGTCTTGAACCACAGTATTTTGTTAATAGTTTTGCTCATTATTTTAATAATGTCTATCAAGTCAGTAGGAAACTCTTACTGATGTAGCATCTTCATGTGATGTTGAGAATGTCTCGATATTTTATCAAATTTGTCAATGCTGTCAAAGTTGGCGTCTTTTGGCTTTGCATCTCCCTTGCTGATATTATTTAATTTCTACCTCACTGAACAAATTTGTACAGTAGAAGGAGTACATATCCGCATTATTATGTTTTAAATCGAAGAAAAAGCCAACTTCTGCTTCTGACTTTGTTTATTTTCTAATTGTGACTGTGTTGAGAACAATATATAGTACCATTGATAGTATAAGTAACTGCGTGGGCACAGTTTTGTCAAATAAATAGATTTGTCAGATAAAATTAAATGAAATTTATCCAGGTCATCCCAACAATCCCACATATAAGGCAAAAAATTACATTTTCCAGCATTATAGGATTCACAGTTGGAATTTCCATCAGATGAAGATAATTATAAGCAGCCAGGACCCAACTGAACAAGTAATGGGGTACTGATGCACATCAAGGACAACAGGTTGGGTCCTAAATGGAACAGTTTTTAGTAAACATCACTAAGTCTACAAATAGAATTATCTACTGCCCCTACATGCAAACACCGCAATTCAACAGATGAAACAAATAAATAAAGAACTCAATCTTGTAGTAAAGATAAAACAAGAAACTGAAAAATGACTGTTGAGAATCTGTCTAATAATAACAGAACTAATAACTGCCATTTACATCAAATCAGCACCAGTAACTATATTTTCAACAACACCATTAGAAATATCTTAGAGGGCTTCACTACCAGATAAATATGCAGCCAAATAATCTGTGTAGACTACTAATATTGGCAATCAAAGGCAGATAATATTACATCCTGACTTGCACTCAAATACTTTTCACACTACTAATAATCTTGTATATCATGATATTCTCCCAAAATATAAAAATATGTAGCTACTTTTAAATTGTGGTGCTGTTCAGAATGGTTATATTATAAGCATCACAAGTTAGAGTAAGAGGTTAAAGCTGGGTACTGTGTATCAATCATAATGGGTACGGACCCTAGATGGGCTCATGTCATCGTCATTATGTTAAAATAGAGTATTTGAATTTTTTAAATAATTTTTATTTATTGGGTGCAGCAGTTTTTATTTATTTAATTCACACACTAATACGCATACTTACCTCTGTCTAGCAGATCTACCCCCGAAACTTTTATCTGCCTCTTATCCGGACTTTTTACATCCCGAACATTACGCTGAGATGGTTTTCTAAAAATCTTCGAAGGTAGGGGTTCAGCTTGCATTCCATAATGTTGT